>OX123184.2:116004167-116651945 GCA_944739405.2 Euclidia mi
TTTTAATAGTAGGGGAGAATTTAACAAACAGTGCCAAACCTTCTTAAGTAATTATTTAAAATGTATTAATTAATGTGATCACATGTGATTTATTATTATTATTATTTGACATCGTACGTAGTATTATTTACCTGACAACACAGTTTTATTTGACATGATTGTATTACTCGACATGATATTCATTTTACTATATTGTAATTTCTGACATAATTAATTCAATTGTATTGTGAATATGACTTAGGTAGGTATGTGATCACACGAAATTAACTATAATTATTTGACTTCGCAGTATGTATTATTTGACATGATTGTATAACTTGACATGAATTCGAATGCTATTGATTTTATTGCATCTATATAGTGTATTATTAATTTATTACCGTATTTAATTATTTTAAATGACTCTCAGAGCGTGTTGGGCAACAAACCTGTAAGTGCTGAGAGTAACTGAATATAATAAATAAATAAATAAATAAAAGAGTATCAATACCTATTTATTGCCAGATAAACTAGAAAACCCATTTGTACCACTCTTTTCAAGGTGGCGGCTGCAGGGCAAGGGTACCGACCCACAACTTACGTACACTAACCCCTTCCTAACATCTATAAATTCAAATTGCGTCCTCTGACAAATGCTCGTTAAGCCCAAAAAAATTTACATTTCAATGGACTAAAGGCCAATTCTCGTATTTTATATGACATCGAAAGTGTATTTTGAACGAACTGAGATTACATTTTGAATTGACTCACAATCGGTATTCTGCTAACTTAATGTCATTATCGCCTAATTTTACTTACCTAAATAGTATGGCGTTGACACTTTGTTCAGTTTACGATGTAGTCACGATATTATTCAATTATCACTTAATCTAAGAGAGTAACATTTAGCTTCCTTATTCTTAGATCATATTTTGTGACATAAGTATGACACTGACATTATATTGAAACTGCAGTTTGAACAAATATAATTACCGTAATATGAAGTCGCGATTTGTCCCCATTCACCCCAGTGAATGGGGACAAATCGCGACTTCATGAATAGTTTTAAGACTGTTTTTACAGACATATTGCTGTACCGGCTTTGAAATGATTGAGTCTTCGTGGGATCTTTGTTATCGAATATAAAACTGAGCAATTAAGAATGCGATTTATGCATAAATCATTAAAATGTATACCATCCCTATTCACCCGGAATTTGGGGTTAATAGGGATGAGAATAGGGTTAATAGAGAAATTCACTAGGGCTGGCACTAGTGTAATTAAACAATTTCTAAGTTTTGCCTACTTAATACCTCATGTGTAATGTAAATGGTAGCAAGAACCATAACGGTTAGTCGCAATGAGCATCTAACCATTAAATATATTTTTTATGGACTCACGCCTGTATCCTCGAAAGGGTAGGCAGAGGTGTAACATTACATCCACATTTCGCCATGGTTTTTTAGGTCCCACGTAACAAGAGGCGAGCCTATTGCAGTTACCGGGCACAACACCCAGACTCCGTGCTGCTACTGAGAATTCGGAAAAACCCAATAACACTTTTGGCCGATCCGGGAATCGAACCCGGAACCTCCGAACAGAAGTCGCATACGCTATCCACTTGAGCCAGTCGCGACGGAACTGATGTCAAAAATAAAAACAAGTGAGGGTAGCTGCCAAAACCCACCCTCCACAAGGACGGCGCTGAGATGACATCAGTCCCGTCACGACCATAGCTGTTGTTAGATGGCCGAAGCGTCGGTAAAACAGTAAATTAATTAAATATCGCGAATAAGACCCGTTTCCAT
Source organism: Euclidia mi (assembly GCA_944739405.2). Classification (NCBI taxonomy): domain Eukaryota; kingdom Metazoa; phylum Arthropoda; class Insecta; order Lepidoptera; family Erebidae; genus Euclidia; species Euclidia mi. The sequence continues at coordinate 116,005,955 of OX123184.2, forward strand.
AAAATTGTGTGATGTTCATAATTATTATACTGTCACACAATAGATACCTACATCGATACTAAAATAACGATTTAAGCAACAGCGTGTGGAATAATACCTAGATGTAATCTAGGTATTTATACTTGCTGATGTGTGAAATAAAATTTTGTAAACAAAAACATCATAAAATAAACATAATTATTGCCTATTAAATCGTTTTAACTGTTCGTGACAGCCCTACAAGGCTGTTTCTATTCATACATAAGTCGTTCCTATTCAACTCATTCTCATCCCTTTTAACCCCTCTTTCGTTGTTATTGACACCTGACACGTCCCCATTGACCCCAAAAAGAACAGATTTTCATCACTTTCTAATTTATCAAAAAGTATTGAAATTAATCATCACAGTTGACTTAATTTTTTTGTAGATGATGGCGAAAACACTAAACAACTTATTTAAAACGTATTCGTCTGCTGTAACTTTGAAATAAATTATAGAGCGCAAAGTTTCTGACACCGTAAAAAATCGTCATCGCGGGAAGTTATTTTCAAATGGCTCAATTGAAGGATTGCAGCTAATGTCAGGCTTCATCAGTGTTGCCATAACAGCTCCCAAAGATCTACTATAAGCTCACAAAAAAGATGTACATGTTATAATAGACTGGTAACTAATATAGAGCGTCAAAAACATTTCCTGGTTTTATCCCTATTCACCCCTTGATCCCTATTCACCCCATATTACGGTAGGAGAATAGGGCCGATTAACTATCTTGTTACAACTTCGTTAAATTATCTGATAATTTAGAAGAATACGCTTTTTGTGACGTAAGCATGACACTGACATTATATTATTATCGAAACTGTATTTATTTAGGAGAATTGGGCCTCTGATTGCGAAAATAACAGGAATCATTAATTGAAAAGTGCCCACACTCCCCAATCCTTTTTTTCACCGCCCCTCCAACTATAGGTAGGCGCTTTTTAATTAACACTACAGGTACATTAAAACTAAGAAAAGGTCTTTTTCGCTCCAGCCTATTGTACGTGGCTTGACACGAATTTGTTTTTATTTTTTATTAAATACATAACGACCGTACAAACTTGTTTTATTTCCTTTTTATCATCATCAAGGTCCTAGCGGATCCGCGGACCGGTTGCATCCAGGAGTCACGCCTTGGAGTACGGGAGATTTCACTGAATATTGGTTTTTTCCACAAAGAGTGACTGCCTTCTGACCTCCAGAACCGAAAGGAATATTCCATGGTTTAGATCGTGTCCGTTTGAGGGCTACTTACTCCACGTAACATTAACACGTTAACTGTCCCCATACATAATTTTTCGATAACCCCAAATGTCCAAATGGACGTATTTTATTAAAAACGTTCCAACCCACAACATGTCCAAAAATAAGTTATCTACACCAGTGAGGTCAGCGAGCATGGTACTTTCATAATAACGAAAACGTTCTAACGTACCTTGCTTGTAGGGGTAAAAATAACCATAGGGTTCCAACCCACACATATGAAAGGTCTGAATTTAAAAAACACTGAAATGTTCCAACCTATTTGAAACCATTTTGAGATATTAATTGTTTTATATGGCCTGACATTTTTTTTCCCTACAATGAACTAAGTTACTTGAAACGTTCTTGTTGAATCGTACTTTTGATATTGCTTACATTATAACTATCACGAAAATGATCTAAGCGGTTTGGAACAATTTTGAGAAATACCTATAGTTATTAAAAGCATTTCACGAAAACGTTTCAAAAAGCCTGAAACGTTTTTGTGAAATCTATATACATATAGATCTAATTCAGAAAAATGTTTCAAGTAGACTGGAACGTTTTAGAGAAATACAATTTGAAAGGCACCCGTTTACAGCTGAATTCACAAAAAAGTTCCAAAAAGCAAGGAATATTTTTGTGAAATTTATTTTTGCTTATAGTTAAACTTATAAAATAATGATCTAAGTAGGTTAGAACATTTTTCTAAGATTTTATTTGTTTTTGAAAGTATGCGTGATTTTAAAACATGTAATTACTCGGCATCGGTACAATAGTATCGATACTACAAGGTATCGATACTTTTTGCGTATCCCTATGTATAGTCTGTGGTACATTCATACATTGTAAAAGTTCGAAGTTAGTGTGTCGTACTGGAAGTTTATTTTAAAAACTCGCAGTTCTGTTGTTTCAATTAGCAAGATTAATTAATTGTAATAATGAAGAGAAGAGATATCATAATGCAGAAAGTTTTGAAGATACCTCAATACATTAACCATGCTTCAAGTAAGTAAAATTAAGTATTTTTGTTAATTGAATAGAATAGATATCGACGATTTTATTCTCTGATTATGGATTTATGCGTACTAATTATGAAAAAATGATTAATTAATATGCATTTGATGTTATCCAAGCAAAATGCTTAACTACTAGACGTTATACAGATACTTTGGTTTTATCACAGAAGCATAACCTCAAAATGCGGAAGCTGATTTCAACCGATCGCAGTCCCCACGGAATTATCTTAGGGTATAAAATACATTAAAGTAATATGGGTGGCATGGTTTTTATTTTATTTATATGTAAATATTCTTTTTACCGCTTGTTGCAGTGTATTGTGTTGTTTTCTTTTATTAAAAACCAATACAATAGCTATAAACGTTTTTTCGTTTGATGCCATGTTCATTAACAATGAACTATAATGTGATGTCTATTTAACGTACTATTGCTAATAACTACCAATCACTATAAGTATTTATAGGTGAAAAACCTAATAAAATTAGTTGCGTTTATTGTACGTATGTACGTACTACGCATGTAAGTGTACAGAAATTACGTCAGAGGTGACAGGCGAATCGGCTCGAGTACATTAATTTTTGATTAGTGTGACTTTGCCTACGAACATGATATGACATCAACTACATGAAATGTATTGTACAGTCAACAGAAAAATCAAAAATTCATACCAGATTTCATTTTATGTTTGGGTAATATAATCTTGCAGTCTTTTTGCTTTTATTGCGAGTAGGCTGACTTGCCTGAATAAGATAATTACTTAAATTAAATTACTCAAGCGAGTCGGCCCGCGGGTCGAGTCGCCTAAAACCTCATATATGAACACGTTACTCACACAACAGGTTATTTTCTTAAGTTTTTCACCTATTACAACTAATTAATAAAATTGTATGCTTGTTTTTGGTTTCATTTGGGATTGGCTGTGTGGTTGTATATTTTTACGTAAAATAATCACGAAAACAGATGCACGAATTTTGAAGCTCTTACTTAAGCACGGTTTTTTAATCGCATGTCGTGTAAAAATGTCTGTTCAGTATCAGTCATACAGCACTTAATCTTTCCAGGTACAAAACAATTTCCTAAACAGCCCAAAAACGCGGATGCTGTTGCTACTATCCCAAATGGAAAAGATTTGGTCAAGGTTTCTCCAACGATAGAGGACTTTCATGATATTACAATAGATCCACCATCAGAAGTTTCTAATTCAGTGCTCGACACAAGTTCAATTAATGTTACCTCGTTAGAGAACCACGAACATGAAGAAAACTCGTCACCAGTTCCACCAATGTCGCCAGAGACTCTTAAACTCTTTGATATCTTATATAACGATGATGACTTAAATGGCAACAAAGACAATACGTATGACGCACCAAACGCACCTATGTCCCCATCTACTGGACTCCAGGGGTCTTGTGCTATAGATAGCCGCTGTAGGGACTTACCTGTACCAGATGAACCTAAATCCATGACTAAAATTCATACGGAGCCCTGTTTAGAAGATACCGACTTACCTGAACCAGATGCACCTACATCCTCACCTAGTATCATCGCGGAGCCGTGTTCCGTAGATAACCTATACAATGACTTACCAATGGATCCTACTTCTGTAGATAGCTGCAATGCTGATTTTCCAGACGCACCTATGTCCCCATCTACTGGACTCCAGGGGTCTCGTGATATAGATAGTCGCTGTAGGGACTTACCTGTACCAGATGAACCTAAATCCATGACTAGAATTCATATGGAGCCCTGTTTAGAAAATACCGACTTACCTGAACCAGATGCACCTACATCCTCACCTAGTAATCTCGCGAAACCTTGTTCCGTAGATAGCCTATTCAAAGAGTTACAAATGGACCCTCTTTCTGTAGACAGCTACTGTACATACTTACCAACACCGGATGCACCTTTATATTCACCACTGACACCAGCGTGCCAGAACACCAGTTGCTTTTCAAGACCCCAGGCAAGAAAAAGTCCAGAGGAACGCCTTCGTTCTGTAAATAGCCACTATGAGGATGCATCAACACCCGATATACCTTTATGCTCTCCTATAACTCCTTTACATCGAAATGCAACGTCTATGAATCAAAATATTCTAGAAAACGTGACTGATGATAACGATTTTAGTAGCGATGACCACGACAGAGATCCTGACTACACGCCTGGAATAGACCGTTCAAAAGAATCAAGTTCTTCTGAATCAAATATTCTTGATACAATTCTACCCAGTACAAGCAGCAGTTCCTTACCTAACGCTAGCGAAGGAAATATAACGGACCAAGGAAAGCCAAAAAGGGGCCGTAAAAGAAAATTCAAGGAATACACACTTGCCGAACGTAAGCATAGAAGGTATAACAACTTACCGTACATGGGAAAATCCCATGAAGTGCAGCCCAAGTCGTATAAAGAATTCAACTGTTCTTGTTCAAAGAAATGCTTCCTTCTCGTTGATAGTGAGAAAAGAAAGACTGAGTTTTTAAAATTTTACAGCCCAACCTCTTATGAAGCTCAACTATTTTACATTATCAGTAATGTTCGAGAAACCCCGACAAAGAGAAGTTATAAATGTAACAATTCTAAGACGGGAATAAATAAATCGCGAAGTTTTTCCCGGTCCTACACCTTATGTGGAGTGTCAGTGTGCAAAGATATGTTTACTAAAACTTTGCAAATCTCTAACCAAAAATTAACTATCAGTCTCCGAAAAAATCGTTCAAGTGTAGACAGCACAAAAGATCTAAGAGGCACGCTGCGAGGTGGCTGGAACAAGACACCGCAAGAAGATGTGGATTTTATTTCAAATTTCATTAACAAGATCCCAAAATATCAATCGCACTATAGGAGAGAAAATAACGGTGAAAAACAATATTTACAGCCTGGAATGACACATACAAAACTTTATAATCTTTATTTGGAAGAATTCAAAAATGCATATGGAGAAAGCAAGAAATGTGTTGGATTTAACGTATTTAGAAAGATATTTTTGACCAAATTTAATTTAAAGTGCAAAGCTCTCAAGAAAGATACGTGCAACATATGTGATAGATTGGCTGTCCAAATAAAATGCTGCACGTCAGCTGAAACCAAAACAAGTTTGCTACAAGAAAAAGAAAATCATTTAAAAACGGCAGAAACTTTAAGAACAATAATGAGAAACGACATGGATAAAGCAAAAAGCGACAAAATGTATGAATGCCTAACGTATGACTTAGAAAAGACCTTACCGTTGCCTCGAATTCCTACTAATTTAGCATTCTACAAACGGCAGTTGTGGTTTTACAATTGTGGGGTGCATGCGGGTTCTACGAATACCGGATATTGTTTTGTCTGGGTAGAGGGTGAGGCTGGCAGAGGAGCCCAAGAGGTAGGGTCCTGTTTAGTTTATTACATAAAAAACATTTTGAATAAAGAGGTTCAACATTTAGTTCTGTGGAGCGATTCATGTGGTGGCCAAAATCGCAATATAAAGATTACTCTGTTGTTAAAGGCTATTCTGGAAAGTCATCCCACTTTGCAAACAATAACACTAAAATATCTACAGCCAGGCCATACATTTCTGCCAAATGGGCCAAATGCCTTTGTTCGCAACGAGTCACACTAAATCGTGTCACCGTGTGACTGGTTGAGAAAAATATTCGCATGGAGTAACAGTGTGACTCAATGCGAAGTTTTATTCTCATCTAGTAACACTAGTACACGAGTAGTGTTACTCGTTCGGAAAACCAAATCGCATGGAGTAGCAGCGTCATTCGATGCGAATTTTTATTCTCAACTAGTAACATTTTTCAGAATGTCTATTTGACAACGATAAAGTTAAATAAAAATTATAAAATAATGTATGAGTTTCTGATATTTTTTACGCACCGATCTGGCAACATTGCTTCATGGTGAATCGTGCAATGCGTGTGACAAGTTCAGTACACGCTCCGCTGTCATTCAAAATGGAAGCTACGTCTGGTTCGTCAAACAGTGTTGATTTAGTTTTTGTTAATAAAAACGGTGGCACTGTTCTTCTTCGAGCTGGTCATCAATATTACGCCAGGAAAAAACATAAAAGTGGATTGATTGTGTGGGCGTGTACAAAACGAAAGGTGTGCAAAGGGCTTGTAAGAATAAAGGTAAGAAAACTATATTACCAAAATGTATTCCATAGCTTCGTTGTATATAATATTATTGATTTATATGTTAAATGTAAAAAAAATAAAATGAAAAATAGTGATTGTATATAATCATTTAATAAATAATAATACTGCATCTTGAAAAACTTTCCTCGCGTCCTTTAGTGGCAGCCATTTTGTTTTATCACGCTCACTTGAGATTTGTTGAAACCACAGTGACGTATTTTGGGTGCTAAAGCTTTGTCTTGATTTATTTATAGCTTTACAACTAGTTTTATATAAACATTAGCTTATTGAGAGAACAGGCTTTTTAGTATTAACCAATATTTTACCTAGAGAACAGGCTTTTTAGTTTTAAGTCAATATTTTACCAATATTTTATTTTACTAATATTCTATCCCATTTTACTATTTTAGGAAGAGCGTATATTAGAAGAAACTCCTCATTTATGTACACCAGATTTTGCGAACAACGAAATCCTGAAATCTGTCCAACATTTAAAAAAAGATATAACTACGCAGGAATTTCCCAGTGTTCCTCAAAAATACAATGCCATGGTCGGAAAGCTAAAAGATGCGGGAATAGACATAATTACTTCAATACCTAAATTTAGTTCCATTAAAGACACGTTATATAGAACACGTAATTCAGCGGCTCAAGTACAAAAACTACAACATAAAAATGTGCTGGAAGTCGAAGTCCCACCTCGTTATCAAGATTTTTTGTTAGCGGAGTACACATGTGATGATACACGAATACTAGTATTTTCTTCTTCCGAAGCAAGGCAAACTTTGTGCGAGCTAAAAGACTTTTATGGCGATGGAACTTTCAAAAGTTGTTATATTCCATTTACGCAACTATATTCAATCCATGGCGATATCGGCAGCACGATCAATCACACTAATATAATACCTCTAGTCTACGCTTTGATGAGTCACCGAAACACAGAAGCCTACGTGATTCTGTTCTCTATAATAAAGTCGCAGTTACCCAATTGGAATCCAATAATATTTAAAGTAGACTACGAAAAGGCCGCCATGCGAGCAATTGCTACAGTTTTTCCTTCAATTGCAGTCAAGGGCTGCTATTACCACTATAATAAGGCAATTTTTAAGAAAGGCCGTGAATTGCATATAACAAATACTCAAGACCCAAAGAAGAAACGCATGGTAAGCCTAAGCGCAGTTCTACCACTGTTACCTCAAGAAGAAATCATGAACGGATGGGAGTATATTATTTCGCGATATGATGATAATGACCCACAAATCCAAAAATTTGTGAATTATATGAAAAAGCAATGGCTCCACGAAGATTTTTTAAAAGTCTGGTGTGCTTTTGGGGAGACTCATCGAACCACAAACTTCATTGAAGGCTGGCACCATAAATTGAACAAAGCCGTCGGTAAGAAGAACCCAAATTTGATGCAGTTGTTGCTCATACTTAAAGAAGATTCCCAATTATACACCGTTCGCAACATTCAACATCAAAACAATACACAACCATCCAGAAAACGATTATCAAAGTCAATACTTAATGATAATTTTATACAAGATGCTCAGATGGATTTCGTAAATGGTACTATTACGATTGGGACCCTCCTGGAGATTTTACGACACTAAACTTACGAATGGTCAAAAAGCGAATATTTCTGAATAACTGTTGATTATATTGTGATAAAAGAGAGACTGATTTTAAAGAGAAATTATTAATGTGATATTAGTTGGTAACTAATCTTAATATATAAATGTGATTATTTTGTGTTATAAAGAAGGCTGATTTTATAGGAAAAATAGTAGATAAAAAAGAATTATTTACATTTTGTACTGTAACCAGGTTGTTTTTTTTATTATTACATCGAAGTACAATTAGACAAAAACACTTTGTTTTAGATTAAGAAATGATTTAAACTAATCTTAATAAATAAGTAGAAAACCTGATCAGTTTTTTTCTGTTACGTCCCTACCTACTAATATGTTAGAAATTTAAACATTATTTTATAATTTTTATTTAACTTTATCGTTGTCAAATAGACATTCTGAAAAATGTTACTAGTTGAGAATAAAACTTCGCATCGAATGACGCTGCTACTCCATGCGATTTGGTTTTCCGAACGAGTAACACTACTCGTGTACTAGTGTTACTAGATGAGAATAAAAATTCGCATTGAGTCACACTGTTACTCCATGCGAATATTTTTCTCAACCAGTCACACGGTGACACGATTTAGTGTGACTCGTTGCGAACAAAGGGCCAAATGATACCGATTTTTCTAAAATAGAAACAAGCTTAAAGTTGCATCCTCGACTCTATACTGCCGACGATTATATAAATGTAATCAAAAAATGTAGAATTAAGAATCCTCTAATAGTAAAGAAGATGGAAACTCAACATTTTTTGGGGACACAAAAATTAGAGAAAAACATCGTGAATAGAAAAGTTTCTGTTGACAAAAATAAAATAAATTGGCTGAAAATTAAAGAAATCCTATTGAAAAAAGAAAAACTGTATTCATTATTTATCAAAACTAGAGAAGGTTCAGAAGAGATAAATATTGAAAAAAAGATAAAGGGCAAAGTCTTACCTATAAACGAAAGTTTGTTATGTCCGCTATATCCACATGGCAAAGAAATTGCCCAAGCAAAAATGGATGATCTGAGATCATTGTACCCCTTCATTCCGAGGGATTGTTTACCATTCTACAAAAACCTTAAAGGTAGTCCTAACGTCTTAGATGATATTGATGGGTTAGGTACAACTCCTGATTTTGATATTGAAAATTCAGAAGAGGAGTGAATTTTGTGTAACAAAATCTTCTCTTCTGAATTTTCAATTTCACATTTCTATTTACATTTTTTTTTATGTTTTGTTTTTCATTTTTGTAGAAGTCTTTTTTGTTTATTTTTGCACAATATTATTATTAAAGTATGGCTGCTTATTATTGTTTTTATTTCTTTTGCCTTTAATACTTATCCATGACATTAAAATACGTAACAATAATGAATGTTTCACCTCTTGTATCTTTTAAATTGCTCAGTCGATTTATACAGAATTTTACTATTAGAATGAAGATGAAATGGTGAAAATGTGAGGATGGAGTAAGTATATATTTTTTGATAAAACATTCATGTTAAATGACCACGCAAATCCTTTATTTCTGCTATTCTAACATTGGGAACATTTTTAAGAAAAATATTTTGTGGCAGCCTTAAGCAAATCACAATTAATTAAAAACGTTCCACAGCTTATTTTATCAATTATCTGATGATGTGATGGAAATAAGTAAATTTTTTATTACTTAAAAATAAGAAAAAAAAACCGTCTAACGACTTCCATTACCAGATTTGCAATATATTGGACTGTTACTGAACATTACTCTGTTTAACTTAAAATTAAGATTACTCAATTTGAATGTCGCGTGGGTTGGAACGTTTCTAATAAAATACGTCCAAATCATTTTTTGTAATATTCTGTCTCAAATCAATATAAAATAACTAGTTATGAATAAATATGCCTAATTAATAACAAATCACTCGGTTTATCACACCTTTTACCCGTGTACCGTATTCGGTACACGGACTTGTCGATTTGAAGCAGCGTGTACACTTAGCGTGTACCGTGGACTTGTGAACGGTTAATTATTAAAAAAAAAACACCGTTTTTATTAATATTCTTGTTTATGGTCACAAATTGACATTGAGAGAAAGTAAAAAAGAATTTTAAATTCTGTCAACTGTCAAATGGCAAAAGTGAAAACTCACATTCAAAGTTTTTGGCCCGTTTGAACGCGAATTTTTTGTTGTGTGATTAATACTAGGTAAATATGCAGAACATTGACGACGAAGATATCAGGAGAGTGTTGGAGGAGTCTGACGGTGAAGATACACTGTTCAATGTGTATGACCATGAGGAAATTGTCGAAGACGATTTTGTGGACTTTGATGAACGTGAAGAAGAGACAATCGAAGCAATCGCCAGAGAGGTACAACATGGTGGAGAAATGGGTGAGTCTGCACACTCTGAAATACTTAGTGGACAACATGAAAATGCTGAAATACCAGACAGCCCCATCACCATTAGTAACCCACCAAATGTATCTTCACGAACGTCGAGGCTAAGACGAATACAATCACAAGTGTCTCTTGACTCCGAATGGCAGGTAGTTGTAAAAGATTTATCGAGAAAACCTTTCACAGGGCACGACGAACCAACTCGCCAAAATCTGCTATTCGATTCAAACACAGATCTTTTTACAATTTTCCGAAAAATTGTTGATGATGATGTCCTAAAACTAATGGTACAACAAACAAATTTGTATGCCGCGCGGCTTTTACAAGAACCGGCAAAGCCACACAGTCGCAAAAAACGATGGTCAGATGTCGACGAATCAGAAATGCTAAAATTTCTTGGTGTAATTCTTCTAATGGGTATAATACCGTTCCCAACGATAGAATCATACTGGAAAAAGGATGTAATTTATTATCATCCATTACTTCATAATATCAAAATGTCGTACAACAGGTTCACACTTATACTAAAATGTTGGCATTTTTGCGACAATGAAGCGCGAAAATGATCGACTATACAAGATTAGTCCCTTGCTAGATTTTATCATTGATAATTCTAGATCGATTTACACGCCTGGGGACACCATAGTTGTTGACGAATCAATGGTGCATTTTCGCGGCAGATTAATTTTTCGCCAGTTTATACCGTCGAAGTCTCATAAATACGGAATCAAAATATATAAGTTATGCACTGTAGATGGCTTTACGTGGGGATACCAAATATATTGCGGACAGAGCGAACAGCTTTTTGGTTTAGATACAACAGGAACTATTGTTGTGAAATTAGCAGAAGGACTGCTAGATGAAGATCGTTGTATCGTCACGGATAATTACTACACGAGTGTGCCTCTTGCAGAATTTCTTCTCTCTCGTAATACAGATCTCTGTGGCACTCTAAATAAAAAAAGGAGAGGTATACCAAAAGATGTCACAAATGCTGCTTTGCAAGTAGGAGAAATTGCCGTCAAACAAAAAAATGAAAATATCACTGTTCTAAAATGGAAAGACAAGCGAGATGTTTGTGTATTGTCGACTTGTCACGGCAAAGGACTATCTATGACGACAGCACGCACTCCAAAGCTGAAGCCTGATATGATACTTACCTACAACAAAGCTAAAAAAGGAATAGACATTGCTGATCAACTGTCCAGTTACAACACGCCTGTTAGAAAAACGTTAATCTGGTACAAGAAAGTTGCAACGGATTTGCTGGCCATAGCAGTGATAAACTCTATGATAATTTTCAATGAATTGCACCCTGAAAAAAAAGAAAGGTACACTGTTTTGGCGGCAAATGAAGCAATCGTAAAGAGATTATTGCAAATTGAACCTGTTCAGCAGCAAACCCGTGGAGCGCAACCACAGACGAGCACTTCACGTTCACCCGTAAGACAAAGGCAATACGAAAGCATGTCTTCATCATCCTCAAGTACTCTAGTAGGATCTAATAGGATTTCACATTTTTTAGAAAATATTGGCAAAGTAAGGGGCATATCTGTACGAAGACGATGTGTTGGGTGTTATAAAAAACTTATTGATCAGGGAAGTCTTCCAAAGGATGCGAGAGCTAAAGCTAAAAGAGTGACAACGCACTGTAATAAATGTAAAAAGACATACTGTCTTCAATGTTATTCTGAAGTTCCTTTGCATAAATAAAGTGTGTGAGGACTGAGGGACCACACTTTAAGGGCTGTAGTTTCTAAAATATCTGTTTACAAATTCCCAGACTTATTCTACAATTGTTTTAAACCTACTACTAAATCTTATGTCTTTTTTTCACAAAATGCCAGTTTGGTCCCTCAGTTCACACGCACATGCTATTTTAGGGTGGATAAACGGAATAAGCCGAAAAGGGTTAGTGCGATTTCAATTCTCTTCTCGCCTAGTCTCGTCTCGCCACTCGGTGGAAAATCACCTTGAAGGTGATTTTCCACCAGAGTGGTGGAAACGACACTCAACTGTACCTATGACGAACTCAAGCATCACTGTAACACTGTACCTATATCTTTATCTAATGAAGCCTATGGGTGGCGCGGCGGTCACGCGCGAGCTCGCGATGGCTATTTTTAATGGAAAAGGGTCAGTGCGATTTCAATTCTCTCCTAGCCTCGCCTCGTCCCTCTGGTGGAAAATCACCTTTATTCTACAATTATTGTTTTAAACCTACTACTAAATCTTACCTATGTCTTTTTTTCACAAAATGCCAGTTTGGTCCCCCAGCTCACACGCACATAATAAAATCGATGTTGAAGTTGAAATCTGTGTCTATTCACCCCATTTTACGGTACTAAGTTTCTCGAGTTGACGAGACTTTTTCATATGAACGATACGTCAGCCTTGCATTAGTTCGGTGAGTGAGAGAGCCGGAGGCCTTATCCCCTATTCCTTCTCCCTCATCCCACTCCTCATCCTATACCTATCTTTTCCCAACCCCAAGGGGCGGCAACGCACTTGTGACTCCTGTGGTGTTGCTTGCGTCCATGGGCGGCGGTAATTGCTTACCATCAGGCGATCCGTCAGCGAGTTTGCCGCCTAATGCTATAACAAAAATGTATCGTAAATGTAGTTTTTTATAGTGAACTTCTATAAAAGTCGTGGCGCGGACGGCACGAAAATCCTGAACTTCTGTAGAAGTTGTTGGTGGTGAAAAGGTTAAAAAAAGCGTCACGGCCGCGCCATTGAAACGGACACCGCAATGCCGTATACTATTTCATATAAAAACTTATGATATGCGATGACTGCGGCGAGAGCGGCGCGATCAGGTGCGCGTTCACCATTCAGTTTCATTTGGTAGGTGAAAATAAAAGACGATGAATCACAAATATATTAGATACCTACATAAATAAAGTTTATAAATTCATTGATTTTATTTTTGGGGAGCGCTAGAGCTGCCCGAATTTGGTGCATGCTGCAACAGCCACCCGCCACTGTTGTTCGAGCGCCGCCACCTCCTCACGCGTCAGGCGGCGCTGGGGCGCGGGCTGCGGCTTCAGGACGGGCCACCTTGGGTGAAGAACGTTACTGCTTCCCAGGCGCAGCCAAAGTCCAACGGTTATGGTCAAGGAGCAGCCAGCGGCAAGCGAGACCACGCGAGCTCTTCTTGCACTGTAACAGACAATTCATAATATTGAACTTAGGACATGCAAATATATTAAATCACTTAACACTGGTGGATATTAGCTAAGATAAATAAATTCATAATAAGAAGCCTTGTGACATCTTCAGGGTAATGTATGTATAGCAATGTAACAATCCCTACTAGTAGTAGCCAGTAATTTGTAAACCTTGTAAAAGAGTTAGTCCTTGAGACAAATCTAGTCATATGACAATGTTTCAGCCAAGTTCATGCAAAGGAACTGGCAGCGCAGCCATGTTTATATTTACACAAACCATTTTGACTGAGTACTAGACCTCTCCATATCTCAAAATAAATTTGAAACCCCTAAGAATAGCTAGATCAAAATTTCAAAAATACAGCTCTTACCGTTACCGAGTTAAATTATTTTACACTGAATGCTAAATGAACTGACTGGTTAAGCTTAAGAGCAAATTGTTGAAAATACTAAATCATATATCATTTTAAAATGCATTACTAATTTAATTAAGTATCTTATAATATTATACTATTTATATAGAACAATAATCAGTTGTTTCAACATACAAAATCAACTCTGCACCATACACACATACATATACTCACGCAATTTTCCCGTCGGGGTAGGCAGAGACAATAGAACCCCACTTGCTCTTATCCTTACAAACCTCACGCGCTTCCTCTACATTCATTACTATTTTTATACATGCTCGCTGGTTTCGGGTACTTCGGACCTTTCTACCACCAGTATGTAATAAACAAATAACCCATGACAAGCAGGACGCAGTAAAGATTTTAATACTACCAGACGCAGTATACAGTATAATATAATAATAGTAACAGTAGAAGCATTAAGAAGCTATGGCTATCAATAAACTGACATAGGTACTGACATAAACACCAAAACATCCACATCTATTTACCCAGTAAGTAATTAACCCTTAATCAAATACTGGGAAATTATTTCCCACTTGACACTACCGTAAAATTTCTGTTTTTTTTCTTTATTGGTAACTCTAATCAGTACCAACCTCAGGAACAAAATAATTCTACAGAGATTTTAAATATTTTTTATTTGCAACATTTTGTCTGAAGACGTGAACTGTCATCGTATGTTAATGTCAAAAACACAGTTTGAACTATTTTGCTAAAAAATACCGGTTCTGGCGGAAGATTTAAAAGTTTATCAAGAAAAAAATTTTGTAAGTGCATAAACACAATATTTTTGTAAACTACTTATTTTCTGAATGCTTCTCAAGGTTTTTGGCCTCGCAGCATTGATATTTGTTGTATTTGCTTAGGTTTAAATAAGTGGGCAATAATTTCCCATTGTTTGTTCCTGCATTGAAAAAACACCAATTTTTGTATATACAATAAATAATTTGTCTGTTGCACTATGTAAGTAGGACCTAAACAAGTATGTATACCTAGGTACTTGTAATTTTATCTAACAAACACAAAGTTGTCAGCGAGTAAGTCAGCTAAGGAGCTTTCTCGAGAGTTGTGACTCCGTTTGTGTGATTTCTCCCTTGATTTTTATGACTTACTGAATCACTTACAATTCTAAGGAACTATTTGTGCTGCTTAGACTACCTAGTTACTGAGTTCCTTTTATTTGTTTTTAGCTATTTAAATATGGACGCTAAAAAGATACGTAAAGTTCTACCAAAGAAAAAAATAGAGGCGGTGGTACAAAATTTAGACAACTTGTCTGATTTATCAGGGTCAGATTCTGAAGACGACTCATGCTATGTCAACAGCATTCATTCTCCATCCGATAGTTACCTCAATCAGCTTGACGATCACCTAATTGAACAACGTCTTGAATATATCTTCGGCTTCGAATTGAATGAAGACAGACAAGAAACGCCTACTATACAAGCCCAACAGATTTCAACAGATGCCTTACTGACGGTCTTGGGAGAAACATCTCATATCACAAACACACCAGAACCAGACAGTCCTTAGCTAATCCACTTAGATACTAAAAATGACGAATGTAATGAACAACCTCAAGACATTCACGCATTTAACGAAGTTCAGCAAGACTTTGATGTCATTGACGTTCCCATGGAAGAGTTTTTGGGAGATGATGAACAGTCTGAAACTAACAACGAAATACGCAGAGATCGTTCTGAGCCAAGAGTATGGGAGACAAAATCCGAAACCCATGATATTCCCGTTTTTCTTCTCAATACGACAAATTATATAAACTGAGACCCCTCCTCACAGAACTGAACAAGGTTTATCAGAGAGAAGCATTTAATTCTGAAGTACAATCAATTGATGAATGTATGGTGAAGTTTAAAGGTCGAAGTTCGCTAAAGCAATATATGCCGAAAAAGCCCATCAAGAGAGGATTTAAAGTCTGGGCAAGGTGCGATGCGAAAACCGGGTACTTGTACCAATTCGAAGTTTATACTGGAAAAGGCGACAGCACCGAAAATCGAGGCTTAGGATACACTGTTGTCATGAAACTCTGCAGTAGTGTACCAAAAAATACTTAGTCGCCTTCGATAACTTCTTTACAAGTTGTAATCTTATGGAAGATCTTTATGATAAAAAGATTTATGCAGTAGGGACAGTCAGATGCAATAGAAAAGATCTACCTGATATAATAAAGAAAAAGCAACCAAAACCATTGCGACTGGAAAAACATCAGTTTGCACCTGTTATGTTACTGCAGAGCCAATCACAGCCATTAAATGGCTTGATACAAATGAAGAGAACAGTAAAGAGAGTAAAGAAGAGTAAAGAGGACCCAAAAGGACGGCTCTAGAGCAGACATTCTTTGCCCGAAAGCAATTGCTTCCTATACACTTAGCATGGGCGGAGTTGATCTATTCGATCATTTTAGATCATCGTATCCTATAAGCCTTACATCACGAAAATACTGGATGAGACTTTTCTTTTTTTTGTTCGATGCATCAATCATAAATGCATACATTGCCTACAACTACACACATGTTGCGACGCTTCACGGACACAGAGAATTTAGGTTACGCTTAGCACGTGCCCTAATAGACAATCACACAACACGGAAAGGTAAAGCACAAACAGGTGTACTTTTTAAAAAAAATAAGAAAGGGGGTAGGTTTGGCGTACCAGACGAAATTCGATTATTGAATGTGGGCATACACTTGCCAGAAGAGATTAATACTTACAAGAGGTGTCGGTTTTGCAGTAGGAACCAGAAAGAACAAAGAAGTAGCTTTATGTGCTAAGAACTGCTTTAAAACCTTTCACACTGTTCAATAATTATTATTATATTCTTAGTAATTAATTTTCAGTTTATATTAAAACTAATTATATTTTATTATTCTTAACGTTGTTGTTTCATTTTATAACTTTTATTCACTCATGATACATTGCTTGTTTTTTTTTTATTGTATAAGATAAAAAAAGAAACAAGCAAAGTAGGAGCAACTGACATGTATGTCTTGTATAGTAAAAATATATCAAAAATTGAGAGCTGTTCCGGATAGTGGGAAATAATTTCCCACTTCATTATATTTTGCTTTGAAATATTTCCCCATTTCCCCCCTCTTTATAATAAAAAGGAGTTGTTTTTCGAAATCTACAGACCCACTCACCTTAAACCCGTGACCAGTTTTCAAATTACTCAAAATAAAAGGTTTGTTTGATTAAGGGTTAATAAATCTACATATTTAGTAATAATTAAAGCAACTGCTCACAATATGTATGTATGTAATTTTTTTTTTTCGCAAGAAAATGGTACATTAACAGGTGTTTATAAATGGTTGGTTACAGCATATTCTGCCTCTTGGGGCGTGCGAATTGAGTGCAGTAAACGGGTACTACATGGGAATATAAAGAACAAAAAAATACATATTACATACATTGATTTAAATACTAAAGATACGTGCGACCGAACATTTGACAGACGCAGTCACCTTACAAAAAAAATAACGCCATCTATTCAAACTAGTATGAACTACGATGTAAATCGGCATGGTCTGCTCCTAGACATAACCTTGTAAGAGCGGGGTGAGGTATTTTTCGAGGTACAAAAAAAATATATTTTTCCATTTTGGATTCGTACCTAATGTTTTTTGACGTTGGTGTATCTTTAAATTTTAAGAATCAATTAAAAATAATTTTGTTAGAACATTATTTAATCTTATAGTAATAATAATAAATCTTTTCATTTCATCACGTACAACGCCCGCCGCTTCAAAGTTATGTCGCACTTTTACGCGGCTTCGCGCCCTTTTTACCAATATGAAAGAAAATTGCTTTAAATAATTTTAGAAGTTGATTTAATGACATATTTTTAAGTTACCGGTGACATGAAATGTTATCATATTTTTTATTATGTTTTTTGTCGTAGTTCACGCAACCTTTCATGGCACAATTGGCATTTTTGTTTGTAAAATTTACGACCGCTCCCGATGACAGCTGATCGCGTTCTAGTTCACTTTGTTAAAGAGAAGACCATTTTAGGACCAACTTCGAGGCGTCATTGTAACATGCGGTCCGCCCAGTCCTTACGCAGTAATATATATGTCAATGATTACATATGTGGGTTTGTTTATTTTACCATAACATCAAAATTCCTAACCAGATTTGGATACACGGTGAATTATTGAAATACTTTGTTAATCCCGAGCGATATAATGAGCTGTATTATATTTTCATTCATGTATTTGCATATGGCAGCCATGTTTATAAATTTAAATAATTTGTGACACCTGACACATCATAGCAATACTTGATACTGCAGAATACATCATACAAGGTCAAATTGTTACAAATATCAAATCACAACATTTTCACATGGACATTCACATTGCATTTTATAGCAGTAGGTGCTCATTTACTACCTTACCTTAGTCCTCCATGACAAGTAACACAGTCAGTCTGATCATAGCATTTCGTCAAAGATCTAACGGAGGTTATAAATAATAATGAAGATAATACTTACGAAACAGCAGTCCAACAGCGCCCCACGGCGCTCCGCCACCACTCCCACCACGAGCGATTCTATAAAAAATTAATAATTCCAAGACGTCAAAATCCAAAATCTCTTCTTTTTCATCTTTTAGCACCCAACAACAACTCGACGCAGGTAGGCCTATGAAGGTTGTATATATGTGGAACGGATCAAGGAGTATTAATATAAATGTTTAATATGATATAGTATTTATTGGTATCTTGTATAAATGTAAATAGTTAATGTTTGTATATATAAATATGTGTAAGTATTGTGTAAATATATAAATCGTACATAAATGAACAGATAAATATACACTATAGATAAATGTGTGTGAGGTATTGAAAAGAAGTTTAATTGTTTTTGGGGCTGGTTTAAATTAAATGAGGTCCGTGAGGTAAAAATGCGTGTATTCGCTTGTACCACAGTTAGGGAAGAAGTGCGGGCGGGGCCGCATAGCGTTACCAACACATAAAATATGAATCTTACACACTAATATACATGTGTACCAACACAAAAAAAATTTTGGGTTGAACCCGGTATCCGTTATCAGATCGCATTGTTAGATCATGTGCGTGTGAACTGAGGGACCAAACTGGCATTTTGTGAAAAAAAGACATAAGATTTAGTAGTAGGTTTAAAACAATTGTAGAATAAGTCTGGGAATTTGTAAACAGATATTTTAGAAACTACAGCCCTTAAAGTGTGATCCCTCAGTCCTCACACACCATTAGCCAGCTCTCAGTAAATATGTAAAGAAATAAGATATTGTGAGTACAAACATTTAGTAGAGAATTTGTAAAGATATCTACTGAATTTCAGAACACAATGGATTAAAGGCATAAAAGTTATAACGACTAAACTGTGGTCCCTCAATCCTCACAAGATAAATAAATATGTTATTGAATATAACCATAAAAACGTAATAAAATTGTCCCATTCGTAGATAAAGTTTTAGTAGAAGTCTTAAGAGATTTTGTACAAAAGAAATGAAAACAAATTATCGATGCATTTTGAAAATAGCGATGGTTAAAAGTGGTCCCTCAATCCTCACCTCCACTAACATAAGTGCATCTACTAGCTGCTAGACGAAAGGGATATTCGAAAGTCTGATGTACACAACTTTTTGTAGAAAATGTCTACTATATTATAGATTTTAAAAAATGTGTATTTATTACATATTAGCTAAGATAATAGCAATGTTTTAATCTCATGAAAAAACATTGATTAGTGTGACCACACTACGATACAAAATTTTAGGAAAAACTTAAACCTATGCCTTAGGTAGGTACATATTATACGTAGTGAATATACCAATCAGACTGCCATGCAGAAGGGTATCGGGTTCGAATCTAAGGCGCGCACTAGATACTGGTTTTTCGGAGTTATGTGCATTGAATTGTTAATTATCGATTTTCCCATGCCTTGGAGAGCACGTAAGGAGGCTACCTTGAAGGTCAAAAAATCATGCAGTGGTCATCGCTAAGTGTTAGCTATAAGGTTGAATGTCGCACGGTTTTTCACATGGCATGCCACCACGATACTGGCTGAAATCTTATTTCGTTAATATATTATTATACATATAAGGTGAGATAATAATATAAATGTTGTAATCTCATGGAAAAAGACAGACTAGTGTGACCACACTACGATTCACACTTGATTTAATATTATATTCCTTTATAATATTTTAATATAGTATTAGAAGTAACTAAAACCAGATTGTAAGGTTGGTTTCATGTTATATTACATGTTGTAAAAGTAATTAATACATTTATGAAAGTAATAATCAATTATTATATTATTATTATTTTAAGTAATTGAGCGCAGCGGAGTGCAACGCGTGATAATGTGCGAATTCAATTATTTTCAAAGTTGTTCTATACATTATTATACTAGCTTCTTCGGCGACTTCACCCACGCGGAATTGTTGCTTTGCGCTAACGCTTACTTGAAGCCGCTGCTGCGTTTATGTATGCAGAAGGTAAAAAAATCTAAATAATACGTAGGTACGTTAAGGAGCGAGGAGAGTTTTAGGAAGGTACATTGCGCTTTAATAACTAAGAGAAGAAATTCAAAAGTTTGGTATTGGGACCAGTGGAAGCTCTCAAAAGGAAAAAGACACCCGAATTTGAAACATTAGTGCTTAGTTGTTTTAGCGTGATGATAAAATAGCCTATAGCCTTCCTCGATAAATGAACTATCTAACACTGAAATATTTTTCAAACCGGACCAGTTGACCCTGTGTGGAGCGTGTTCAAACAAACAAAAAAATCTCTTCAGCTTTATAACAGTACTATAGATAATAAAGAAAATATTATTTTAATTATATAGGTAGGTACCTACCTGTTTTTAGTAATATTTTTTATGATCCATTATTTCTGACGTCTACAGAAAATTCATTTCTTTTTAAATTAGATCGGTTGTCAATATTGTTGATTTTTTCCACTTTGATAAAATATCTCAGCGATTGTCTCGTTCGGATCACGTTTGTACATATTCTAAAAATATAATATTATACGCTCAACTCACTCCGAAACAGCAGGGGCAGGCAGCGACGCTGCGATGCCATTATTTTTATATGCATATCTGCACACGTAGAACAAGAAGCGCCCGCCTGCCCGTAATTTCGAACGAACTGAGATTACATTTTGAATTGACTCACAATCGGTATTCTGCTAACTTAGTGTCATTATCGCCTAATTTTACTTACCTATATAGTTTGGCGTTGACACTTTGTTCAGTTTACGATGTAGTCACGATATTATTCAATTATCGCTTAATCTAAGAGAGTAACATTTAGCTTCCTTATTCTTAGATCATATTTTGTGACATAAGTATGACACTGACATTATATTGAAACTGCAGTTTGAACAAATATAATTAGGAGAATAGGGCCGATTAACTATATCGTTACAACTTCGTTAAATTATCTGATAATTTAGAAGAATACGCTTTTTGTGACGTAAGCATGACACTGACATTATATTATTGTCGAAACTGTATTTATTTAGGAGAATTGGGCGATGATTGCGAAAATAACAGGAACCATTAATTGAAAAGTGCCCACACTCCCCAATCCTTTTTTTCACCGCTCCTCCAACTATAGGTAGGCGCTTTTTAATTAACACTACAGGTACATTAAAACTAAGAAATAGTTATTTGTGCAACAAGAGAGCAAAGTTGTTTTTTGTTTCGAGTGCTGATTTTGAGTCCCGAGCAAGCGAAGGATTCTATGATTGATTCACGAGCGTAGCGAGTGAATCAAAGTTAGAATCCTGAGCGTAGTGAGGGACTCAACAGCACGAGATGCAAAAAACTTTGTTCTCGTGTAGCACACATAACTTTTCACCTCAGCAGTGAGAACACATATTACTTAGGAGACATACAAATTAACAGGAATAAATTGAAAACGAAATTCTGCATTAATCACTTGTTGTTTTAACTCTTCTGGTGTTAAAGTACAGTCAACATCGATAGTTTCACTCATCTTTTTAGATGAAGTATTCTATAAATAACACGTTACGCTATACCCTATCAGCATCAGCAAAATGTTTACCACAGACTATATGGATACAAGTTTACTTTATTCCCGCTATTTTTTTAAAATCGCGTTCTGATGCCGCATCCCTGATGTTTATTTTTCAAATGTATCTTTGTTGAAATTCCAAATAAAATTGTATTGGTTAAATACCAATTTTATAATATTAATTATACTTATTTTTATTAAAATCCAATAATATTTTAAACATATAAACAATAACATTTAAAAACAACATACTTTTTTTATTTAAAAAGATATTAGTATATATTTAAATTTTAGGGTATAACGCGTTTCCGAACGTGTTTTCTTTGAGGTCGGATTCCAAAATCGAATTTCGATGGGTTTGTTTTTTTCACTCGCTTTTTTTTAACCGCTTGCTTGCTCCGCGCCGCAACCCACGCCGGCCCCTCTGCCCGGCCACTTGAAAGCGATAACGATCAAATGCCCGCGCGTTTTTATCGCCTCGGCGCGCGGGTCGGGTTCCACACAATCGGTCCTTGTGACTCAATTTGTTTTGAAAGGTTGTCAAGTGTCATATTATTTATGTTTGTTATGAAACTAACTATACAATGTTATCTTTGTTTATTTAGATTACGACTCTGGTGTCGAGTGATGCTCGTTTGAAATTGAGATAGCGCGTTTTAGAGCTCGCTTTGTATTTATAAGTTCATACCTCAAAACTTAAAGCGGTGACTTATCGTTTTTAATATTTAATTACGTTACTTACATAATAGATAATAAGATAAAAATAAAAAAGTACACTTGTTTATACATATTTATGAATTACAGGGCTCTGATTCCAAACCATTATCTGGCGCCGCGCGGCGTAATTTATGTTAAATTTGATAAGGCCATATAATGCACAAATAACATTTTTAAACATACAAATAAATAAACACTAAATAAGTAGTCTCATATTCTTTTAAAACAAAAAGAAATCATACGGATAGCATTCACCACTTCTGAGTAATATGAACATTTCTGAAACAGTTCTCATGCTCTCAGTAAAATCACTGTTGCGCGCCAAAATCTATTTAAGGTCTCGAAAAAAGTCAAATCTTATATTTCATGCTGGAATTATTATATATACGTGTTAGTTATTTACATACCTTGATAAACACAATAGATCTTAAAGAATAAAACTAAATTTAACAGAAAAAACAGCACAAATACACTCACACATTCCGCACATTCCGCACCGACTCAACACTCAATGACAACATTGACAACGAACGTTTTTTTTTTTTAATTTCTCTATGGAGTCGAAACTCGACTGGGATTAGTATGACGGGAAATTTAACGTAGAAACGAGATACATAATACAAACTAAGCCCTAGAGCGACAGAGACGAGTGTATTTCACTCTTTCGACCGCGGGAGCCATGTCATATACAGTATGACACGGGCAAAGTAGACAGAGATGCGATGTCATATGCCATATAACACGGGCAATTTAGCGTTTGAATTTTGTTATATGCCATATAACACGGGCAAGCAAGGCATGTGAAAGAGACAGAACACAGTAAAATTCGAATGTTTCAAATTTATGGCTGAACAATGTCAATTCGTGGCACTGAAGATTGAAAAATTAAAAAGCTACTTTGCCTCACGCTCGAATCAAAATTGCGTTTTGTTCACTGTTGTCTCGCAGCAAAAGCGGCATGTTTGAGCTGCTGTGGTGAAAAGGTCTTTTTCGCTCCAGCCTATTGTACGTGGCTTGACACGAATTTGTTTTTATTTTTTATTAAATACATTACGACCGTACAAACCTGTTTTCTTTCCTTTTTATCATCATCAAGGACCTAGCGGATCCGCGGACCGGTTGCATCCAAGAGTCACGCCTTGGAGTCCGGGAGATTTCACTGAATATTGGTTTTTTCCACAAAGAGTGACTGCCTTCTGACCTCCAGAACCGAAAGGGATATTCCATGGTTTAGATCGTGTCCGTTGAGGGGTACTTACTCCACGTAACATTACAAACTTCTTCATGACAGCTGGGATTGACGGTTTAAGGCGCTCTACCTCGAAAACGTATGCCCTTTTTGCTTACCGATTTTGAAGCAGTGAGACACACTAGCAAAGTGAACATTTTGTATTTTATTTATCAGGTTTTTATCTATGTTAGACAGACACACGATTGGAAGATTTTCGCTCGATAGGATTTTAATTTAAAAAATATGCTTTCTCTAATATTTTTTTTGGATATTCAAAACATAGGTACTTAAGTTTTCGCCTTGAAATTGCTACTCACCGAAAGAAGAGCAATGCTTAGACGAATTGTCTCAAACTATTACTAGGTAGGTACTTGAGCTATGAACGAAATAAGATTCCAGACAGTTTCGTGGTGGCATGCCATGTGAAAAACCGTGCGACATTCAACCTTATAGCTAACACTTAGCGATGACCACTGCATGATTTTTTGACCTTCAAGGTAGCCTCCTTACGTGCTCTCCAAGGCATGGGAAAATCGATAATTAACAATTCAATGCACATAACTCCGAAAAGCCAGTATCTAGTGCGCGCCTTAGATTCGAACCCGATACCCTTCTGCATGGCAGTCTGATTGGTATATTCACTACGTATAATATGTACCTACCTAAGGCTTAGGTTTAAGTTTTTCCTAAAATTTTGTATCGTAGTGTGGTCACACTAATCAATATTTTTTCATGAGATTAAAATATTGCTATTATCTCAGCTAATATGTAATAAATACACATTTTTTAAAATCTATAATATAGTAGACATTTCTACAAAAAGTTGTGTACATCAGACTTTCGAATATCCCTTTCGTCTAGCAGCTAGTAGATGCACTTATGTTAGTGGACGTGAGGATTGAGGGACCACTTTTAACCATCGCTATTTTCAAAATGCATCGATAATTTGTTTTCATTTCTTTTGTACAAAATCTCTTAAGACTTCTACTAAAACTTTATCTACGAATGGGACAATTTTATTAAGTTTTTATGGTTATATTCAATAACATATTTATTTATCTTGTGAGGATTGAGGGACCACAGTTTAGTCGTTATAACTTTTATGCCTTTAATCCATTGTGTTCTGAAATTCAGTAGATATCTTTACAAATTCTCTACTAAATGTTTGTACTCACAATATCTTATTTCTTTACATATTTACTGAGAGCTGGCTAATGGTGTGTGAGGACGGAGGGACCACACTTTAAGTGCTGTAGTTTCGAAAATATCTGTTTACAAATTCCCAGACTTATTCTACAAGTGTTTTAAACCTACTACTAAATCTTATGTCTTTTTTTCACAAAATGCCAGTTTGGTCCCTCAGTTCACACGCACATCTCAAACGGACACTGATCTAAACCATGGAATATCCCTTTCGGTTCTGGAGGTCAGAAGGCAGTCGCTCTTTGTGGAAAAAACAATATTCAGTGAAATCTCCCGGACTCCAAGGTGTGACTCTTGGATGCAACCGGGATAACGCTAGGACCTTGATGATGATAAAAAGGAAAGAAAACAAGTTTTTACGGTCGTAATGTATTTAATAAAAATAAAAACAAGTTCGTGTCAAGCCACGCACAATAGGCTGGAGCGAAAAAGACCTTTTATTAGTTTTAATTTACCTGTAGTGTTAATTAAGAAGCGCCTACCTATAGTTGGAGGAGTGGTGAAAAAAAAGATTGGGGAGTGTGGGCACTTTTCAATGAATGGTTTCTGTTATTTTCGCAATCAGAGGCCCAATTCTCCTAAATAAATACAGTTTCGATAATAATATAATGTCAGTGTCATACTTAGTCACAAAAAGCGTATTCTTCTAAATTATCTGATATATGAATGAAATTTTAACGAGATCGTAAATTGAAACAAGTGTCAAAATATAAGTCAACGACGAACTGGGACCCAATTCTCCTTAATAAATATAGTTTCGATATCATGTCAGTGTCATGCTTACGTCACAAAAAGCGTATTCTTTCTAAATTATCTGATAATTTAACAAAGTTGTAAAGAGATCATTAATCAGCCCTATTCTGATTTTAGAAGAAGGATAAATGAGAGTTCTTTTCAAAAATGGAATCACAAATCTTTGAGAAACAGAACACGAATTCTGAGGTGAATACTTATAATTTTACTATTACTTTCCAACTTTTCTTAAATTTCTAACACTGTTAGTTAGCTTGTTCGCATGCGGCTGCAAATCTCTTGCGAAACTATTGCGAAAGGGAAGCAACTGCGGAAAGTTGAATTTGTACGCATACATTTTAGTGTAGACATCTTGTATTCGCATTTTTGTTATATCGATGTGTCCAACTCTGCATAAATTTTGGGATAGTTTCAATAAATTTCTAAAATATTTCAATGTTTTCGGATTTCATCATGCGAAAATCTGCCAGTCATGTCAGAACACTTGGTGACGCTTTGCGATGCGTAAAAACACTGGCGTCTGCGTCTGTGTAGCAACCATTTCGCAGTTATCTGCAAAACAGCAGCGACAAAGACGCAACCAATTAATCTTTATTTGCAAAATAAAGATGAATTGGTTTTGCTCATACGCGAAACGCTTCCATACAACTGGCAGATATTTTTCTTCTTTATTTCACTGCCGCATGCGTCGGTTAACACATCGTAACGACAAATCATCAGAACGACAGCGATCGGTAGCGGCGTGATGATGTCTTCTAGTATGAAAAAAGTTAGCTATTTACTGTAAAAGACCAATCATCCATTGAAAAGCTGGTCAAGGTCACGCGGTGGCCTGAGGTGCTGCAACGCAGCACGCGCGTTACGGGCAGGCGGGCGCTTCTTGTTCTACGTGTGCAGATATGCATATAAAAATAATGGCATCGCAGCGTCGCTGCCTCCCCCTGCTATTTCGGAGTGAATCGAGCCTATAATATTATATTTTTAGTACAATTATATGTACGAACCTGATCCGAACGAGACAATCGCTGAGATATTTTATCAAAGTGGAAAAAAATCAACAATATTGACAACCAATCTAATTTAAAAAGAAATGATTTTTCTGTAGACGTCAGAAATAATAGATCATAAATTATTTTACTAAAACCAGGTAGGTACCTATATAATTAAAATATTTTTTTCTTTGTTATCTATACTACTGTTATAAAGCTGAAGAGATTTTTTTTGTTTGTTTGAACGCGCTCCACACAGGGTCGACTGGTCCGGTTTGAAAAAATATTTCAGTGTTAGAAAGTTTATTTATCGAGGAAGGCTATAGGCTATTTTATCATCACGCTAAAACAACTAAGCACTAATGTTTCAAATTCGGGTGTATTTTTCCTTTTGAGATCTTCCACTGGTCCCAATACCTAACTTTTGAATTTCTTCTCTTAGTTATTACCTAAAGCGTAATGTACCTTCCTAAAACTCTCCTCGCTCCTTACCGTACCTACGTATTATTTAGATTTTTTTACCTTCTACATACATAAACGAAGCCGCGGCTTCAAGTAAGCGTTAGGGCATAAACTGCGTTAAGCGTGCCTCTCGCGTGTCCACACAAAACCGACCCGCGCGTGCCCATGCGCGTGCACACGCTCGTGAGCCCGTCGGGCGCCCGTCGCGTGATACTTCCGTGCAACGGGGCACGCATGCACGCGACGTGATCACGCATCACGTTGGACGGGTCCACGCGCGAAGCCCGCTAGCGGGTGCACGCGCGTGCTTGTTCAGTTGACAGCGCTATCTCGAACCGACCGCACGCGCGTGCCCGGCCCATAACAAAAAATGACAAATTTTGATACAGAAAGGGTAATTGTTGAAGTTCAGTGTCGTCCTGCCATATGGGACCAATCTAGCGAAATATTTAAAGACCGGGACGCTAAATCAAAAGCATGGCTAGACATTTGTACAGTACTGTTTCAAAATTTTGATGACTGGAGTGCAGCAGAAAAAAACATACAAGGTAAGTACCTACACTCTTTATTTATTTTATAATAACGTAGGTTAGGTAAACTATTCTTTGCGCCAAATTTTTATTTTTAATAATCTATGCAATTAGTTATATATAATTAGTTATTTCAATTGTATTTGTGTCAATTAAATGTTTTCAACAATTAATCCAACTATAAAATTAAAACTCGGAATATTTACAATAATTTACCTATGTAAATATAAAATCATGCTTATATTCAAAACTAGTGCAGAGATACTGCGTATTTCTGAACATTGTGAAATTCGTGTGAACAATGTCCCATAATATTGGTATGGTTTTATATTGCTCGATAAATTCCAAAGTTCTTTCTTTCGGCCACGCGGTCGCCGCCATTTTGCGCGTCACGAGACAACCAGTACCTATGTTCACGACTGCGAGCTTCACACTACTTCACACTATCGGTGTATTTAGGGTTCAAAATCATTTTAGGGCAGAAACAGTGGATCGGTAGGTAAATAAATAAAACAATTATCAACTAAAATATTTATTATATTGGTTTTAGAATTGGGCTAGTAACTTTGTAAAATAAGCGTGCGTTTTGTAGTTTTGTAGGTTTTTCTTTGACATCTCTCAACTTTAGTTTACAACAATCTAAGTTATTTGGTTACATCCGATGAATTTAACAAATAAAATCATTAGGTATATTATTAAAATATGCCTGCTATGTTAATAAAAAATGTGTGGTAACAAACCGTGAAAAATCAATTATTGAATGTACATAAATTATAAAAAAGCCAACTATCTTCAATAAATACTGCGATCTTGCCATGACAGCTGTCCGTCTGCAACGAAATAATCTGCGAAGTTATCGCGTAATGTATACGAATCTCTGTGGGTATTTCCAATTAACCCCCGAACTGAACGTATATGGTCTGGTATAATGACAATATCATGAAAGTCATTAATTTGACTTCTTGATCTTATAAAATTATGCAAAATACAAATTGTTTTAAGAAAACAAATTGCTTTGTCTTTTCCAACGTTCAATGGACGATGGAGTATGCGAAATTTATTAGCCATGATACCAAATGTACACTCAATATAACGTCGCGCCCTCGTTAACCTATAATTGAATATTTTTTTTTTGTAGTTTAAATCGAGAGCTCGAGCATATGGCCGCATGACATGGCTAGATAACCCGAATGCTTCATCTCCTACAATAATATAGGGCAAAGCTGCGGTTGCAGCAGTGTTGGTTGGTTTATCATTGTGTATTACGGGCAATGCTTTGGCAGGAGGAATATCTATTAAGTCATTGTTGATTTGTTCGTACAATCGGCTTTGTGTGAAAATTGCGGAGTCAGATTCTTTACCCTGCACTCCCACATTTATATAGGTAAACTCATAGTTGGCGTTACACATTGCAAGCAGTACAATAGAATAGTAATGCTTATAGTTGTAATAGAGGGAACCACTATGTGGAGGTCTTATAATGCGTATATGTTTTCCGTCTATTGCACCTATGCAGTTAGGAAACTGGGCTTGCGTTAAAAAACCTTTTTCAGTCTCTACCCATAGCGCACGGGAAAATTTTGGTATACATTCTTCCTTTAACCTTTCAATTATAATTTGACAAACTTCTGTTACTATTTTTCTGACCGTGGTTAGTCCTGTCTGATACGCCAGATGAATATCGACGAAGGTATGTCCACTAACTAAATATCTGTAATAAAATAAAATACCTGTGTTATTGTTTCAGTGAAAAAGCTGCAGCAAAGATGGAAAACTGCAAGAGACACTTATATAAGAGTGAGGTCTACTAAAAAAAAACTTAAATCAGGTTCCGGTTCCAGGGCAAATAAAACATACATTTACTATGACATGCTGTCATTTTTAGATTCAAACTCGAATACTCAAGGAGAAGAATCGGCAGACGATTTTAATCAGTCAGTAGAGCAAAACGCGTCACCGAGAACTTCACAAAATAATACGATTATTGAAGAAGATTTGATTAATGTACCTAGCACCAGCTCCAGCGTTACCAAAGAAACACGATCTTCCAAGAAACGTAAGTGCGAATCGCCAACTGATTTCGAATTAGAGTTGTTAAATTGCGTGAAGAATAACACTGCAGATAATATGGACGAAGACTTGAATTTTTTTAGTCATTATTACCAACTGTGAAAAAATTGAGTTGCTTTAAAAAATTATTATTTCGTACAAAAGTACTAGAAGCTTTAATTGATATAGAAAAAGAAATTATTATTACCATTGATGACCTTTCATTAACGCAAAATACGGTAACGAATGATTTAGAATCCTTAAATATAAGATCAGACACGAACAATGAATAAATAGGTAACAAGAAAGACTGAAGATTTGATTAAGACTGTTTAATTATTAAGAACAAAAGAAAGAGAAGAACATGAAGAACTATTTAAGTTAGTAAAAAGCGCAATTTTATATTTATATTTTTCTGGTCTCATGTGCAATTATTATGATATACAAGGGCATTCGCCAAAAGTTTACAAGCCTTGAGTGTAATGTTCATAAGGAAAGAAACGGGGTCGATTCGGACACTTTTATCTTAAACCCTATTTAGGGTCAAATAAAAAAGTGTATCAATAGACCCCTTTTTTTACTTAATGGACCTTTTTTTGAACCTACTCATAACATTGCTCCTTCATATATCCTCTTCTTAAATTTAATCTTTTATGTAGTAAACTGTGATTATGATTGTGATGATAAATAAGAATTTAAAATAATATTAGTACCCGATCTAGTAATAGAAGGGAATAATTAATAAGGGAAATATTCGTATGTAAAAACTTGCAATCAATATGCGTCATTATAATTAATACTTTGTAAGGTAGGTATATTATTATAATTAAGACATTTAGACTTATTGTACTGTTTTAACTGTTATTGTGTTTTTTTATTTTAAACTTGAACCTGTGATTTTATTAGTGTATTTCAAATGAATAATCAAAAACTAATTGTAACGTAACGTTTATGCAAGACACTGTGATGACTGTTGTGATTATATAAAAAAATAAGTAAATAAGTAGGTATAGATAAAAAAAACGAAAACGATAAAACTGTGTAATTTAGAAATAACAAAATATAATTAATAAATGTAAGAAACTGTGATTAATATGATGATTAATAAGTGTGCGGTTATGTGTTTCGGCCCTAAGAACAGAGTGCACCACATCAAGAAAAACATTTTAAGCCATATTCAGGGGGCCTACCACCAGCTCATAATCAGTATTATTTTAATATTACTTCCATGGGAGAAAGAGATGAAGCTCTACAGTACGTATAGCTCCATCTCTTTCTCCCACTGAAGTAATATTAAAATAATACTGCTTATGAGCTGGTGGTAGGCCCCCAGGTGTCACTGCCGAAACAATAAGAACTTCTTCTTCTTTCTGGCTTGATGTGGCTAAACAGTAGTGTGACTTACATAAATTGGCAAAAAAATATGAGTGTTCTAAACTTTTGTTAAATAATGACTGTTTTTTTTACATGAATAAAGATGATTATTAATATCGAAATGTCTTTACTTACCGCAATGTCATTGCAAATCGTTCCATTGGTGATACGATTGACGTAGATTTCAATCGTAGATTGTTAGTCTTCAAATAGGGCTCCAGTTTTGAATATAATTCATCATAGACTTGTAATGAAACTTTAAAATATTTGAAAAAAAACCTTTCATTTTCTCTTAATATACCAAACTTCACCACGAATTCCCCGCACAGTAACCTAGATTCAACGTACGGGCTTACTGGCTGGCGTCTTTTTTTGGCAATTCGTCGTCGCCGTCGTCTTGATAAATAATACAACATTAATTTATCCATAATTACTCGACTGTACACCTCCAACGTCAAAATTGTACTGAGAACACTGACGCGCCGATGCCCGCGCATAAGCACGCGAACGTGCTCACGTGCGTGCACCAGAAGCGTGGCCCGCGACGTGCTCACGTGCGTGCACCAGAAGCGTGGCCCGCGACGTGCTCACGTGCGTGCACACGCGTAACGCAGTTTATGCCCTTAGCGCAAAGCAACCATTCCGCGTGGGTGAAGTCGCCGAAGCAGCTGGTATAATAATGTATAGAACAACATTGAAAATAATTGAATTCGCACATTATTTAAAATGAAGTCGTTGTAGATAATAGTTTTACAGTGAAAAATGCTCTGCGTTGCACACCGCTGCGCTAAATTACTTAAAATAATAATAATATAATAATTGCTTATTACTTTCATAAATGTATTAATTACTTTTACAACATGTAATATAACATAAAACCAATCTTACAATCTGGTTTTAGTTACTTCTAATACTATATTAAAATATAATAAAGTAATATAATAATGTGAATCGTAGTGTGGTCACACTAGTCTGTCTTTTTCCATGAGATTACAACATTTATGATATCTCACCTAATATGTATACATATATATGAACATATATATGAACGAAATAAGATTTCAGACAGTTACGTGGCGGCCATGTGAAAATCCGTGCGACATTCAACTTTAAAGCTAACACTTAGCGATGACCTCTGCACGATTTTTTGACCTTCAAGGTAGCCTCGTCGTCCTTACGTGCTCTCTGAGGCATGGGAAAATCGATAATTAACAATTCAATGCACATAACTCCGAAATGTCAGTACCTAGTGCGCGCCTTAGATTCGAACCCGATACCCTTCTGCATGGCAGTCTGTTTGGTATATCCACTACGTATATGTACCTACCTAAGGTTTAGGTTTAAGTTTTTCCTAAAATTTTGTATCGTAGTGTGGTCACACTAATCAATATTTTTTCATGAGATTAAAACATTGATATTATCTCAGCTAATATGTAATAAATACACATTTTTTTAAATCTATAATATAGTAGACATTTTCTACAAAAAATTGTGTACATTAGACTTTCCAATATCCCTTTCATCTAGCAGCTAGTACAAGCACTTATGTTAGTGGATGTGAGGATTGAGGGACCACTTTTAACCATCGCTATTTTCAAAATGCATCGATAATTTCTTTTCATTTCTTTTGTACAAAATCTCTTAAGACTTCTACTAAAACTTTATCTACGAATGGAACAATTTTATTAAGTTTGTATGGTTATATTCAATAACATATTTATTTCTCTTGTGAGGATTGAGGGACCACAGTTTAGTCGTTATAACTTTTATGCCTTTAATGCATTGTGTTCTGAAATTCAGTAGATATCTTTACAAATTCTCTACTAAATGTTTGTACTCACAATATCTTATTTCTTAACATACTTACTGAGAGCTGGCTAATGGTGTGTGAGGACTGAGGGACCACACTTTAACCGATTCATGGCCAATGACTCAACAGTTGAGTCATTAAAAAACCTTTAGGAAGGCCGATGGCTCAATTGGTGAGTCAAACCAAAATTGTATAAAAACGGATATTAAAAAAAAAATATCACTTAAGCTACCATTTTTCAGATCTCATTAAACATTTCCGTGAATATCAGACCTGGCCCTTCATTTTACAGAATATTTTTAATAGTCAGGTGTCATAAACCTTTTGTTAGCCGATAGCCGAGGTGGCCGATTCATGGCCAATGACTCAATAGTTGAGTCAAACGTGTGCCGACACGTTATGGGCCGAAATGTTATGTGCACATGGGTGAAGCTAAATCTATCTACTTCGATTTTTATACATACTATCTGTATATTTTTATACAGGTATTTCTCTAATAAGATTATATTACAAACAGCCTAACAAATGACGCAAAAATACATTTAACACGGCAACATTACGCTGCACCACTAACACCACATGCGAATGCGTCTCCATCTTGCGGTAGCGTGTATTATGAACTATTATTAACTATTCTATTCGGCAAGAATGTGCAATGTTGCCAACTTAGTGCTTTCGGCACTAGATCTAGTGCATTTCTTGATGTTTTAGCTCTCAAAATTCCATAACAGTGCCTAGTGCCTCTAGCGCATTTTTAAAAGTCTGCAATTTATCACGCACATTGGTAAAAACTATTAGTTTTTAATAATTAACAAGATATTGATTTTATTTATTTGGTGGTCTTTTATTAAAATTAGCACAAACCTAGTGCATTTTAGGTTTTGTTTAGCGCATTTCTTACAATAGCAGTTGGCAACACTGAGAATGTGTCATTGTGTCTGTCACTGGCGTTACTTTTTACTTTGTTGTGAAGATTTGCGCTACGGATATCACGTTTATCTAAAGTTCCTGATTTTTCTGACTAACCTGGCTGTGATTTTTGGATTTGTTATTGATTTCATATAATGTGACCTGGCTGCAATTCAAGGTTTTGTTATTGGATTTTTTTATTGTGACCTAGCTGCGATATATGGACTCTGTTATTTATATGTGACTTTGAACTGTAAGGTGTTGCATTACCTATTGTGATCCCGGTTACAAGGATTCCGAATTTCTGTAAGTATATACATAATTACCATTACCATTTTCACTAGATACATATTTACTACTCGCAGAAGTTAACTTGACACATGGAAGGAATGTGGCCGCTCTCAATTTAATCAAATAATTTAATTATTGCAACATTTAATTTTAGATTTTGCAATTATATGCTCATAATGAATAAAAAGTACATTGTTTCGTTTCATAAACTTTTATTTTAGAATGCAACATTAAATAGGATAGGTAAAGGAATTGTCCCTATATTACCCGATTAACACATGATTTAAAATCAACTATAGTCCAATCAAATAAATACAAATTAGTGATTTTTTTTTAAATGTACCATATGTTTTTTTTTTGTTATGTAAATGAATATTATTTTTCAGAAATATGGATCAACCATCCACGTCCTGACAAACAATTGAAGACATGTTGGGTGCAATGACATCTCCAAGAGAATGCATAGCAGTACCCGGTGACTTTTCACTGACAGACCAAGACCTCTATGGTATTTTAGATGAAGGTACTTATCTAGAAATGCATGATGAATGGATAGACATCATCGAAGAAGAAGTTGTCACAACAGAAATTATAGACACTCAGCAAGCAGGTGTTGAATCCTCTTCAATTTGGATACCAGGCAATCCAACAGAAGTTAACACATTTTTATTTACCGGTAACCCTGGTATTAAACAAGCCATGTCAGGTACACAGCCTATTGATTATTTTAATATTTTATTTAATATGGATTTCTACACTCTTTTATTGACGTGTACAAATAGATATGGAGATATTCTTAAAAGAAATGCCAGCGGTCCTTATGCAAGGTTTCGTAGATGGCAGCCAGTGACAATAGAGGAGTTTAAGGTGTTTCTAGGATTAGTCATGCTTATGGGTGTCATTAAATTGAATAGATTGACTGATTACTGGAAGAAACATTATCTTTTTGATTTAACGTTTTCCAAGTACATGTCAAGAAATAGATTTTGTATGATTTTGAGAGCACTTAATGTACAAACAGAAGCAGGAAACCTAAGCCTCAATAAAGTGAAAACCTTAATCGAACTATTTAATAAAACGATGGAAAACTTATATTACCCTGCTAGAGAGGTTGTAATAGATGAGTTGATGATATTATGGACCGGTCGTTTAATTTTCCGTCAGTACCTTAAAAATAAAGTCCATAAGTATGGTATAAAATTATATATGTTAGCAGATAAGCACGGTATTTGCATGAAAATACATTTGTATGCTGGGTCTCAAGACCAAGTCGTGGGTGGAAGAGACCATGTAAAAAAAGTAATGCGTGTTTTAATGAGCAATTATGTTCATAAAGGCCACTCTTTATATGTGGATAATTATTATTCAAGTGTAGGTATGGCTGAAGAATTGTTAAATAAAAATACTTATTTAACTGGTACGTTACAATTTAATAGAAAAGGCAATCCTGCGCAAGTTATGAATACCCGATTACAGCCAAATGAAGCATGCATTATGCACAATAGTAATAAAAAATATTTTTAAATAAAAAACAACCGGCTTCAAAAACACTAAGGAACTAAAAATCATAAAATAATTGGTTTTGGAGCAAACATTTTTGGAGTCGGTGCCAAGCCAAGTATTTCTCATCTGACTATAAAAACCTCTACACATATTTATATAACTTTCGTTGTTGATAGAATAGGCATAGATTTATTATATATAATAAATCTATGAGAATAGGCAAGTAGTTTGTAATTTAGTAACTTTTTGCGTAAGGGCTTGGCACCGGCTCCAAAAATGTTTGCTCCAAAACCAATTATTTTATGATTTTTAGTTCCTTAGTGTTTTTGAAGCCGGTTGTTTTTTATTTAAAAATATTTTTTATTTTTTGCTTTTTAGTTGTATACTAATAAAAAATAGTAATAGGTGATAAGTAGGTACATAGGATAGTCTAGGTGTCCAGCATCAAAGTCTATGTAAAGACGACTCAAACGAGCCCAAACTCGATGGCATTGCGTAATTGTATTACAATTATCCCATGGCTACCTTCCTGCTCCATCATCAGAGTTTGGTAAACATTCAGCACTAAAGTCCATGTAAAGACGAATCAAACGAGCCCAAACTCAATGGGATTGCGTCTTTGTATTACAAAGACCTCATGGCCACCTGCTTGCTTCATCATCAGACCCTGGAAAACATCCAGTACCAAATTCCATTTAAAGACGGATCAAACGACCCTAAACTCGATGACATTGGGTTATTGTATCACAAAGATCTCATGATAGCCTTCCAACTCTATCATCAGACCATGGAAATCATCCAGCATCAAAGTCTATGTAAAGACGACTCAAACGAGCCCAAACTCGGTGGCATTGGGTTATTATCGTCAAATCACTTCAAGTGAGCTTATAAAATTTGGAGAGTTCCTACGATTTTTCAGGATTCCATGATCAGATCCTGACCTGATGATTATGGGACCAACTAGAAGGTATACTCTTTCAATCAAACCAAGAATTTTCGAAATCGGTCCAGGCGTCTTAGAGAAATCGGGGAACATACATAAAAAAAAAATGATTCCGACGAATTGTAAACCTCCTCCTTTTTTTGAAGTCGGTTAAAAATGTTACGGTTACTAAATGGAAAGACAAGAGAGAAATTAGTTTTGTAAGTACAGAGCATACTAGTGAATATATACCAACCCAAAATAAATATGGAAATATTTCCTTTAAACCAAAAGTGCAAGTCAAATATAATAAATACATGAGAGCCATTGATAAACATGATCAACTGTTGAGTTACTATTGTGCTGAACATAAAACATTAAGGTGGTATAAAAAAGTTATCATTCATGTGATTCAAATTAACATAATTAATGCTTTTTTACTGTTTAATTTAGACAGAGAAACAAAGATTAGCTTGTATGATTTTAGGCTTAAAATATAGAGTTTCTCTTGCCTAAGAAACCAAGCGTAGAAAGATGTTCTGCGCCAGGTAGGGTTCATGTGCCTGACCATTTGCCTAAAACAGGTGGAAAAAAAATTAGGAAGAGATGTAGACAGTGTTATAATACATAAAAAAAAAGAGTGCAAGTTTATTTTGGTTGCCCAGATTGCCCAGGCTTTCCTGGGTTATGTCTGGGCAATTGTTTTACATCATATCACAATTATTAAACTAATTAATATTTTCTTGGTTTATTTGTTATTAAACTAGTTATTCTTTGTTGATTAGTTATCACCATAATATGACTGCCATCAGAATATGATTATAATATACCAATTAATGTAAAAAAATTGTACCTACCTGATTTTTAAAAATATGAATCTTGTAATTAGTTATTCTTATTATATTATTATTAATAAATGTCTTGTTTAATATCTTTCTTTATTCTTTCCCTTCATATTGTCTAACAGTATTAATTAGTTTCTCATAACACTCTAAACGTTTGTCTGCTGGTACATTTCTCAACCTAAAAGCAAGCATTATGCCTAAATCATGCTCAAACTGAGCATAAATTGGAGGCAACTCATCTTGTGTATTCAATTCTGCTGTCAAATCCTTAGAGAATAATGCATTAAAATATTTTTTTGCTGCACAGCAAACATGACGTTATTTTTTTCTATAGAGACCTCATTATTCATTTTATTTTCATTCATATGAACTATTTTTTTTTCTTTTAATATCTTCGTCTTCATCAGAGTCCAAAATTTCTTCAATGCTAGTATCTGAACTGTTGTTAGAAACTACATTGCAACTATTACGAGATTCAGTGAATGGACGCTTCTTTGGTATACTTTTTTGTAAAATCGATTGACTACAGCTTGGAAAACCTTGATTTTCTTTATCTTCATGTTGTTGATCATGGAAATCAGTAAACATTGCCTGGCTACATTCAGTAAAATGGTCGTAGTCCTGATTATCTACAAATAATATTACAATAATAAATAATGATTGAATACATGTAGGTAAGGTTACTAAAATGTTTACTACCTGTGCAATATTTCATTAAAATCAAAAAATACTACCTTGAAACGCCATATTCACTTTTAATATCCACAAATTCGAATAGGAGAACACAGTAACACGTTTCTGGTTGTCAAGGTGATTTTCCACCAGAGGGGCGAGGCGAGGCGTGGCGAGGAGAGAATTGAAATCGCACTGACCCTTTTCCACTAAAAATAGCCATCGCGAGCTCGCGCGAGCTCGTACGAGCTCGCGCGTGACCGCCGCGCCACCCATAGGCTTCATTAGATAAAGATATAGGTACAGTGATGTTTGAGTGTCGTTTCCACCACTCTGGTGGAATATCACCTTTAAGGTGATTTTCCACCGAGTGGCGAGACGAGACTAGGCGAGAAGAGAATTGAAATCGCACTGACCCTTTTCCACTAAAAATAGCCATCGCGAGCTCGCGCGAGCTCGTGCGAGCTCGTGCGAGCGCGCGCGTGACCGCCGCGCCGCCCGTAGGCTTCATTAGATAAAGATATACTGGTACTGGTTAATTTATACTCTATGTTGGAAGCAATACGGTTCATTTTTACACAAACAAATATTTCAATTCACGCCTCGCATATTCTCGTCAATCCATACTGTTTCCACCAAAGATGCGCTGGGAGAGAATTGAAAATTTGCCATACAAATTTCAATTCTCTCCTCGCCTCGCCTCGTCTCGCCACTCTGGTGGAAAATCAGCTTTAGACTGGCTCGAATGATGGCGAAAAGCATTAAATCATTACAAGGAGCCAATGACTCATCAGTTGAGTCATCCTTCAGGGAGGCCGATGACTCAAATGGTGAGCCACCGACCAATGAATGGGGCCTGGCTGAAATGTTCACGAAAATGAAGGTGGCAATGAATCGGTTAAGGGCTGTAGTTTCTAAAATATCTGTTTACAAATTCCCAGACTTATTCTACAATTGTTTTAAACCTACTACAAAATCTTATGTCTTTTTTTCACAAAATGCCAGTTTGGTCCCTCAGTTCACACGCACATGATCTAACAATGCGATCTGATAACGGATACCGGGTGATTTTAGGGTGGATAAACGGAATAAGCCGTGTTTCCGAGTATCCTCCTTAGGGTGGCTATTTTAGGGTGGATAAACGGAATAAGCCGTATGTTTCTGTGTTAATGACTGTACTTAGGCAGGTGAGAAAAACGGAAGAAACATATTATATGAATTACGGTTATCCACCCCGTTCAGGGTGGATAGAAAGACACGTGTTTCCGAGTATCCTCCTTAGGGTGGCTATTTTAGGGTGGATAAACGGAATAAGCCGAAAAGGGTTAGTGCGATTTCAATTATCTTCTCGCCTAGTCTCGTCCGCTGCGGACCCACCGTACCCCTGGCAATACCACTGGGGGTATGGTGGGACTTTTAAAGCTTAACCGTACCCCCAACTAATAGTGTTGTGAAATAAGTTTATTAATTTCAGTGCGTTAATTTC
Source organism: Euclidia mi (assembly GCA_944739405.2). Lineage (NCBI taxonomy): Eukaryota > Metazoa > Arthropoda > Insecta > Lepidoptera > Erebidae > Euclidia > Euclidia mi. The sequence goes on from OX123184.2 coordinate 116,045,741, forward strand.
AAATTCTACTATTTTTGTCCCAGTCTAGTTATGTTTTTACAAGGGTATTCAATAGAACTACTGGGAATGATCCGTAGTATCACGACATCGCACTCATATATCAGAATGAGTATTGTTACGCCATCTATCGGTGAATGGGGGTACTAGAAGAGATTGAATGTATCGGTGGTTTAAAGGTAATTCAGCTACTCTGTACTAGATGGCGATTGCTGTATCGAGCATCGGACTGTTCGCGATTATTCGACAGTTTTGTGGAAGTATCTAGAATGCGCTAGTGATGTTATCCGGCCAGTATAAATAGAGCGGGAGCGAACGGACCGGACACAGTTCAATTGAATACGGGAAGCGATCTGATCAAGCGAAGGAAGTAATTCGGAAGTGTTTAGAGTTGTACTAGTGGTGTGAATAGTGTGTTTTATTAGTGTTGGAAAATTAAGTGTGTGTATCTAGTGTTATTGTGTTAGAGAATAAAGTTCAGTTTAAGTGGCATAGTGAGCTATAATTTATCATCGAACCCCAGCTCGTAACAAATTGGTGTCAGAAGAAAGGGATAAATTATGCCGGTTATGCCGAAGGAAGAAACTGAAGGTGTGCGTACTAGGAACCAGCGCCAGCAAGACCTGGACCAGAGACGCTTCGGAGACGTTCCTTCTCCATCGTCTGGTGGACCAGGCGACTCCGCGGCTGCAGTGGAGCCAGCAAGCGCACACTCCGTGGCGGTGCCCGACATCGCTGCTCTGATGGCGTTCATGCAGGAGCAGGCCCGCCGTCAAGAGGAGCACGCGCGCCGCATGGAGGAACAGCTACAGCGCGACAAGGAGGAGCAGGCCCGCCGTCAAGAGGAGCACGCGCGCCGCATGGAAGAACAGCGACAGCGCGACAAGGAGGAGCAGGCCCGCCGTCAGGAGGAGCAGGCTCGCCGTCAAGAGGAGCACGCGCGCCGCCTGGAGGAACAGCTTCAGCGCGACAAGGAGGAGCAGGCTCGCCGTCAAGAGGAGCACGCGCGCCGCCTGGAGGAACAGTTTCAGCGCGACAAGGAGGAGCAGGCACGCCGTCAGGAGGAGCAGGCTCGCCGTCAAGAGGAGCACGCGCGCCGCCTGTAGGAACAGCTTCAGCGCGACAAGGAGGAGCACGCGCGCCGCCTAGAAGAGCAGGTGGTGCTTATGAAGGACCTCAGCGCCGCTGTAGGGAAGGACCTGAAGGCGATCAAGGAGGAACTTCAGCAGCACGAGGCCCGTATCAGCGACGTAGAGATGCTCGTGCACGACAAGCTTGAGACTCGCGTCGCCTCCATAGAGAAGCGTGTACATGACCAGCACGAGACCTGTGTTGCTGAAGTGGAGAAGAAATTGCGTGGGCTCGAAGTAACACTAGCGACTGTAGCGCCCTCACCTCGTGGATTTAAGGTTCCACCATTTGATGGCTCGTCATCATGGTCTGCATACAAGATCCAGTTCGAGGCTGTGATGCGATCGAATGGGTGGACCAAAGAACAGGCCTTAACCGCCCTAACCTTGGGCCTTCGCGACCAGGCCTTGACAGTGTTGGAGGCACTCGGCAAGACGTCACCTACGACAAGCTCCTGGAGGCGCTGGAGGCGAGATACGGTGACGCGCACCTTGAACACGTTTATCGTGCTCAGCTGAAGGACAGAACACAACGAACCGAAAAAAACTCTGCAGCAGTGGACTCTAGAGGTGGAAAAGCTGGTCAGGAAGGCATACCAGTCGTCGCCTGCGCTTATTGACGGGAACCTCGTACAGGCGTTTACGGATGGGATCCGGGACCTGGAGGTAAGAGCAGCAGTGAGGCTTGGGCACTTCAAGCACCTCAAGGACGCTTTAGCCCACGCTCTGGAGGTGGAAGCAGTGCGACGCGACGACCGAGGTCACCGCATCAGGGAAGTCTTGTCGTCACCTCGGTGCTACAACTGCGGAGAAAGAGGCCATATCCGTTTGAGCTGCCCAAAGCGTAGGCAGCCTGGTGACACCCTGTCTCCACCAAAGGGGTCGCCTGATGTGCCTGCCAGGCAGCGAGAGCAGGGAAACGAGTAGAAGCCAGGACTGCGGGGCGGGTGCTGGCTGGTAATGGAAGAGCCCCAAGTATCTCGATCTCGCAATCATGCGACGGGAACAGCCTGATCATCGAAGGTGAAATTAACAGAACACCATGCAAGCTGACATTGGACACGGGTGCTTCTCGGACAGTCGTCGGTTTCCATCTGGCAAGACGGGTTCTTCGGTGCTGCTTCAGGAACAATGAATGTGTGAATCTGAGAACAGCTACCGGTCAGCACATAACCGTCCGAGGTGAAATGGAGGTGGATCTGAAGCTAGGCAACAAAATTTACCGTCACAAAGTCATCGTGGCCGATATAGTGGACGACTGCATCTTGGGCCTGGACTTCATGCGGAAGTATCGCTGCGGATTCGATGTTAACCAGGGAGTGTTGAAGTGTGGCTCGGAAGAAGTCTTCATGGAAGGTGCAACTTCAGGAAAAGTGTACTGCCTGAAGAATATCATTCTTCACCCGCGGTCGGAAACTGTTGTACCAGTTTGTTTACCAGGGAATTCTGGTCGAGGGAACCGCTGCGTACTAATCGAAGGTCTAGAGAAAGAGGCCTCCTGGAAGATTGCACGAACCTTGGTAAGGGGTACAAAAGTTTCATCAGTACGCGCACTGAATGCAGGTGACAAGGAAGTGTCGCTCAAGAAAGGGACGAAATTGGGCACCTATGAAGGAGCGGCTTGGATGCGTAGATGTCAAGAGCAACCTACCAGTGCCAAGGTTCAGGGTGCACGATTCGACGTGTCTACTCTTTTAGAGGACTGCGAAAGTACCCTGTCGGAGGAAGAGAAGACCGAGGCTCAGAAGATGTAGAACCGGTTCGCGGATATTTTCTCGACCAGTGATGCCGACATAGGGAAGACAGCACTAGTCCAGCACAAAATAAACACGGAAAGTGAAGCACCGATTCGCCAGCGACCAAGACGTGTGCCAGTAGCACGGGAACGTGAAGTGGAAGCTATGATCGACGGTATGGTGAACGAAGGCGTAATCGAGCCTTCGTCCAGCCCGTGGTGCTCTCCGGTTGTCCTAGTTAAGAAGAAGGATGGCAGCATGCGCTTCTGTGTAGACTACCGCCGATTGAATGACATCACGAAGAAGGACAGCTACCCGCTGCCAAGGATCGATGACACACTGGATACGCTGACGGGGATGAAGTGGTTTTCTACCTTAGACCTAAAACGTGGCTACTGGCAGGTGGAAATAGATCCTCGAGACAAAGAGAAGACGGCATTCTCCACAGGCAAAGGACTGTGGCAATTTAACGTCATGCCCTTTGGATTGTGCGACGCTCCGGCTACTTTTGAGAGACTGATGGAGCGAGTGCTTATGGGACTGATTGGAGACGCCTGCTTGGTCTACCTGGATGACATCATCATCATCGTGGGGCGCACCTTCCAGGATCACCTTCGAAACTTGGAGCAAGTGCTGTCAAAGATACGAGGAGCTAATTTGAAGCTGAGTCCGAAGAAATACGCGTTATTCAGACGGCAAGTGAACTTTCTAGGACATGTGGTCTCGGAGAACGGTATTCAAACTGACCCGGATAAGATCATTGCCGTGAAGGAATGGCCAGTTCCAGAGAACAAAACGCAGGTCAGAGCATTCCTCGGATTATGCTCCTACTATCGACGGTTTGTGAAGAACTTTGCTGACATTGCTCGACCTCTTCATAAGCTCACCGAAGACAGAGTGCAGTTCTGTTGGAATGAGAGCTGTGACGTTGCATTCCAGAAGCTTAAGGAACATCTGTGTACTGCACCTATTCTAGGCTACCCTGACAATGAGCATGAATTCATAGTTGACACAGATGCCAGTAACACCGGAATTGGCGGCGTGCTGTCACAGAAGGGTGATCAAGAAGTTGTTATAGCATACTTCAGCAAGGCCTTATCCAAACCCGAAAGAAACAACTGCGTCACCAGGTGGGAACTCTTGGCTGTAGTAAAGACATTGCAGCATTTCAACAAATACTTGTTGGGCCGTAAATTCCACCTGCGAACCGACCATGCAGCGCTGAAATGGCTACTTCAATTTAAGGACCCAGAAGGACAAGTAGCTAGATGGACTGAACTACTGCAAGAGTTTGATTTTGTAATACAACATCGCAGCGGCAAGTCCCATGGTAACGCAGATCGCGTAGGCCGTGTCCCGACCAGTGCAAGCACTGTAGCCGACAGGAAGCAAAGCAGGCAGCGCTAGTGAGGATGTTAAAGACGGATCTAAGCGACGAATGGAGAGAAGCTTTGCAGAGTGCTCAGCGAGATGACAAGGATGTACAGCCGATTCTTGAATGGAAGAAATCAGGCGCTCCTAGGCCCAAATGGAGTGATATCGCAGCAATGAGCCCTATCACCAAGAGTTATTGGGCACAGTGGGAAAGCTTGGTCGTCCAGGATGGAGTTCTGTGCCGCAAATGGGAAAACGCTCGCGGTAACCAGTGCCATTTGCAAATGGTAGTGCCCAAAACTAAGGTGCCGGAAGTCTTGCAGCTCTATCACAATGGTGCTTCGGGAGGTCACATGGGAGTTAAGAAGACCCTTACTAAGATCCGGGAGCGGTTTTATTGGCTCCACTGTCGGGATGACGTCGAGGATTGGTGCCGCAAATGCACAAGTTGTGCGGCGGTCAAGGGGCCACATACTCGAAGCAGAGGTGCATTAAAGGTGTACAATGTGGGAGCCCCATGAGAGCGCATAGCCTTGGATGTCGCTGGGCCGTTTCCCGAGAGCCAGGATGGAAACAAATACTTCTTGGTAGTGATGGATTACTTCACGAAGTGGCCTGAAGTGTTTGCAATCCCAAATCAAGAAGCTACCACAGTGGCCGACAAGCTGGTGCATGAAGTCTTTTGTCGATTCGGGGTACCCTTGGAAATCACAGCGATCAAGGCCGGAACTTCGAATCCGAGGTGTTCAAGGAGACTTGTCGCGTGCACATAAAACCAGGACCACGGCTTATCACCCGCAATCAGATGGCATGGTTGAACGATTTAACCAATCACTGGAAAGGTACCTGGCGAAGGTCGTGGAGAGCAAACAAAGAGATTGGGACAAGCACATCCAACCATTCCTTCTGTCATATCGCAGTGCGGTCCACGAAACCACAGGAGTAACACCAGCTTTTGCCAATTTCGGCAGAGAATTACGTTTACCAGCAGACTTAATCACCGGTATTCCGCCAGAATCTCCACGCAATATAACGGATTACGCGACCGAGCTACGCAACAAGATGAACGACGTATACGAGCACATCAGGGAGTCAGGACAACAGATGTCTGAAAAGATGAAGACTCGCTACGACCGGAAGGCAAACAACAAAGGCTTCGATGAGGGATCATTGGTGTGGCTTCATAACCCAGTACGAAGCAAAGGCAAATCGCCTAAGTTACAAGCCAGATGGGACGGGCCATATCGCATAATTACCAGGATGAACGACGTCACCTATCGAATCCAGAAGGGGTCGCGAGGTGCACCGAAGATAGTTCATGTGGACCGGTTGGCTCGTTACCATGGGTCCAACGATGTTCGAGACGAACACGTTTAAGAGGGGGGCAGTTTTACGCCATCTATCGGTGAATGGGGGTACTAGAAGAGATTGAATGTATCGGTGGTTTAAAGGTAATTCAGCTACTCTGTACTAGATGGCGATTGCTGTATCGAGCATCGGACTGTTCGCGATTATTCGACAGTTTTGTGGGAGTATCTAGAATGCGCTAGTGATGTTATCCGGCCAGTATAAATAGAGCCGGAGCGAACGGACCGGACACAGTTCAATTGAATACGGAAAGCGATCTGATCAAGCGAAGGAAGTAATTCGGAAGTGTTTAGTGTTGTACTAGTGGTGTGAATAGTGTGTTTTATTAGTGTTGGAAAATTAAGTGTGTGTATCTAGTGTTATTGTGTTAGTGAATAAAGTTCAGTTTAAGTGGCATAGTGAGCTATAATTTATCGTCGAACCCCAGCTCGTAACAATATGTTTTATAGACGTTCTTTTGTTTAAGGTGTAAAACAAATGAACGTCTACAAAACAAATGAACGTCTACAAAACAAATGAACGTCTACAAAACAAATGACTATCAGAAAGTGATCAGCCATCGATAGTGCTTACAAAAAACAGAATTTATAATTTTATTGATGTTTTAATGTCAAAAAGAGAGAAAATATAAAAAAAGTCTGCATGTCTTTTTTCCTTATGGGCGTAATTTTTCTAATCCATGGCCAACGGAAATTTCTTTGCTAATTATTTGCAACTGCACGTCAGTAATAAAGTCGTCGTTCATAATTTGGTCGTTTCTTCTTTTTTTTTAAACATCTCCAATGTATGGATATTCTCCAATACGTTGAGCAATCGCTGCAACGTGACAGTGTTTTTGTTCAACCATTTATTTAATTCGCTGCGGACCCACCGTACCCCTGGCAATACCCCTGGGGGTATGGTGGGACTTTTAAAGCTTAACCGTACCCCTGGCTGAAATGCTCTAGTGTTGTACCAACGTGCTACGTGGAAATTAAACTGAACAGTGTTATCTCTCGTATGATAATGACTTACTTAGGTACTAATTACAAATATAATACGAGTTATTTTATGCATAAAAATGTGTTAAACAAATGAACGTCTACAAAATAAATGAACGTCTACAAAACAATTGAACGTCTACAAAACAAATGAACGTCTACAAAATAAATGAACGTCTACAAAACAAATGAACGTCTACAAAACAAATGACTACCAGAAAGTGATCAGCTATCGATACAGATTGCAAAAAACAGGTGCATGCGATTTTCGACCTTATTGACAATTCATGACAAACATTTTTTTTTTGTTTTTTCTCGCTTTCTGGCATTAATACGTTATTAAAATTATAAATTCTGACTAATGTCAATAAGGAAAAAAATCGCATGCACCTGTTTTTTACAATCTCTCGATAGCTGATCACTTTCTGGTAGTCATTTGCTTTGTAAACGTTCATTTGTTTTGTAGACGTTATTTCGTTTTGTTGACGTTTATTTGTTTTACACCTAGGTACAGTCAACTACATAAGTCGCTGCACATTCATACATTTTTGATAGGTTCTTTATGAATTAAAACTTTCTAATTATTATGTTGTAGATATAAAATAAAGAAAGATAATTTATTTAAATAACAAAATAAATTAATATTAGGATAACACAATTAATTATAACTACCGTAAGATGGGGTTATTTAGAACTGACGAGGCTATTTGGAATTGCCGAAAAAAAAGTTTTCATCGTGTATATTTTCATATCTGAGAATAGTAGGAATTATATTTTACCACCTGACAATACAGTGACATCTAATGTCAATGTAACACAGGAATTTTGACAGATAACGGCTTTTTATATGGTTCAGCGCGTAATTTTAAAAAGTGTCGTGTTTTTGGTGTTTTTCTGGTATGGATAACTTTCGTCTGGCACACAAAATCTAGAAAGGTATGTAAGACATTGAATAAACTAAGTAATAGTCTGTTTTATGCGCTTTTCAGTGTTTTTATTTGCTGTTTTCTACCTTTTCTGGGCTGGCATATATTTAGATTTTTCTAAATGGGGCTATTTGGTTTCTGTTTTGGGGTTAATTGGAACGAAGTTTCAAATAGCCCCTTTAAAGCTTGTTATAAATTGCCAAGGAATTTAATCGTAGTTCCAAATAGTCCCAATTGCGCATTTAAAGCCTGTTAAGGGCATGATATTTCTCGGCTGACTTAAAATATAATTTAAAACATTTGCACTATAATTTAAACTTAAAGATTTGCATGGTTGATTGTCGCACCAGAATAATTAACAGCTATTCTTTAGATATGTACCTACCTATTATATTATATATATTACTTTATTTACGTACATATTTAAACGGAATTACGGACATGCGTCTGCGATAATGGGAATATGTGCCAGAACTTCATAGAATATTTATTAATTTAGAATGTTTATTTATTTGCTACAGATATCTTCTTAACTATGGTGCGGACCTACCACCAAAAGTTTACTAATTCACGCAACGGTACGACCTTACCTAAGTTATTGCAAAGAAGATTTACAAAATGCAATAGAAGAAATTCAAAATGGCTCAATAGAAGAAATACAAAAGATGTCACCACAAAACTGTGTTTAATGACGGTTTCTAAATCTTCATAAAATGCAGTTTTGTGATGACACTTTCTGTCCGCAAGCTTTCAACAAATATCTAACTTTTTTTGTAGTACAAGAATAAATGTTGTCATTGATTAAAGTTGTTTTATTTAAATAAATCATTTAAACACCTAATACAATAATCGGGTATCAGTATCAGGGCTCACTCATTTCTTGCAATATATTTTCATTTCGTAATAGCTGTGCCGCTCGGCTTCACCTGCGTAATTTGGCTTGCTTTTTTTCTTTCAAAAGAACCTTTTCCTGACATTAAGAAACTATAAAAATAATTAGCGAACTCGGTTCAGTCGTTCTCGAGTTTTGCGCTTAGCGTCACATTTAGCGATTTGTTATTATTTATGCAGATGGATAATGCTTACCCTTAAATATTCCAAATATAGCTTCATCTTTATTAAGAATACCTTTGATATATTAACATTAAATTCCAAATAACCCCAAAGAAGCATTGGATTTATTAGTGAATGCACATTCAGTTGTGATTTTTGGCTTGTCTGTGCTATATAGAGAGTAAAATTAAGTTGAAATGAAGGCAACTACTCATCCTATAACTTTTCCAAATATAGCTTACCGACATTTATTAGACACAGCTTAGCAAAAATAAGAAAACCAAAGTAAGAAAGTGAGATTACAAATAACCCCATTGATGCAATATTTGGAATAGCGACATTAAAATAAAATATCTTCAAATCTATTAACGGAAGTTATACTAAAGTAGTTACTTATTATATTTTATTGCATAATCAACTGAAAAAACATATTCCATAATCTATACAGTTATTATAATTTTTATAAACACCTGTTTTATGAAAAAAGTGTTTTAATTAGCCCCATTTTACGGTACTTAAATACTACAACTAAAATTAAATTAAAATATTAAAGTACAATACAAATACATAAGAAAATGCATATTCAAAGGGCGTCGTGAAAGTCCTCCACATCGCCGTCTATTGGGAATGTGCCCAGAAGACTGGCAGCATTGCCACGCTGTATGGCAATGCTAATTTTTTGTGCTAGATACATGCCAGCCTTCTGGTCACGCGAGGCGTCGACAAGTCTCTTCGCAAGCTCTCTATAGAGAGATCTAGCACTTGGACCCCATGACCCCAACGTTTCGACTCCAAACGGCTCAAATACATAATCCCCTACGAGATTTACATAAGATATAAAATTAAGTACAGATCCCAAGTACTTGTCCCTGTCCGTTCGCTCAGCAGTGTCACCGCCTGTGCGAATGGACAGGGGATCTGTTGTCTTGCAGTCCAAGTTCTCAGCGTACATTGCAAAATTTTACTATATATTTTAAAATAATCCAATTTGACCTCATTAGCGTAGTTACGCTAATGAATATAATATAGAAACTTGCTAGAAACTATAAATTATTCAAATTGTTCTTTGAAAAAAGTAAATTGACAATTTGACACAATATAAAATATTTTTCGAGAAATCACAAAGCGTTAGGTACAGACAGTTATATACCTACCCAATACCTACGTATTCTGGAAATAGTAGCAGTAGGCATATAGGTACTTAAAATTATACATAATGGAAGATATTAATTTCATCGAAATAAATGGTGGAACCGCCCTCCTCTGTGGGAAAAACAGATACCATCGCCACAAAACCTACATAAACGGCTCTACGTTATGGCGGTGTTCATCGTATCTGAAAACTAAATGTCATGGCACTGTAACGATGGACAAGGTATTGTTGTTGATTATTGTTTTCTTTTAGTTTGTTTGTGTCTATTCCCGGTTGTTACCACTGGCTTTGTCACCACAAGAGAAATTGTACCATTTGTTGCAAGTGGGGATAGATGACAAATATGTTCCTAAATGACATCACTGTATAATAAAATGTGTAAAATAAAACTCTGGGACCCTAGGCTCCGAAGCGCAAGCTTGGGATGCAACCGGGAAAAATGCTAGGGTGATGATTGTCATGTACATCTATTATAATGGTTCCTGCTCCATGCGTGGCACACTTGCTTGGCAAATGGAGTATAGTACTAGGTACTAGTGATTAAGTAATTTAGTTTTCAGTTGCAATATCCATTTTTATAAAAAATTACGTTATTTTCGTTATAAAATAATAAATTCATCAAAAACAAAGAGCATACATGTAATGTTGATTCAGTTAACAATGAAATCATAAAGGAAAGATGCAATTTACGGGACATAGTTGTTGCTTCGGATGAACCCATTCAACAACTATATGACAAGAAAAAGAAAGATTTTAAGCACAATTATTTGCAACTGCACGTCAGTAATAAAGTCGTCGTTCATAATTTGGTCGTTCCTTCTTTTTTTTTTAAACATCTCCAATGTATGGATATTCTCCAATACGTTGAGCAATCGCTGCAACGTGACAGTGTTTTTGTTCAACCGTTTATTTAATTCTGCACGAAATGATTCTAAAATATTGGTGGTTCTGTGGCGCTCCCCAAATACGCTTATGACTTTAGGTGAATGCACCTTAAACCAATATGATTCCAAATATTTTATGAATTTTGACATGTTTACTAAGCCCTCAGATTCCAATTTTATATAGGTACTCAAACCCGTGTTGAATTTCTTCATCCGGAAGAAGCGGTAAAGCACTCCCTAGGGCTTTAATTCTTCGTCCTCGTTTATTTTTGGTGCTTCCGAACGACTTTCCTTTCTTCCAAATATTACGAGTCCAGTGATAATAACAACCTCTTAATATAATATCAGGGAATACCTTTACTATAGCGTTCATCGCCCCTTTTTCGTAGTCTGTGTGAACCTTCCGTGGGTTCCATTCTGGTAATTGAGATTTTATCATATTGAATAAAATTTCATAGCTCTTCTCTTTGCGGTTTGACATCAGTGCGAATATAAGTGGTTTCACTTTAGTGGTTTCTACACTACTTCCCATGTCACCATGTATATTGTAAAGTTGCACGAACGGTTTTGGGCAACTATAAAAGGTACCGTCAAGGAAATATTCGACAATGTTTGGAATTATTTTATTTTGGTTTTTTTTAATTTGAAATCTAGTTGAAAAGAAACTTATCTAGGTTTGAATCTGTTAAATAACAAGATATATGTTTGAAAAAATAAAATACGAAAATTGGCGGCAATTAACAATCATTTATATATATATTTTTTTTTTATGTTTAAAATTAAAATGTTTCTTTCCATTATATTTATTTCCTCTGAAAGTAAATTAAATTACGTTTCTAAGCGTGTACAATACTTATATACCTCTCATAATAAAAAAAGACGAGAAATATGAATGTTAGAAATATAATAGCGCGCTCGAAAATGGCGGGAAAATATTATACTGGGCGCGCTTTATACCGCTCTTGCGTGGGCTTCAAGTATATTATTTAGTGTTCATTTATATCATTCGAAAGCTTATTTAATTACGTGTCTTTTGATATACAATATTACCTTAATAAATAGAAATATCACCATTCTTTCAACGAAAATATTACGCACTCGTACTTAGCTCGAAAGCCTAGCCTCGAAAGTGGCCAAAATACATCTACGGGTGTCCTGAGATGCCTCGATGGTGGCCAAAATGCTTCGAGGGGATAAAGAACCTATCAAAAATGTATGAGTGTGCAGCGACTTATGTAGTTGACTGTACCTATAAAAAGGTGTAAAACAAATGAACGTCAACAAAACGAAATAACGTCTACAAAACAAATGAACGTCTACAAAGCAAATGACTACCAGAAAGTGATCAGCTATCGATAGAGATTGTAAAAAACAGGTGCATGCGATTTTTAACCTTATTCGTTTGTTTTGTAGACGTTCATTTGTTTTGTAGACGTTCATTTATTTTGTAGACGTTCATTTGTTTTGTAGGCCTTCAATTGTTTTGTAGACGTTCATTTATTTTGTAGACGTTCATTTGTTTAACACATTTTTATGCATAAAATAACTCGTATTATATTAATTGTAATTAGTACCTAAGTAAGTCATTATCATACGAGAGATAACACTGTTCAGTTTAATGTCCACGTAGCACGTTGGTACAACACTAGAGCATTTCAGCCAGGGGTACAGTTAAGCTTTAAAAGTCCCACCATACCCCCAGGGGTATTGCCAGGGGTACGGTGGGTCCGCAGCGGAATAATTTATAGTTTCTAGCAAGTTTCTATAGTTACGCTAATGAGGGCAAATTGGATTATTTTAAAATATATAGTAAAATTTTGGCAATGTACGCTGAAAACTTGGACTGCAAGACAACAGATCCCCTGTCCGTTCGCACAGGCGGTGACACTGCTGAGCGAACGGACAGGGACAAGTACTTGGGAGCTGTACTTAATTTTATATCTACACAATAATAATTAGAAAGTTTTAATTCATAAAGAACCTATCAAAAATGTATGAGTGTGCAACGACTTATGTAGTTGACTGTACCTATAAAAAGGTGTAAAACAAATGAACGTCAACAAAACGAAATAACGTCTACAAAACAAATGACTACCAGAAAGTGATCAGCTATCGATACAGATTGCAAAAAACAGGTGCATGCGATTTTCGACCTTATTGACAATTCATGACAAACATTTTTTTGTTTTTCTCGCTTTCTGGCATTAATACGTTATTAAAATTATAAATTCTGACATTAGTCAATAAGGTTAAAAATCACATGCATCTGTTTTTTGCAATCTGTATCGATAGCTGATCACTTTCTGGTAGTCATTTATTTTGTAGACGTTCATTTGTTTTGTAGACGTTCATTTATTTTGTATAGGTTCATTTGTTTTGTAGACGTTCAATTGTTTTGTAGACGTTCATTTGTTTAACACATTTTTATGCATAAAATAACTCGTATTATATTTGTAATTAGTACCTTAGTAAGTCATTATCATACGAACGATAACACTGTTCAGTTTAATATCCACGTAGCACGTTGGTACAACACTAGAGCATTTCAGCCAGGGGTACGGTTAAGCTTTAAAAGTCTCACCATACCCCCAGGGGTATTGCCAGGGGTACGGTGGGTCCGCAGCGGTCTCGTCTCGCCACTCGGTGGAAAATCACCTTGAAGGTGATTTTCCACCAGAGTGGTGGAAACGACACTCAACTGTACCTATGACGAACTCAAGCATCACTGTAACACTGTACCTATATCTTTATCTAATGAAGCCTATGGGTGGCGCGGCGGTCACGCGCGAGCTCGCGATGGCTATTTTTAATGGAAAAGGGTCAGTGCGATTTCAATTCTCTCCTAGCCTCGCCTCGTCCCTCTGGTGGAAAATCACCTTTATTCTACAATTATTGTTTTAAACCTACTACTAAATCTTACCTATGTCTTTTTTTCACAAAATGCCAGTTTGGTCCCCCAGCTCACACGCACATAATAAAATCGATGTTGAAGTTGAAATCTGTGTCTATTCACCCCATTTTACGGTACTAAGTTTCTCGAGTTGACGAGACTTTTTCATATGAACGATACGTCAGCCTTGCATTAGTTCGGTGAGTGAGAGAGCCGGAGGCCTTATCCCCTATTCCTTCTCCCTCATCCCACTCCTCATCCTATACCTATCTTTTCCCAACCCCAAGGGGCGGCAACGCACTTGTGACTCCTGTGGTGTTGCTTGCGTCCATGGGCGGCGGTAATTGCTTACCATCAGGCGATCCGTCAGCGAGTTTGCCGCCTAATGCTATAAAAAAATGTATCGTAAATGTAGTTTTTTATAGTGAACTTCTATAAAAGTCGTGGCGCGGACGGCACGAAAATCCTGAACTTCTGTAGAAGTTGTTGGTGGTGAAAAGGTTAAAAAAAGCGTCATGGCCGCGCCATTGAAACGGACACCGCAATGCCGTATACTATTTCATATAAAAACTTATGATATGCGATGACTGCGGCGAGAGCGGCGCGATCAGGTGCGCGTTCACCATTCAGTTTCATTTGGTAGGTGAAAATAAAAGACGATGAATCACAAATATATTAGATACCTACATAAATAAAGTTTATAAATTCATTGATTTTATTTTTGGGGAGCGCTAGAGCTGCCCGAATTTGGTGCATGCTGCAACAGCCACCCGCCACTGTTGTTCGAGCGCCGCCACCTCCTCACGCGTCAGGCGGCGCTGGGGCGCGGGCTGCGGCTTCAGGACGGGCCACCTTGGGTGAAGAACGTTACTGCTTCCCAGGCGCAGCCTAAGTCCAACGGTTATGGTCAAGGAGCAGCCAGCGGCAAGCGAGACCACGCGAGCTCTTCTTGCACTGTAACAGACAATTCATAATATTGAACTTAGGACATGCAAATATATTAAATCACTTAACACTGGTGGATATTAGCTAAGATAAATAAATTCATAATAAGAAGCCTTGTGACATCTTCAGGGTAATGTATGTATAGCAATGTAACAATCCCTACTAGTAGTAGCCAGTAATTTGTAAACCTTGTAAAAGAGTTAGTCCTTGAGACAAATCTAGTCATGTGACAATGTTTCAGCCAAGTTCATGCAAAGGAACTGGCAGCGCAGCCATGTTTATATTTACACAAACCATTTTGACTGAGTACTAGACCTCTCCATATCTCAAAATAAATTTGAAACCCCTAAGAATAGCTAGACCAAAATTTCAAAAATACAGCTCTTACCGTTACCGAGTTAAATTATTTTACACTGAATGCTAAATGAACTGACTGGTTAAGCTTAAGAGCAAATTGTTGAAAATACTAAATCATATATCATTTTAAAATGCATTACTAATTTAATTAAGTATCTTATAATATTATACTATTTATATAGAACAATAATCAGTTGTTTCAACATACAAAATCAACTCTGCACCATACACACATACATATACTCACGCAATTTTCCCGTCGGGGTAGGCAGAGACAATAGAACCCCACTTGCTCTTATCCTTACAAACCTCACGCGCTTCCTCTACATTCATTACTATTTTTATACATGCTCGCTGGTTTCGGGTACTTCGGACCTTTCTACCACCAGTATGTAATAAACAAATAACCCATGACAAGCAGGACGCAGTAAAGATTTTAATACTACCAGACGCAGTATACAGTATAATATAATAATAGTAACAGTAGAAGCATTAAGAAGCTATGGCTATCAATAAACTGACATAGGTACTGACATAAACACCAAAACATCCACATCTATTTACCCAGTAAGTAATTAACCCTTAATCAAATACTGGGAAATTATTTCCCACTTGACACTACCGTAAAATTTCTGTTTTATTTCTTTATTGGTAACTCTAATCAGTACCAACCTCAGGAACAAAATAATTCTACAGAGATTTTAAATATTTTTTATTTGCAACATTTTGTCTGAAGACGTGAACTGTCATCGTATGTTAATGTCAAAAACACAGTTTGAACTATTTTGCTAAAAAAACCGGTTCTGGCGGAAGATTTAAAAGTTTATCAAGAAAAAAATCTTGTAAGTGCATAAACACAATATTTTTGTAAACTACTTATTTTCTGAATGCTTCTCAAGGTTTTTGGCCTCGCAGCATTGATATTTGTTGTATTTGCTTAGGTTTAAATAAGTGGGCAATAATTTCCCATTGTTTGTTCCTGCATTGAAAAAACACCAATTTTTGTATATACAATAAATAATTTGTCTGTTGCACTATGTAAGTAGGACCTAAACAAGTATGTATACCTAGGTACTTGTAATTTTATCTAACAAACACAAAGTTGTCAGCGAGTAAGTCAGCTAAGGAGCTTTCTCGAGAGTTGTGACTCCGTTTGTGTGATTTCTCCCTTGATTTTTATGACTTACTGAATCACTTACAATTCTAAGGAACTATTTGTGCTGCTTAGACTACCTAGTTACTGAGTTCCTTTTATTTGTTTTTAGCTATTTAAATATGGACGCTAAAAAGATACGTAAAGTTCTACCAAAGAAAAAAATAGAGGCGGTGGTACAAAATTTAGACAACTTGTCTGATTTATCAGGGTCAGATTCTGAAGACGACTCATGCTATGTCAACAGCATTCATTCTCCATCCGATAGTTACCTCAATCAGCTTGACGATCACCTAATTGAACAACGTCTTGAATATATCTTCGGCTTCGAATTGAATGAAGACAGACAAGAAACGCCTACTATACAAGCCCAACAGATTTCAACAGATGCCTTACTGACAGTCTTGGGAGAAACCTCTCATATCACAAACACACCAGAACCAGACAGTCCTTAGCTAATCCACTTAGATACTAAAAATGACGAATGTAATGAACAACCTCAAGACATTCACGCATTTAACGAAGTTCAGCAAGACTTTGATGTCATTGACGTTCCCATGGAAGAGTTTTTGGGAGATGATGAACAGTCTGAAACTAACAACGAAATACGCAGAGATCGTTCTGAGCCAAGAGTATGGGAGACAAAATCCGAAACCCATGATATTCCCGTTTTTCTTCTCAATACGACAAATTATATAAACTGAGACCCCTCCTCACAGAACTGAACAAGGTTTATCAGAGAGAAGCATTTAATTCTGAAGTACAATCAATTGATGAATGTATGGTGAAGTTTAAAGGTCGAAGTTCGCTAAAGCAATATATGCCGAAAAAGCCCATCAAGAGAGGATTTAAAGTCTGGGCAAGGTGCGATGCGAAAACCGGGTACTTGTACCAATTCGAAGTTTATACTGGAAAAGGCGACAGCACCGAAAATCGAGGCTTAGGATACACTGTTGTCATGAAACTCTGCAGTAGTGTACCAAAAAATACTTAGTCGCCTTCGATAACTTCTTTACAAGTTGTAATCTTATGGAAGATCTTTATGATAAAAAGATTTATGCAGTAGGGACAGTCAGATGCAATAGAAAAGATCTACCTGATATAATAAAGAAAAAGCAACCAAAACCATTGCGACTGGAAAAACATCAGTTTGCACCTGTTATGTTACTGCAGAGCCAATCACAGCCATTAAATGGCTTGATACAAAAGAAGAGAACAGTAAAGAGAGTAAAGAAGAGTAAAGAGGACCCAAAAGGACGGCTCTAGAGCAGACATTCTTTGCCCGAAAGCAATTGCTTCCTATACACTTAGCATGGGCGGAGTTGATCTATTCGATCATTTTAGATCATCGTATCCTATAAGCCTTAAATCACGAAAATACTGGATGAGACTTTTCTTTTTTTTGTTCGATGCATCAATCATAAATGCATACATTGCCTACAACTACACACATGTTGCGACGCTTCACGGACACAGAGAATTTAGGTTACGCTTAGCACGTGCCCTAATAGACAATCACACAACACGGAAAGGTAAAGCACAAACAGGTGTACTTTTTAAAAAAATAAGAAAGGGGGTAGGTTTGGCGTACCAGACGAAATTCGATTATTGAATGTGGGCATACACTTGCCAGAAGAGATTAATACTTACAAGAGGTGTCGGTTTTGCAGTAGGAACCAGAAAGAACAAAGAAGTAGCTTTATGTGCTAAGAACTGCTTTAAAACCTTTCACACTGTTCAATAATTATTATTATATTCTTAGTAATTAATTTTCAGTTTATATTAAAACTAATTATATTTTATTATTCTTAACGTTGTTGTTTCATTTTATAACTTTTATTCACTCATGATACATTGCTTGTTTTTTTTTTATTGTATAAGATAAAAAAAGAAACAAGCAAAGTAGGAGCAACTGACATGTATGTCTTGTATAGTAAAAATATATCAAAAATTGAGAGCTGTTCCGGATAGTGGGAAATAATTTCCCACTTCATTATATTTTGCTTTGAAATATTTCCCCATTTCCCCCCTCTTTATAATAAAAAGGAGTTGGTTTTTCGAAATCTACAGACCCACTCACCTTAAACCCGTGACCAGTTTTCAAATTACTCAAAATAAAAGGTTTGTTTGATTAAGGGTTAATAAATCTACATATTTAGTAATAATTAAAGCAACTGCTCACAATATGTATGTATGTAAATTTTTTTTTTCGCAAGAAAATGGTACATTAACAGGTGTTTATAAATGGTTGGTTACAGCATATTCTGCCTCTTGGGGCGTGCGAATTGAGTGCAGTAAACGGGTACTACATGGGAATATAAAGAACAAAAAAATACATATTACATATGTGGGTTTGTTTATTTTACCATAACATCAAAATTCCTAACCAGATTTGGATACACGGTGAATTATTGAAATACTTTGTTAATCCCGAGCGATATAATGAGCTGTATTATATTTTCATTCATGTATTTGCATATGGCAGCCATGTTTATAAATTTAAATAATTTGTGACACCTGACACATCATAGCAATACTTGATACTGCAGAATACATCATACAAGGTCAAATTGTTACAAATATCAAATCACAACATTTTCACATGGACATTCACATTGCATTTTATAGCAGTAGGTGCTCATTTACTACCTTACCTTAGTCCTCCATGACAAGTAACACAGTCAGTCTGATCATAGCATTTCGTCAAAGATCTAACGGAGGTTAAATAATGAAGATAATACTTACGAAACAGCAGTCCAACAGCGCCCCACGGCGCTCCGCCACCACTCCCACCACGAGCGATTCTATATAAAATTAATAATTCCAAGACGTCAAAATCCAAAATCTCTTCTTTTTCATCTTTTAGCACCCAACAACAACTCGACGCAGGTAGGCCTATGAAGGTTGTATATATGTGGAACGGATCAAGGAGTATTAATATAAATGTTTAATATGATATAGTATTTATTGGTATCTTGTATAAATGTAAATAGTTAATGTTTGTATATATAAATATGTGTAAGTATTGTGTAAATATATAAATCGTACATAAATGAACAGATAAATATACACTATAGATAAATGTGTGTGAGGTATTGAAAAGAAGTTTAATTGTTTTTGGGGCTGGTTTAAATTAAATGAGGTCCGTGAGGTAAAAATGCGTGTATTCGCTTGTACCACAGTTAGGCTGGCCGCATACATACGTTTTCCGTATTCGTTTTCAGAATGCGTAATTTCGAATTGGAATTCCGTGAGACTAGCGCAAACGTTCGTTTTTCTTCATTCGGAATGTATCCACATCAGTACAGTACAGATCGTGGCGAACGCACGACCATGGAGGACGACGATTTATTAGCAATTGCATTTCTGTTACTAGTAAATAAGAAAAAGAATCGTCGTCGGTATTGGATACATCCACTAAATACTCGAAGAATCTATGAAAATTCGTATTATTTGAAGAGAGCTAAGTTACGAGCACACCGCCAATATTAATGTTTCTGCCTCACACATTCGTGTTGCGAATTTATGCGTAACCAATACAGAGAATACGTCCGATGCGCGTAGCGCGGGCGCGAAACTGAATAGAAATTTCCGAACGTGTGCGCCGGCACGAACAAAATGTATGCAAGCGCTGCGTTCCGCATGACGTCATTAGGGTTTTTCGAGTAGGTTTCTCCGAACGCGCCGGCTTGCACACGAAACGTATTTGCGGAATTTATTCCGTTCGAAAAAAAAGGGAATGTGTGCGTCAGTTAATGTATTTTCTACTGATTCCATGCATTCAGATGTCCGAATGCGGAAAACGAATTCGGAAATCGAATGCTGAAAACGTATGTATGCGGCCAGCCTTAGGGAAGAAGTGCGGGCGGGGCCGCATAGCGTTACCAACACATAAAATATGAATCTTACACACTAATATACATGTGTACCAACACAAAAAAAATTTTGGGTTGAACCCGGTATCCGTTATCAGATCGCATTGTTAGATCATGTGCGTGTGAACTGAGGGACCAAACTGGCATTTTGTGAAAAAAAGACATAAGATTTAGTAGTAGGTTTAAAACAATTGTAGAATAAGTCTGGGAATTTGTAAACAGATATTTTAGAAACTACAGCCCTTAAAGTGTGGTCCCTCAGTCCTCACACACCATTAGCCAGCTCTCAGTAAATATGTAAAGAAATAAGATATTGTGAGTACAAACATTTAGTAGAGAATTTGTAAAGATATCTACTGAATTTCAGAACACAATGGATTAAAGGCATAAAAGTTATAACGACTAAACTGTGGTCCCTCAATCCTCACAAGATAAATAAATATGTTATTGAATATAACCATAAAAACTTAATAAAATTGTCCCATTCGTAGATAAAGTTTTAGTAGAAGTCTTAAGAGATTTTGTACAAAAGAAATGAAAACAAATTATCGATGCATTTTGAAAATAGCGATGGTTAAAAGTGGTCCCTCAATCCTCACGTCCACTAACATAAGTGCATCTACTAGCTGCTAGACGAAAGGGATATTCGAAAGTCTGATGTACACAACTTTTTGTAGAAAATGTCTACTATATTATAGATTTTAAAAAATGTGTATTTATTACATATTAGCTAAGATAATAGCAATGTTTTAATCTCATGAAAAAACATTGATTAGTGTGACCACACTACGATACAAAATTTTAGGAAAAACTTAAACCTATGCCTTAGGTAGGTACATATTATACGTAGTGAATATACCAATCAGACTGCCATGCAGAAGGGTATCGGGTTCGAATCTAAGGCGCGCACTAGATACTGGTTTTTCGGAGTTATGTGCATTGAATTGTTAATTATCGATTTTCCCATGCCTTGGAGAGCACGTAAGGAGGCTACCTTGAAGGTCAAAAAATCATGCAGTGGTCATCGCTAAGTGTTAGCTATAAGGTTGAATGTCGCACGGTTTTTCACATGGCATGCCACCACGATACTGGCTGAAATCTTATTTCGTTAATATATTATTATACATATAAGGTGATATAATAATATAAATGTTGTAATCTCATGGAAAAAGACAGACTAGTGTGACCACACTACGATTCACACTTGATTTAATATTATATTCCTTTATAATATTTTAATATAGTATTAGAAGTAACTAAAACCAGATTGTAAGGTTGGTTTCATGTTATATTACATGTTGTAAAAGTAATTAATACATTTATGAAAGTAATAATCAATTATTATATTATTATTATTTTAAGTAATTGAGCGCAGCGGAGTGCAACGCGTGATAATGTGCGAATTCAATTATTTTCAAAGTTGTTCTATACATTATTATACTAGCTTCTTCGGCGACTTCACCCACGCGGAATTGTTGCTTTGCGCTAACGCTTACTTGAAGCCGCTGCTGCGTTTGTGTATGCAGAAGGTAAAAAAATCTAAATAATACGTAGGTACGTTAAGGAGCGAGGAGAGTTTTAGGAAGGTACATTGCGCTTTAATAACTAAGAGAAGAAATTCAAAAGTTTGGTATTGGGACCAGTGGAAGCTCTCAAAAGGAAAAAGACACCCGAATTTGAAACATTAGTGCTTAGTTGTTTTAGCGTGATGATAAAATAGCCTATAGCCTTCCTCGATAAATGAACTATCTAACACTGAAATATTTTTCAAACCGGACCAGTTGACCCTGTGTGGAGCGTGTTCAAACAAACAAAAAAATCTCTTCAGCTTTATAACAGTACTATAGATAATAAAGAAAATATTATTTTAATTATATAGGTAGGTACCTACCTGTTTTTAGTAATATTTTTTATGATCTATTATTTCTGACGTCTACAGAAAATTCATTTCTTTTTAAATTAGATCGGTTGTCAATATTGTTGATTTTTTTCCACTTTGATAAAATATCTCAGCGATTGTCTCGTTCGGATCAGGTTTGTACATATAATTGTTCTAAAAATATAATATTATACGCTCAATTCACTCCGAAACAGCAGGGGCAGGCAGCGACGCTGCGATGCCATTATTTTTATATGCATATCTGCACACGTAGAACAAGAAGCGCCCGCCTGCCCGTAATTTCGAACGAGCTGAGATTACATGAATTGACTCACAATCGGTATTCTGCTAACTTAGTGTCATTATCGCCTAATTTTACTTACCTATATAGTTTGGCGTTGACACTTTGTTCAGTTTACGATGTAGTCACGATATTATTCAATTATCACTTAATCTAAGAGAGTAACATTTAGCTTCCTTATTCTTAGATCATATTTTGTGACATAAGTAAGACACTGACATTATATTGAAACTGCAGTTTGAACAAATATAATTAGGAGAATAGGGCCGATTAACTATCTCGTTACAACTTCGTTAAATTATCTGATAATTTAGAAGAATACGCTTTTTGTGACGTAAGCATGACACTGACATTATATTATTATCGAAACTGTATTTATTTAGGAGAATTGGGCCTCTGATTGCGAAAATAACAGGAACCATTAATTGAAAAGTGCCCACACTCCCCAATCCTTTTTTTCACCGCTCCTCCAACTATAGGTAGGCGCTTTTTAATTAACACTACAGGTACATTAAAACTAAGAAATAGTTATTTGTGCAACAAGAGAGCAAAGTTGTTTTTTGTTTCGAGTGCTGATTTTGAGTCCCGAGCAAGCGAAGGATTCTATGATTGATTCACGAGCGTAGCGAGTGAATCAAAGTTAGAATCCTGAGCGTAGTGAGGGACTCAACAGCACGAGATGCAAAAAACTTTGTTCTCGTGTAGCACACATAACTTTTCACCTCAGCAGTGAGAACACATATTACTTAGGAGACATACAAATTAACAGGAATAAATTGAAAACGAAATTCTGCATTAATCACTTGTTGTTTTAACTCTTCTGGTGTTAAAGTACAGTCAACATCGATAGTTTCACTCATCTTTTTAGATGAAGTATTCTATAAATAACACGTTACGCTATACCCTATCAGCATCAGCAAAATGTTTACCACAGACTATATGGATACAAGTTTACTTTATTCCCGCTATTTTTTTAAAATCGCGTTCTGATGCCGCATCCCTGATGTTTATTTTTCAAATGTATCTTTGTTGAAATTCCAAATAAAATTGTATTGGTTAAATACCAATTTTATACTATTAATTATACTTATTTTTATTAAAATCCAATAATATTTTAAACATATAAACAATAACATTTAAAAACAACATATTTTTTTTATTTAAAAAGATATTTGTATATATTTAAATTTTAGGGTATAACGCGTTTCCGAACGTGTTTTCTTTGAGGTCGGATTCCAAAATCGAATTTCGATGGGTTTGTTTTTTTCACTCGCTTTTTAATATGCATGTGAAAGAGACAGAACACAGTAAAATTCGAATGTTTCAAATTTATGGCTGAACAATGTCAATTCGTGGCACTGAAGATTGAAAAATTAAAAAGCTACTTTGCCTCACGCTCGAATCAAAATTGCGTTTTGTTCACTGTTGTCTCGCAGCAAAAGCGGCATGTTTGAGCTGCTGTGGTGAAAAGGTATTTTTCGCTCCAGCCTATTGTACGTGGCTTGACACGAATTTGTTTTTATTTTTTATTAAATACATTACGACCGTACAAACCTGTTTTCTTTCCTTTTTATCATCATCAAGGTCCTAGCGTTATCCCGGTTGCATCCAAGAGTCACACCTTGGAGTCCGGGAGATTTCACTGAATATTGTTTTTTCCACAAAGAGCGACTGCCTTCTGACCTCCAGAACCGAAAGGGATATTCCATGGTTTAGATCAGTGTCCGTTTGAGATGTGCGTGTGAACTGAGGGACCAAACTGGCATTTTGTGAAAAAAAGACATAAGATTTAGTAGTAGGTTTAAAACACTTGTAGAATAAGTCTGGGAATTTGTAAACAGATATTTTCGAAACTACAGCACTTAGTGTGGTCCCTCCGTCCTCACACACCATTAGCCAGCTCTCAGTAAATATGTAAAGAAATAAGATAATAAGTAATAAAGTTTTTACAAGGGTATTCAATAGAACTACTGGGAATGATCCGTAGTATCACGACATCGCACTCATATATCAGAATGAGTATTGTTACGCCATCTATCGGTGAATGGGGGTACTAGAAGAGATTGAATGTATCGGTGGTTTAAAGGTAATTCAGCTACTCTGTACTAGATGGCGATTGCTGTATCGAGCATCGGACTGTTCGCGATTATTCGACAGTTTTGTGGAAGTATCTAGAATGCGCTAGTGATGTTATCCGGCCAGTATAAATAGAGCGGGAGCGAACGGACCGGACACAGTTCAATTGAATACGGAAAGCGATCTGATCAAGCGAAGGAAGTAATTCGGAAGTGTTTAGTGTTGTACTAGTGGTGTGAATAGTGTGTTTTATTAGTGTTGGAAAATTAAGTGTGTGTATCTAGTGTTATTGTGTTAGAGAATAAAGTTCAGTTTAAGTGGCATAGTGAGCTATAATTTATCATCGAACCCCAGCTCGTAACAAATTGGTGTCAGAAGAAAGGGATAAATTATGCCGGTTATGCCGAAGGAAGAAACTGAAGGTGTGCGTACTAGGAACCAGCGCCAGCAAGACCTGGACCAGAGACGCTTCGGAGACGTTCCTTCTCCATCGTCTGGTGGACCAGGCGACTCCGCGGCTGCAGTGGAGCCAGCAAGCGCACACTCCGTGGCGGTGCCCGACATCGCTGCTCTGATGGCGTTCATGCAGGAGCAGGCCCGCCGTCAAGAGGAGCACGCGCGCCGCATGGAGGAACAGCTACAGCGCGACAAGGAGGAGCAGGCCCGCCGTCAAGAGGAGCACGCGCGCCGCATGGAAGAACAGCGACAGCGCGACAAGGAGGAGCAGGCCCGCCGTCAGGAGGAGCAGGCTCGCCGTCAAGAGGAGCACGCGCGCCGCCTGGAGGAACAGCTTCAGCGCGACAAGGAGGAGCAGGCTCGCCGTCAAGAGGAGCACGCGCGCCGCCTGGAGGAACAGTTTCAGCGCGACAAGGAGGAGCAGGCACGCCGTCAGGAGGAGCAGGCTCGCCGTCAAGAGGAGCACGCGCGCCGCCTGTAGGAACAGCTTCAGCGCGACAAGGAGGAGCACGCGCGCCGCCTAGAAGAGCAGGTGGTGCTTATGAAGGACCTCAGCGCCGCTGTAGGGAAGGACCTGAAGGCGATCAAGGAGGAACTTCAGCAGCACGAGGCCCGTATCAGCGACGTAGAGATGCTCGTGCACGACAAGCTTGAGACTCGCGTCGCCTCCATAGAGAAGCGTGTACATAACCAGCACGAGACCTGTGTTGCTGAAGTGGAGAAGAAATTGCGTGGGCTCGAAGTAACACTAGCGACTGTAGCGCCCTCACCTCGTGGATTTAAGGTTCCACCATTTGATGGCTCGTCATCATGGTCTGCATACAAGATCCAGTTCGAGGCTGTGATGCGATCGAATGGGTGGACCAAGGAACAGGCCTTAACCGCCCTAACCTTGGGCCTTCGCGACCAGGCCTTGACAGTGTTGGAGGCACTCGGCAAGACGTCACCTACGACAAGCTCCTGGAGGCGCTGGAGGCGAGATACGGTGACGCGCACCTTGAACACGTTTATCGTGCTCAGCTGAAGGACAGAACACAACGAACCGAAAAAAACTCTGCAGCAGTGGGCTCTAGAGGTGGAAAAGCTGGTCAGGAAGGCATACCAGTCGTCGCCTGCGCTTATTGACGGGAACCTCGTACAGGCGTTTACGGATGGGATCCGGGACCTGGAGGTAAGAGCAGCAGTGAGGCTTGGGCACTTCAAGCACCTCAAGGACGCTTTAGCCCACGCTCTGGAGGTGGAAGCAGTGTGACGCGACGACCGAGGTCACCGCATCAGGGAAGTCTTGTCGTCACCTCGGTGCTACAACTGCGGAGAAAGAGGCCATATCCGTTTGAGCTGCCCAAAGCGTAGGCAGCCTGGTGACACCCTGTCTCCACCAAAGGGGTCGCCTGATGTGCCTGCCAGGCAGCGAGAGCAGGGAAACGAGTAGAAGCCAGGACTGCGGGGCGGGTGCTGGCTGGTAATGGAAGAGCCCCAAGTATCTCGATCTCGCAATCATGCGACGGGAACAGCCTGATCATCGAAGGTGAAATTAACAGAACACCATGCAAGCTGACATTGGACACGGGTGCTTCTCGGACAGTCGTCGGTTTCCATCTGGCAAGACGGGTTCTTCGGTGCTGCTTCAGGAACAATGAATGTGTGAATCTGAGAACAGCTACCGGTCAGCACATAACCGTCCGAGGTGAAATGGAGGTGGATCTGAAGCTAGGCAACAAAATTTACCGTCACAAAGTCATCGTGGCCGATATAGTGGACGACTGCATCTTGGGCCTGGACTTCATGCGGAAGTATCGCTGCGGATTCGATGTTAACCAGGGAGTGTTGAAGTGTGGCTCGGAAGAAGTCTTCATGGAAGGTGCAACTTCAGGAAAAGTGTACTGCCTGAAGAATATCATTCTTCACCCGCGGTCGGAAACTGTTGTACCAGTTTGTTTACCAGGGAATTCTGGTCGAGGGAACCGCTGCGTACTAATCGAAGGTCTAGAGAAAGAGGCCTCCTGGAAGATTGCACGAACCTTGGTAAGGGGTACAAAAGTTTCATCAGTACGCGCACTGAATGCAGGTGACAAGGAAGTGTCGCTCAAGAAAAGGACGAAATTGGGCACCTATGAAGGAGCGGCTTGGATGCGTAGATGTCAAGAGCAACCTACCAGTGCCAAGGTTCAGGGTGCACGATTCGACGTGTCTACTCTTTTAGAGGACTGCGAAAGTACCCTGTCGGAGGAAGAGAAGACCGAGGCTCAGAAGATGTAGAACCGGTTCGCGGATATTTTCTCGACCAGTGATGCCGACATAGGGAAGACAGCACTAGTCCAGCACAAAATAAACACGGAAAGTGAAGCACCGATTCGCCAGCGACCAAGACGTGTGCCAGTAGCACGGGAACGTGAAGTGGAAGCTATGATCGACGGTATGGTGAACGAAGGCGTAATCGAGCCTTCGTCCAGCCCGTGGTGCTCTCCGGTTGTCCTAGTTAAGAAGAAGGATGGCAGCATGCGCTTCTGTGTAGACTACCGCCGATTGAATGACATCACGAAGAAGGACAGCTACCCGCTGCCAAGGATCGATGACACACTGGATACGCTGACGGGGATGAAGTGGTTTTCTACCTTAGACCTAAAACGTGGCTACTGGCAGGTGGAAATAGATCCTCGAGACAAAGAGAAGACGGCATTCTCCACAGGCAAAGGACTGTGGCAATTTAACGTCATGCCCTTTGGATTGTGCGACGCTCCGGCTACTTTTGAGAGACTGATGGAGCGAGTGCTTATGGGACTGATTGGAGACGCCTGCTTGGTCTACCTGGATGACATCATCATCGTGGGGCGCACCTTCCAGGATCACCTTCGAAACTTGGAGCAAGTGCTGTCAAAGATACGAGGAGCTAATTTGAAGCTGAGTCCGAAGAAATACGCGTTATTCAGACGGCAAGTGAACTTTCTAGGACATGTGGTCTCGGAGAACGGTATTCAAACTGACCCGGATAAGATCATTGCCGTGAAGGAATGGCCAGTTCCAGAGAACAAAACGCAGGTCAGAGCATTCCTCGGATTATGCTCCTACTATCGACGGTTTGTGAAGAACTTTGCTGACATTGCTCGACCTCTTCATAAGCTCACCGAAGACAGAGTGCAGTTCTGTTGGAATGAGAGCTGTGACGTTGCATTCCAGAAGCTTAAGGAACATCTGTGTACTGCACCTATTCTAGGCTACCCTGACAATGAGCATGAATTCATAGTTGACACAGATGCCAGTAACACCGGAATTGGCGGCGTGCTGTCACAGAAGAAGGGTGATCAAGAAGTTGTTATAGCATACTTCAGCAAGGCCTTATCCAAACCCGAAAGAAACAACTGCGTCACCAGGCGGGAACTCTTGGCTGTAGTAAAGACATTGCAGCATTTCAACAAATACTTGTTGGGCCGTAAATTCCACCTGCGAACCGACCATGCAGCGCTGAAATGGCTACTTCAATTTAAGGACCCAGAAGGACAAGTAGCTAGATGGACTGAACTACTGCAAGAGTTTGATTTTGTAATACAACATCGCAGCGGCAAGTCCCATGGTAACGCAGATGCCCTATCGCGTAGGCCGTGTCCCGACCAGTGCAAGCACTGTAGCCGACAGGAAGCAAAGCAGGCAGCGCTAGTGAGGATGTTAAAGACGGATCTAAGCGACGAATGGAGAGAAGCTTTGCAGAGTGCTCAGCGAGATGACAAGGATGTACAGCCGATTCTTGAATGGAAGAAATCAGGCGCTCCTAGGCCCAAATGGAGTGATATCGCAGCAATGAGCCCTATCACCAAGAGTTATTGGGCACAGTGGGAAAGCTTGGTCGTCCAGGATGGAGTTCTGTGCCGCAAATGGGAAAACGCTCGCGGTAACCAGTGCCATTTGCAAATGGTAGTGCCCAAAACTAAGGTGCCGGAAGTGTTGCAGCTCTATCACAATGGTGCTTCGGGAGGTCACATGGGAGTTAAGAAGACCCTTACTAAGATCCGGGAGCGGTTTTATTGGCTCCACTGTCGGGATGACGTCGAGGATTGGTGCCGCAAATGCACAAGTTGTGCGGCTGTCAAGGGGCCACATACTCGAAGCAGAGGTGCATTAAAGGTGTACAATGTGGGAGCCCCATGGGAGCGCATAGCCTTGGATGTCGCTGGGCCGTTTCCCGAGAGCCGGGATGGAAACAAATACTTCTTGGTAGTGATGGATTACTTCACGAAGTGGCCTGAAGTGTTTGCAATCCCAAATCAAGAAGCTACCACAGTGGCCGACAAGCTGGTGCATGAAGTCTTTTGTCGATTCGGGGTACCCTTGGAAATCCACAGCGATCAAGGCCGGAACTTCGAATCCAAGGTGTTCAAGGAGACTTGTCGCGTGCACATAAAACCAGGACCACGGCTTATCACCCGCAATCAGATGGCATGGTTGAACGATTTAACCAATCACTGGAAAGGTACCTGGCGAAGGTCGTGGAGAGCAAACAAAGAGATTGGGACAAGCACATCCAACCATTCCTTCTGTCATATCGCAGTGCGGTCCACGAAACCACAGGAGTAACACCAGCTTTTGCCAATTTCGGCAGAGAATTACGTTTACCAGCAGACTTAATCACCGGTATTCCGCCAGAATCTCCACGCAATATAACGGATTACGCGACCGAGCTACGCAACAAGATGAACGACGTATACGAGCACATCAGGGAGTCAGGACAACAGATGTCTGAAAAGATGAAGACTCGCTACGACCGGAAGGCAAACAACAAAGGCTTCGATGAGGGATCATTGGTGTGGCTTCATAACCCAGTACGAAGCAAAGGCAAATCGCCTAAGTTACAAGCCAGATGGGACGGGCCATATCGCATAATTACCAGGATGAACGACGTCACCTATCGAATCCAGAAGGGGTCGCGAGGTGCACCGAAGATAGTTCATGTGGACCGGTTGGCTCGTTACCATGGGTCCAACGATGTTCGAGACGAACACGTTTAAGAGGGGGGCAGTTTTACGCCATCTATCGGTGAATGGGGGTACTAGAAGAGATTGAATGTATCGGTGGTTTAAAGGTAATTCAGCTACTCTGTACTAGATGGCGATTGCTGTATCGAGCATCGGACTGTTCGCGATTATTCGACAGTTTTGTGGGAGTATCTAGAATGCGCTAGTGATGTTATCCGGCCAGTATAAATAGAGCCGGAGCGAACGGACCGGACACAGTTCAATTGAATACGGAAAGCGATCTGATCAAGCGAAGGAAGTAATTCGGAAGTGTTTAGTGTTGTACTAGTGGTGTGAATAGTGTGTTTTATTAGTGTTGGAAAATTAAGTGTGTGTATCTAGTGTTATTGTGTTAGTGAATAAAGTTCAGTTTAAGTGGCATAGTGAGCTATAATTTATCGTCGAACCCCAGCTCGTAACAATATGTTTTATAGACGTTCTTTTGTTTAAGGTGTAAAACAAATGAACGTCTACAAAACAAATGAACGTCTACAAAACAAATGAACGTCTACAAAACAAATGACTATCAGAAAGTGATCAGCCATCGATAGTGCTTACAAAAAACAGAATTTATAATTTTATTGATGTTTTAATGTCAAAAAGAGAGAAAATATAAAAAAAGTCTGCATGTCTTTTTTCCTTATGGGCGTAATTTTTCTAATCCATGGCCAACGGAAATTTCTTTGCTAATTATTTGCAACTGCACGTCAGTAATAAAGTCGTCGTTCATAATTTGGTCGTTTCTTCTTTTTTTTTAAACATCTCCAATGTATGGATATTCTCCAATACGTTGAGCAATCGCTGCAACGTGACAGTGTTTTTGTTCAACCATTTATTTAATTCGCTGCGGACCCACCGTACCCCTGGCAATACCCCTGGGGGTATGGTGGGACTTTTAAAGCTTAACCGTACCCCTGGCTGAAATGCTCTAGTGTTGTACCAACGTGCTACGTGGAAATTAAACTGAACAGTGTTATCTCTCGTATGATAATGACTTACTTAGGTACTAATTACAAATATAATACGAGTTATTTTATGCATAAAAATGTGTTAAACAAATGAACGTCTACAAAATAAATGAACGTCTACAAAACAATTGAACGTCTACAAAACAAATGAACGTCTACAAAATAAATGAACGTCTACAAAACAAATGAACGTCTACAAAACAAATGACTACCAGAAAGTGATCAGCTATCGATACAGATTGCAAAAAACAGGTGCATGCGATTTTCGACCTTATTGACAATTCATGACAAACATTTTTTTTTGTTTTTTCTCGCTTTCTGGCATTAATACGTTATTAAAATTATAAATTCTGACTAATGTCAATAAGGAAAAAAATCGCATGCACCTGTTTTTTACAATCTCTCGATAGCTGATCACTTTCTGGTAGTCATTTGCTTTGTAAACGTTCATTTGTTTTGTAGACGTTATTTCGTTTTGTTGACGTTTATTTGTTTTACACCTAGGTACAGTCAACTACATAAGTCGCTGCACATTCATACATTTTTGATAGGTTCTTTATGAATTAAAACTTTCTAATTATTATGTTGTAGATATAAAATAAAGAAAGATAATTTATTTAAATAACAAAATAAATTAATATTAGGATAACACAATTAATTATAACTACTTAAATACTATTCGATGGTAAAAATAAAAAAGACTTCTTCTTGGACAAAATAAATGTTATTTATTTATACTGCACAGTAAGCGACACAAAACAAGAATAAAAAAATCTACAAGAAGACATTACAAGAAGACAACACACGATACGTAATGTTTGAATTCAAGAAACCACAGATAAAGATTATAAACATGATACGGCCAGTATTCATATAAACAGCCAGTATTAAAATTTACTCCAATACTCCCACTAAATTTAAATAATCTTGTTTTTTACCCCATCTGGGATTTCCATAAAAATATCTTCTTCTAAGTCATCATATAAAGAGGCTCCTTCTATTTGTGTGAAAACACGAGCACAAAGTCTAGCTTTATATCTGTCTTGTTTACCATCATCATTTCTTTTGATACTGAAGACCCATTTTGAAGTTATGGTTCTGTGAGTCTGTCTTTCAACAAATCTCCAGGTGTGGTTCACCTCATAAGCTTCTAGTTCTTCATTTATTGCTTCTAGCCACAACTGACATTCCTTACTGTTGATGGCTTCCTTATAAGACAAGGGAATATTTAATTCCACCACATTTGCTTCCAATTGGTTTCTTCGTGGTCTCAAAGTTACATTTGATCTACCT
Organism: Euclidia mi; assembly: GCA_944739405.2. Taxonomy (NCBI): domain Eukaryota; kingdom Metazoa; phylum Arthropoda; class Insecta; order Lepidoptera; family Erebidae; genus Euclidia; species Euclidia mi. Next base: position 116,077,541 of record OX123184.2, read on the forward strand.
ATGTTTGTCAGATCAATTTCTTGAGAGGGTTCAAATGTTTCATCATGCTCTTCAGCACCACAATAAATACTGTTGTCACTATCATCGCTATCATCGCTTTGCTCATTTGCACTATCATCGCTTTGCTGCTCATTTGCACTGTCATCGCTTTGCTCATTTGCACTATCAATGTTGTTGGTGACATTCTCTACTGCTTGCTGTTCATCATCAACAAGGTGATTATCATCTGAGCAACATGTCTTATTGCCATCATCAACAACGTGATTATCATCTGAGCAACATGTCTTATTTGTACAATCAATGTTGTTGGTTACTTCCTCTGCTACTTGATGTTCATCATAAACAACATGATTATCATCATCACCAATGAAAATTTGAGCTCCATTTCTTCTAAATTCAGGGTTCTTATGTTCATCAAAAATTACATTTCTTGATATTGTTATTCTTTTCGTTATTGGGTCATAAATTCTATAGTTAGTGTTGTCATAACCAACTAACATCATTTTACGACTTTTACTATCAAGCTTCTTTCTCAGCTGATCTGGTACATGAACATATCCTTCGCATCCAAATATCCTTAGATGATCTAAGCTTGGTTTTACACCACTCCACAATTCCATAGGTGTAACATCAGGTGTCTGACTGGAGCACGTACGGTTCAATAGGTACACAGCACAATTTACTGCTTCTGCCCAAAGATTCAGTGGTACATTACGAGCATAAAGCATTGATCGAGCACTTTCTACTATTGTCCTTATTTCTCTTTCAGCACAACCATTTTGTTGCGGCGTGTAGGGGGCAGTGAACTCATGAGTAATACCTACACTGTCTACATATTCCTTAAACGCTCTGCTTGTATACTCTCCACCACTATCCGTATGTAAAGTGCATACACCATGCATGAATAAGTTTTTAATTTTAGCATTGTATTTCTTAAGACATTCGAGAACATCACATTTGTTCTTTATAAAATACACATGCCTAAAACTTGTTGCAGCATCTTTAAAAATAACGAAGTATTTCATACCTTTAACTGATGGCATGTGAAAAGATCCACAGACATAACTGAAGACAACATCACCTGGTTGTAGTGATCCTCTGTTGTAAGCACAGCCCTCACACACAAACTTGTCACAATCTGATATGTCGACACCTGTAATCAAATTGTTTTTACACATTTTTTTTATTTCTTTAATGTTTAAATGTCCCAGACGTTCATGCCATGTTCTAATGTCTAACTTTTGCACTATATTACACACTGGATTGACAACTGTTTTTATTTTTAACACATAAAGATTGTTATTTAATAAAGTTCCACACATCACTATTTGATTGTCTTTATAAATTAATGCGTTAGTGTTTTTCTTTACAATTGTGTATCCTTGTCTCATCACCACTCCTTCAGAAAATAAGTTTCTTCTAAGTTTCGGTACATAGAGAACATTCTTGAGAATACTTTTCTCCCACTGACCATTGACACACCTTTCAATCCATACGCTTCCTTGGCCAACCACTTCCACAGATTCTTGGTTGCCCAATTTCAGTACTGATCCTGTGTACTCATATAATTCTGCAAAATTTTCTTTCTGATAAGACATGTGAGCTGAGGCACCGCTGTCTAATATCCAATTATTGTCATTCCAATCAAACTTTACAACATTGAAAGCAACATTTTCACCTTTAGTTTGCTTCTGTTTAGAAGCTTTACATTCTTTTGCAAAATGACCACGATTCCGGCATTTGTAACATACAAAAGTATGCGACTTTTCATCTGTCACATTAGTTTGTTTTTTTAAAGGAAAATACTTTTTCTTTGAATTTTGCTTAGCCACCATTAAAGCAGTTTCATTTTCATCTTCTACGTTCAAACTAGCCTCTTCATCTAATAAACGAGCTGTCAGGTTTATTATGGTCTGTTTAGAGGGATCTAGAGATATCCAGGCTTGTCGCAAAGATCTGTATTTAGGTGGTAAAGTGCTCAAAATTTTTGTGATAATAGCAGTATCACTTATTTGCTCTGCATTGTCTTTCAATTGCTTTGCTAAGCTTTCAACTTTCGCAATATGTTGAGCGATATTGTCGGAAGATGACATTTTATATTGATAAAAACGCTCATGCAACATCATTTTATTCATTTCTGATTTTTGCTCGAAAATAGACTCTAGTTTACACATCACTTCGAGTGCTGTTTCGCAATTTTCTATAAGTGCAATCTGCTTCAGATCCATTGCGGAGGTTATAATAAACATAGCCATACCGTCATCCTTGTTCCACTGAGTAACATCGTTTTCGGGTTTGGGCGTGTTGATATCCAAACCTCTGGCACGCAGTGCACACTTAATTTGGAATTTCCATTGTCTAAAATTCGTTCCATCGAATTTTTCAACATTCATGGATTTTCCAAACTCCATTCTTACACGATTTTTGTTTTGACACTTCTGTTTTCTATTGCCAATGCCTCTTTGTTATATATTTACTCGCGTCGAACTGGGCCCATAACCTATTCGATGGTAAAAATAAAAAAGACTTCTTCTTGGACAAAATAAATGTTATTTATTTATACTGCACAGTAAGCGACACAAAACAAGAATAAAAAAATCTACAAGAAGACATTACAAGAAGACAACACACGATACGTAATGTTTGAATTCAAGAAACCACAGATAAAGATTATAAACATGATACGGCCAGTATTCATATAAACAGCCAGTATTAAAATTTACTCCAATAAATACTACAACTAAAATTAAATTAAAATATTAAAGTACAATACAAATAAATAAGAAAATGCATATTCAAAGGGCGTCGTGAAAGTCCTCCACATCGCCGTCTATTGGGAATGTGCCCAGAAGACTGGCAGCATTGCCACGCTGTATGGCAATGCTAATTTTTTGTGCTAGATACATGCCAGCCTTCTGGTCACGCGAGGCGTCGACAAGTCTCTTCGCAAGCTCTCTATAGAGAGATCTAGCACTTGGACCCCATGACCCCAACGTTTCGACTCCAAACGGCTCAAATACATAATCCCCTACGAGATTTACATAAGATATAAAATTAAGTACAGATCCCAAGTACTTGTCCCTGTCCGTTCGCTCAGCAGTGTCACCGCCTGTGCGAATGGACAGGGGATCTGTTGTCTTGCAGTCCAAGTTCTCAGCGTACATTGCAAAATTTTACTATATATTTTAAAATAATCCAATTTGACCTCATTAGCGTAGTTACGCTAATGAATATAATATAGAAACTTGCTAGAAACTATAAATTATTCAAATTGTTCTTTGAAAAAAGTAAATTGACAATTTGACACAATATAAAATATTTTTCGAGAAATCACAAAGCGTTAGGTACAGACAGTTATATACCTACCCAATACCTACGTATTCTGGAAATAGTAGCAGTAGGCATATAGGTACTTAAAATTATACATAATGGAAGATATTAATTTCATCGAAATAAATGGTGGAACCGCCCTCCTCTGTGGGAAAAACAGATACCATCGCCACAAAACCTACATAAACGGCTCTACGTTATGGCGGTGTTCATCGTATCTGAAAACTAAATGTCATGGCACTGTAACGATGGACAAGGTATTGTTGTTGATTATTGTTTTCTTTTAGTTTGTTTGTGTCTATTCCCGGTTGTTACCACTGGCTTTGTCACCACAAGAGAAATTGTACCATTTGTTGCAAGTGGGGATAGATGACAAATATGTTCCTAAATGACATCACTGTATAATAAAATGTGTAAAACAAAACTCTGGGACCCTAGGCTCCGAAGCGCAAGCTTGGGATGCAACCGGGAAAAATGCTAGGGTGATGATTGTCATGTACATCTATTATAATGGTTCCTGCTCCATGCGTGGCACACTTGCTTGGCAAATGGAGTATAGTACTAGGTACTAGTGATTAAGTAATTTAGTTTTCAGTTGCAATATCCATTTTTATAAAAAATTACGTTATTTTCGTTATAAAATAATAAATTCATCAAAAACAAAGAGCATACATGTAATGTTGATTCAGTTAACAATGAAATCATAAAGGAAAGATGCAATTTACGGGACATAGTTGTTGCTTCGGATGAACCCATTCAACAACTATATGACAAGAAAAAGAAAGATTTTAAGGACAAGGGCATGCATATTGCGATAGGACAATATCCGCGATACGAAGGCGTGAAGCACTTTCTTCAAACTGCAAGAAATAAATCTGCACAAGTGTCAAAAACTGTGTGCCGGGATTTAAGCCAAATAGAAGATCCAGTCCAATACAATAATTTCGTTTTGGCAGATTATTATTGTGACGAATCAGAAAAGGAAACCCGTATTTTAGTATTCTGCTCAAAAGAATCCCGTAAAATAATTCCAAACATTGTCGAATATTTCCTTGACGGTACCTTTTATAGTTGCCCAAAACCGTTCGTGCAACTTTACAATATACATGGTGACATGGGAAGTAGTGTAGAAACCACTAAAGTGAAACCACTTATATTCGCACTGATGTCAGACCGCAAAGAGAAGAGCTATGAAATTTTATTCAATATGATAAAATCTCAAATACCAGAATGGAACCCACGGAAGGTTCACACAGACTACGAAAAAGGGGCGATGAACGCTATAGTAAAGGTATTCCCAGATAGTATATTAAGAGGTTGTTATTATCACTGGACTCGTAATATTTGGAAGAAAGGGAAGTCGTTCGGAAGCACCAAAAATAAACCAGGACGAAGAATTATAGCCCTAGCGAGTGCTTTACCGCTTCTTCCGGATGAAGAAATTCAACACGGGTTTGAGTACCTATATAAAATTGGAATCTGAGGGCTTAGTAAACATGTCAAAATTCATAAAATATTTAGAATCATATTGGTTTAAGGTGCATTCACCTAAAGTCATAAGCGTATTTGGGGAGCGCCACAGGACCACCAATATTTTAGAATCATTTCATGCAAAATTAAATAAACGGTTGAACAAAAACACTGTCACGTTGCAGCGATTTCTCAACGTATTGGAGAATATCCATACATTGGAGATGTTTAAAAAAAAAAGAAGAAACGACCAAATTATGAACGACGACTTTATTACTGACGTGCAGTTGCAAATAATTAGCAAAGAAATTTCCGTTGGCCATGGATTAGAAAAATTACGCCCATAAGGTAAAAAGACATGAAGACTTTTTTTATATTTTCTCTCTTTTTGATATTAAAACATCAATAAAATTATAAATTCTGTTTTTTGTAAGCACTATCGATGGCTGATCACTTTCTGATAGTCATTTGTTTTGTAGACGTTCATTTGTTTTGTAGACGTTCATTTGTTTTGTAGACGTTCATTTGTTTTACACCTTAAACAAAAGAACGTCTATAAAACATATTCATTCTGATATATGAGTGCGATGTCGTGACACTACGGATCATTCCCAGTAGTTCTATTGAATACCCTTGTAAAAACAGTCTAGTTGACTGGGACAAAAATAGTTGAACTTGAAATTAACGCACTGAAATTAATAAACTTATTTCACAACACTATTAGTTGGGGGTACGATTAAGCTTTAAAAGTCCCACCATACCCCCAGGGGTATTGACAGGGGTACGGTGGGTCCGCAGCGATTTAATTCTGCACGAAATGATTCTAAAATATTGGTGGTTCTGTGGCGCTCCCCAAATACGCTTATGACTTTAGGTGAATGCACCTTAAACCAATATGATTCCAAATATTTTATGAATTTTGACATGTTTACTAAGCCCTCAGATTCCAATTTTATATACTCAAACCCGTGTTGAATTTCTTCATCCGGAAGAAGCGGTAAAGCACTCCCTAGGGCTTTAATTCTTCGTCCTCGTTTATTTTTGGTGCTTCCGAACGACTTTCCTTTCTTCCAAATATTACGAGTCCAGTGATAATAACAACCTCTTAATATAATATCAGGGAATACCTTTACTATAGCGTTCATCGCCCCTTTTTCGTAGTCTGTGTGAACCTTCCGTGGGTTCCATTCTGGTAATTGAGATTTTATCATATTGAATAAAATTTCATAGCTCTTCTCTTTGCGGTTTGACATCAGTGCGAATATAAGTGGTTTCACTTTAGTGGTTTCTACACTACTTCCCATGTCACCATGTATATTGTAAAGTTGCACGAACGGTTTTGGGCAACTATAAAAGGTACCGTCAAGGAAATATTCGACAATGTTTGGAATTATTTTATTTTGGTTTTTTTTAATTTGAAATCTAGTTGAAAAGAAACTTATCTAGGTTTGAATCTGTTAAATAACAAGATATATGTTTGAAAAAATAAAATACGAAAATTGGCGGCAATTAACAATCATTTATTTATTTTATTTATTTATTTAAAACTTCATATACACAGAGTATATAGGCGGACTTAATGCCATGGGCATTATCTACCAGTCTACCTTAGAGTGGTGCAGAGAGGAAGAAGTAGGTGTATTGTATAGTGTAGGGGAGACTTACTAGTAATTTATTTATGTCGAACATAATATACTTGCAAAAATATATATTATAAATAATTAAATAAATAGTATAATATATAAACATAATACACACACAATAAATACAGGAATAACAAATAAAATACATAAACGTATTATATATAATTATATATATATATATATATATACATATGTACAATATACACATACATAAAATTATGGTAATGACTTATTATCGGATACAGTCGCCGACTCAGCCAACAAGAGTTCCTTCACTTTGAACTTGAACTTGAAAGTGGGTTTGGTCTTAGCCATTCTGATCTCGAGAGGGAGAGCATTCCATAGAAGGATGGACTGAATTGAGAAAGAAGAGTGAAGAAAATTAGTTTTGTGAGTAGGTACCATGAGTTGGAGGTTATTGGCAGAGCGAAGGTTTCGCTCATGGTTTGTGCATAAATACTGAAAGTAGGAAGTGACATATTTAGGGGCAGACAGAGATGTAAGAAAAGAGTATAGTGTAGTGAGAGCACGCAAACTACGGCGTTGACGTATAGGAAGCATCTTTAATTGGGAACGATAAGTAGACACATGGTCATACTTACGAAGATTAAATATGAATCGAATGCAGTTATTCAGAAGACGGTCAAGTTTATTAAGGAGTTCTGCATTCAGGTCAAAGTAACATACATCGCCATAGTCGATCAGAGGGAGGATTAAAGCTTGCACAAGCATAGTTTTATATATATATATTTTTTTTTATGTTTAAAATTAAAATGTTTCTTTCCATTATATTTATTTCCTCTGAAAGTAAATTAAATTACGTTTCTAAGCGTGTACAATACTTATATACCTCTCATAATAAAAAAAGACGAGAAATATGAATGTTAGAAATATAATAGCGCGCTCGAAAATGGCGGGAAAATATTATACTGGGCGCGCTTTATACCGCTCTTGCGTGGGCTTCAAGTATATTATTTAGTGTTCATTTATATCATTCGAAAGCTTATTTAATTACGTGTCTTTTGATATACAATATTACCTTAATAAATAGAAATATCACCATTCTTTCAACGAAAATATTACGCACTCGTACTTAGCTCGAAAGCCTAGCCTCGAAAGTGGCCAAAATACATCTACGGGTGTCCTGAGATGCCTCGATGGTGGCCAAAATGCTTCGAGGGGATAAAGAACCTATCAAAAATGTATGAGTGTGCAGCGACTTATGTAGTTGACTGTACCTATAAAAAGGTGTAAAACAAATGAACGTCAACAAAACGAAATAACGTCTACAAAACAAATGAACGTCTACAAAGCAAATGACTACCAGAAAGTGATCAGCTATCGATAGAGATTGTAAAAAACAGGTGCATGCGATTTTTAACCTTATTCGTTTGTTTTGTAGACGTTCATTTGTTTTGTAGACGTTCATTTATTTTGTAGACGTTCATTTGTTTTGTAGGCCTTCAATTGTTTTGTAGACGTTCATTTATTTTGTAGACGTTCATTTGTTTAACACATTTTTATGCATAAAATAACTCGTATTATATTAATTGTAATTAGTACCTAAGTAAGTCATTATCATACGAGAGATAACACTGTTCAGTTTAATGTCCACGTAGCACGTTGGTACAACACTAGAGCATTTCAGCCAGGGGTACAGTTAAGCTTTAAAAGTCCCACCATACCCCCAGGGGTATTGCCAGGGGTACGGTGGGTCCGCAGCGGAATAATTTATAGTTTCTAGCAAGTTTCTATAGTTACGCTAATGAGGGCAAATTGGATTATTTTAAAATATATAGTAAAATTTTGGCAATGTACGCTGAAAACTTGGACTGCAAGACAACAGATCCCCTGTCCGTTCGCACAGGCGGTGACACTGCTGAGCGAACGGACAGGGACAAGTACTTGGGAGCTGTACTTAATTTTATATCTACACAATAATAATTAGAAAGTTTTAATTCATAAAGAACCTATCAAAAATGTATGAGTGTGCAACGACTTATGTAGTTGACTGTACCTATAAAAAGGTGTAAAACAAATGAACGTCAACAAAACGAAATAACGTCTACAAAACAAATGACTACCAGAAAGTGATCAGCTATCGATACAGATTGCAAAAAACAGGTGCATGCGATTTTCGACCTTATTGACAATTCATGACAAACATTTTTTTGTTTTTCTCGCTTTCTGGCATTAATACGTTATTAAAATTATAAATTCTGACATTAGTCAATAAGGTTAAAAATCACATGCTTCTGTTTTTTGCAATCTGTATCGATAGCTGATCACTTTCTGGTAGTCATTTATTTTGTAGACGTTCATTTGTTTTGTAGACGTTCATTTATTTTGTATAGGTTCATTTGTTTTGTAGACGTTCAATTGTTTTGTAGACGTTCATTTGTTTAACACATTTTTATGCATAAAATAACTCGTATTATATTTGTAATTAGTACCTTAGTAAGTCATTATCATACGAACGATAACACTGTTCAGTTTAATATCCACGTAGCACGTTGGTACAACACTAGAGCATTTCAGCCAGGGGTACGGTTAAGCTTTAAAAGTCTCACCATACCCCCAGGGGTATTGCCAGCCTTTTGACTCATAAGGACCACTTCCCAAAACGCCCACTTCCCAAAATGCCCACTTCCCAAAACGCCTACTTCCCAAAATGCCCACTTCCCAAAATGCCCACTTCCCAAAACGCCCACTTCCCAAAACGCCCACTTCCCAAAACGCCCACTTCCCAAAACGCCCAATTAGTCCAACTAAGGGCCTGTGCAAACCACGTTTTTTAAACGCGCCGTCGACGCACGAGCGATACAGACGCGATACGCATCCAAGTCAGACGCAGTCTGTAGACCTTTGCACACCTGTATAAATTCAAATACGTGTTTGAATCGATACAGACGCGCATGTGTAGCAATACAGACGCGCGTGTGTAGCGATACAGACGCGATGCAAACGCGCGTGTAGAGCGATACAGACGCGCTGATGCCGCGCGTTTGTATCGATACAAACGACCACAAACTGCTCTGTAGGATAAATACGCGCCGTCGACGGCGCGTTTAAAAAACGTGGTTTGCACCGGCCCTAATAAGGAATAAAACCACGAATGAATCGTTTCTATTTCTAAATTATCATGTAAAAAGTTTGTACACTTCATTAAATATTATAAGGTAGGAAGTGCTGGTCACTTCTATTTTATAAATGATAAAAATATATTCATGACATTGTCAATATCGTGTCATTTCAATAATTCCCGTTTACAATTTGTTGTAATTGAGTGAATTTTAAAATGGATTTAACTATTATTAAGTCCCAAAAAGGGAGGGATTGTGCTTTGCGGGATGGTCATCGCTACCACTTGCATAAATCTAATAAAAATGGAACATCTTTGTGGAGGTGCGAAAATCGTAAATCGTGTTCTGCTAGTATAACACTTAACCAAAACCGAACAACGGTTTTGAGGGAGACGAGCCACGCGTGTGCTTCAGACCATATACGGAATAAGATATTACAGTTTATCGATAAATGTAAGCAAGATGTTTGCAACAATATGGAACCCGTTCAGCAAATTTACGAGAACAATTTAGATAATGAAGAGTATAAAAATTGGATACCGTCATTTTCTGGTACAAAAAGTTCTTTGTACCGGGAACGGGCAAAATACCTCAATGTAAACAAATTGATTTATGATAAATTAGAAGATGTAGTAGTACCTGAAGCCTTTGCAAAAAAGTTTGTGTGTGACAGTGGAACCCATGAAAAAATATTAATATTCTGTTCTCCACTGGCGAGAAAATGCATTAGAAATAATAAACTCGGCACATTCTATGGCGATGGCACTTTTAGATGTTGTCCATCGCCGTTTTATCAATTATACAGCATTCACCTGGACGTAAATTCTAACAAAAGTGCCTCTAATATTATTCCTGTCGTCTACGCCCTGCTCCCGAATAAATGCGAAGAGACGTATTTTCGATTTTTCACATTATTAAAAGATAAGTTAGGCGTACAAATTAATAAATTTAAATGCGACTACGAGCAGGCACAACTGAATGCGATCCAGCGAGTTTATACAGGAGTCAGGGTGACGGGTTGTTTTTACCACTATAATCGTGCCATTTGGCGAAAAGTAAGGTCACTAAAAGTGAACAGATCGAAGGAGGGCAGAAATATGGCGAGACTTACAGCTTTGTTGCCGATGTTGCCTTCACAATACATACAATCAACTTGGAGAGATATCGTGAATAGAGTGAAACTGAGCAGTAACTTGCAGTCTTTTATAAATTATTACGATAAGCAGTGGAACGTCATGTCTCCCGAAAAATTAAGTGTTTCCAAAGATGATCACAGAACCACTAATCAAGTTGAAGGGTGGCATCGACGCCTCCGAGCCCGTATTCCACAAAATCCCAAATTATTTTTGTTTTTCTACATGTTGAGAAAAGAAAGTCGCTATCAAGACAAAAAAATTAAAGATAGCCTTTTTGAGGAACGAAACAAAAAGAGAAGAAATGCCGATATTACATTTGATCGAAAGTATCGGACACTATTAAAAAACTTGGCTAAAAATAAGATTACCCCAATAATTTTTTTGAAAAAAATAATTTACTTGAGACTCAAGTCGAAATCAAAATCTAAGGCAAAACATAAAAATTTTAATTAACGCTAGAAAAATAAAACTTATTGTTTTGCCTTATTTGATTTCGACTTGAGTCTCGAGTTCTTTTAAGTTAAGAGATAATTTTTATTTTAAGTTTTTTTTTGTTAGTATACGTTACTTATCTATACTGTATACTATAATATACTAATATTATAAAGAGGAAAGATTTGTTTTCTTGTTATTTTTTGTTTTTTTGTTTGTTTGTTTGTTACGGATAGACTCCCAAAAACTACTGGACCGGTTTCAGTAATTATTTCACCTATAGAAAGCTACAATATCTAGAAGTTACATTTTGCGTCTTGTACATTTTGCTCCGAAGGGGTAAAACCCTTGTAGTGTGTATTCTTGGAAGTGGACATTTTAGGAATTGTCCTTTTTGGGAATTGTCCTTTTGGGAATTGTCGTTTTGGGAATTGTCTTTTAGGGAAGAGGGCGATTTGGGAATTGTCGTTTTGGGAAGTGGGCGATTTGGGAATTGTCGTTTTGGGAAGTGGGCGATATGGGAATGGTCGTTTTGGGAAGTGGGCGATTTGGGAATTGTCTTTTTGGGAAGTGGTCCTTATGAGTCAAAAGGATTGCCAGGGGTACGGTGGGTCCGCAGCGGTCTCGTCTCGCCACTCGGTGGAAAATCACCTTGAAGGTGATTTTCCACCAGAGTGGTGGAAACGACACTCAACTGTACCTATGACGAACTCAAGCATCACTGTAACACTGTACCTATATCTTTATCTAATGAAGCCTATGGGTGGCGCGGCGGTCACGCGCGAGCTCGCGATGGCTATTTTTAATGGAAAAGGGTCAGTGCGATTTCAATTCTCTCCTAGCCTCGCCTCGTCCCTCTGGTGGAAAATCACCTTTATTCTACAATTATTGTTTTAAACCTACTACTAAATCTTACCTATGTCTTTTTTTCACAAAATGCCAGTTTGGTCCCCCAGCTCACACGCACATAATAAAATCGATGTTGAAGTTGAAATCTGTGTCTATTCACCCCATTTTACGGTACTAAGTTTCTCGAGTTGACGAGACTTTTTCATATGAACGATACGTCAGCCTTGCATTAGTTCGGTGAGTGAGAGAGCCGGAGGCCTTATCCCCTATTCCTTCTCCCTCATCCCACTCCTCATCCTATACCTATCTTTTCCCAACCCCAAGGGGCGGCAACGCACTTGTGACTCCTGTGGTGTTGCTTGCGTCCATGGGCGGCGGTAATTGCTTACCATCAGGCGATCCGTCAGCGAGTTTGCCGCCTAATGCTATAAAAAAATGTATCGTAAATGTAGTTTTTTATAGTGAACTTCTATAAAAGTCGTGGCGCGGACGGCACGAAAATCCTGAACTTCTGTAGAAGTTGTTGGTGGTGAAAAGGTTAAAAAAAGCGTCACGGCCGCGCCATTGAAACGGACACCGCAATGCCGTATACTATTTCATATAAAAACTTATGATATGCGATGACTGCGGCGAGAGCGGCGCGATCAGGTGCGCGTTCACCATTCAGTTTCATTTGGTAGGTGAAAATAAAAGACGATGAATCACAAATATATTAGATACCTACATAAATAAAGTTTATAAATTCATTGATTTTATTTTTGGGGAGCGCTAGAGCTGCCCGAATTTGGTGCATGCTGCAACAGCCACCCGCCACTGTTGTTCGAGCGCCGCCACCTCCTCACGCGTCAGGCGGCGCTGGGGCGCGGGCTGCGGCTTCAGGACGGGCCACCTTGGGTGAAGAACGTTACTGCTTCCCAGGCGCAGCCTAAGTCCAACGGTTATGGTCAAGGAGCAGCCAGCGGCAAGCGAGACCACGCGAGCTCTTCTTGCACTGTAACAGACAATTCATAATATTGAACTTAGGACATGCAAATATATTAAATCACTTAACACTGGTGGATATTAGCTAAGATAAATAAATTCATAATAAGAAGCCTTGTGACATCTTCAGGGTAATGTATGTATAGCAATGTAACAATCCCTACTAGTAGTAGCCAGTAATTTGTAAACCTTGTAAAAGAGTTAGTCCTTGAGACAAATCTAGTCATGTGACAATGTTTCAGCCAAGTTCATGCAAAGGAACTGGCAGCGCAGCCATGTTTATATTTACACAAACCATTTTGACTGAGTACTAGACCTCTCCATATCTCAAAATAAATTTGAAACCCCTAAGAATAGCTAGACCAAAATTTCAAAAATACAGCTCTTACCGTTACCGAGTTAAATTATTTTACACTGAATGCTAAATGAACTGACTGGTTAAGCTTAAGAGCAAATTGTTGAAAATACTAAATCATATATCATTTTAAAATGCATTACTAATTTAATTAAGTATCTTATAATATTATACTATTTATATAGAACAATAATCAGTTGTTTCAACATACAAAATCAACTCTGCACCATACACACATACATATACTCACGCAATTTTCCCGTCGGGGTAGGCAGAGACAATAGAACCCCACTTGCTCTTATCCTTACAAACCTCACGCGCTTCCTCTACATTCATTACTATTTTTATACATGCTCGCTGGTTTCGGGTACTTCGGACCTTTCTACCACCAGTATGTAATAAACAAATAACCCATGACAAGCAGGACGCAGTAAAGATTTTAATACTACCAGACGCAGTATACAGTATAATATAATAATAGTAACAGTAGAAGCATTAAGAAGCTATGGCTATCAATAAACTGACATAGGTACTGACATAAACACCAAAACATCCACATCTATTTACCCAGTAAGTAATTAACCCTTAATCAAATACTGGGAAATTATTTCCCACTTGACACTACCGTAAAATTTCTGTTTTATTTCTTTATTGGTAACTCTAATCAGTACCAACCTCAGGAACAAAATAATTCTACAGAGATTTTAAATATTTTTTATTTGCAACATTTTGTCTGAAGACGTGAACTGTCATCGTATGTTAATGTCAAAAACACAGTTTGAACTATTTTGCTAAAAAAACCGGTTCTGGCGGAAGATTTAAAAGTTTATCAAGAAAAAAATCTTGTAAGTGCATAAACACAATATTTTTGTAAACTACTTATTTTCTGAATGCTTCTCAAGGTTTTTGGCCTCGCAGCATTGATATTTGTTGTATTTGCTTAGGTTTAAATAAGTGGGCAATAATTTCCCATTGTTTGTTCCTGCATTGAAAAAACACCAATTTTTGTATATACAATAAATAATTTGTCTGTTGCACTATGTAAGTAGGACCTAAACAAGTATGTATACCTAGGTACTTGTAATTTTATCTAACAAACACAAAGTTGTCAGCGAGTAAGTCAGCTAAGGAGCTTTCTCGAGAGTTGTGACTCCGTTTGTGTGATTTCTCCCTTGATTTTTATGACTTACTGAATCACTTACAATTCTAAGGAACTATTTGTGCTGCTTAGACTACCTAGTTACTGAGTTCCTTTTATTTGTTTTTAGCTATTTAAATATGGACGCTAAAAAGATACGTAAAGTTCTACCAAAGAAAAAAATAGAGGCGGTGGTACAAAATTTAGACAACTTGTCTGATTTATCAGGGTCAGATTCTGAAGACGACTCATGCTATGTCAACAGCATTCATTCTCCATCCGATAGTTACCTCAATCAGCTTGACGATCACCTAATTGAACAACGTCTTGAATATATCTTCGGCTTCGAATTGAATGAAGACAGACAAGAAACGCCTACTATACAAGCCCAACAGATTTCAACAGATGCCTTACTGACAGTCTTGGGAGAAACCTCTCATATCACAAACACACCAGAACCAGACAGTCCTTAGCTAATCCACTTAGATACTAAAAATGACGAATGTAATGAACAACCTCAAGACATTCACGCATTTAACGAAGTTCAGCAAGACTTTGATGTCATTGACGTTCCCATGGAAGAGTTTTTGGGAGATGATGAACAGTCTGAAACTAACAACGAAATACGCAGAGATCGTTCTGAGCCAAGAGTATGGGAGACAAAATCCGAAACCCATGATATTCCCGTTTTTCTTCTCAATACGACAAATTATATAAACTGAGACCCCTCCTCACAGAACTGAACAAGGTTTATCAGAGAGAAGCATTTAATTCTGAAGTACAATCAATTGATGAATGTATGGTGAAGTTTAAAGGTCGAAGTTCGCTAAAGCAATATATGCCGAAAAAGCCCATCAAGAGAGGATTTAAAGTCTGGGCAAGGTGCGATGCGAAAACCGGGTACTTGTACCAATTCGAAGTTTATACTGGAAAAGGCGACAGCACCGAAAATCGAGGCTTAGGATACACTGTTGTCATGAAACTCTGCAGTAGTGTACCAAAAAATACTTAGTCGCCTTCGATAACTTCTTTACAAGTTGTAATCTTATGGAAGATCTTTATGATAAAAAGATTTATGCAGTAGGGACAGTCAGATGCAATAGAAAAGATCTACCTGATATAATAAAGAAAAAGCAACCAAAACCATTGCGACTGGAAAAACATCAGTTTGCACCTGTTATGTTACTGCAGAGCCAATCACAGCCATTAAATGGCTTGATACAAAAGAAGAGAACAGTAAAGAGAGTAAAGAAGAGTAAAGAGGACCCAAAAGGACGGCTCTAGAGCAGACATTCTTTGCCCGAAAGCAATTGCTTCCTATACACTTAGCATGGGCGGAGTTGATCTATTCGATCATTTTAGATCATCGTATCCTATAAGCCTTAAATCACGAAAATACTGGATGAGACTTTTCTTTTTTTTGTTCGATGCATCAATCATAAATGCATACATTGCCTACAACTACACACATGTTGCGACGCTTCACGGACACAGAGAATTTAGGTTACGCTTAGCACGTGCCCTAATAGACAATCACACAACACGGAAAGGTAAAGCACAAACAGGTGTACTTTTTAAAAAAATAAGAAAGGGGGTAGGTTTGGCGTACCAGACGAAATTCGATTATTGAATGTGGGCATACACTTGCCAGAAGAGATTAATACTTACAAGAGGTGTCGGTTTTGCAGTAGGAACCAGAAAGAACAAAGAAGTAGCTTTATGTGCTAAGAACTGCTTTAAAACCTTTCACACTGTTCAATAATTATTATTATATTCTTAGTAATTAATTTTCAGTTTATATTAAAACTAATTATATTTTATTATTCTTAACGTTGTTGTTTCATTTTATAACTTTTATTCACTCATGATACATTGCTTGTTTTTTTTTTATTGTATAAGATAAAAAAAGAAACAAGCAAAGTAGGAGCAACTGACATGTATGTCTTGTATAGTAAAAATATATCAAAAATTGAGAGCTGTTCCGGATAGTGGGAAATAATTTCCCACTTCATTATATTTTGCTTTGAAATATTTCCCCATTTCCCCCCTCTTTATAATAAAAAGGAGTTGGTTTTTCGAAATCTACAGACCCACTCACCTTAAACCCGTGACCAGTTTTCAAATTACTCAAAATAAAAGGTTTGTTTGATTAAGGGTTAATAAATCTACATATTTAGTAATAATTAAAGCAACTGCTCACAATATGTATGTATGTAAATTTTTTTTTTCGCAAGAAAATGGTACATTAACAGGTGTTTATAAATGGTTGGTTACAGCATATTCTGCCTCTTGGGGCGTGCGAATTGAGTGCAGTAAACGGGTACTACATGGGAATATAAAGAACAAAAAAATACATATTACATATGTGGGTTTGTTTATTTTACCATAACATCAAAATTCCTAACCAGATTTGGATACACGGTGAATTATTGAAATACTTTGTTAATCCCGAGCGATATAATGAGCTGTATTATATTTTCATTCATGTATTTGCATATGGCAGCCATGTTTATAAATTTAAATAATTTGTGACACCTGACACATCATAGCAATACTTGATACTGCAGAATACATCATACAAGGTCAAATTGTTACAAATATCAAATCACAACATTTTCACATGGACATTCACATTGCATTTTATAGCAGTAGGTGCTCATTTACTACCTTACCTTAGTCCTCCATGACAAGTAACACAGTCAGTCTGATCATAGCATTTCGTCAAAGATCTAACGGAGGTTAAATAATGAAGATAATACTTACGAAACAGCAGTCCAACAGCGCCCCACGGCGCTCCGCCACCACTCCCACCACGAGCGATTCTATATAAAATTAATAATTCCAAGACGTCAAAATCCAAAATCTCTTCTTTTTCATCTTTTAGCACCCAACAACAACTCGACGCAGGTAGGCCTATGAAGGTTGTATATATGTGGAACGGATCAAGGAGTATTAATATAAATGTTTAATATGATATAGTATTTATTGGTATCTTGTATAAATGTAAATAGTTAATGTTTGTATATATAAATATGTGTAAGTATTGTGTAAATATATAAATCGTACATAAATGAACAGATAAATATACACTATAGATAAATGTGTGTGAGGTATTGAAAAGAAGTTTAATTGTTTTTGGGGCTGGTTTAAATTAAATGAGGTCCGTGAGGTAAAAATGCGTGTATTCGCTTGTACCACAGTTAGGGAAGAAGTGCGGGCGGGGCCGCATAGCGTTACCAACACATAAAATATGAATCTTACACACTAATATACATGTGTACCAACACAAAAAAAAATTTGGGTTGAACCCGGTATCCGTTATCAGATCGCATTGTTAGATCATGTGCGTGTGAACTGAGGGACCAAACTGGCATTTTGTGAAAAAAAGACATAAGATTTAGTAGTAGGTTTAAAACAATTGTAGAATAAGTCTGGGAATTTGTAAACAGATATTTTAGAAACTACAGCCCTTAAAGTGTGGTCCCTCAGTCCTCACACACCATTAGCCAGCTCTCAGTAAATATGTAAAGAAATAAGATATTGTGAGTACAAACATTTAGTAGAGAATTTGTAAAGATATCTACTGAATTTCAGAACACAATGGATTAAAGGCATAAAAGTTATAACGACTAAACTGTGGTCCCCCAATCCTCAAAAGATAAATAAATATGTTATTGAATATAACCATAAAAACTTAATAAAATTGTCCCATTCGTAGATAAAGTTTTAGTAGAAGTCTTAAGAGATTTTGTACAAAAGAAATGAAAACAAATTATCGATGCATTTTGAAAATAGCGATGGTTAAAAGTGGTCCCTCAATCCTCACGTCCACTAACATAAGTGCATCTACTAGCTGCTAGACGAAAGGGATATTCGAAAGTCTGATGTACACAACTTTTTGTAGAAAATGTCTACTATATTATAGATTTTAAAAAATGTGTATTTATTACATATTAGCTAAGATAATAGCAATGTTTTAATCTCATGAAAAAACATTGATTAGTGTGACCACACTACGATACAAAATTTTAGGAAAAACTTAAACCTATGCCTTAGGTAGGTACATATTATACGTAGTGAATATACCAATCAGACTGCCATGCAGAAGGGTATCGGGTTCGAATCTAAGGCGCGCACTAGATACTGGTTTTTCGGAGTTATGTGCATTGAATTGTTAATTATCGATTTTCCCATGCCTTGGAGAGCACGTAAGGAGGCTACCTTGAAGGTCAAAAAATCATGCAGTGGTCATCGCTAAGTGTTAGCTATAAGGTTGAATGTCGCACGGTTTTTCACATGGCATGCCACCACGATACTGGCTGAAATCTTATTTCGTTAATATATTATTATACATATAAGGTGATATAATAATATAAATGTTGTAATCTCATGGAAAAAGACAGACTAGTGTGACCACACTACGATTCACACTTGATTTAATATTATATTCCTTTATAATATTTTAATATAGTATTAGAAGTAACTAAAACCAGATTGTAAGGTTGGTTTCATGTTATATTACATGTTGTAAAAGTAATTAATACATTTATGAAAGTAATAATCAATTATTATATTATTATTATTTTAAGTAATTGAGCGCAGCGGAGTGCAACGCGTGATAATGTGCGAATTCAATTATTTTCAAAGTTGTTCTATACATTATTATACTAGCTTCTTCGGCGACTTCACCCACGCGGAATTGTTGCTTTGCGCTAACGCTTACTTGAAGCCGCTGCTGCGTTTGTGTATGCAGAAGGTAAAAAAATCTAAATAATACGTAGGTACGTTAAGGAGCGAGGAGAGTTTTAGGAAGGTACATTGCGCTTTAATAACTAAGAGAAGAAATTCAAAAGTTTGGTATTGGGACCAGTGGAAGCTCTCAAAAGGAAAAAGACACCCGAATTTGAAACATTAGTGCTTAGTTGTTTTAGCGTGATGATAAAATAGCCTATAGCCTTCCTCGATAAATGAACTATCTAACACTGAAATATTTTTCAAACCGGACCAGTTGACCCTGTGTGGAGCGTGTTCAAACAAACAAAAAAATCTCTTCAGCTTTATAACAGTACTATAGATAATAAAGAAAATATTATTTTAATTATATAGGTAGGTACCTACCTGTTTTTAGTAATATTTTTTATGATCTATTATTTCTGACGTCTACAGAAAATTCATTTCTTTTTAAATTAGATCGGTTGTCAATATTGTTGATTTTTTTCCACTTTGATAAAATATCTCAGCGATTGTCTCGTTCGGATCAGGTTTGTACATATAATTGTTCTAAAAATATAATATTATACGCTCAATTCACTCCGAAACAGCAGGGGCAGGCAGCGACGCTGCGATGCCATTATTTTTATATGCATATCTGCACACGTAGAACAAGAAGCGCCCGCCTGCCCGTAATTTCGAACGAACTGAGATTACATGAATTGACTCACAATCGGTATTCTGCTAACTTAGTGTCATTATCGCCTAATTTTACTTACCTATATAGTTTGGCGTTGACACTTTGTTCAGTTTACGATGTAGTCACGATATTATTCAATTATCACTTAATCTAAGAGAGTAACATTTAGCTTCCTTATTCTTAGATCATATTTTGTGACATAAGTAAGACACTGACATTATATTGAAACTGCAGTTTGAACAAATATAATTAGGAGAATAGGGCCGATTAACTATCTCGTTACAACTTCGTTAAATTATCTGATAATTTAGAAGAATACGCTTTTTGTGACGTAAGCATGACACTGACATTATATTATTATCGAAACTGTATTTATTTAGGAGAATTGGGCGATGATTGCGAAAATAACAGGAACCATTAATTGAAAAGTGCCCACACTCCCCAATCCTTTTTTTCACCGCTCCTCCAACTATAGGTAGGCGCTTTTTAATTAACACTACAGGTACATTAAAACTAAGAAATAGTTATTTGTGCAACAAGAGAGCAAAGTTGTTTTTTGTTTCGAGTGCTGATTTTGAGTCCCGAGCAAGCGAAGGATTCTATGATTGATTCACGAGCGTAGCGAGTGAATCAAAGTTAGAATCCTGAGCGTAGTGAGGGACTCAACAGCACGAGATGCAAAAAACTTTGTTCTCGTGTAGCACACATAACTTTTCACCTCAGCAGTGAGAACACATATTACTTAGGAGACATACAAATTAACAGGAATAAATTGAAAACGAAATTCTGCATTAATCACTTGTTGTTTTAACTCTTCTGGTGTTAAAGTACAGTCAACATCGATAGTTTCACTCATCTTTTTAGATGAAGTATTCTATAAATAACACGTTACGCTATACCCTATCAGCATCAGCAAAATGTTTACCACAGACTATATGGATACAAGTTTACTTTATTCCCGCTATTTTTTTAAAATCGCGTTCTGATGCCGCATCCCTGATGTTTATTTTTCAAATGTATCTTTGTTGAAATTCCAAATAAAATTGTATTGGTTAAATACCAATTTTATACTATTAATTATACTTATTTTTATTAAAATCCAATAATATTTTAAACATATAAACAATAACATTTAAAAACAACATATTTTTTTTATTTAAAAAGATATTTGTATATATTTAAATTTTAGGGTATAACGCGTTTCCGAACGTGTTTTCTTTGAGGTCGGATTCCAAAATCGAATTTCGATGGGTTTGTTTTTTTCACTCGCTTTTTAATATGCATGTGAAAGAGACAGAACACAGTAAAATTCGAATGTTTCAAATTTATGGCTGAACAATGTCAATTCGTGGCACTGAAGATTGAAAAATTAAAAAGCTACTTTGCCTCACGCTCGAATCAAAATTGCGTTTTGTTCACTGTTGTCTCGCAGCAAAAGCGGCATGTTTGAGCTGCTGTGGTGAAAAGGTATTTTTCGCTCCAGCCTATTGTACGTGGCTTGACACGAATTTGTTTTTATTTTTTATTAAATACATTACGACCGTACAAACCTGTTTTCTTTCCTTTTTATCATCATCAAGGACCTAGCGGATCCGCGGACCGGTTGCATCCAAGAGTCACGCCTTGGAGTCCGGGAGATTTCACTGAATATTGGTTTTTTCCACAAAGAGTGACTGCCTTCTGACCTCCAGAACCGAAAGGGATATTCCATGGTTTAGATCGTGTCCGTTGAGGGGTACTTACTCCACGTAACATTAAAAACTTCTTCATGACAGCTGGGATTGACGGTTTAAGGCGCTCTACCTCGAAAACGTATGCCCTTTTTGCTTACCGATTTTGAAGCAGTGAGACACACTAGCAAAGTGAACATTTTGTATTTTATTTATCAGGTTTTTATCTATGTTAGACAGACACACGATTGGAAGATTTTCGCTCGATAGGATTTTAATTTAAAAAATATGCTTTCTCTAATATTTTTTTTGGATATTCAAAACATAGGTACTTAAGTTTTCGCCTTGAAATTGCTACTCACCGAAAGAAGAGCAATGCTTAGACGAATTGTCTCAAACTATTACTAGGTAGGTACTTGAGCTATGAACGAAATAAGATTCCAGACAGTTTCGTGGTGGCATGCCATGTGAAAAACCGTGCGACATTCAACCTTATAGCTAACACTTAGCGATGACCACTGCATGATTTTTTGACCTTCAAGGTAGCCTCCTTACGTGCTCTCCAAGGCATGGGAAAATCGATAATTAACAATTCAATGCACATAACTCCGAAAAGCCAGTATCTAGTGCGCGCCTTAGATTCGAACCCGATACCCTTCTGCATGGCAGTCTGATTGGTATATTCACTACGTATAATATGTACCTACCTAAGGCTTAGGTTTAAGTTTTTCCTAAAATTTTGTATCGTAGTGTGGTCACACTAATCAATATTTTTTCATGAGATTAAAATATTGCTATTATCTCAGCTAATATGTAATAAATACACATTTTTTAAAATCTATAATATAGTAGACATTTCTACAAAAAGTTGTGTACATCAGACTTTCGAATATCCCTTTCGTCTAGCAGCTAGTAGATGCACTTATGTTAGTGGACGTGAGGATTGAGGGACCACTTTTAACCATCGCTATTTTCAAAATGCATCGATAATTTGTTTTCATTTCTTTTGTACAAAATCTCTTAAGACTTCTACTAAAACTTTATCTACGAATGGGACAATTTTATTAAGTTTTTATGGTTATATTCAATAACATATTTATTTATCTTGTGAGGATTGAGGGACCACAGTTTAGTCGTTATAACTTTTATGCCTTTAATCCATTGTGTTCTGAAATTCAGTAGATATCTTTACAAATTCTCTACTAAATGTTTGTACTCACAATATCTTATTTCTTTACATATTTACTGAGAGCTGGCTAATGGTGTGTGAGGACGGAGGGACCACACTTTAAGTGCTGTAGTTTCGAAAATATCTGTTTACAAATTCCCAGACTTATTCTACAAGTGTTTTAAACCTACTACTAAATCTTATGTCTTTTTTTCACAAAATGCCAGTTTGGTCCCTCAGTTCACACGCACATCTGAAACGGACACTGATCTAAACCATGGAATATCCCTTTCGGTTCTGGAGGTCAGAAGGCAGTCGCTCTTTGTGGAAAAAACAATATTCAGTGAAATCTCCCGGACTCCAAGGTGTGACTCTTGGATGCAACCGGGATAACGCTAGGACCTTGATGATGATAAAAAGGAAAGAAAACAAGTTTTTACGGTCGTAATGTATTTAATAAAAATAAAAACAAGTTCGTGTCAAGCCACGCACAATAGGCTGGAGCGAAAAAGACCTTTTATTAGTTTTAATTTACCTGTAGTGTTAATTAAGAAGCGCCTACCTATAGTTGGAGGAGTGGTGAAAAAAAAGATTGGGGAGTGTGGGCACTTTTCAATGAATGGTTTCTGTTATTTTCGCAATCAGAGGCCCAATTCTCCTAAATAAATACAGTTTCGATAATAATATAATGTCAGTGTCATACTTAGTCACAAAAAGCGTATTCTTCTAAATTATCTGATATATGAATGAAATTTTAACGAGATCGTAAATTGAAACAAGTGTCAAAATATAAGTCAACGACGAACTGGGACCCAATTCTCCTTAATAAATATAGTTTCGATATCATGTCAGTGTCATGCTTACGTCACAAAAAGCGTATTCTTTCTAAATTATCTGATAATTTAACAAAGTTGTAAAGAGATCATTAATCAGCCCTATTCTGATTTTAGAAGAAGGATAAATGAGAGTTCTTTTCAAAAATGGAATCACCAATCTTTGAGAAACAGAACACGAATTCTGAGGTGAATACTTATAATTTTACTATTACTTTCCAACTTTTCTTAAATTTCTAACACTGTTAGTTAGCTTGTTCGCATGCGGCTGCAAATCTCTTGCGAAACTATTGCGAAAGGGAAGCAACTGCGGAACGTTGAATTTGTACGCATACATTTTAGTGTAGACATCTTGTATTCGCATTTTTGTTATATCGATGTGTCCAACTCTGCATAAATTTTGGGATAGTTTCAATAAATTTCTAAAATATTTCAATGTTTTCGGATTTCATCATGCGAAAATCTGCCAGTCATGTCAGAACACTTGGTGACGCTTTGCGATGCGTAAAAACACTGGCGTCTGCGTCTGTGTAGCAACCATTTCGCAGTTATCTGCAAAACAGCAGCGACAAAGACGCAACCAATTAATCTTTATTTGCAAAATAAAGATGAATTGGTTTTGCTCATACGCGAAACGCTTCCATACAACTGGCAGATATTTTTCTTCTTTATTTCACTGCCGCATGCGTCGGTTAACACATCGTAACGACAAATCATCAGAACGACAGCGATCGGTAGCGGCGTGATGATGTCTTCTAGTATGAAAAAAGTTAGCTATTTACTGTAAAAGACCAATCATCCATTGAAAAGCTGGTCAAGGTCACGCGGTGGCCTGAGGTGCTGCAACGCAGCACGCGCGTTACGGGCAGGCGGGCGCTTCTTGTTCTACGTGTGCAGATATGCATATAAAAATAATGGCATCGCAGCATCGCTGCCTCCCCCTGCTATTTCGGAGTGAATCGAGCCTATAATATTATATTTTTAGTACAATTATATGTACGAACCTGATCCGAACGAGACAATCGCTGAGATATTTTATCAAAGTGGAAAAAAATCAACAATATTGACAACCAATCTAATTTAAAAAGAAATGATTTTTCTGTAGACGTCAGAAATAATAGATCATAAATTATTTTACTAAAACCAGGTAGGTACCTATATAATTAAAATATTTTTTTCTTTGTTATCTATACTACTGTTATAAAGCTGAAGAGATTTTTTTTGTTTGTTTGAACGCGCTCCACACAGGGTCGACTGGTCCGGTTTGAAAAAATATTTCAGTGTTAGAAAGTTTATTTATCGAGGAAGGCTATAGGCTATTTTATCATCACGCTAAAATAACTAAGCACTAATGTTTCAAATTCGGGTGTATTTTTCCTTTTGAGATCTTCCACTGGTCCCAATACCTAACTTTTGAATTTCTTCTCTTAGTTATTACCTAAAGCGTAATGTACCTTCCTAAAACTCTCCTCGCTCCTTACCGTACCTACGTATTATTTAGATTTTTTTACCTTCTACATACATAAACGAAGCCGCGGCTTCAAGTAAGCGTTAGCGCAAAGCAACCATTCCGCGTGCGTGAAGTCGCCGAAGCAGCTGGTATAATAATGTATAGAACAACATTGAAAATAATTGAATTCGCACATTATTTAAAATGAAGTCGTTGTAGATAATAGTTTTACAGTGAAAAATGCTCTGCGTTGCACACCGCTGCGCTAAATTACTTAAAATAATAATAATATAATAATTGCTTATTACTTTCATAAATGTATTAATTACTTTTACAACATGTAATATAACATAAAACCAATCTTACAATCTGGTTTTAGTTACTTCTAATACTATATTAAAATATAATAAATTAATATAATAATGTGAATCGTAGTGTGGTCACACTAGTCTGTCTTTTTCCATGAGATTACAACATTTATGATATCTCACCTAATATGTATACATATATATGAACATATATATGAACGAAATAAGATTTCAGACAGTTACGTGGCGGCCATGTGAAAATCCGTGCGACATTCAACTTTAAAGCTAACACTTAGCGATGACCTCTGCACGATTTTTTGACCTTCAAGGTAGCCTCGTCGTCCTTACGTGCTCTCTGAGGCATGGGAAAATCGATAATTAACAATTCAATGCACATAACTCCGAAATGTCAGTACCTAGTGCGCGCCTTAGATTCGAACCCGATACCCTTCTGCATGGCAGTCTGTTTGGTATATCCACTACGTATATGTACCTACCTAAGGTTTAGGTTTAAGTTTTTCCTAAAATTTTGTATCGTAGTGTGGTCACACTAATCAATATTTTTTCATGAGATTAAAACATTGATATTATCTCAGCTAATATGTAATAAATACACATTTTTTTAAATCTATAATATAGTAGACATTTTCTACAAAAAATTGTGTACATTAGACTTTCCAATATCCCTTTCATCTAGCAGCTAGTACAAGCACTTATGTTAGTGGATGTGAGGATTGAGGGACCACTTTTAACCATCGCTATTTTCAAAATGCATCGATAATTTCTTTTCATTTCT
Organism: Euclidia mi; assembly: GCA_944739405.2. NCBI lineage: Eukaryota > Metazoa > Arthropoda > Insecta > Lepidoptera > Erebidae > Euclidia > Euclidia mi. The sequence continues at coordinate 116,103,593 of OX123184.2, forward strand.
TTTGTACAAAATCTCTTAAGACTTCTACTAAAACTTTATCTACGAATGGAACAATTTTATTAAGTTTGTATGGTTATATTCAATAACATATTTATTTCTCTTGTGAGGATTGAGGGACCACAGTTTAGTCGTTATAACTTTTATGCCTTTAATGCATTGTGTTCTGAAATTCAGTAGATATCTTTACAAATTCTCTACTAAATGTTTGTACTCACAATATCTTATTTCTTAACATACTTACTGAGAGCTGGCTAATGGTGTGTGAGGACTGAGGGACCACACTTTAAGGGCTGTAGTTTCTAAAATATCTGTTTACAAATTCCCAGACTTAAGCTGATTTTCCACCAGAGTGGCGAGACGAGGCGAGGCGAGGAGAGAATTGAAATTTGTATGGGAAATTTTCAATTCTCTCCCAGCGCATCTTTGGTGGAAACAGTGTGGATTGACGAGAATATGCGAGGCGTGAATTGAAATATTTGTTTGTGTAAAAATGAACCGTATTGATGTCCGTTTCAACCGCGCGGCCACCTCATAGTATTTGATGAAACTTTGCCAGGAATTAGTGTTAATTTGTTACTTTACACACTTCTTTTCGTGAATTTGTTACAAAAAAAACTAAGACGCTATGACAAAAAATAGTTGGCCGCTAGAACCGCCACTTGCCGTAATCATCGCCCGTGATTACACAGAAACTATATAATGCAGATAGACGAATGATGGATCAAAAGAAAGGCCATAATTTGTTCAATTTGTTACAAAAATAAAAAACGTCAAAACGTAAATAAACAAAAAGTTATGCAATATTTAGATTTCAGGTTATGAGTAGGTAGTTATGTCACCATAAATATCAAATTAATAGAGGCTAATGTGTATGGACAATTAGTTACTAATTTGTTACAGCGAATAAACAGAAAAAATATATTAGAAAGTAGGTTCAATAATTTGTTAGAGTCGATTTTAGTTGGCCGCTCGGACGGCAATATGCCTAAAATACAATGGCGTTTATCTCGTTATTAAAAGTAGGTTTAAGCTTAGTTAAAGTACTAAGCGACGGGTAACGTAACCTAGTTTGGATAAATACGGCGAATATAACTGCAGCATTCATATTTTAAAAGATATTTACAAAAAACAGTAGTATGAAACCGTATGAGAGTAGGGTGACCATGATCACATTAGTACAAAGGCATGTTTTTAATGTTGTACTCTGTTTGAACGAATATGCGGTACGTTTTGCGGCCATATTGATGTCTATTGTTCTTAATTCTTTGAAGTATTTACTGATAAGATTTTCGTTTCATTGACTTTCCGCAGGTGTTTTATGATGGGAACGATTCCAGAAAAAGGATCTCTTTTGTTCCCAAACTATTGTTAAAAATATTTGTCGCACGGGGTTTAAAAAGCCATAATTTTTTGTTGTGAATATTGTCATTACTGTGCTGAATTTTTAAGTGTGTGCTCGTACGTATTTAATTCCCGTGATTTTCATACTACTAAGTTACTGAGACAATTAAAACTAAATTCAGAAGTGTCTAAAACTGCTTAGCTATGAGTTGTGCCCACTTATATATTGGATTTGTTAATGTAGAACTCACCACCAAAAAGTGTATTGCAGACTCAGAGGGATCGAAATCGACTGCGGTAAGTTTAATTTTTACAATTTTATGATGAGTTGAATAAAGTAATGAACTGTAGTACGTATCATAATATCTTCGGAAATAATTATTAAGTATCTATAAAAAGACATGAAATTCGTCTCTGCCACATTTTAATGTGATTTCACTTCACTTTACGCGTGGTCATATCGAAGAAGTCTTAAAAATATTCTTAGCTTAATAACTTACATTAATTTACCTGTATAATATAATTGTGGTAACCACACTCCTTTCGTTATTTAAAAAGTAATATTCGGCGCCAATTTCAAATCGGATAATATAGAACAGGATAAATCACGGCTTTTAAGTATTCTTTTTTTTAAACCAATGGCAGAGCTCTATTTAAAGGGCTCTTAAGTTCTGTCCAATCGCAAGCCTGCTTTTATATATGCGTTTCCCGCCAATTGTCTAGGTATAGTAAAAGAGTGACAATTCAGCCCACCCACGTTTCGTGTTTTCAAACAGTGAATACGTAAAATTTAAATTAACAAACTTATTAACTGCTATAGTGATTCCCTAGGGAAGAATTAACTGATAATTCACTTAACTGTGAACATTCTGTGTGAAAGTGCATCAACGTGCATCTTGAATCTTGAGACCTAGATCCAGGCAACCCCTAGTGACGAGCGTAATATCCAATGTAAGGATTTCTGTCTTAGGGACAGATTCTTAAGCGCTATAACTGGTCTCTACAATCCGGTGGCTGCTCCCAAATGAAAAAAATCTCCTTTTAAAAATTTTATTAATGTATTGTCGCTGTTAAATGACTATGGGGAATAAAAAAAAATGATATCGTTAATATTTACAAACATCAAAGAAATCTTTTTAAAATAACTCGCTGCATCAGTAACGTCGACTTTTCTTAATTATAGAAAGTTCTTGCCCTTAGTATGTACTTACATAGCAGTAATTGGTAGTACCTATGTATATTTTGTGTGTGATGCAGTCAACGGATGTTTGACCTTTGTATTCATATTATCAATTGTTTTATTGCAGCAAAAATGGGTAAAGCTGGACGAAAACCTATTGTTGAGAAATCAAAACAGAGAGAAGTTTTTATGAAATATGCCGACAAACTACTGGATGTTAAATTGAGAGACCCTATATTTGATACAATTGCAAGTGATTTGGATAATCTTATGACACCGGCAGCCCTTTACATGTCACTGAAAAGGAATTTCAGGGAGTTTCTAAACACTGAATGTAAGCAGCAAACTGTATGTCTGTCCTCGTCATCTTTATCATCATCCTCAAGCAATAGCCCGAGAACCTCATCCAAAATATCACATTCTCATGTCGAGTCCAACCAGCATCATAGTGAAAACGACACAAAGAACTTCAAGTTTGAATTAGATATCTATGACTGGAAAAAACTGCAACCATTAAATGTCTTGTATAAAAGAAATGACTTGAGAACATGTACTCCATTTAAAAAATATAAAATACTGCCTAAGTACAAATGGGTGGATATTTTAAGAGAAAAGATTTGGCTTATTTCTAGATTACCATGCACATGGAATTTCAAAAGTTACAAAGTGGAGTCTGAGCATCATATTTTAGTAAAAGGTCAATGCAGTCAATGTAGCGCTTTTACAAAAATAGCGTGTCAAAAAATAACAGATAATATTATTGAAGGACAATGCCAAATCACAGTCGGAGAAAAAAATAAAAAACATGATCCGAGAAAAAAATATAGAATGAATGCATTGGTCAGACGAAAATTAGCTAAAAAGCTCAAACACGATTCAGCTTCTTTGGTTCATAAACAACTGGCAGCAAAAATGTCTAAACAAGGAATTACAGATACAGCACCAGTAATCCCAACACTCAATGCATTGCGAAAAATTAAGTACGAAGAACGAAAAAGAATGTGGTTACACAATAACGTTATTCTGAGCATTCTTACGATGGCTGTGACCAAACCAATTTTTTTACGTGATATACACTTTTTTCCTCGAATTCACATTTATTACTGGACTGATGAACAACAACAATACTGCCGTGAATATCAATCTTGTTTTCAAAGATTAACTATCACATTGGATGCTACAGGTTCAATCTTTCAACCTCTTAAATTACCAAATGGTTATGAATTGAGTAAGAGACTTTTCTTATACGTAATAATATTAATAAATCAATTCGATGTGTGTGTACCTTTATGTCAGATGATAACCGATTCACATGACACTGCGTCTGTTTCTGCATGGTTATTACAGTGGTTGAAAAATGTTCGTTGTCATCCTGACGAAGTTATAACAGACGATTCTTCTGCGTTAGTAGCAGCAAATGTTAGAACATTCAGTGATTTTACATGTGTGAAAGACTATTTACTTCGTTGTTTTAGTATTTTGAATGGAAATAAAGAAGAACTACCAAAAACATTTATTAGATTAGATACCAGTCATTTTATAAAGACTCTGTATAATTTGAATTGCTTCGAAAATGTTGACACAAAAATTAAAATGTATTATATTCATTGTATCCGCTACATTAAAGAATGTCAAGACTTTGCACTTGTAAAGGAAATCATTACAAAAATGATAAAACTTTGCCTACATCAAAATGATTTTGAAAACGATGATTCAGGTTTGAAGGAGAGCAAGCAAATCCTTGACAATTTGTTAAACAGTCATAAGTATGCTGATTTTAAAAATGTGGATCAAAATGAAGAATTTGAATATGATCAAATTGTCATTGATGATGCCGGCGTTCGAGACATTGTCGCATGGTTCGATCTGTTGGTAGATAATGAAAAAAAAAGTAACCCTGCAAATTCCTATGTTGGTAAAAGTAGTTCATATTATTTACCACTTTTCATCCCTACTTTAAAAAGATTATTTATAAAACTTCCTTTGTGGAGCAACGTAATGTGCTCTTATTTCAAATCGGAAACCTTAAACGCATCGTCTTCATGTGTAGAAAGCTATTTTCGCACTTTAAAACAGTTAGTTTTTAAAACAAAAATAGCGAGACAACGAATTGACGAATATTTGCAGCATCATTACGATTATATCAAAGGAGAATTGCATTTAGCATTAAATCAATTAAAAAACTTAGGTTCCACTACTTTACTAAAATCTAAATCACGCCGAACTAGGCGTGCCATGACTAAAAATATTTATAAAAAAGAAAAGGTAAATCCTAAAAAACAAATCCAACAAAAACAAAAAGAATTATATTTTTCCAGTGATTCTATATTTAGTGATAGACCATCCTATTTGGAGAACTGGCGAGGAGAATCGAATACACATAATCGCCTGAAAAAAGATGATGAAATAGTAATTATAAGAAACGGGAATTTAGCTTTGAAGGAAAGCTCGGGTTATTTCAATACATGTGCCTTCGATTCGGCATTTTATTTAATAGGTCAAGCCTGTATTAGAAGTTCTGCTTTCAAAAGCTTTTTGAGTGAATTAAAAGGAGATTGTGTTATTAATTACATTTTTATGCTTTTGAACGGAGCACATGATATAGAGCAAATTTACAATTGTAGATCAGAAATAACAAAAACTTTTTTCCAAAATAAAGACTGCAGTTGCAATGTGGCTTACATATTTGAAAAAATATTTATAAAATATTTTACAAGTGCTCAATACTTGAAAACCTGTACAAATTGTAATTACATACAATTGAAAAGAGACCATGTATTTATTTTAATTAACCTTGATATTTTAAAGTTATTTGGAATATCAAGTTTAGAAGAAGCAATTTGTTTCGATGAAAAAATTAACACAATGTGTCAGAAATGTGACACACAGTTGCAAGGAGAACTTAAGTTAGGCGAGATCATAACATTTGATTTAAACGGAGCTGCAGACTCAGTCTTACTCACTGAGCTGCCGATTACTATTAACATTAAGGATAATTACTATTTCTTAGTTGGTACTATAGAATTTATACCAGGCACAAAAATAGGCCACTATAAATGTCATTTTTTAAATAACAATACATATTTTTGTTACGACGACAATTCTTTTAAAATCGACATAAGTACCTCTAAGAAAATTTGTCTACATTCTGTGTCATATATTCGAGTCAGTTAATTTATAAATATTATGTTAGTTTATAAAGTTTTTATATTTATCTTGTTGACTTTAATTACTTGATTGTTTTGCCTTTGTGTTGATTTTGAATTAAGAAATTTTAATCGATAACTGACTTTTACTTTTATGAAGTATGCTACAGGATGCCTTAACTTAAAATGTATTTATATAAGCACTCGCCCTAAAAAAATAAGATATAAATATCGAACATTACAACAGTCACTATTCAGTCTCACTTCATTGTGAAAATGCATGGTCACCCTACTCTCTTAAGGTTTCATACTACTGTTTTTTGTAAATATCTTTTAAAATATGAATGCTGCAGTTATATTCGCCGTATTTATCCAAACTAGGTTACGTTACCCGTCGCTTAGTACTTTAACTAAGCTTAAACCTACTTTTAATAACGAGATAAACGCCATTGTATTTTAGGCATATTGCCGTCCGAGCGGCCAACTAAAATCGACTCTAACAAATTATTGAACCTACTTTCTAATATATTTTTTCTGTTTATTCGCTGTAACAAATTAGTAACTAATTGTCCATACACATTAGCCTCTATTAATTTGATATTTATGGTGACATAACTACCTACTCATAACCTGAAAACTAAATATTGCATAACTTTTTGTTTATTTACGTTTTGACGTTTTTTATTTTTGTAACAAATTGAACAAATTATGGCCTTTCTTTTGATCTATCATTCGTCTATCTGCATTATATAGTTTCTGTGTAATCACGGGCGATGATTACGGCAAGTGGCGGTTCTAGCGGCCAACTATTTTTTGTCATAGCGTCTTAGTTTTTTTGTAACAAATTCACGAAAAGAAGTGTGTAAAGTAACAAATTAACACTAATTCCTGGCAAAGTTTCATCAAATACTATGAGGTGGCCGCGCGGTTGAAACGGACATCCGTATTGCTTCCAACATAGAGTATAAATTAACAAGTACCAGTATATCTTTATCTAATGAAGCCTACGGGCGGCGCGGCGGTCACGCGCGTGCTCGCGCGAGCTCGCGCGAGCTCGCGATGGCTATTTTTAGTGGAAACGACACTCAAACATCACTGTACCTATCACGAACTCAAACATCACTGTACCTATATCTTTATCTAATGAAGCCTATGGGTGGCGCGGCTGTCACGCGCGAGCTCGTACGAGCTCGCGCGAGCTCGCGATGGCTATTTTTAGTGGAAAAGGGTCAGTGCGATTTCAATTCTCTCCTCGCCTCGCCTCGTCTCGCCCCTCTGGTGGAAAATCACCTTCATTCTACAATTGTTTTAAACCTACTACTAAATCTTATGTCTTTTTTTCACAAAATGCCAGTTTGGTCCCTCAGTTCACACGCACATGATCTAACAATGCGATCTGATAACGGATACCGGGTGATTTTAGGGTGGATAAACGGAATAAGCCGTGTTTCCGAGTATCCTCCTTAGGGTGGCTATTTTAGGGTGGATAAACGGAATAAGCCGTATGTTTCTGTGTTAATGACTGTACTTAGGCAGGTGAGAAAAACGGAAGAAACATATTATCCCCTCACCTGCTGTGCGATTCCGAAAATGACAACAGTCACATCGTAATACGCTTCGTACATCACCTCCACTTCACTGCTTACGTTGTGAAAAGTTCTCACCGTATTCCGAAACTACGCATTGTCACTATCAAGGCCAAGTGATGCAAATTTATAAACAAAATATCTGGTGAAAACTTTAGAGGTGCGCCTTGGCTGTAAAAAGTTTAGTAACTACACAGTTTACAAATTCAAAGAATAAAATTAGCTAATTAAAGATTATTTTGTTACAAAAGGTATATAAAATATGTCCATAAAGCTGGATAAGCAATATTTCATTGGTAAAATATTTTGTAAAGCAACTGGAGAATTATTTTATAACATAATAGAATTCTATAAGCTGCATGTCGTGTTATCTTTGCTTCCTTATTTAAACGTCAAAATTGAAGTTTGCTTTGGTTTGTTATTGTTTTTGTTGTGTAAACAGAACGGCGTTTCATAAAAAATCATTTTGCGGTGATATTTTAAGTACCTAGATGTGGATTTCAAGTGGTTCCCAGCGAACTATGAGTTATTCAAAGGCCCTTTTAAAACAGTATCGTTATATTTGTTTTAAAGTTTCATAAGTTCGGTTTCTCTTGTTGAGTGTGACGTGTGTAACGTGTTAAGTTTTGAGATCTTTCATCCTATTCTACAATGGCAAGGTAAGTTATTAATAGTATTTCATCTAATGTTTTTAAATATAGCTACATTTCATTAACTTGCCGTGTGGTTGCCGGCATAGAATATAAGTGTCACCACCAAGGCTTGGAACCGGTTTAAAAAATACCGGTTAACACCGGTTTATTACGGTTTTCCTCCGAACTTTTGTTAAGAACGTGAACGTTTTTGAACTTTATTTTAACCTAAATTAACCGGTTTTTTCGACGAACGGCTTGTCGGTAAACACGTTGCCAAACAAAAAAATCTTACTACTGAATAAAATCGTTACAGCGCGTCGCGTTTCTTTATGGTGCGTCCGTATTAACCGGTTTTTATTGCTCTAAACCGTTTAATCCGAAAAAACCTTTATGTAAATACTGTTCCAAATATCGGTTTAAAAAAACCGGTTTATGCGAACGAAACCAAATGTAAAGGTTTTGCGGCAAGTACATAATAACGGTTTGAAAATTTTACCGGTATCCGAGCCCTGGTCACCACCCCCTATCTTCCCGTGGGTGTCGTAAGAGGCGACTAAGGGATAACATGATGCAAATACCATCTTTGCGTAGAGACGGAAAACTCGACATCAAACCCTATACGACTGCCTCATTGGTCGCGGCATAAATGTGCGCGTGGGATCGGGAGGTCCCGGGTTCGATTCCTGGGTCGGGCAGTGTTATTGGGTTTTTCTGTCACGAAATTCTCAGTAGCAGCACGGAGTCTAAAAATGTGCAATAGGCTCGCCCCTTATTATGTGGGACTAAAGTATATCTGGCGAAAAGTGGGTGTAGAAATCACCTCTGCCTACCCCTTCGGGCATAAAAGGCATGACGTTATGTATGTTATGTTCATTAACTTCCTATTTGATTGTATATTTTTAGGGTTTCACATCCATCATCTGCTCAAGTAGAGGCTCTACTAGTTTTACTTGAGAGTAGGCCAAATTTAGCAAAGGGCTTCTTAAAAACGAAAGCAGCCAAAGAGAAAGCTCATAGAGAATGGGCACAAGTTGCCTTGCAGCTTAACAGCATGGGCGGTGGAGCAGTTAAAACAACACAAAAATGGATAAAGGTATTACCTACATTTCGTCAATTTTATTGTGTTTCGTTACGTATTGTGATATTGATGATCATTGTTATACTATGTTTTACTATTATTATCTTTCCAGTATTGGAATGACAAAAAAAATGCAGTCAAGAAGAAGGCTGCTGCAAGAGCTGCCAGTAGAACTCGAACTGGTGGTGGTGCCATTCAATGTGATGAAATTGTAGAGCTTTCCCACATTGAAGAAAGGATATTGACGCTAATGGGTGGTCAAAGTTTTGCCACAGGTGACAGTCACTTGAGAATTAACCCATTTGTAAGTATGATATACCATTATGATATTTGTAACAATGTTAAGTTAATTGGAATTCATTTATTGTTTAATAGATCTTTTGTATTAATGTCTTTCTATTCCTGCAGGTGGACGTCAGTGAACCTGTGGAGCAGGATAGCCCTTCAATTATTAATGTTTTAGAAACAACACATGAGCAGATATCCACAGTAAGTGATTTGAAATGTATTGGTAAAATATAAATTTGAGATATATGGTGATGTACCTATTTAAAGAAATTGATAATTTTTGTTTCAGATTCATACAAGTGATGACATAGCCACCTATTGTCCATCTGAGTACCAAATATCGCCAGTTATTGTAAGTACTTTATGAAGAACTTAGTTATTTATTAGGTACCTACATAATTTGTATTGTTTTATAGGTTTAATTTTTTAATCCTTGTTTTAGATTGATGAGGCTCAAGAGCAACAAGCAACACAGGGCTTAACAGAAAGAAATGAATTTTCAATTGTAAGTTAATGACATACCTAATATTCACCGATGCATAAATATACCTATAATGCAAATCTTATAGAATCACTGATGAAATGAATTACTCATAAATATTTTTTTGCTTTAGGTCTCTCCATATGCTAACCCTGTAGCAGGCCCATCAAGAGAAAATCACAACCCATCTCTGAGGGTAAGCTAGCTTACTAACCCTAGCATCACTAACACAAACGCAGATACTATGACCCATTTATGTACCTTGGTAAAATGATTTGAAATTGTGAAGAATGTAAAAATATTTTCTTATTATCATAGAGATTTTTATCATCATCATTTATTATCATTCATTAAAGTTGAAGTTAAGTTTAAATTAAAATAATATTAAAATTCAGTTTTAACCACTATAAATGGGAATACCAGACAATCAAAAATGGAATGTGACTCGCGCTAATCATAACTACGCTAAACAATGGTTAATTATACTATGTCTAAATTTCAGGATAACGTGCCGGCTGTTTCTGTCCCCTTGCCACCTTCGCCACCCAGACATTCGCCCTTAGAGGTGGAACAACCGCAGCACTCTACAGTCTCAAGTGAGTTACAAATATATTTTAGTTCATAAATCTACCTAAAACAAATTAATTTATAAACAAAATACTAATATCTCCGGTAATGATTTACAGCCCCAAGACGTCGTCGGCGACGACTTTTTCAAAGAAATGGACGACCATCACCTCCGTCCCAAAGGCGTTCCCTTTTTCTTACCATGGTGGAGAAATTTATTGAATACGCTCGTCGGCGAGATGAACGAATCGCTGAGAGAGACCGTCAGATTGTAGCAAGCATGCAATCAATAGAAAATATTTTAAAAGAACATTTTCGTAGTAATTAATAATGTAATTAAATAAATTGTGTATAAACTTGATTTTTCATTATTTTTATTTACATTTACGTATGTACTTCACTAAAAGGCAAAGCTCTTAAATTTAACTTGAAGTTAGGCTGTATCAATTTTAGGGTTTTAGGTAGGTACATAAGACATAGATAAATAATAAAGTAAGTCATTTATTCACTAAGATAGCAATGTAACGCTTATGAACGTATAATTTATAAGTGCGTCACTTAATGATTCTAGATTCACATACTATTTCTTACCATTATATATTACTTATATAGTGCCAGATTTGTAATGTAACAAACAACTGTGAGTAAGATTGGAACATAAAACTCATTGACACTCTGACCTTTGTATAATGTACAAAGATTTTAAATAAATATATTTACAACTGTTTCACATTGCAAATAAATTTATTTATTTATTTCAAAAAGCGGCGATAGCTCAGTAGTGTGTAATTGACTGCCAAGACGATGGTCTCGGGTTCGATCCTAATTACCCCGGTCACACATCTATGACTTTTCGAAGTTATGTGTGCATCCACGCACGGCGAAATATTCAAAATGACCCATCGGTGGGTCATACACAGTGAACGTGTTAACATGATAACTTTCAAACTACAACCACCCCTGTGACCATTAACTTATCGGAATTAATAATAATAAAACAATTAATAAAAATATAAATAGATAATGTACCTAAATATAGATAACGTGTGATGACAAGGGTGAGGAGTATCCCCCCGTGGGATCTCCACCTTGTCGTGGTGGGGGGCTTAGTAACCGTGGATTGGTCACCCGCGGTGAAGCTAAGAGGGATCCAGGAGGGGACGCTCCGCGTGGGCTTGACGGAGGCCTGCGCAGGATGCGTCCAAAGGGGCGGGTGCGAGGGACAGTTCTTCTGTCCCTCGCAGTCGGGTGCGGTCGCGGGAGGAGAGGCGTGTCGGTGTTGCGTTGCCGCGCGCCCTATTTCCTGCGACCAAATGGAGGCGCACCATCGTTGCGACGCGGTGGGGCCGCAGAAGAGGAGATGCGGTGTTGCGTTGCCGTCCTCCCTATCCTCTGCGGCCACTGAGTGTTTTGGCGGCGGAGCCCAACACCTTCATCCGCCGTCAAGAGGGTTTTGTTCGGGGCCCGCCTGACCATCTGGCGGGCCAATACCCGTCGGGGGTAGCGAGGAATGCTTCAGCGATACCCGACCCTCCGACATACGGGTACGTGAGGAATACGGGGTGGATTTTAGTCAGAAAAGAAAGGGTGATGAGTATAAAAGCTACCATTTACATAATTACATACATATAGACACCATTATGTATTCGAATATATTATTTCATTTACATTATTCAAAACTTTAGGACTGCACTTAACTACAGTTTTTTCTTCCCACAAGCTTTGCAGTCCGACCCGAGCGGCGACAAAAAATACTTAGAGGGTAATTTATAGCTGCCTTATGAGAAAAATGTCGCGGGCGCTTGAGTGGCTTACGTTTTTTTTTTGAACCTCTTGTTTGTTTCTCGTACTTATCAGAAACCAAATTTTAGCCCTAACAGCTATTCATTTAGTTTACAAAAATCGAACAAGATAACAAAGCACTTAATCTTAAAATAAATGGCCTGACTAACTTTAGAGCACAGAAAAAAGTTTGGTGAACTTATATTACATATAGGTACAAACGAATATAATAATAATATACTTTTTTGCCAAAAAGCATGTTGTAGGTACAATGATGTCATAAAAGTTCAATAAAGCACATGTTTCGCTAAAGTTGCATATCATGCAAATATAAGGTAATTATACTATTTATACTGTATCAACTGCACTGTTGGCGTAGTGGTTTAAATGGTCCCCACCCCGCTAGACACTGCGTCGAGTGTTGTGGGTTCGATTCCTAAATAACAAGTAAATTAACGCAACACAAAGGATATTTTTGTCTCAGACGTGCGACTGAGACACAAACATCCTTTACCACAATAATAAAAATCAACCTTAACACACCACCCATATCTTTCTATTAAATAAAGCATCTTCTCTTTCTTTTATATTACACCTATAAAATTATATACACTAAAGCAAACCCTCTCTATATCTATCTCTATACATAATTTTCATTTAACATACACTTCTAAGTCTCTAATACAGCATAAATAAACCAACATACAAACAATTTTAAATCAACCCACACTACATTGCCATCAACTATGCTAAGATTACAATAATAGATTATTGCAATCTTGAAGACCATAAAGCATTCACTAAAGAGCTTCTAGCTGCACGACCTAATTCTAGTTCAGTATTGATAGAACTAGTGTTGTAAGCAACTGCCAGATTTCGCTCACTTGAAATGTCTTCTGGTGACAAGGCTGGTGCTGGCAGACCAGCGCGGTTACAAATATTGTGGAGCACACAACATGCTATCACAATTTTGGCAACCATATCAGGGTGGTAATGTAGCATCCTGTGCACCAAAAGACACCTAAAGCGGCCTTTAAGTATGCCTATTGTCCTTTCAACACTATTGCGGGCGGTGGCATGGAGCTTATTGTAGTGTGCTTCAGGGGTGTTCTCCACAGCATTTAATATAGGCGTCATAAGATATGGCCTCTGTGCATATCCAGAATCACCTGAAAATAAGTAATTTAATGTTTATTTTAAATATATATGATTTTACTATTTATATTGCTACAAAATATTACTTACCCAACAAATACACTGTTTCTCCAGCATTATACAATTCTTGCAAATGAGTTCGTATAATAGACTGATTAAATATAAAACTATCATGAGATGCACCACCATATGAACTATCTACATGTAGAATATTTAGATCAGCATCAGTTATCTGAAAAAATAAGAACTTATGTAACACATTGAACTAATCAAAATTTGATTCTGGTGCTATTTTATGCTTACCAACTGAACATTTCTAGCATGATATCCCTTTCTGCAAAAGTACCGTTCCTCATTATCTTTGGGTCTCACCATAGCTACTAATGTGCCATCTATGCAACCAATCACTCCGGGTATGCCAAATTTTTCATAGAATCTGAAATTAATAATATATAAACAGACAGTTAATTAATAGGTAGGTTCCTAAGTAAGATCATTTGAGAAGCACCAAAGTTTTGACAAGAAATTATGTACTTACATTTCTTTAAGTTTTTGTCGTTCAGATGCATTTTGAGGAAATCGTATAAATTTCTTCACTACATCTTGATGACATAGTGCATTAATTATTTGGTGAAGAGACCGAGATATAGAAGGCTGTGAAACAAAGTTCCTTATATTCATACCAACTATTTTCTGATAACTTCCAGATGCCAGAAATGATAGTGAAGATAGGATCTGAAACAAATTGGTAGCAAAATACAATACATTATTATTTGTGTCCATTGGTATTGGTACCCTTGCCAGAAAGTAAACCAGTAAATAATTACCTACATAGGTATTTTTGCATAAAATATTGTACATGTAGAGCTTTACAGTAAAAAAAGGATTTGCAAAACTAAACTCTAATAGAATCCAATAAGTTAGTTTGTTTGGAAAATATGCATTCCAAATAATTATATTATGACCACTTTAAAAAGGAGGTACATGCAATATTACAAACTTACCTTGGTTCTTAGCTTTAAGCCTCTTCGGTTCTTTTGCACCGGAATAAAACTTTTTATATCGTCCTCTAAAGTTCTAATTAGTTCTTCAGATAGGCGATACAAACGTACATAGTCATCGTCTCGAAAACTTATATTTATGTTCCGCAAAGATTTACTGTGTTGTTGTCTTTTTAAAAGGTCTAAGCTGTAAGCTTCCTTTAAAAATGCCAACATAATTAGAGTGTGAGCCATCTAAAACACGAAGTAAATGTTTAATATTATTTACACTTGAAACTAGCATTGTAGAGTTTTAATTTTATCACAATATGATTATAAAACGTTTTTAATACATATAAACACCACAAAATAACTTTTTACCTTTACTACGGAAGAAATTTATAATTTTTAGAGCTACTTGTGTTGTTTTCACTAAGTTTTCACCGAATAAGAAGTAACTTTTGATTTGACAGATAAAATTGGCTGTGAAAACTGTGACGTGAGCCAAAACATTGCTTCGGAATATCAATAGACCCTTCCAAATGTCAATTTTTCGTTATTTTATGTCAGTTGAGTGAACTTTTCACTAAAGTTAGTTCTATCCGCCGACACGCTTACATGGGGGGCGCCACTATAGTTTTCACTGTTTTTCGGAATACCATTTAGAGTTTTCACCGCCAAAGTCGCTGTGACTTTGCTAAATACATTTTCGGAATCGCTCTGCTGATCTATAGTCACATTATGACCGAAGAAAGTAGGGCGATTTTTGATACGTAGTCATATTATGACCATTTTTTATGTTCGCATTTCAAGTCTGTTTTCTCTGTTTTACCGATTTGTAGCGGCTTGCGATTGCGTTAGGTTGGTAGGACAATAACGTGCCTTGCGTATTGTAAACGAAAACAGACATGCTCCAAAAAAAAAAAAAGTTTCGTCTAATCAAAAGAAAGTTCCCGCGTCGCTGTGCGTGTCCTGTCGCAATAATAAATTTTGATACCAAAAAAACGCTGCAGCATCAGTCCGAAGCAATTTAATCATGCCTTAGTAAGTATTTTTTCGTTTTATGTTTAAGTTGATAATATTCGTAGTGTAATTTAAGATTAAAGACACTTTTCCTTAGGTAAGAACCAATTCGCCCCGCACCCGTATATTTCATATGATTTTACGTATTGTTTCTGCACTTGTTGGTGTTTTTTTTGTTGTATTGTTTGAATAATTTCATAAATAAATAGTATATAATATGCAGAAGTCCTGAAATTCATGTATTTTCTAAATATTCACGAAAAATATAATGCAGGTAACAGTCGGTCATTTTATGACCGGCTGTCAGGGTGTCCCTTCGTCCAGCATACTCACCATGGAATCCTGATATTTCATGAATGTCAAAAAACTGTTCTGAAATAGTGCTAAATAGTGCCCAAAGGAAAAAAATAGTGCTCTTGTACTTGCGAAGTTATAGCCATAGTTCGATGAGTATGCTGGACGAAGGTTTCGCCCAGCATACTCACCTCCGTCCGGAGAATCTGTATACGCTTCAAACATAATTCATACTTCAAAAAATAGTTCCCAAATAGTGCCAAACGGTGCCCAAAAAGAAAAAACAGTGCTCGAATAACTTCGGAGTTATAGGCTTCGTTCAGTGAGTATGCTGGGCGTAGGTTCTACGCCCAGCATACTCACCTCAGTGCGCGAATATCGAACGAGCTATAGGTACAATTTACGTCTCAAAAAATTGTGCTTGAAATAGTGCCCAATATCAGTCCAATTTTTGCTTGACTTTTGACCTAGAAAACCATTAAATTTGATTGTAAACTTCTACATACATTACATTGAGTACAGTCGAATACAATATTATTAACTTTCTTTCTAACAATTTTTGTCTTGTGTAAATTATTAATTGTCTATGTAAGGGAGTATTTACTTTAGAATCGCAATATTATTAATTACACATTATTTTAATAATACTTTATAATAATATGATTAAGCCTTCGCGCGTCGCATGGGACCCCGGTAGCTAGGAACAATGATTTTATATATTTTGTCTAGATCACGGCGCTTGAAGGATTAAGATATCAAATGAAGTAAATCATGCATGAAAAATAAAGTTGCTGTTATTAATGCTTACATTACAACTGACAAAATTATTCAAAATAATCATTTTCCGGATCAAGGACGGTACCACAACGTTTACGGAATTGACCTGTATTCCTCATGTGATAAAGTTCAATATAGTGTGGCAGTAATGGATGCACGTACGGTCAATAGGTATGGGGCTTACGACGCGCGGCGCCCGCGACGCAAATGAATATGTTTATGTTTAAATACTAGATGGCGCTGCCCTAACATCTTACGATTATTAGACAAGACTGATCTGTATTTTGAAGGTGATAAGGGTCCATTTTGTGTCACAAAGCAATCGAAACGAACAAGCGCTTCTCAGTTTCTTTGTTTGTTTACTTCGTCGCACATCATTATAATAACGCCGGCTTTTGAGTTTGACTACATAGTGGGTTGCAAAACCAAACAATGTGTTGGTGATGTCATTATTTACCTATATAAAATTGTGTATCTAGTACGTAATCAATATAGGAGCTGCACCCAAATCAGTAAGTATATTTCAATTTATAATAGTGGCATTTAACTAAATTGATTTTACACTCATTCATTAATTGCACTGTAAAACTAGGTAGCAAGCGAGTTGTTTTTTACAAAAACACGTTCATTTTTTCGTTGAATATGACACTGTACACTTAAAATTAAGGACATGCTTAAGAAGTTTTAAAAATGGGTACCTACTTAGTTACTTTTTTAAAGGTTTGATGTAGGTAGGTACACACATAATAACGTAATGTAACTTGTTTGTTTATCTAATTGGATCTCAAATACCTATTTATATACCTACTTCTGCGGAGGCCTGGTTTTATCCTCCAATTCTACTGGAAATGAAACACTGTCTTATTTGCTAGGATATAATTTACTTTTCTTCAATTTTTTTATTACAAGCTTGTCCTCGTTACCCGTCAGGATCTGTTCTCGTCTTAAGTTCACGTTAGTTACATTTCAATATCGAAATAGGTAGAATCAGTCAGCGCGAGCGTCGGTAGTAAGTATAAACGTAACCATAGAATTAACACAGATGTATTTTTTAGATAATATGACGTGAAGTGAAGACTATTACCGATTGTCATCCGGCGAATGCACTTAAACTTTTAAGTGTCGTCAACCTATTCATCACATTTTCTATGGGAGTTGTGACTTCGGGAAATCGTCTTCAGCCTCGTGTTTTGCCCCTTCGCTATTTATAATAGAAATCACGCTAAAATAATGGAAAACACGTAAGTGCTTAAGTACCTTTAGAGGAAGGCTGGAGCCTGTCATACCTATATTAAATTATTTAAATACGTGTTATTTTCAGATTATCTTGAAGACACAATGTTTACCACGTTAGAAGACAACTTTTTCTGACTCGTACTGCGTGAGCGGTGGGGCCCGTTATGTTTTTTACATCTATAGTTGGTATTTTCAGGTAATATAGGTAGTATAAGTACACAAGTGTTCATAATGTTATTGATGTTGATTTATATGTTAGTTAGTTGTTATTTCATATTATGTTAATATTGAAAACAAATGGCATAATAATTTGTGATAATTCTTGTGAATCTAACGACATGGATCAGCAAGGAAAACGAGGGCCTAAACCAAAGGTTTCATTAGAAACGCAAAAATTAGTAATTTCAGAATTCAAAGATGACTTTTTTTAAAATATTCCTTCCGCAAATGACTCAATTTATAAACAAATTCAAACACGGTTAAATTACAAAATGAGTATTAAATCAATCATATTAAGCATAAAACGAAATTACGAATACTTTTTTGGTGTTGATAAAAAAGAAATAATTCGTAATAATGATTCTAATTTGATAAATCAAAAGTCTACATCGTCATCAAACGAAAGCATTAATAGTGTTTCGGAGAACACCAGTACGCATACATTTTATATGGATACAATAACTTGGGATAGTATTAAGCCTCAAAGGTATTTTTATCACCGAAATAGCAAAATCGCCCCTGGTAGTCTGTATAATGTCAGACGTAAATTAAAACCAAACCAATGGACTAATGTAATTCAAATGCATCTATGGAAAGAAATAAGATCTTTATGCACTTGGTGTTTTAAAAATAATATTGTGAAAGACAATTACGAAATCAAATGCACAGGATATTGTAATCAATGTCACGCAAAAATAATTATAACAACTAACTTAGAAACGGAAAATTTAATTAAACTAGAATGTTGCATAATTAATGAAAATAAAAAGTACTCTCATAACACCAGTAAAAAAAACCGATTACGGTATTACCAAATAAGGGAATTAGGTGAAAAATTACAACACGAAGCAGCAGCTTCTATAAGATATAAATTAGCCTCAACTTTAATGAAGAAAAATGACAAGGAACCTCCAGTATTGCCAAAATTACAAACACTACATCGAATTAAACATGAAAATAAAAAAGTTGATGTTTTCCATCCCAACCCAATATTGTCACTTACTTGTATGTGTGTTTCACCACCTTTTGATAAATGTGTTAGATATGTTTCTGCTTTTCCATTTTATACATTTTACTGGACGGACGATCAAAAGAATTATAATAAAAAATGCCAAAAAGAGTTTAATTATATTAGAGTTTCTATAGACGCAACAGGTTCTATATTTAATAAAAATCTTCGGCCTGTCGTCAATGAACACACACAACTATCTCAAGAGTCGCAAAGTCCTATATTTTTGTATGTTATGATGACAGATACAACCGTTAAAAGTAGCGTGCCAATTTCACAGTGTATATCAGAAAGTCACTCTTTAGATACTATTGCTAGCTGGTTACAATCTTGGTTGGCTAATGGAAAACCTCCAAATGAAGTAGTAACTGATGATTCCGCAGCTTTAGTAGGTGCGGTGGTAAAAGTATTTTGTGGTTATAAATCCACCTCTGACTACTTAAATACATGTTTTAATATTTTAGAAAATAGAACCAAAAAAATTCCAACCTGTTATGTTCGCCTTGATACTTCGCATTTCATAAAAACATTGTACAATCAAAGTATTTTCAAAAATATAGACACTAGAGTAACAAAATTTTTTGTTGATTGTATGATTCTGATTAAAAAATGTGTTTCATACGGAGAGGTAAAGAAAATTATAGAAAATGTTTATATTATAGCAAATAATAAACACCGCGGCAGTAGAAATGGAAATTTAACACGGTGTGAAACGGCGATTTTAGAATTAAAAAACCGGTTCAAAACTAATTTGCAGGAATGTGAAATACAAAATGTAGATTCGGAAAATCACGTTCCAATTAAACATTCTTTATGGGAGGGATTAGATAAAGAAGAAAACCCGCTTCTGAAAATGTATAAAGATCTTGAGGAGAAAGAAGATTTAATTAAACAATTGTGTGATCAAGAAACTGAAATCGAAAATATTTATTACTTGCCGGAAATAAAGGACACTTTGATTAGGATTCTTAAAAAACTTCCACTATGGGGAAATATAATGATGACTTATTTTAACAGTAATTATTGTACTCCAACCAGTTCAAATGTAGAAAGTTATATGAAAGACGTAAAAAAGTTATTTTTTAAAACAAATTCAAATAAGTACCGCGTAGATGAGTTTATTATTAAACACGAGCCTTTGATAACCGGTTCCATACGCTTAGCCAAAAGTGACTTAATTGATGTTCAAGAAGGAACTGAAAATATTGTCGATGAAAAAAATGAAATAAGTGACCATAACACACCACAAATAAATACTCTCGTCAATGATGAATCATTTTATGAAAACTCAATTTTTAGGAGCGAACCAAATTATATTGAAGACTGGCGGGGACTGGTGTCTAAACAGAAGAAAAATAAAAAACGAATCAATCGTCGTACAAAATTACATATTTTACAAAACGGCAGTGTTTCTACTTCAGGAACATACAGATTCACGTTTATTAATACGTGTGCTTTTGATTCCGTGGTCCAAAGTTTTTCAATTGCATATTTAGATAGACCTAATATTAGACAATATATCAATGATAAAAAAAAACGATCTTTCACAACTGACCAGAAGTTTGATCACGTATGACAATCTAAAGAAAATCACTAAGAAGGCTAGAAAACCAAAAGATATTTACACTACTCGTTCTAAGGTATTGGCTAAAATATATGATACTGTGGAATCCGATTTTAGTAGTTGCAAAAATTGTGAGTGTAATGTAACTTTTATAATAGACTAGAGGACGCCAGCAGCTACGCCTGCAATTGTTTAAATTTACCCGTTTTGGCCGATCCCGTGGGAATTTCGGGAAATCCCTTCTTAGTGCACCCCTACGGTCCCCAAGGAATATACATGCCAATTTTCAGCTTCCTGCACCCAATAGTTTCGGCTGTAGCGTGTCTGTCAGTCAGTCAGTAACGCAAGGATTTTATATATTAAGATAACATACAAAGTTATGGTTTTTATAGTGCTAATAGATACTTAAATTGTACAAACCAGAACTGTGAAATCAATAAAGGTTCTGGCACAAAATGTAGTTGGATTCCAATAAATGTAAACATATTGACGACTCAAGGTATTGGAGCCCTTAATGAAGCTCTATTAGTAAATGATACTGAAAGGAAATGTAAATACCAATTATGTAACGGTAAAAACGCATACAAATATGAAGTACTAGACTTCGTATTTATTGAAATTAATACTTCAATTGAAATAGAAATTGATGAAATTCCTAAAGAGATCATAATAAACGGTGACACCTTTAAAATTCTGTCGGTAATAGATTTTACAAATGGTGAATCAGGACGCATGGGGCATTACAAGTCAAAGTGCTATCGATTGCTAAAGAGAACTTGGAACTGCTATGATGACCTTAGTAAAAAAGTTTGTAGTAATTCCCAATATACTGTACCACACTGCATTATTTATACGCGAATGTAAGATGAAGATCGGTCCTAACTTGTTAGTTCCTATTTTGTTATTGTTTGTTTGTTTTTTTTTGTTCTTGTAAAAGTTATTTTATTAATAACTTACAGAAATGTGATTATAAACTGTGATTGTTAATTTGTAATTACTATAGGGTATTTAATATTAATAAAAAAAACGTGATTATAAACTGTGATTGCTCAATTTATACTTATTTGTAAGATAATTTTATTGTGATTAAAACGTTGTAGCAGTAAAACAAAGTACAAGTACCTTCGTGTTATATTTTAGAAAGTTTTACCAATATTTGGCTAAACATTTTTTTATATGTATATTATATACAATATTAAAACTACAATTTTCTACAATGTAAATACATTGATTATATTATGAATGTTAACAAAAGCTGTGAACTAGTTAACTAGAATTCTGATTACTTTGGCCCTTTAAATAGTAATAAATAACGTAAGTAATTAAAAATGTTTTTTATTGCTAAACCTTTCATTGATGAAACTATTGGAAAGAGTTTTAAAAATTTGTATAACTATGTCACAGTACTAGTTTTGACTGGTTATAAGTTTTGCCTGCAACATATATACAAAAAGAAACTGTATAATTTCCTTTTTACAATTTTTCAAGATATTAATTTTATTGGCTGCAAATGACTGTTTTTATTCAGACAAACACACAATGCAATGAAGTAATAGACTTCATTTACGCTTAAAGTTTCATTCATTTATTATTATTTATAAAATATATAATAATGCATTTAATCGAAAGTTTTTGACATGTGAGAAAATACCATAATTATTTCCAATAACATGAAGTCTACAATTAGAAAGTTTAATATTTTTGTCCAAAAACATGTGTCGACGACTGTACCCCATTTTACGTTAGTATGTAGAAGTTTACATTAAAATTTAATGGTTTTCTAAGTCAAAAGTCAAGCAAAAATTGGACTGATATTGGGCACTATTTCAAGCACAATTTTTTGAGACGTAAATTGTACCTATAGCTCGTTCGATATTCGCGCACTGAGGTGAGTATGCTGGGCGTAGAACCTACGCCCAGCATACTCACTGAACGAAGCCTATAACTCCGAAGTTATTCGAGCACTGTTTTTTCTTTTTGGGCACCGTTTGGCACTATTTGGGAACTATTTTTTGAAGTATGAATTATGTTTGAAGCGTATACAGATTCTCCGGACGGAGGTGAGTATGCTGGGCGAAACCTTCGTCCAGCATACTCATCGAACTATGGCTATAACTTCGCAAGTACAAGAGCACTATTTTTTTCCTTTGGGCACTATTTAGCACTATTTCAGAACAGTTTTTTGACATTCATGAAATATCAGGATTCCATGGTGAGTATGCTGGACGAAGGGACACCTGTCAGGCCGAGTCATTGTCCTTTGTTACTGCAATTTTTATTTAATTAATAATTATTTACAATAACTATAAGATTGTCATTTGTTGAAATTTAAAGCTCCTTTTATACTCTTTAAGACTCATAAGTCTTTATTTTGTATTTTGGTTTTATTTTGTTATAATGAGCATAGTTTTAAATATGCCCTGCTTTGGACCGCCTAAAACGAAGGTCTTGTTAATTTACCTTTTGTTTAAAATTAATGCAATTCTGTCGCCTAAATTTATTGTGATTCTTTTAACCATCAAACAAGCTTTCTAAATATATATATATCTCATGAGTTTAACACGTTCACTGCCACCACAATTTTTTTGAAGTTCATAGCGATGCCGCCCTATAAATGCACGCGAATACGCCAGGCGTGTCGGCGGTACTGCATCTAGTTAAACATTGACACGCTAGGCGTGTTCAGTGGCACCTCGATAGAGTTAAATTCTAAATTTGTCTAATTCTCGGTTTCAACGTTGAATATCAGTTAGTTTGCATTTCGCTTCGCAAGAATAAAGGTGATTCAAATACGGTAGTGAGATTTAACCTGGAATTATGGCTGGAAATAGATTTTTAGGTAAGTAATTATCGTAATTTTATCAGAGATCGTAAACATGTTGTTATTTTGAAATAGATTATACATAACATTAACGATACCTTTTTTGTTGATGTTATCGTATTTATTTACTACAAATACCAAATTGTTTACTAATGTAGGCACTAATTTTATATATTTAATGTTTTAATACATACACAGTGATTTAAGAATTAAATAAATATGAGTAGATACCTACATACCCTGCGGGTGTCGTAAAACAATAATCTACCTATGTACCTACATAATCCAAAATATGTTAGTATAGGTATTATTATGTCTTATATAGGTATTTCTAGTAATTAGTAGAATGTAGTATAATTAATAAAGTTATTTGCTATATTTTTATTTTTTTTATACATAATGAAACAAATCGTGTTATTAATGAAGTTCACGAAAGGATAGATTTATTTGCGTGTAATATGAACGAATTCGCAATCATTACATTAAATGTATTATGATTTTCATTTTTATTGTCTTTGGTTTTATTTTTATATAATGATTATTTTAGAAATAACATTGAATGTAGGTATATAATAATATGTGGAATTTCTTGTTTTTAAAATAACAATAATTAAATTTTTCAATTAATAAATATAAATCACACAGTCGAATTAGGTATATCCTGTAATGATAGTTGTAAGGATGCAAATAAATAATAAATTATAATGACGACGAATTTTTGAGCAAGAGGAAATCTGGCTCTCGATTGCCGCTTGCCGAACACGCGCGCTTCACTCGCTCGTTTTCGCGCGTTTATGGTTATTGTTCTAACTTAGCCTAACCTAAATTTAAATGTTTCTTTATGTGTTACTTATAGAAACCAATGACACAAGTTAAAATAGTAACTTGTGCCTAGAATCAGTTGACATTGGACAATTGACAAAGGACAAAGAAGTCATATGACAAACGATATTAGTATAAACGATGTTATGGCAAATAAGACCCAAATGGTAATTTATTTAATCGTAATAGTATAATTATTTGTTTTACTGCAGGTAATCAAAAACAATGCAATGATAACTATCCTGAATGTAGTCAAGCGCTATTTACGGACATAGATGAACGACTGGAAGATAACCGACAGGAATATGACGATAATGCTGAATGCAGTCAATCAATATTACAAAACATTCCATTGAAAAGGAAATTTGAAGATTCACGTACCTGTCTAGACACAGAATCAACAGACAGTAGCCTTGAAGAAATTACTGATACTGATGAACTTGTCGCAAAGAAAATTATAATAAACAAGTTGCCAACGGCACAAAATAATGAAACTTTAAGTGAAACCAAAACGAGTGGTGTATGTTGTGCCGCCAAAAAATATTTTAACGCATTATTTGCAAAAGATTTAAGAAGCGAACTAAATACAGAAGACGAACTACCTCCAATCTACGCCCAGTTCGAGCATGATTTGGGTATGATGCTTGCTTTTAGACTCAGAAATGTGCACGCAAGCAGGCGATTAGAATGCTACGAAAAATTAATTCGCACAATACGGCTGTATGAAGATGTTAAAAAAAAACACAAAGATTAAGGCCAAATCATTTTTATTGATTCATAATCATGTACCTAATAGGTAGAAATGACAATCAGATATGCGAGTATAGGCTGTGATTAACATTATTTTTATTTAGGAATTAATTTACAATATTTGTAATTGTTGTGTATATGATTTTTGGTTGTATTAATAAATGTGTTCGTTTCAAGTCAACTTTTATTAACATTATCAACAATCATATTGTGGTCCACTACATAATAATCAAACTGATTTGCGTTACAAACACATTTATTGACATTATCAACAATCATGTTGTGGTCCACTACAAAATAATTAGACTGATTTATGTAGTGAACATTTATAAAACTTTAACTGGTCTTTTTCATTAAACATACTTTGAAATTAAAACTTAGTAATTAATATTTGTGATATGCCCTGAAGCATTCTATGCACAAGCCTGGATGTTGGAAACAGTCCTCGCAAGCTAACAATGTTGCGACCCTTTTTTTTTTCGTTCTCCAGCAATGAACGCATCTTCTGCGCTTGGTTTTGCCTTTTGCGTCTTTATCTAATTTCATGAGACAATGAACTTTTGTCTGTAATGTACGTGGCAAGTCTGGTGGTAAATGAGGCTCTACAATAGATTTAATTACGTATAATCTGTAATCATACAAAGATATTTTGTTAGATGTTGAGTACTTATTGTACAGGAAGAAAGAATTTACCATTATTACTTGCATAATGTGGATTATTACTTTTTTGTACCATCTGAGACTCTTATGCTCACATGAGTAATATGCTAGCATTTGGTCATGTCGATCAATAGCACTCATATTTTCGTTATAATATTTAACTATTTGGGGTTTAAATTTTATTTGCCCCCTGCGATTTTTAGTAATTTCTAAAGTGCCATTGTATTTTGTTGAGATAGCCAACACCTCTCTTTGATCCATCCATTTAATTACGCAAATGTTATTTTTATGTTGTATGCATAATTCACCCTTTTTTAATTTAGTATTTAAAATTGTTTTAGGATTGCTTTTCCTCATTTTTCTTAGTGTCCCTGTACAATAAGTATCTTTATAATATAATTCATCCACCAGATCCACGCTTGTATAAAAATTATCCATGAACAAATGATGTCCCGCATTTATATACGCATCCATTAAAAGATTTACAACCTTTTTAACATGGTTTGCTCCACCAACAAGCGTATCAGTGGCACCACCATACAAATGCAATTTTAGCACAACCCCCAGCTGATCAGCAAGTGCATAGAACTTAAGACCATACTTATTTTTCTTTCCTTTCATATACTGTCGTATTCTTAATCTTCCCCTCCATAACATCATTGATTCGTCAATTACTATGGCTTTCGTAGGGTAGTAAATTTCTAACATCCTTTTGTTGAAATAATCAATTATTGGTTTTATTTTACAATTGCTTGTAGTTCCTCCTACATTCACACACAACATTCTTAAAATTAATAAAAAAGTATTACGCGACATTGCTTTTGCAAATGTTGGTTGGTTAAAAAATGTGTCGGTTTTCCAATAGTCGGACAGTCTATTAATTTTTATGAATCCCATGTGGAATATTAACCCAAAAAATAATTTTATATCGCTGCAACTTACAGGTTTCCATAACCTGGCTCTGCTTTGTGCACTTCTGCTTGTAGCTTTTTCACGTTCCCCATACTCATTGCTAGAGCGAGTTAATAAACTCAGTAATTCCTCATTGCATAAAGCATTAAAATAACTTATAGGTGTGTCAGCTATGTCTTCTTGAAGACCTGTTGTCCTGGTAAAAGGTAGCTCCATAAACTGATCAGGATTCCCTGGTTGCCATTCGTCAATAAATGTGTCGACAGGTACCATTTCTTCTGGCTCATCTAAATTTATTTCGCAGTCGTCGTCGTCATCTTCGTTATCTGTATCCATCTCGTCTAACAAATTTTCAGACAGAATACCCAAAAGCTCGGAGTCAGTTAAAGCTAAAGTTGGCTGGTGTAAAGGCGGAGTTGAATTCAAAGATTCCATGGCTCCTAGAGTTTCTTCGATCCCAGGGAAATCCCAAGTGGGGCTTTCCCAAGAGCAGGATGGTAGTGGATTTTCGTAGGGATCCATAACCTAGAAAAAAAAGTAAGCATTGATCTTGTGTAAAAGCCCTATACCATATAAAATAAAAAAGAAGTATCAATCTAATTTATCATTTAACAGAGCAAACACCACACATACACACATACCTTACACACACCCTCTTACACACACAATTCACATATGTATCATTAACTTCATTTTGTCACTAATACGTCAATTTCATTTTTTTTTATTAAAAATGACTAATTGGACTGTGTTATAATTATCTAGAATATATCTTATCTATATTTAGCCAGCTTATCGTCTTGTAAATTGTAATTTGTCAGACTATATAAGTCTTTTATATTCAAATGCAATACAGATGTAATAACTGTTAAGTTTGCCTAATAAAGTAAATAAATAAATACATAAAAAATAGCCTGGGACAATTGCGATCCTATTATAGGCATTTTCTAAAAGTGTTTCGAAATGGTCGTGAACTGCCAGTGGTCGGCAAACCAGCACAATTACCGTACGATAAAAAAATATGCAAGAAAATTTGTTCTCTTTCTGTCGAGTTTCCCCAAAAGTTTGCTCTCTGGTGCAACGTTCCTTAGATGTTACGCCGGACGATAACACACAGAGAATAGTATAATTTACACCCAGACGCGGTACATACAAGGACTTGTGCTCCCCAGTTCATCACACAAATATTTGCTCCACGTTGTGTGACTGAAACCACAAAAGGCCGGTATTCCCTACCCAGCTAGCACAATATTTTATCGTGGCTAAGCCACCAAAGTATTCAATATAGCACGCTCTATTTTAATGGTTTTGGAGGCACATTAGTTTACTTTTGCCTTAAAAAACAAAACTAAATTGCTCTTAATATTTTTTTAATTAAAATATAATGAATTAATTCTCTTAATTTCTTATTCAAGGTTCTGAGTGCACTATCATAAAAATATCTTCTCAAAAGTAGCTGAATAAAAGTTTAGGTGACTGGTCAATATAATTATTTAGTTTTATAATCTTATAGGTCTTAAACGTTTTTCAAATCACACACTTACTTATACGACTTGTAGTAACAACCACCATTGATATATATGATTTGAAAATACATACATATCTAATTAGTGATAAATTATGTTATCTTTTATCACTGGCGAACTAGTGACCAGACCTATGCACAACCAACTTCCACTTTTTCTACTGCCTCATTTACACTTGTAAATCATGATTTTGTAACAATGCTTGAAATAAATTGTACTCACCCAGTTTGTAGAGTTCACTGGATTTGATTAAGTTATGGAGAAATCCAGAAACATTAGCCGATGTCTTCGTAAGAGCAATCAAACAGTCCTAAAATACGAGCCGGAGTTGTCAAGAGAGTAATCAAAAGTCCAGGAACACTAGCCGAAGTCGTCAATAGAGCGATCAAACAATACTTAGTAAATCGTAAGTTACGGAAGGAACCGTCACACACACGCGATGTCGAAAGCTTCGAACACTGCACTAAACAAGTGCCATTGTAAGAAAATATTTGTTAACAAAAGCTATACACATCAAATGACAAAAATGTTACTTATTTCTCTTATTTTAAAGTTCAAATTAAAAAACTCTAGCCAAAGCTAAGTTAACAATAACAACACGTGGCGATCCTGCTGTTTTGTTGAATCCTCTGATCCTTTCTAACACACTTAGCATGCGTATCTCGCGTACTCGCTCTATCATTGTTTTGTTGTTTTTTTATAATTTATGATTTTCTGCACTTAATTAATAATAATAATATATATGAAAATAATATTCAGTGAATATTTTTTATATATTTTTCATATTTTGTAATTTTTAAGTTCTAGGCATAAGTTAAACGTATCTTTTTGATAACCACGACACAGGCTGTGCCTAGTGTGGCTATCATAGTCAATGTAACAATTGTGTAACTTAATGGAAATAAATGCTATTATTATTATTATTATTATATTTATACAATCTGTCTGTATGTCTGCCTGTTAATACGACTATATACAATCATATTAACAGGCAGACTTATTCTAAAGATTACAATTTAAGATTAGCGATGAGCCGCAAACTAGGCGCAGCCTATATCTTGGTGGCCTAAAATAAATTATTTATATCTAATCCAGTTATTTTCCGTTAGCCCTGACAGTGTACGCAATTTTAGACTATAATATTTTACATAAGTGAAAAATAAAAATGAATATGTAAACATTGTAATTGATATTTAAAAGGCTAAAATACTAACTCATTTGCACATGTGTGTGTGTGTGCGTATGATATGTTTGTATGTGTGTGTGTGCGTGAGAATGTGTATACGTGCATGCGTGAGAGAGAGAGAGAGAGAGAGAGAGTGTGTATATAATTAAGAGCCTAAGCATTAGATGTGATAAGAAATTAACAAGCTGAGCAAAGGAGAATTTCCGTCTCGTTATAACTTAGCTTTAGTAGCCAGTGCTTTAAAATTTTCTTCGCCTCAAATGGATTGCTAGGAATTTTTAAAGTTTTACTTATGTTATTAAATATTCGGATTGACATGAACGAAGACAGCCTAGCAGCGAAAGCTGTCTTTGATTTTGGAAGTGGGATTCTAATTCTAATGTGTGCTGTGCTCGTTCTAGTTCCATCAGGTGAGTTTTAGCGGCACTGCCCCACACGCTGACACAATATTGAAGTAATGGTTGGCTTAATTCTCTAAAAATATTTTTCCCAAACTACAAAAAGTTGCCGACACACACAATGTGTGTCGGCAACTTTTTGTTTAAGGATTTAAATCCTTTACAAATGTGCGAATTGCGTCATAAATCATTGTTATCAGATCTCTCGTTCACACTTGTAGGCATATCGGAACTCGTTCGCACTTCAAGTATTGTGTGTAATACAAAGAAGGAATTTGTTGTAAGTCAATAACAGTTTATTAAGGAATAACTTAGTTATGCACAATACTTTGCGACCGAGCGGCATCTCTATAACGATAACGAGTTGTGCGGCAATGTTACATCTCTTTTAATGATTTTAGTCGCACTAACTGGGAACACAAGATCTCCCTATTTACGACAGTGATATCATATACCATACACTTTACGCGTGTTTACATTTGTGGGAATACACCTAATATAGCGGAAGTAGTAAAACGAAAGAAACTGTTGACAACTTCTGATAAATTGATAAGGTGGACACGCTTGGCGTGTTCTCGGCATTACATAATCACTTTTTTTTTAATGCAAAAATTTAAAGGGTTTTTCCGGGGGCCATCTCACTTATACTTAGGTTATTGCTAGAGGATAATGTACTGAGAATTTCAAAAGGCAATTTAGGCAAATATTCGTAATATCTCTAAAACATTTAGAACACGCCTGGCGTGTTCGAGGCGTAGTTATAGAAATTAGCAAGAACACGCTAGGCGTGTCGGCGGCATTGAACGTGTTAATGAAATATGTTGAACAAAGTGAAGGTGCACAAAATTCAGACATTTTTATGCAGTTTTCACGCGTACGGTATGAAAACGACAAAAACCGCTTATGGAATTTGTTGATTTACGTTAGATATTATTATGAAAAGGTGTAAATGTTTTTCAATATGCTTATTCCTTTATAATAGCAGGTTAAATAAAAAGGAAAGAGAAAACTACAATTTGTTTATTTTTTTATATATTTCATCAGAAAGTCAGAATTTACCCAATTTCATTACATTTTTATTTTTCTCTTGAATACAGTTCGGTCACAGTACGATATAATGTTACGGTTGTACTGTAACATTGTAGATAATTTATCACGGATTCCATCAATATATAATGTGTCAGGTATTTATACACAGAAAGGCCATAAAATGCTAAATATGTGACCCACTCAAATCGCGCCGCGGCGCGTCTCAATTCGGCGATCAAATTACGGCAACATAGCCGCCGCGACCGTATCAGGTGAGAGGTTATATGAATTACGGTTATCCACCCCGTTCAGGGTGGATAGAAAGACACGTGTTTCCGAGTATCCTCCTTAGGGTGGCTATTTTAGGGTGGATAAACGGAATAAGCCGAAAAGGGTTAGTGCGATTTCAATTCTCTTCTCGCCTAGTCTCGTCTCGCCACTCGGTGGAAAATCACCTTGAAGGTGATTTTCCACCAGAGTGGTGGAAACGACACTCAACTGTACCTATGACGAACTCAAGCATCACTGTAACACTGTACCTATATCTTTATCTAATGAAGCCTATGGGTGGCGCGGCGGTCACGCGCGAGCTCGCGATGGCTATTTTTGTGTGCGTCAAGATGGCGGGACCAAGTGAGGTTTTTCGAATATAATGTCAATGGGTTTTAATGCAATATTTCTACTATTTTATACTTTCATAGAAAAATTGTACATCCAGAGAATAACTAAATATTCTGCAATGAAACTGGTCCCGCTATTTTGATATCAAAATGGCGGGACCACTATTCAGATAATGAAAAACACATGGCTTTATCTTAAACTGAACACACCAAATTTTAATACGATTTAGTACGACTACTTTTAAATCATCATTACCCTTCAAGAACCTCAATTTCAATAAAAAAACGTGTACATTATATTTACATCCGAAAAGCGCCTGAAGGAAAAATATCATTTTAAGCCGAGTATCATTTTATGGCTTTTAAAATTTATTCAGGCGTTTATAACGTTTGGCCTGCATATAATTTTTTTAAGATTTTTTTACAAGTTAATTCACAAAAACTAGTTCTTCATTTTTTCCTAATGCAGTTCATTTACCTGCCACCAAGAATAAATCACGCAATTCTTACAATAAACAAGTGTTTATTGTAAGAATTGTTTGTTGTTAAAAACAAAATGTACGTAGGGTACTTCGGCACATAACTAATTGAAGTCAACTAGTTATGTGCCGTAGTCAGCCGTAGTACCCTACATACATTTTGTTTTTATTATAACAGGAGCGGGTAAGTTTAAAACGAAATATAAGACAAATACTTAGTTGCATTGTATCACTAACAGGAAGCGTGTGCACTATTTTACTTATCTTTACTTTATCTTTTGTGCCGTGGTAGTGTTTAAAAGCAGTATTATTTGTAATAATAATAAATTTAAACTGTGATACGCAGTCATGAAAAGAGGAAGAAAACCCGCGGTCCCTCTAGATCAACAAAAAACAGCGTTTTTAAAGTACATGGACGTATTTAAAAATAGACGATATCCTCCTAGTGGTGACCAAGTTTTTAGCCAGATAAGTAAGGAATTAGATTTTCGTATGACGCCCAAAAGTTTGTATATATCACTCAAAAAAAATGATGACTACTTTTATGAGGGTGATTCTGCGTCATCTAAATCTGAAGATATTGCCAGGAGTGAGATGAATAGTTCTTCTACTTTTTCGTCTAAATCGAACCACGAATATATTACTTTTTATTTAGATATTTACGCATGGCAAAAAATTCAGCCTATTGTTACATATGTAAAAAGAAATGACCCTAAAAATACATCGAGTAAGTATCATAAAAAATGGTGTTTACCAAAACATGTATGGGCTGAATTATTACGAGAAAAATTGTGGACGCTTACAAGGAAACCATGCACTTGGCGCTTCAAAACAGTGGCCATAAAACCTAATGAATCCATAAAGTGTTGTGGCAGCTGTAAAGAATGTAATGCCAATATAGAAATACGTATACTTTTTCCGACACACAAAATTGTGACCTGTAGATGCACAATAACACATATCAATACTGTATATGCGCATAAGCGATTAAGAAAAATCAAAATGTCACCTCTAAAACGTAAAAGCCTTAGTGAACAATTAACTCATAACTCTGCAATATCTGTTCATCATTCTCTGGCAGATTCTTTGATGGAAGAAAATGACGTTGAACCTACTCTTTTGCCAAAACAAGGAACACTACGGCAAATAAAGTACGAAAGTAAGGCATCTTCTTTTTATGACTCTAATCCAACAATAGGATTATGGATTATGGCGCAAACACCACCTTACAACGATTTGATAAAATACATCTCATTGCATCCCCATTTTATAGTTTATTACTGGCTACCAGCTCAAGAGTCGTATTATAATGACTATATTAAAAAAACAGAGTTGTTATGAGTCTAGATGCAACTGGGAGTATTTTAAAAGAATTTGGACCACGATCCAATATTATAACTACAAAGCATTTATTTTTATATGTATGTATGATTCAAACTTTTAACAATGAAAGTAGCATACCGATATTGCAAATGGTATCTGAGAGTCAAAATATGGATAGTATTACGAAATGGCTTGAGGCGTGGTCGAAAAAGAATAGGCTGCCTAATGAAATCGTATGTGATGATTCTTCCGCGCTAATTGGAGCTTCAACGCGGGCATTTACAAAATGTAAAACAACTAAAGAATATTTGGATGAATCTTGTAAATTATTGAACGCACCCGATTCCACGTCATCGCAGTGTTACATTAGGATCGACACAAGCCATTTCATTAAAATATTGTATAACCTTTCTTGTTTCAAAAATGTTGACTCGAGGGTAAAATTTTTTTATATCAACTGTCTAAAAGAGATCAAAATGTGCCAAGATTACGAATCAGCTAAACAAATAGTCAAGGATGTAGTTACATTATGTTTGGCAAAGTTCGTTGGATCTAATCAAGGTAAAGTTAAAAGAAGCGAGGAAGCAAGAATGCGTTATAAAGTTTACCAATATTTCAAAAAAATGGTTACGGTTACAAAGCTCTTGAAGCCGATGAAACAAAGACAAATTTAGAAAATTATGTACAATGGAGTCTGAAAAAGAGATTGCTGATGAAAGTTTTGATGTGGTAATTAATTTAGAAGAAGAATATTTGCAAGAAGACAAAAGTAGTTCCAGAGTAAAGTGGTTAATGGATCATATCAGCTCCGAAAAATTAATAGCCGAACTCGAAGACGAAAATTTTAACTGTACCGATAATTTATATTACTTGCCGTCGCTAATTGAGCCTCTAATAAGATACGTCAATCAACTTCCGTTGTGGTCAAATATTATGATGAAAATTTACAATAGCAATATTGATATCCCCACGTCATCAAACGTGGAAAGTTATTTTAGAAACATTAAAAGATATCTTTGCAATCTCACAACAAAGTCACATCGGTTACGTATTGACGATTTTATAATGCAACATCATTCATTTATTTCTGGAGAAACCAAAATAGCTGTCAGTAATTTACAGACAAATACATATGTTGAGCCAAAGAAACTAAAAAAAAGAAATAGTCCAGTCTATAAAATAAAACGAACAAAACTTGATAACGCAGATATTGATTCAATTTTTTCAAACAATCCTTCATTTATTGAGAATTGGCGTGGTAAAGGAAGTGCAAATAAATCTTCCCCGAAGTTTCGAAAGGCGAAAATTCCAATATTACGTAATGGATCTATTGTAAAAACAAATGATAATATATATACAACAAATACCGTAATATGGGGTGAATAGGGACAAATCGCGACTTCATGAATAGTTTTAAGACAGTTTTTTACAGACATATTGCTGTACCGGCTTTGAAATGATTGAGTCTTCGTGGGATCTTTGTTGTCGAATATAAAACTTTGCAATTAACATTGCGATTTATGCAAAAAGCATTAAAATATATGCCATCCCTATTCACCCGGAATTTGGGGTTAATAGGGATGAGAATAGGGTTAATAGAGAAATTTACTAGGGCTGACACTAGTGTAATTAATCTATTTCTAAGTTTTGCCTACTTAACTCATGTGTAATGAAAAGGTAGCAAGAACCCTAACGGTTAGTCGCAATAAGCATCTAACCATTAAATATATTTTTTATGGACTCACTCACGCCTGTATCCTCGAAAGGGTAGGCAGGGGTGTATCATTAAGTAACATTACATCCACATTTCGCCATTAATTTTTAGGTCCCACTCCCACGTAATAGGGGGCGAGCCTATTGCAGTTACCGGGCACCTCACTCATACTCTGTGCTGCTACTGAGAATTTGGAAAAACCCAATACCTAACACTTTTGGCCGATCCGGGAATCGAACCCGTGGCCTCCGAACAGCAGTCGCATACGCTATGCACTGGAACCATGGTCACGCCGGGACTGATGTCATCTCACTAGATGTCATTCACCTGATTGTCCTTGTGAAGAGTGGGTTTCGGCAGCTACCATTACTAAGCTTGTTTTTTATTTTTATCCGATACTACCTAGATATAATCTAGGTATTATACTTGCTGATTTGTGAAATAAATATTTATAAACAAAAACATCATAAAATAAACATAATTATTGCCTATTAAATCGTTTTAACTGTTCGTGACAGCCCTACAAGGCTGTTTCTATTCATACATAAGTCGTTCCTATTCAACTCATTCTCATCCCTTTTCACCCCTCCTTCGTTGTTATTGGTACCTGATACGTCCCCATTGACCCCAAAAAGAACAGATTTTCCATCACTATCTAATTTATTTAAAATAATTAAAATTAATCAAGACAGCTGACTTAATTTTTTTGTAGATGATGGCGAAAACACTAAACAACTTATTTAAAACGTATTTGTCTGCTGAAACTTTGAAATACATTTTAGAGCGCAAAGTTTCTGACACCGTAAATAATTGGCATCGCGGTAAGTTATTTTCAAATGGCTCATTTGAAGGATTGCAGCTAATGTCAGGCTTCATCAGTGTTGCCATAATAGCTCCCAAAGATCTACTCTAAACTCACAAAAAAATATGTACATGTTATAATAGATTGGTACTAATATAGAGCGTCAAAAACATTTCCTGGTTTTATCCCTATTCACCCCTTGATCCCTATTCACCCCATTTTACGGTACTTGTGCATTTGACTCTCTATTTCAGGCATTGGCTATTGCATACGTAGATAATAGTTATAAAGTAAAAAATATAATCAATAGCTCTGATAACATTTATTTTAGATTCATAAAAGCACTAGCCAATGATAATAAAGACACTAATGAATCATATTACAAAATAAGAAACGAAATTTTAATGAAACATTTTGAAATAGTGACTACAGGGTCAAACATGCAAGTACGCTGTGAGTGCAATATTGCATATATAGTTGAAAATGTTTTGTCAGATTTTATATACAGCGCGGAAGTCATAAAGTCATGTTCTAAAAATTGTATTTTGAATGACACCAAAAGAAAATGTGGGTTTCTGCCTCTCGACTTAAATATTATACAAAAAAAGGTGTACATGCGCTCAACGAATCAGTTGAGATAATGATAGAAGATAATATTACAACTTGCAAGCAATGTAATACAGTTAAAACTACTTCTTACTCGTTATCAAATGTACTGTTTTTTGAATTCTGTGACAATGCAAAAATAAATCGAAACGACATACCTAGAACTCTAAAATTAAGTAATAAATATTATCATTTAATATCAGTAATTGAATACATACTGCCAATAACAGAACAAGGCATAGGACATTACAAATCTAACTGTATTAGATTTCCAGGCAAGTGGGAATGCTATGATGATATGAAAAGTCGAATCACTAAAAGTCAAACATTTATTATTCCTCACTGTCTTATGTATGTGGAGAAATGATTTAATTCGCAACATCATTGTGCTGATCTCTATGACATGTTAAAGAAATAATAAATTCTATTTGTATTAAAAAATATTTTTATTTTCCCGAAATATTATTATTATTATGAGTTAAGTTGTCGTAGGCCATGCTGATTTCAGCACAAATGGGTCGGCTCAACCGAGGAAGTACTAACTTTTTTTTTTTTTTTTTTTGTTTTACGAGGTGGAAAATCCCTTCGGATCTCCGACTCTTGGGGGAAATAAGAGCCGGAGTATGTGGTGTTTCCACTAAAAACCACCTCGAATTCCGCCATGTACCCGTGTGTCAGAGGGTGGGGCATCACCAAAGCACTCGTCGCCACCCTCCGACGGGTATTGGCCCGCCAGATGGTCAGGCGGGCCCCGAACAAAACCCCCTTGGCGACGGATTAAGGTGTTGGACTCCGCCGCCAAAACGCCCAGCGGCCGCAGAGGATAGGGAGGACGGCAACGCAACACCGCATCTCCTCTTCCTCTGCGGCCCCACCGCGACGCATCGCATGGTGCGCCCCCATTTGGTCGCGGGAGATAGGGCGCGCGGCAACGCAACACCGACACGCCTCCCCTCCCGCGACCGCACCCGACTGCGAGGGACAGACAGAACTGTCCCCCGCACCCGCACCGTTGGACGCGTCCTTCGCAGGCCCCTCCAAGCCCACGCGGAGCGTCCCCTCCTGGATCCCTCTTAGCTTCACCGCGGGTTACCAATCCACGGTTACTAAGCCCCCCCACCACGACAAGGTGGAGATCCCACGGGGGGGAGGAAGTACTAACTAGACCTACCCTCTCACAGAAGATCGACGTAAAGCAACAGCAACAGAACTTCGTACCGCCTAACAGTCGATTCTTTAATTTTTATTATTTTTTTGCAATTTTTCCCTCCATAAGAACTCTCGTACTTCAAGGAATATTATTAAAAAGAATTAGCGAAATTGGTTCAGCTGCTCTCGAGATTTGCGCTTAGCAACACATTCAGCGATTCATTTTTATATTACTTACATATAGATGTTTTTCGTGTGTCATCTTTTATTAATAAATTAGGTAATTTGAAAATAATTTACAACATTATAAGATATAAATATCTTTTCAACATTTTGGTTATATAACCAAATCACCAATATTTTTTTGAAAATATTGAACTAAAATATAAATACATTTTTGAATCACCCTCTCAAAATAAAACTGTAACGAAACTAAACGCCTAAATAAATTTTAAGAGCCATAAAATGATACTTGGCTTAAAATGATATTTTTCCTTCAGGCGCTTTTCTGATTTAAATATAATGTACACGTTTTTTATTGAAATTGAGGTTCTTGAAGGGTAATAATGATTTAAAAGTAGTCGTACTAAATCGTATTAAAATTTGGTGTGTTCAGTTTAAGATAAAGCCATGTGTTTTTCATTATCTGAATAGTGGTCCCGCCATTTT
Organism: Euclidia mi; assembly: GCA_944739405.2. Taxonomy (NCBI): domain Eukaryota; kingdom Metazoa; phylum Arthropoda; class Insecta; order Lepidoptera; family Erebidae; genus Euclidia; species Euclidia mi. Next base: position 116,141,400 of record OX123184.2, read on the forward strand.
GATATCAAAATAGCGGGACCAGTTTCATTGCAGAATATTTAGTAATTCTCTGGGTGTACAATTTTTCTGTGAAAGTATAAAATAGTAGAAATATTGCATTAAAACCCATTGACATTATATTCGAAAAACCTCACTTGGTCCCGCCATCTTGACGCACACCTATTTTTAATGGAAAAGGGTCAGTGCGATTTCAATTCTCTCCTAGCCTCGCCTCGTCCCTCTGGTGGAAAATCACCTTTATTCTACAATTATTGTTTTAAACCTACTACTAAATCTTACCTATGTCTTTTTTTCACAAAATGCCAGTTTGGTCCCCCAGCTCACACGCACATAATAAAATCGATGTTGAAGTTGAAATCTGTGTCTATTCACCCCATTTTACGGTACTAAGTTTCTCGAGTTGACGAGACTTTTTCATATGAACGATACGTCAGCCTTGCATTAGTTCGGTGAGTGAGAGAGCCGGAGGCCTTATCCCCTATTCCTTCTCCCTCATCCCACTCCTCATCCTATACCTATCTTTTCCCAACCCCAAGGGGCGGCAACGCACTTGTGACTCCTGTGGTGTTGCTTGCGTCCATGGGCGGCGGTAATTGCTTACCATCAGGCGATCCGTCAGCGAGTTTGCCGCCTAATGCTATAAAAAAAATGTATCGTAAATGTAGTTTTTTATAGTGAACTTCTATAAAAGTCGTGGCGCGGACGGCACGAAAATCCTGAACTTCTGTAGAAGTTGTTGGTGGTGAAAAGGTTAAAAAAAGCGTCATGGCCGCGCCATTGAAACGGACACCGCAATGCCGTATACTATTTCATATAAAAACTTATGATATGCGATGACTGCGGCGAGAGCGGCGCGATCAGGTGCGCGTTCACCATTCAGTTTCATTTGGTAGGTGAAAATAAAAGACGATGAATCACAAATATATTAGATACCTACATAAATAAAGTTTATAAATTCATTGATTTTATTTTTGGGGAGCGCTAGAGCTGCCCGAATTTGGTGCATGCTGCAACAGCCACCCGCCACTGTTGTTCGAGCGCCGCCACCTCCTCACGCGTCAGGCGGCGCTGGGGCGCGGGCTGCGGCTTCAGGACGGGCCACCTTGGGTGAAGAACGTTACTGCTTCCCAGGCGCAGCCAAAGTCCAACGGTTATGGTCAAGGAGCAGCCAGCGGCAAGCGAGACCACGCGAGCTCTTCTTGCACTGTAACAGACAATTCATAATATTGAACTTAGGACATGCAAATATATTAAATCACTTAACACTGGTGGATATTAGCTAAGATAAATAAATTCATAATAAGAAGCCTTGTGACATCTTCAGGGTAATGTATGTATAGCAATGTAACAATCCCTACTAGTAGTACCCAGTAATTTGTAAACCTTGTAAAAGAGTTAGTCCTTGAGACAAATCTAGTCATGTGACAATGTTTCAGCCAAGTTCATGCAAAGGAACTGGCAGCGCAGCCATGTTTATATTTACACAAACCATTTTGACTGAGTACTAGACCTCTCCATATCTCAAAATAAATTTGAAACCCCTAAGAATAGCTAGACCAAAATTTCAAAAATACAGCTCTTACCGTTACCGAGTTAAATTATTTTACACTGAATGCTAAATGAACTGACTGGTTAAGCTTAAGAGCAAATTGTTGAAAATACTAAATCATATATCATTTTAAAATGCATTACTAATTTAATTAAGTATCTTATAATATTATACTATTTATATAGAACAATAATCAGTTGTTTCAACATACAAAATCAACTCTGCACCATACACACATACATATACTCACGCAATTTTCCCGTCGGGGTAGGCAGAGACAATAGAACCCCACTTGCTCTTATCCTTACAAACCTCACGCGCTTCCTCTACATTCATTACTATTTTTATACATGCTCGCTGGTTTCGGGTACTTCGGACCTTTCTACCACCAGTATGTAATAAACAAATAACCCATGACAAGCAGGACGCAGTAAAGATTTTAATACTACCAGACGCAGTATACAGTATAATATAATAATAGTAACAGTAGAAGCATTAAGAAGCTATGGCTATCAATAAACTGACATAGGTACTGACATAAACACCAAAACATCCACATCTATTTACCCAGTAAGTAATTAACCCTTAATCAAATACTGGGAAATTATTTCCCACTTGACACTACCGTAAAATTTCTGTTTTATTTCTTTATTGGTAACTCTAATCAGTACCAACCTCAGGAACAAAATAATTCTACAGAGATTTTAAATATTTTTTATTTGCAACATTTTGTCTGAAGACGTGAACTGTCATCGTATGTTAATGTCAAAAACACAGTTTGAACTATTTTGCTAAAAAAACCGGTTCTGGCGGAAGATTTAAAAGTTTATCAAGAAAAAAATCTTGTAAGTGCATAAACACAATATTTTTGTAAACTACTTATTTTCTGAATGCTTCTCAAGGTTTTTGGCCTCGCAGCATTGATATTTGTTGTATTTGCTTAGGTTTAAATAAGTGGGCAATAATTTCCCATTGTTTGTTCCTGCATTGAAAAAACACCAATTTTTGTATATACAATAAATAATTTGTCTGTTGCACTATGTAAGTAGGACCTAAACAAGTATGTATACCTAGGTACTTGTAATTTTATCTAACAAACACAAAGTTGTCAGCGAGTAAGTCAGCTAAGGAGCTTTCTCGAGAGTTGTGACTCCGTTTGTGTGATTTCTCCCTTGATTTTTATGACTTACTGAATCACTTACAATTCTAAGGAACTATTTGTGCTGCTTAGACTACCTAGTTACTGAGTTCCTTTTATTTGTTTTTAGCTATTTAAATATGGACGCTAAAAAGATACGTAAAGTTCTACCAAAGAAAAAAATAGAGGCGGTGGTACAAAATTTAGACAACTTGTCTGATTTATCAGGGTCAGATTCTGAAGACGACTCATGCTATGTCAACAGCATTCATTCTCCATCCGATAGTTACCTCAATCAGCTTGACGATCACCTAATTGAACAACGTCTTGAATATATCTTCGGCTTCGAATTGAATAAAGACAGACAAGAAACGCCTACTATACAAGCCCAACAGATTTCAACAGATGCCTTACTGACAGTCTTGGGAGAAACATCTCATATCACAAACACACCAGAACCAGACAGTCCTTAGCTAATCCACTTAGATACTAAAAATGACGAATGTAATGAACAACCTCAAGACATTCACGCATTTAACGAAGTTCAGCAAGACTTTGATGTCATTGACGTTCCCATGGAAGAGTTTTTGGGAGATGATGAACAGTCTGAAACTAACAACGAAATACGCAGAGATCGTTCTGAGCCAAGAGTATGGGAGACAAAATCCGAAACCCATGATATTGCCGTTTTTCTTCTCAATACGACAAATTATATAAACTGAGACCCCTCCTCACAGAACTGAACAAGGTTTATCAGAGAGAAGCATTTAATTCTGAAGTACAATCAATTGATGAATGTATGGTGAAGTTTAAAGGTCGAAGTTCGCTAAAGCAATATATGCCGAAAAAGCCCATCAAGAGAGGATTTAAAGTCTGGGCAAGGTGCGATGCGAAAACCGGGTACTTGTACCAATTCGAAGTTTATACTGGAAAAGGCGACAGCACCGAAAATCGAGGCTTAGGATACACTGTTGTCATGAAACTCTGCAGTAGTGTACCAAAAAATACTTAGTCGCCTTCGATAACTTCTTTACAAGTTGTAATCTTATGGAAGATCTTTATGATAAAAAGATTTATGCAGTAGGGACAGTCAGATGCAATAGAAAAGATCTACCTGATATAATAAAGAAAAAGCAACCAAAACCATTGCGACTGGAAAAACATCAGTTTGCACCTGTTATGTTACTGCAGAGCCAATCACAGCCATTAAATGGCTTGATACAAAAGAAGAGAACAGTAAAGAGAGTAAAGAAGAGTAAAGAGGACCCAAAAGGACGGCTCTAGAGCAGACATTCTTTGCCCGAAAGCAATTGCTTCCTATACACTTAGCATGGGCGGAGTTGATCTATTCGATCATTTTAGATCATCGTATCCTATAAGCCTTAAATCACGAAAATACTGGATGAGACTTTTCTTTTTTTTGTTCGATGCATCAATCATAAATGCATACATTGCCTACAACTACACACATGTTGCGACGCTTCACGGACACAGAGAATTTAGGTTACGCTTAGCACGTGCCCTAATAGACAATCACACAACACGGAAAGGTAAAGCACAAACAGGTGTACTTTTTAAAAAAATAAGAAAGGGGGTAGGTTTGGCGTACCAGACGAAATTCGATTATTGAATGTGGGCATACACTTGCCAGAGGAGATTAATACTTACAAGAGGTGTCGGTTTTGCAGTAGGAACCAGAAAGAACAAAGAAGTAGCTTTATGTGCTAAGAACTGCTTTAAAACCTTTCACACTGTTCAATAATTATTATTATATTCTTAGTAATTAATTTTCAGTTTATATTAAAACTAATTATATTTTATTATTCTTAACGTTGTTGTTTCATTTTATAACTTTTATTCACTCATGATACATTGCTTGTTTTTTTTTTATTGTATAAGATAAAAAAAGAAACAAGCAAAGTAGGAGCAACTGACATGTATGTCTTGTATAGTAAAAATATATCAAAAATTGAGAGCTGTTCCGGATAGTGGGAAATAATTTCCCACTTCATTATATTTTGCTTTGAAATATTTCCCCATTTCCCCCCTCTTTATAATAAAAAGGAGTTGGTTTTTCGAAATCTACAGACCCACTCACCTTAAACCCGTGACCAGTTTTCAAATTACTCAAAATAAAAGGTTTGTTTGATTAAGGGTTAATAAATCTACATATTTAGTAATAATTAAAGCAACTGCTCACAATATGTATGTATGTAAATTTTTTTTTTCGCAAGAAAATGGTACATTAACAGGTGTTTATAAATGGTTGGTTACAGCATATTCTGCCTCTTGGGGCGTGCGAATCGAGTGCAGTAAACGGGTACTACATGGGAATATAAAGAACAAAAAAATACATATTACATATGTGGGTTTGTTTATTTTACCATAACATCAAAATTCCTAACCACATTTGGATACACGGTGAATTATTGAAATACTTTGTTAATCCCGAGCGATATAATGAGCTGTATTATATTTTCATTCATGTATTTGCATATGGCAGCCATGTTTATAAATTTAAATAATTTGTGACACCTGACACATCATAGCAATACTTGATACTGCAGAATACATCATACAAGGTCAAATTGTTACAAATATCAAATCACAACATTTTCACATGGACATTCACATTGCATTTTATAGCAGTAGGTGCTCATTTACTACCTTACCTTAGTCCTCCATGACAAGTAACACAGTCAGTCTGATCATAGCATTTCGTCAAAGATCTAACGGAGGTTATAAATAATAATGAAGATAATACTTACGAAACAGCAGTCCAACAGCGCCCCACGGCGCTCCGCCACCACTCCCACCACGAGCGATTCTATATAAAATTAATAATTCCAAGACGTCAAAATCCAAAATCTCTTCTTTTTCATCTTTTAGCACCCAACAACAACTCGACGCAGGTAGGCCTATGAAGGTTGTATATATGTGGAACGGATCAAGGAGTATTAATATAAATGTTTAATATGATATAGTATTTATTGGTATCTTGTATAAATGTAAATAGTTAATGTTTGTATATATAAATATGTGTAAGTATTGTGTAAATATATAAATCGTACATAAATGAACAGATAAATATACACTATAGATAAATGTGTGTGAGGTATTGAAAAGACGTTTAATTGTTTTTGGGGCTGGTTTAAATTAAATGAGGTCCGTGAGGTAAAAATGCGTGTATTCGCTTGTACCACAGTTAGGGAAGAAGTGCGGGCGGGGCCGCATAGCGTTACCAACACATAAAATATGAATCTTACACACTAATATACATGTGTACCAACACAAAAAAAATTTTGGGTTGCCAACATACTGCCTATCTGAGAAAAACAAATTTAAACAATAGCTTACACAGAAACTATTTTCACAGATTCAAGTTAAACTTGACACACAATGCAAATCTTTATTGTTATAAACAGTATATAAAATTGTTGTTTTAATAAAATCACTGTTTAGCAAATAGGTAAGTCTGAAAATAAGGTACATTAATGTATATTATATACATTAATGTACCTTATTTTCAGACTTACCATAATAAGCCATGTATGTAGGCACCAAACACAACGAAGAATTGTAAATTTTACAGAAAATTCGTTAAAGAAAACTGAATACATAGTTACTACTATGCGATATGCCTTCCTATAAACGATTATTGCTTAAATTAAAAACAGAAGTTTACAACAAGTTTTTGAAATGTTGATTAATGAATGCTTAGCTTATTCCACTGGTAGTAGGCAAACTTTTACAATTGAACGTTTATGTTTTTTTTCCATTTGCTGTCTGTACTTCAACAACTCTTACTTTATTATCAGCACCTGGGAATACATTGACAATTCTAGCTAAAGGCCAATACAGAGGACTTGTATTATCTTCTTTCAAAATAACTAAAGAACCTATTTTTGCATTAGGATGCCCATCTCTCCACTTATTGCGTGTTTGTAAAATATTTAAATAATTCTTATGCCAAACTTTCCAAAATGAACATTTTATTTGAGTACAAACTTTCCAAAATTGCAATTTATTCCTCTGATCCTGCACATCCTGTTCAGGGTATAGTAAGGACACCAAAGAGTACGCGCTACCAAAGAGTACGCAGTGCTTTCTGTAGATTTTTTTTTTCCGAAATGGCAACCTTACTGCCACATGTCAGTAGCATCTGTCAAGTCAAGGTGAAGGACGACAAATTGCATCGCTAAGGTATTTATTATGAATTTTATAGCTAAAAATTGATTTTAGTGGTGTTTGATCTTAATATTCATCATTTTTAAACATAATTTGTAAGGGTTGTAATTATTTTGCATTCATCGACTGTGATTTTACTAGACATTTGTGTATCGAACTTTGATTCTTTTAAGAGGTTATGTCGCCATTACACGTGCTTTGTAAAATAATGAGGTTTATGCTCAAAAACGCGTATTAGCTAAGAGTACGCACCCAAAGAGTACGCATGCGTACTCTTAGCTTTGACGAGCACACCGTATAAAAATCAACTAGAAGAAGAAAAACAAAAAGCAGAAAGAAATAAAAATAAGAAGGCAGCAGATAAGAGTAATAAAAAAATCAAGACTTCTAGAAATAATCCAGAACTGTTGAATACAAGCACAGGTCCTGAAATTACAAGATGCCCCCTTTGTCTTGGAAGTCTACGTTGAGCCGCCGCAAGAAGATTGGATCCAGTGTGGCCGATGTACTGCTTGGTTGCACGATGAGTGCACAGACTACATAGGATTTGGGGCCTTCACCTGTGATAATTGTCAGGGTTGATGACTTAACCTTACTCTCATGCGCACTCTTAGCTTGTATGAAGGGTTGTCACTGCGTACTCTTTACAATACAGCACCCTAAGAGTGCGCACGAGACGAGTATTAAGTTTAAGACTATTTTTAGTTAATTTTTAACTGTTACTGTAAATTAAAAATTACCATTATGTTCCTAAATGACCAAAGTTTAAATTTAATAAGAAGTACAAAGTGTTATTGTAAAGTTGATTTTTTAATAAATAAAAGTTTACAAAATGCGCACTCTTTGGTGTCCTTACCCTAAGTATTTAAAGCAGATCCTATAAGAAAATGACCAGGAGTAAGACATGCAAAGTCAGTAACATCATTGGATACTGGCATTAACGGCCTACTATTTAAAATAGCTTCAATTTGACATATTACAGTATTCATTTCTTCATAAGTCAGTAAATTTTCCACTAATTAAAATTAATGTGCAAAATAATGTGGGTAGTCAGAGCAATAACACCAAAATTTTTTGATCGCTGTATTTTAATTATTTAAAAATAGTAAATTTAAATTTTTTTAATAATAAATGTTGTTATATTTATGATAACATAAGTACCTACCAGTTAAGTGTCAATTCCTGCTTCATAATCTAGTTGTACTATTTTGCACTATCACATAATTGTCATGTACAGCGTCGAGGCAATAAAATCTACATTTTCCACCACTATGGCTGGCATTGAGGAGCGTATGGCCAACTTTGAGGCTGAACTGCAAAAAACAGCCAAACACACCAGTGCACCCAGCTTATCAAGTCTAGCAGCAGATTTTTTAACCTTCCGGACATTCGTGATGGAGACCATTGGAGCTTTTCAGCGACAGATGGAGCTGCTGGCGCGCGAAGTGGACAGAATGGAGATGCGCAGCCGCCGTAAAATGCTCCTAATTCATGGTGTCGCTGAACGTAAAAATGAAGATCCAGTTCAGACAGTCATGGATGTCATAGGAGATCTCCATCTAACTGAGATCATTAAGGATGACATCAAGCGGAGTCAGTCGGATAGGTCGTCCGTCTGGTTCAAACAAGCCGAGACCCATTTTAGTAAAGTTCCAGCAGACAGCGATCCGTGACAAGGTTTGGTTCTCCAAGACCAAGCTGAAAGGTAGCGGCAAAACTATGTCTGAATTTCTCACTAAGGCACGGCACGACATATTTATGACAGCAAGGCACCGATTCGGAGTCACCAAGAGTTGGACACGAGAAGGTCATATTTTTGTGTTGGACGCCGACGGGTCACAGCACCGTATTTCTTCACTTGGCGAACTCAACCGGATCAAGACGGGCTCTCAAAAGACACCAGTTGCTGAGAAACCAGTGGCTGCGAAAAACAAAAGATCTGCGGCCACGAAGAAATAGGTAGCATGCATCGGTAGTTGCGGCATGCGTGGTTTGTTTACGTTTTATGTATATATCTTACACTTTTACCCTATATTTTTAATAGCTCTAATTCTTAATAATTCCTACTTCGTTACTTTTGTTTTAAAATTCCTAACTAATCAATTTTCATTTATATATTTTTCCACCTTCTTTATTATAAACTAGCTGACCCAGCGAACTCCGTATCGCCTTTTTAAGAGTTTTTATTGGATTCCCTTTTTTCCAAGCCCCTTTTCCAAGTTACCATTGACTTAGCGCTTAATCTCTTATCATTGCAGGGTCTATAAATGATGCAAAAACAAACATAGGTTTTTTATATAATATTGAATTGCCCATTCCTTAAAGTATCGTCTCCGATATGTATCCATATCGACTTTAAAAAAAAAACCCGTCCGCCATCTTTGATTTCCTATCCGCCATCTTTGATCACGAAATAGATATTTTATTTGGATTCACCATCCCTTAAATCATCAGAGACGATACCCATATTGATTTTTAATTTTTTTCCCATCCGCCATCTTTGATTTCCCATCCGCCATCTTGAATCACGGATAGATGTTGTATTTCGATTCCCCAATCCCCATCCCTTCAAACATCGGAGACGATACCCATATTGATTTAAAAAAAAATCCTATCCGCCATCTTTGATCACGAGTATAAAAATCAGGGTCCTGGGTCAACCCAATAAAAAGATATGGTCAAAATTAGATATTTGCGAAAACTTGTAAGTACCAAAATTAACCTTAATTTTCAACTTTTTTTAATTTCCGGAGTTTTTCCTTTACTTGTGCTATAAGACCTTGGTTTTGACCAAATTTGACAATTCTAGGTCAACCGTAAGTACCCTATAGGTTTTGGGTCGAAAACCTATATGGTAGTTCCCGTTGAACTAGAATCACGAAATTTGGCCAAAAGCAGGGTCTTACAGCACAAATAAAGGAAAAATTACAAAAAATAAAAAAAGTGGAAAATTTAAGGGTGTCCCATACATATATAGTAGACTCCATTTAAGATAGTCCTCTAAGTTGTATGGGTGCTCATACAGATTTAGAGGACGTAATTCAACCTCAAATAAGGTAAAATGCGTACGGAACCCTCGGTGCGCGAGTCAGACTCGCACTTGCCCGAATTTTTTTAATTTTCCCATCCGCCATCTTTGATCACGAAATAGATGTTGTATTTCGATTCTCCACCCCTTAAAATATCGAAGGCGATACCCATATTGATATTTAAAATTTTCTCATCCGCCATCTTTGATTTCCCGTCCGCCATCGTGGATCACTAAATAAATTTCATATTATTAATCAGCGTCCCGAAAATCTCGAAAACGATATCTATATAGATTGTATCCTATTCGGTTAGCCTTTTTTTGCCTTTGACCCAACCCTCCCCCTTCTCGTTTGACCATTTTATTATTTTTGTCTGGCCCCTAAAAGTTGGTAATTTTATATAGCCTATAGCCTTTCGGAATAATTGGGCTATCATAGGCAATAGTAATTCTTAAAATCCGACTGCTAGTTCCTGAGATTAGCCGACATTATGTTTTAGCCTTTTTAGCCTTTTGCCCGGCCCCAAAGGGTCGAAGCGCAATGTTATATAGCCTATAGCCTTCCGGAGTAACTGGGCTATCGTATACAAAAAGAATTTTTCAGATCCGACCAGTAGTTCCTGAGATTAGCGCGTTCAAACAAACAAACAAACAAACAAACAAACAAACAAACAAACAAACAAACTCTTCCGCTTTATTATATTAGTATAGATATTCACTATTTACTTATTTATTGACATTTGACAGTTGATTGATAATGTCAAACTGCGTTTCGTTTTCAATCGGAAACGTTTAGAAACAGAGCTGTGAATTATAAAGTTAGTCTGTACCCGTATTAAAATATTCTTTCATTAATATATTATTATTTATAAAATATATATTATTTATACAACATATAAATATTTAGTCACTCTTAATTTATATATACCATTTCCCTTACTTTTTATCTCTTTTTTCTTTTTTTTTATGGTTCTATGTATTTTACTCCGTATCTACCAAAGACAATACGCGGATGTTGCAAGTATATTCAGATTATTCAGACCTTTTAATTTTAAACTTTATTTATGTGTCTTATTGTCTTAAACCAGTGCAATTTGTACGTTTATCTTTTCTTTAATTTTGTAATATGTGAACACTCAACTGGCAGGTAGATAATACATATTAACAAACTTAGATAGCTAGTACTTTAATTTTATTATATTATTTATATATTTAGTATATTTATTTATATAGTATGTTAGATGAGTTACAGAGTAGTGATAACGATAGTTTCTTTTCTGTGAGTAGCCATGACCGCAGTTTTGAAAGCATTCCTTCTCTTGCCGAAACTTTGCAATGCGAGTTTGCCGATGTCCCCGGGAACTTTAATGTCGTTCATATAAATGCTCAGAGTATTCCGGCCCATTTCCAGGATATGCTGACCACTTTTGACTGTAAGAATATTCACGCTATTCTTATTTCCGAATCTTGGTTAAAACCTTGCCTATCGTCTGTGTCTTACTCTCTTCCTAACTTTCGACTCATTAGAAATGATCGTACCGACAGTGGTGGTGGTGGTGGTGCCATTTATCTCCGTTCACACATTCCTTTTAATGTTGTTAGTATGTCAGCACAACCTCCACCGCTTAATGCCAGCGAGCATCTCTTTGTGGAACTAGATCTGGCTTATACCAAAGTCCTGCTTGGTGTTTTTTATTCCCCTAACTGTCGTATAAATTACTTCTCTTCTTTTGAACGTATCTTAGAAAGTCTATCTCCTGCTTACAGTCATACCATAGTCATGGGTGATTTCAACACTTGTTTGTTGAAAAAGGATTCACGCTCATCTTCCTTGTGTAGTATTGTCGAATCTTGTAATCTGTCCATCCTCCCTTTAAATGCTACACATAATTTTCCAAATTCTGCTCCTTCTCTTCTTGATCTCATGTTTGTCTCCTCACCTTCTCTTGTCGTCAAGCATGGCCAGCTTCCAGCTGATGCTTTTTCATACCATGACCTTATCTTTCTCTCCTATAAACTTCGTCTTCCTAAGACAAAAACAAAAATTCTCCTGCAACGTAATTTTGGTGGCATGAATCTAGAAAATCTTCGTACAGATGCTAGTAGGATTGACTGGAGTCCTTTACAGAACGCAGAGACCATTGACGAGAAAGTTGAGCTTTTCACTAATTCTATTATTCGTCTATACGATGTCCATGCAGCAGTCCGTGCGATTAGAGTTAGACAGTTACCATCACCCTGGCTAACCACGGAGATTAAAGATCTGTTGTCCAAGAAAGCTATAGCCAAAACAAAATATAAATGTCGACCTACTTCTCGCAACTGGGACAACTACATTGCTATCAGAAATCACTGTAAAAAGGTGTGTAGGAAAGCACAACGCCAATACATCCATAGCTCTGTTGAGAACGATGATCCAGCTAAGGTCTGGAAATTTCTAAAAACTTTGGGAGTTGGAAAATCATCACATGATCTTGTTTCTGATAAAATAGATATAAATTCACTAAATCGTCATTTCACTTCTTCGTCTAAATTTGATCAGACAACCAAAGCTAACACTTTGCATGATCTTTCATTGCTTCCAACCCCAAATTATCCATCTTTCATTTTTAATCAGCTATCTGAGTGTGATGTTAAAAAGAGCGTATTGTCCATTGCCTCTAACGCAGTCGGTAATGATTGTATCAGTCGCAAAATGATCCTTCCCATATTAGAACAAATCCTTCCCATCCTCTGTCATATTTTTAATTATTCCTTATCTAGCGGCGTTTTTCCCACCGTATGGAAAGGCCCAAATTATTCCTTTACCTAAAAAACCAAATCCGTCTTCCTTTTCTGAGTACCGCCCAATCTCCATCCTACCATTCCTTTCTAAAGTGCTCGAGCGCCTTGTCCATGCTCAACTTAGCACATTCCTCAATAAAAACCTTCTGTTCAATCCACTCCAATCCGGTTTCCGTCCAGGTCACAGCACGGTTACGGCACTGATCAACATTACTGACGACATCCGGCTCGGTATGGAAAATGGCAACGTGACTGTCCTTTGCTTACTTGATTTTAGTAATGCCTTCAATACTATTGATTTCCACATTCTGCTTGGCATATTGCGCTCTATTAACATATCTCCACCAGTGATTGATTGGTTTCACAGTTACCTGTTTGGGCGCCGACAACGTATACGGATTGAAGACTCTTTGTCTTCTTGGTGTACATCTACAGTCGGCGTTCCACAGGGTGGCGTTCTATCTCCTTTGCTTTTCTCAATTTTTATAAATTCTATCTCTTATCAACTTCAGTCATCCTACCACCTTTATGCAGATGATCTCCAAATTTACACTCAAGCTCCTGTCCAAGAGTTGTCTGAAGCAATTCGTATAATAAATTCAGATTTAGATCGCATAGCTGCGTGGAGCCTCAGATTTGGTCTCCAAATCAACCCTACGAAAACGCAAATTATTGTTGTTGGTAGCCCCAGATTGATTGCGCGTATTGACTGGACTTCTTTAGCCCAAGTCAACTTTAATGGTACTCCTTTACCCATAAGTGATTACGTGAAGGATTTAGGAATTTATATTGATAAAACTTTATCTTGGGGCCCTCAAATTAGGGAAGTAAGTAGAAAATTGTTTTCTGCGGCTGGGACGTTACGAAGATTACGAAACTTTTCGCCGACTGCCACTAAGATTGCGCTTGCAAATTCTCTTCTTCTTCTTATCCTTGACTATGCCGATGTCAGCTATCTAGATCTCACGGAGGAGCAACTTGATAAGCTTGAGCGACTTCAAAATTTATGCATCAGATTCATATTTGGATTGCGCAAATATGATCACGTTTCTCAATTCCGCAATTTACTCAAGTGGCTCCCAATTCGCCTTCGACGGAATACTCACTTACTTTCTTTACTGTATAACATTCTCTTCAACCCTTCTACTCCCCATTACTTAAAGGTACGCTTAGAGTTCCTTTCTGATACGCATGCTAGATCTCTGAGGTCATCGGTGAATTTGAGACTGGCAATACCAATGCATTCCAGTCGTTTTTACGATAAATCATTTACTGTTCAAGCTGCACGCTTGTGGAATGCATTGCCGATGTCAATTAAACAAGCTCAATCACTAACATCATTCAAGAAACTACTCAAAGAACATTACATGTCTCTTTGATCTTATTTCTCTTGTAATTATAATTTTTGATATTTCCTTTAGCTTATTTAGCACTAATTTATGTATCATTAATATTAATATCTATGTATTTTATAATTATTTATTATATATTTATGTATGTATATAGTTATTTATGTAAGTATATCGTAATTTAAGTATGTATACGGTTCATTATCTATGTATATATTTGTATTATTAATATTCATCAATAAAGATTGCCAAACTACCCTCTTTCTGAATCCGTATAGTTCTTATCCATCCAAAGGTTGCCTGTAAGAGATTACTAAATAGTGATAAGGCCGCCAATTGTACTATCTGTTATTTTTGTTAATTTTCATTATTGTAAATTTCTTTGGTGCAATAAAGATGATTATTATTATTATATTATAATTTTTTCTGTACTACTCGCTTCAAGTGGAATTTCATGCTTTTTACCCCAGCTTCTGCCAAACCAGCAAATATAGGACTATAACAGGGCAAAAAGTGAAAATTTATACCTTGCTGGGATGCAAAACTATGACCTTCCCCTTGATGTATTTTACAATTTCGTAACTTATACAGTTCAGTTAACTGGGTATTAGCACTCTTAAATGTTGAAGCATTGTCGCTGTAAATATCAGTTGAAAGACCCCTACGTGAAATAAACCTTTTGAGGCAAGCTAGAAATGTTACAGTTCGTAAATCAGAAGCTAACTCAAGATGTATAGCTTTAGTAGCAAAACATACGAATACACATACATAAGCTTTAGTTTCTAGAGCTTTTCTAATTCGACTTTGTTTTATCATCATTGGTCCGGCAAAATCTAAAGCTATTTTTTGAAATGGCCGGCTTATATTCACTCTATCTTTGGGTAAAGACCCCATGAGCTGCTTAGCTGTTGTCTGAAGACAGCGCCATCTAGTGACCGAACGATGCACTAAATGGCTTGTTATGAGGTGTGCGCCGGCGGCACCGTAGGTACTTACCTAATTTAAAGACACTGCGTCAGATGTCGCTAGAGTCAAGTTACCAGTAAGTAATTAAAGGATTTTGTATCTGTAGGTTCGCCAACGTCCATATCATATCGAATTACACGAGGACACAGTCAACATCGCATTTTATTTTTCCGCCCGTTCCATCCCGGCATTGTAACATTTTTGGTGACCCCGACGTGATCGTCTCCCGGTATCGTGGAAGTCAATCGCGAATACCTAGCGTTAACTGGCATACGTTCGCGAATCTGCATCGTGGAGCGGAACAAGAAATACTTACCCGGAAAGGTGGTGCACGTGGCGGAATCCACCTCAAGAAGAATACCGACCGGTCAAGTAAGTGGTGTTGGCAATCCTATCATTCTATCCTAATCCTATTCGATATCCCTGCAGGCATCTATAGGTATTCAATTTTCAAACAACCAAACGAGAACCGAATACTTAACCTCAACCGTAACCCAAGATGGCCGAACAAAAATCGGAAACCAAGTTGGAATCCGCGGATTTACAAACCTTAAAGAGAAGGCGAGGAATCTTTAAAGGCAAGGTAACATTATTTCGTAAATACCTAAATTCTTTAACCGATGATCAGCCGTCTGCCGATCAATTAGTAGAATTAAAGTTACGAACGGAACGAATAAAGTTAGTTTTTAACGATTACGAATTGTGTCAGGACAGTATAGAAACTGTATGCTCAGACTATGAGGTGCAGTTACAAGAACGAGAGAGTTTTGAGACATGCTATTACGAGGCGGTCTCCTTAGCGATGAGTTATCTTCCGGAAGACGAAAGGTCTCCGGAGTTGTGCACATCCACTAGTACAGCTATAGAGTCAAAACCGGATAATCATGACAATATTAAATATCCAGACATAATTCTACCCACCTATGACGGGACTATAACACAATGGATTGAGTTTCGAGATACGTTTGATGCTATAATAAATCAAAGTAGTTTAAAATCGATTCAAAAATATAAATACTTGCGTACTTGTTTAAAGGACAGCGCACTTGAGGTAATTGCGTCATTAGAATTTAACGAGAGTAGTTACGAGTTAGCCTGGAAGTTGTTATGTGAAAGATATAACAACCCCCGAATAATTATATATAATCACTTAACCTTACTGTTTGATATTGAGCCAATACCCGCGACAGCGACTGCTTTGCGGAGCTTAATAGATAATATTTCTAAACATTTAAGAACTATAAATTCGTTAAATGTTAGTGTGGAAAACTGGGATGTATTAGTCATATTCTTTTTGGCCTCCAAGCTCGACCCTTCTATTCAACGAAAATGGGAGGAAAAAATCGGCTCAAAGGATTTACCTACTTTACAGGACTTCAAAACATTCCTACGAATGCGTGCCGATCTGCTGGACACATTGAAAGGACCTGCACACCAAAGTCAATCGAACAATAACAAGCAAATGGCTACAAGGAAGGCATTTTTGACCACGACGGCTCCACCATCCCAACCGAAATCTAAAGGTAACCCAATTCGATGCCCTAATTGTGACGAAGGTCATTTTATTAGTTTGTGTCCTAAATTTTTAGCACTTAACCTAGAAGCACGAACTCGTCTCATAAAAAGGTTAAGGTTATGTTTTAATTGTTTTCGGTCTAACCATGCTATTCAAAATTGTCAAGCCAGTCGGTGTCGAACTTGTAAGGGAAAACATCACTCATTACTGCACAACCCGGCATTCACACGTCACACTCACACTACCGAATCGGATCAAACCGTTACAAACCAACCGAATACTCCTACATCTACTTTATGTCATTCTCAATTGCAACCGGGTCCAGGGATACCAAATATTCAATCAACTGTTGCTTCATTCGCACAAGCAAATCGCAAGCAAGTCACTCATAACCCAGTCGTCCTATCAACGGCGTCAGTTTACATAAACAATAACGATAATCAACGAATAAAATTAAAGGCACTTTTAGACTCGGGATCGCAGTCAAACTTCATAACACATAGAGCGTACGAAATGCTTAGAGTACCTAAACAAAATATTAAGTTGGAAGTGCGTGGTTTCAATGACAATATAACTAATGTGAATAATTTTTGTAACCTAACGATTTATTCAAGGGACAATACGTACTCGGCCGACATGATCTGTTACATAGTACCGAACCTTTGTAAACTGCCACAAATAGATAACTTAGAGAGCATTTCTATACCGAAAAAATACCTATTAGCCGACGAGAACTATTCTATGGCCGGCGAGATAGATATGATCATAGGCGCTGAACAATTTTATCAATTATTATGTATAGGGCAACATAGGTTAGGCAAGGGACTACCTATTTTACAAAAAACGCGATTGGGTTGGGTCATTTCGGGCCCAGTGCCAATGTGTCACCCTACTAATAGCACGACGCGATGTAACTTAGTAGTAACCGAGGGTAGTTTATTATCAAGCTTTCACATGGGGGAGGAACGGGAACTATCAGATGATGATACAAACCAGTGTGAGGAAATCTTTCGTACACACTCACGGACAGCTGATGGTAGTTTTGTCGTAACCATTCCCCTTAAGGAGAACCCAACTTCATTGGGAAATTCACGACATATTGCATACAAAAGATTAAAAAATTTAGAACAAAGGTTTCATCGAAATACAGATTTTAAACAAAGTTATATAAATATGATGCGTGAGTTCGAGCAGGCGGGCCACATGACGAAGTTACAAACCCCTCCAGATGGCCCGTGCGTTTACCTTCCCCACCATGCCGTAGTAAATTATGAAAAGGTAACCACACCGGTAAGAGTAGTGTACGATGCATCATGTCAAACCGACAACGGATTGTCCTTGAATGACATACAATATAAAGGTAGTATAGCTCAAGACGAGTTGTTTAATTTATTAATACGATTTAGAGTCCACACGTTTGTAGTTTGTGCCGACATAAAATCGATGTATACGATGATTCATATTAATCCTAATCAGCGAAAATTGCAATGTATCTTATGGCGAGAAAACCCGAATCAACCAATTAGTATCTATACACTTAATACGTTAAGTTTTGGTTTAAAAAGCGCGCCGCACTTAGCAACGCGTTGTTTACGACAACTAGCGCTGGAAAACATGTCGCGGTACCCTGACGCAGCGGCCGCTATTATGACCGGCTTTTATATTGATGATCTCAGCTACACCGGCGAAGACGAACACAAAATGGGAACCACTGTTAAACAATTAGATAAAATATTACAGGGAGCCAACTTTCACCTACGTAAATGGAGGTCAAACTCACCGATAATACTAAACGCAATTAGTACTATAGACAATCACCTATCCCAGTCGCAAATGACCTTTGGGGATGGCTCGAGTAAGGTCTTAGGCCTTGCATGGTGTCAGTTAACCGATAATTTAAAGTTTCAATTAAAACCGCATCAATTAACTAACTCGTTAACAAAACGGAAAGCCTTATCTATTTTATCATCAATTTTTGACCCGCTCGGGTTAATAACGCCGGTGTTGATAACCGCCAAAATATTTATACAAAGACTTTTTACAGATAAAACCGATTGGGACGAACCATTACCGAGATCGTTAGTTGACGAGTGGAATATGTTTTATAACGACATTGTTATACTTAACTCATTATCAGTACCGCGTCATGCTATTATACGTAATTGTACCCAGATCGAATTACATGGGTTCGGGGATAGCTCAATGCTGGCCTATGGCGCAGCTATTTACTTACGATCCATTGATAAGGATAATAACATTAAGGTACAACTATTATGCTCTAAATCAAGAATAGCGCGTAAAGAAACAATACCACGACTCGAACTACGCGCCGCGGCATTGGTAGCTTCACTTTATAATAAAGTTAAGAACGCGAGCAAAATCGAATTTCATAAAATCTATTTATGGTCGGACTCAACTATAGTTAAGTCATGGATAAGCAGTACTTGTCCAGATAAATTTCCCTTATTCGTTAAAAACCGGGTGAAAGAAATACAAGCGATAACGGATACTAGTCATTGGCATTGGATTAGTTCTCAGGACAATCCTGCTGATATTATAACTCGTGGGATAGCAGCGAGCGCCTTGGGTCAGTGCAGGTTGTGGTGGCAGGGTCCTGCATGGCTGCAGAAGCCGCGCTCACAATGGCCGCAAACCGAAAGCCCACATATAGTGAAGACCGAAAACCTAATTAATACCAAAACCGAATTTATTACAGAAACCAAAATAACCGAGAAATTAGAAACCGACAACAAAACAAAGACCGTAACCGAAACCGAAATTGACACCGAAACCGAATCGATACTTTGCAATATCACAATGCAACCAGAAACACAGTCGTTTATGCAAAACTTGTTTTTAAAATATTCTAGTGATACTAAACTTATTCGAGTGTTCGCATATACTTTGAGATATATTCATAACCTAAAATTAAAGAATGAAAGATTAAACGGTCCATTAACCACGAAGGAAATAAATAGTTCATTAAATAAATTACTACAGTTTTCACAAAGAGAATCGTTTCCTAATGAGTACTTATTACTACAACAAAATAAACCTATTCTTAAAAGATCAAATTTACTAGCAATGAAACCATTCATGGAAGACGGTATAATTAGAGTAGGAGGACGATTGAGTAACTCACACTACTCACATAATAAGAAACATCCAATCATTTTACATCAGAAACATCCCCTTACAATCCTCATCGTACGAAACGAACACGAACGATTATTTCACGCTGGCCCTCAACTATTATTATCCTCGCTACGAGAACGATTTTGGCCGATACATGGAAAGGGTCTAGTAAACAAAATAGTGCAAACTTGCGTAAAATGCTTCAGGGCCAGCCCACAGACAACTTCGCCTATTATGGGCAATCTACCTACTGCCAGAGTCACACCATCCCCACCTTTCGATACAACGGGCATCGATTATGCGGGACCTTTCATGACGAGGGTTCGGAGAGGTCGTGGTTACAAATGTTATAAATGTTATATTGGTGTATTCGTGTGTTTCAGTACGAAAGCTATTCATTTGGAACTAATATCGAGCTTGGAGTCCCAAGCATTTATAGCAGCGCTACGGCGATTTATAGCACGCCGAGGTAAACCGCGGGTACTGGTGAGTGACAACGCTACTACCTTTATAGGATCAAAGAATGAGTTAGCCGATTTATACGAGTTTTTAAGGGTCTGTTCAGACGACATAACAACTTTCAATGCTAATGAAGGCATCCAGTGGAAGTTCTTACCTGTGTATACTCCTCACATGGGGGGGCTACATGAAGCAGCCGTCAAAAGCTGCAAATATCATTTGAAACGCATTGTAGGTAACGCATTACTAACCTATGAAGAATTTTTAACCTATTTAATCCAGATAGAAGGAATATTGAATTCTCGACCCCTTTGTCCTATTCCTAGCTCCAATTCCGATGACATCCTCACCCTCACGCCAGCACACTTTCTGATCGGGAGGTCGATGACCTGCCTGCCCGACTACGATTACCAAGGCATACCATCAACCAAGCTAACACACTATCAACAAATTCAACAGATGAGACAGGATTTTTGGCGGTCCTGGTCTAGAGACTACGTAGGTCTCCTCCAACAACGCACCAAGTGGCGAGCTGCGAAGGGACCAAGTCTCAGCGTGGGAGCGGTAGTCCTCATCAAGAACGACAAACCACCGTATAGCTGGCAGCTGGGACGCATCACAGAAACTCACGATGGACGCGACAAGATATCCAGAGTAGCAACCATAAAAACTAACAGAGGACTCATCAAGCGAGCATTCAATAACATCTGCATACTACCGCTGAACGGTATCGACTAACGAAATAACCTATAATCAAACCAACAGAAGGCTCAACTAGATAAGCATCTACAATCACCTATAATCAAACTAACGGAAGACTTAACTAGATGACAATCACCTGTAATCAACCCAACTGAAGAATCATCAAGAAGGAAGCTTCAACAACATCAGCAGCATCTACTTAGTATTTAAGTCGTATCATAACCCTAAATTGAAATTGTAACCTAAATTTGAAATAAATAATGTTTGGGTCTGTCGTTTCCTTCAAGGTATCACCTGTTTGTCGTGGTAATAACACAGAATAGGTAGGTAGGTACACAATTATATACATGAATACACTCTCCTACCCATCAGGTGGGCAGAGTACTTGTTTTTAATTTGTACACTGTAATAATCATAAACCTAATATAGTCATCACTCACATTCATACAACATTCATAACTCACTCAACATAACTATAATTTAAATCCATTACATTATTACATAATGGGGTGTAACATACCTACCATTGTAAAACTATAGCATAGGTACCTAGATTATAAGTACAATCAGTTTGTAAAACTTTGGCCCGCAGCATGTCTGAAGACAGCGCCATCTAGTGACCGAACGATGCACTAAATGGCTTGTTATGAGGTGTGCGCCGGCGGCACCGTAGGTACTTACCTAATTTAAAGACACTGCGTCAGATGTCGCTAGAGTCAAGTTACCAGTAAGTAATTAAAGGATTTTGTATCTGTAGGTTCGCCAACGTCCATATCATATCGAATTACACGAGGACACAGTCAACATCGCATTTTATTTTTCCGCCCGTTCCATCCCGGCATTGTAACAGCTGTATTTGCTTTTAGTTTTACACATACAATGCACTTATATATGACCTTCTTTACTTCGTTTAAACCATGTACTATCCAAAACCTTTAGTTAATAGTTGAGAGTACGAGTCTCTGACCTGCATGCAGGTTTTTTATATGTTCACTTTGTATTATTAAGTGTGTGATTCGAGATTGTCTAGGCAAAATAACTTGATGCTTATGAGCAAACGGTATGGAGGCATTTTCTAAGCGCCCACCTACTCTTATTAGACCATTGGCATCAATGAAAGGACACAATTGTCTTAAAGTACCCTTTGTACTATTATTACATTTTAAATCCTTAATAGTATCTTGCATATATTTTTGCTGTTCATATTTAACAATTAGTAACAATGAGTTTTCTAATTCTTTACTAGTTAGATAATTTAATTTATTTTTATTACAGTTTGACTTAAGGTTATCAACAAAACGCAGTATATAGGCTAAAACACGTTTCATTTTATTAATATCAGAAAATTTGTCTAAAAAATCTAGACACATATATGCTTCGTTTACCGTACACACCATAGCGCGTGAGAATGCAGAGGAGGCCTTAACTTCAGGTAAGCAATCTCTCCCCCCGTGGGATCTCCACCTTGTCGTGGTGGGGGGCTTAGTAACCGTGGATTTGATTTTCTCCCACGGTGAAGCTAAGCGGGATCCCGGGAGGGGACGCTCCACGTGGGCTTGCGTGAGGCCTGCGTAGGATGCGTCCATAGGTGCGGGTGCGGGGGACAGTTCTGTCTGTCCCTCGCAGTCGGGTGCGGTCGCGGGAGGAGAGGCGTGTCGGTGTTGCGTTGCCGCGCGCCCTATCTCCCGCGACCAAATGGGGGCGCACCATCGTTGCGTCGCGGTGGGGCCGCAGAGGTAGAGGAGATGCGGTGTTGCGTTGCCGTCCTCCCTATCCTCTGCGGCTGGGTGTTTTGGCGGCGGAGCCCAACACCTTCATCCGCCGCCAAGGGGGTTTCGTTCGGGGCCCGCCTGACCATCTGGCGGGCCAATACCCGTCGGGGGGTAGCGAGGAATGCTTAGGTGAAACCCTACCCTCCGACACATGGGTACATGAGGAGCACGGGTAGGTTTTTAGTCAGTAAGAGTCTGACAGTCCCCTTCGTCCTTTCCCCCCAGGGCGAAGGGACTCCATGAGGATTCTCCAAACCGACACAAAAAAAATAAAAAAAAAATAAAGGAGGAGCCATCTCTGTTGGAGTCCCTATTTTATACTCACTATTATGAAGAAGCCTTGGGCCAGACCACCACATAGCGTGGCTGTGCAATTCATGCGGTAGGATGCCTCTGCTTAAGCAATCTGCAGGATTATTCTCAGTACCTATATACGACCAAGTGTAGGACTGAGTAAGCTGAAATATTACTTTTACTCTGTTAGCCACATACACATTCAATGTGTTTACATTAGTATTAATCCATGCCAAAACAACTTGAGAATCAGAGTGTAAAACCACTTTATCTATTTTTTATTTAAGTTGCAATATTCTGTTCACTCGAGCTGTTAACTTAGCAAGAAGTACTGCCGCGTTAAGTTCAAGCCTTGGTACGGTTAAGCTTTGACTAAGGGGATTTACTCGTGACTTGGAACACAATTAAGAAATTTATACATCACCGTTAAAATCAGTAACACGCAAATAAACACAACAACCATAAGCAGTAGACTGAGATCACAAAAACCCATTAGTTCAATTAAGCGTGCATTTTTTAAATTAACATAACGCGGTATTTGTATAAGCGGCATGATACTTAAGCTGCAATAGAACTCTTTCCAAGCATTTAGCAAGTGCTCAGCAGGCTGTTCATCCCATGATATGTGTGCTTGCCATAGCTGTTGCTTGATCACTTTAGCCTTTAACACCACTGGGCCAGCAAGACCAAGCGGGTCATACATTTTACCAATAAAACTTAATATTTCACGCTTAGTAGCAGGCATATTATCATTATTATTAGTATTTCTTGTAGCAATAGCAAAATTATTAGTAGTAGCAGGCATATTAACGTCATTATTAGGGGACGAAAGCATGAAGGAGTCAGTGCTTATATTATAATGAATACCTAGAGTTTTTAAGAAAGTTTTATTTATCACTTTGTAATTCAATATCATCAAAGTGTTGCTGTGACTTAGGAATTTCATTTAATAATTCTGGACAATTTGAGAACCATTTGTGTAACTGAAATCCACCTTTGTTTAGGAGATCACAGAGCTGGCGCTTTGATTGTAATAAAAGTTCTGGGGTGCTTAGTGAAACAAGAGCATCGTCCACATAAAGAGAATTTTCAATAATGAAAGCAGCTAAAGGAAACTCATCTTTATACCTCATGGCTAGCTCCTTAAGGCAGCGTGTAGCCAAAAAGGATGAACTTTTAAGTCCATATGACACTGTGTTTAACTGTATACATTGAATAATATCAGTAGCATTGTCCCTCCACAGAATATTTTGAAGACTTCTGTGTGTAGGATTTAATGAAATTTGCTTGAACATGTTTTTATATCTGTTATAAAAATATACTCATCAAGTCTAAAAAGTAGCAAAATGTCTAATAATTCGTTTTGGACCAAAGGCCCATTAAGTAACATATCATTTAATGACACTTTTTTATTAGTTTTCATGGACCCATCGAAAACAACTCTACACTTAGTAGTCCTTTTATCAAACCTTAGTACAGGATGATGTGGTAAAAAATAGACAGGATCTGAATGGAGGTCATATTGACTGATGTCTATAATAGTACCATGATCTTGCTCAATGTAATCATGAATAAAATCTTTATACAGTTGGAAAATTAGGTCATCTTTTTGAAGTCTCTGTTCTAAGTTAAAAAATCGTTTTAGTGCTAAATTAAAAGAGTTACCAAGATTTTCATTAATAGCTTCTAGTGGCAATTTAAGAGGCAAACTAACTTGAAATTTATTATTTTTAGTGTCTAAAGTTACTGTATCATTGAATATTTTTTCACAAGCATCATGTTCTGGCAAAGATTCAGAAAAATATTCAGGTATGCTTTCAGTATTAAAAAATTCAGTTAAACAGTCATTTAAAGTATTGTCACAAGTTTTGCAAAATAAAGAGGTTACTTGTTGTGGCCCTTGAGAAGCTGTCAAAGACCCAGCGATTACATAACCAAATTGAGTGCGAAGTACTGGAACAAATGGTGCACTAGGGCTGGCTTCCTCCTGCGCCTGCTCATGGAGACTGGCTTGATGCTCAGAAGGCAGCAACAGCTGGAAAAATAAATCAGCTCCTATAAGTATATGTATTACACTTGGCATATTAAAATCTTTGTCGGCCAGCTCAATGTTAGCGGGGAGCTTAAGTTTGCTCATGCTGATTTTTCTTTGAGGTAATTTTGATGTGATAGTATCTAAAACAAAACATGTAGCAGAGATTGCAAAGTCATTAGTGAGAGACTGCAATTTTAAATTTACTCGCCCTGTTACATTATAAATTTTGTTGCCAATTCCAACTATAGGAGTAGCAATAGCCTGTGGCTGTACACCTAATAAATTGACAAGCTCCTTGGAAACAAATGAAATTTGAGATCCACTATCTAAAAGAGCTTTTACATTATATTCAACTCCATTACTCGCTATAATCTTAACTCTAGCGGTTGGTAAAAGAACCTGTTTGTCGCTCACTTCTAAAAATAAAGTGACGGGAGATTGAATATTTTCTTGGTGAAGAAATTTGTTATGCTTCTCTTTGCAGATGTCACATTTGAAAAAGAATCTGCATTTATTATTATGCTTGTTAAGGCAGATTTTGCATAAATTGTTGTCTGCAACAAACTTTAGTCGGTCCACAACTGAAAGAAGTTGAAATTTAGGACAACTAAATAATTTGTGAGGTGACTTACATAATAAGCAGGCTGAGGTTGACTTCATGGAAGTAGCCGCCGCACCTTTCATTGTAGCCACATAGAGGCCTTTGGAACAGCATTGTATTGTACCTGTTGTTTCTCTGCATTTTCAAGCGCTAAGGCACGTCGCTCTAGAAATTCAATTAGAGAGTGAGTTGTGCGTTCATCATGCAACATTTGAAATTCCCTATTGCAATAATTATCTAACTTTCGAGTTAATATGCAAAGTATTAATGGATCCCATAAGGATACATCATGTTTTAAATTTTTTAAAGCACCTAACTGTTGTTTAATTATCGAGACAAACTGTCTAATATTTTGAGCCGTTGACTTTATGACTGCTGGCATGTCTAATACGATATAAATGTGTTCAGAAGTTATTTTATATACATTATCAAATCGATCATTGAGTATTTTACAAGCCTCATCATAACTTTCAGGCAGGAGTGGTAGGTTTTTTATTAACTCAAGAGGTTTTTGTAAACAACTACGTAGATAAAATAGCTTCTGAATTTTTTGCAAACTATTATTTTTATCAATTAAAGCGTTGAATAAGCTTATAAAGGGTTTATATTCAGAATATTTACCCGTAAACGATGGAATGTTTATTTTAGGTAAGCGTGTTGAAGCAAACTGGTCTTTATTTGAAGACGCTGGATGCGGCGCAGAAGATGCCTCAACAGACAAACGCTTGATGATAGATAAAGTTTCAACATATTTGGCTTCGACAGCCTCCAAATCATCACTTGACGGCTCTAAAGCACATATTTCGAGATTAAGCGCCTCGCACTTTTCGAAGGACGATCGTAACCTTTCTTCTTTGACACTTAACATGTGCGGATTAATGTCAATATCCGCATTAGAAAAGAAATTAAAACACTTGGTTAGTGCCCCTTTCAGAACGGCGCCCTTTTAATTAAAGCAGATAGCTCTGCCTCTATATTCGTACTCTCGGTCATATTTGCAGCGCACGCACTTATACACGTTCACTGAATTAATAATTATGACGCTAAAATTTACGCACTTGGCAAGACAGAACTTAAACAAAAAACTTAAAAGGCTTGACACAAAGTTGTTGAAGCTAAAAATGGCGGGATGGCGTCCTGTCGTCAGTCGTGGCGTTCGACGGCAAGATGGAAGATGGTGGCGCCACGCTCGCAATTACACGCAATCGGCAATGGTAGTGTGGCCAATGGCGTTGAGGCGCGGCCGCTACAACAAAAAATGTTGACCAATACCGTGACTTCACTGCACACTAGTAGGACTCACAGCGCCGTGCAGCGGCGAGTAGCAGAAAGATCTCTTTCTTTCTGGAAACGCCGATTTTCTCCGATCTTCCTCTTGGCGGTTAAAATTGGAAGTTCCGCTGTTTTTCTTTTGTAGGTAATGGAAATAATATATGATGAGTATTGAATACACCGTTGACGGCTTCAGCTGTCGACGAGTTTGATTGGTAATCACTCACACGGCGGCAACAGACGTGGAGATTGTAACCGTTTCGGGCGTCGTAAAAACTGTCCTGAACAACGATCTTGCACTTTATTTGTTTACACTCGCGGTACCTCACCATTCGAAGGACCATGAAAAGAAGTTTAATTGTTTT
The DNA here is from genome assembly GCA_944739405.2 of Euclidia mi. Lineage (NCBI taxonomy): Eukaryota > Metazoa > Arthropoda > Insecta > Lepidoptera > Erebidae > Euclidia > Euclidia mi. The sequence goes on from OX123184.2 coordinate 116,168,553, forward strand.
TGGGGCTGGTTCAAATTAAACGAGGTCCGTGAGGTAAAAATGCGTGTATTCGCTTGTACCACAGTTAGGGAAGAAGTGCGGGCGGGGCCGCATAGCGTTACCAACACATAAAATATGAATCTTACACACTAATATACATGTGTAGCAAAACAAAAAAAATGTTGGGTTGCCAACAGGTATCCCACATCACCCCCCTCCAGAGACCGTCAAGGGCGATAAAAATCGGGAAATCTGACACGACGACCAGAGCGAGTCTGATAATTAATTATGGTATCAGTTGGGTCATTGTCATTATGGTCAGTCTGTTTGTCAGTCAGTACATACGCAGCTTTTAACCGGTCAATAGAAACAGTAACTTCTTTACCCTTACATAAAATTTTAAATAGGTATTTAAAATTTTATTTAAGGGTCACCCTTGCTAAGTACTTTATGAGGGCCAGTATACGCCGATTGTAGGGAACCACGCGACGCATCTTCCCGGAGGAATACGTGGTCGCTGGTAGATCTTCTTCTTCTTAGCCATTTTCTACCAAATTGGTGTAGGCCTCCTTCAGATTCCGCCATTTAGTACGATCTTTTGCTACTTGCATCCATTTCGATCCTGCAGTTTTCTTAAGGTCATGTTCCCAACGCATCTGTGGTCTTCCTTTTGGCCTTTTTTTACCCCAAGGCCTCCACTCCAAAACTGCCTTACCCCATGAGCCATGTTTTCGGGCTATGTGTCCTGCCCACTGCCACTTAAGACTTGCCACTCTTTTGACGGCATCTGCAACTTTGCTTTGTTCTCTGAGCCAGGTGTTTGTTTTGCGGTCTCTCAGTGTAATCCCCACGAGCTTCCTTTCTACTTTCCTCTGGGCGACTTGTATTTTGTTAACGGTCTCCTTTGTCAGGACCCAAGTTTCTGCTCCATATGTAAGTACCGGTAGAATACACTGATCGAACAGCGTGGCTTTCTATTCAGCCGTTACGTTCATTTTGAAAGCAAAGTCCAGTTTTGAGTAAGCTGCCCACATGAGACGGATGCGTCTATCTACCTCATTGACCTGGTTATCTTTGCCCACTCTTATTTCCTGACCCAGATAGACGTACTTCTCTACCTTTTCAATGACAGTTTGGTTGATCTCAATTGTATATGGTGTGGGATCATTGGTCATTATTTTAATTTTTTTTATGGTTCATTACCAAACTGACATTTAAGGAGGCTTCGTTCAACTCATGGATCATTATTTGCAAGTCTTTAGGATTGTCACTGAGAAGAACGATATCGTCAGCGAATCTTAGGTTGTTCAACCTTGCTCCCGGTAGCTTAAGACCACGTTCTTTCCATGAAAGTTTCTTAAAAACATCCTTTAATACTAGGGTAAACAATGTTGGTGAAAGAGTGTCTCCCTGTCTTACACCTCTATTAATGTTTATTTCTTCCGTTTGTTCGGCCATTGTAACTTTCATGGTAGGGTTATTGTAGATGTTCTCAATAAGTTTCGAGTACCTATGGTCTATTCGCCCATTTTGAAGTGATTGGACAACCGCCCACAACTCCACACTGTCAAATGCTTTCTTGTAGTCGATGAAAGCTAACCAGAGAGATGTTTGATATTCCGTAGCTTTTTCAATTACTGTTCTCATCGTCAAAATGTGGTCCATGGTGCTATATCCGCTTCTAAAGCCGGCTTGTTCTGGGGGTTGATAGAAATCAAATTTATTGGTCAAACGAAGAACGATTATGTTAGACGAACTCATCATGTCAGGATCGGTTTATGTCCACGGATAGATGCTTGAATGTGTTCAAAAGTATGTCTACCATGAGCAACAGCTTGTTGTCCAGCTTGGCAGCAATAACTTCGAGAAAGAAATCGACCGTAGTGTCCAGTTGGATTGGGCAACGTTTGGCAAACTACGTCAAGTTTTCTTTTCGCCCCTACCACAATGCCTGAAGACCAAAGTCTACAACCAATGCGTCCTACCTGTTATAACAAACGGTGCCGAGACGTGGACACTCACAGTGTGACTAGTCCCCAAACTTAAAGTCACGCAGCGAGTATAAAATCCGCAACGAAGTTATCCGACAAAGAACCAGAATTGCCGTCATAGCTCACAGAATAAGTAAGCTTATGAGGCAGTGGACTGGTCATATCTGCAGAAGTACTGATGGCCGATAGACCAAGTTTGTCCTAGAGTGGAGACCACGACTCGGTAAGCGTAAGGTTGGGTGGCACCCGATTAGGTGGACTGACGACTTGAAATTGAGGCTGGGACGTAATATGGGGTGGAGAGGGACAAATCACGACTTCATGAATAGTTTTAAGACAGTTTTACACAGATATATTGCTGTACCCGCTTTGAAAAGATTGAGTCTTCATGGTATCTTTGTTATCGAATATAAAACTGTTCAATAAACATTGCGATTTATCCAAAAACATTAAAATATATACCATCCCTATTCACCCGGCATTTGAGGTTAATAGGGATGCGAATAGGGTTAATAGAGAAATTCACTAGGGCTGGCACTAGTGAATTTCTGAATTAATCAATTTCTAATTTTGCCTACATTACACATGAGGTATCATGTGTAATAATGTAAAAGACAGCAAAGGCCATGACGGTCAGTCGCAATGAGCATCAAACATTAAATAGGTACTGATCAGAGGCTCAAATAAAATGCACTCATTACTTCCATGGTTTATTTCTATTAAAATCAAAAACAATAAACATTTAAATTGTTATTTAAATTATTTAACATTTCAAAATTATCAAACTTATATCAAGTTATTATAAAACATGGCTTTAGCAAATAGAATATTAAAACGTTAATTATTACATACTAATTCAAGTTAACATAAAGTCGTTAGCTTATAATGCCTACATCATGTTACTGTTACATTTTGGAAAGACTAACAATAAAAAGAGCTCAAAGTCGAACGCTTAAGTATTAAGGATATGATATCACACAAGGTTTATAGTAAACCTTGACTATAAAAACAAAAAAATATATAAAATATTTTAAACGTCTGAAAATAAAAACTGAAATAAAGACCACTCACTTTGGAATGACTAAAATTAAAAAAAGACCTCAACATTGAACGCTTATACATATTCTAAGGATACGAGATTACGCATGGTCTGGTATGAAACCTTCATTATAAAAAAATAAAATATTATAAACTTCTGAAAATAAAAACGGATCTATAGAAACAACAACTAATCGAAATCTTCAGAATCCGTCAGATCTCGAAGAATTTCAACATCATTCCTATAAAAACTAGGTCTTCTGAGACCACTAGTGCCAGGCTGAGGTTTTAAAAACTCGTTACCGGAGCTTCTCAGGCTACTCGTAATAGGTTTAGGTTTAGAAAGTTGGGTATCGTCCTCACTGTAACTGCATCTTCCACTAGGTTTAAGTTCTAAAGGCATTTGACTCTTGTATATAATTTTTTCATCGGATAAAATGCGTATTCTTTTTCCTTCAGGTATATTGTTTTTAATGGTTTTTGATGCATCACTAGGAATTGTTATTTCGTCTGTTACAAAGAATTCGTCTTCCAGAATTACAGGCATTCTATCAATGTCAATCAGATCTAAATTTAAATTTTCTTGTTCTTGTAATATATTTTCTTCTGTAATTTCAGAGCTTTTAGTTATTTCTTTGCTGCATTTTCGTGGTTTTGATTTTTTGCCAACACCCTTTCCTTTTACAGAGTTAATATTTTCTTTTCCTTTTCTTTCTTTAGGTGTATTTTTTTTTTAGTATTTGTTTGATTCTGAAATCCAGTATTTGTTTGACTCTGAGATGCCTTTAATGGGTGAGTAGTAGTAGGTTTTGGATCAATATCAGATACTCCATTTGAGTTCGAAATGTCGCTTTCCATGTAGTTACTATCTTCTAGACTTTTTTCCGGGTACAACGTTTATTTTCTTAATTTTATTAATTGTTCTTGTATTTTGCGATCCATACCGCATTTCTTTCAATAATGATAAAACTGATTCATCAATGGCTTCTTTTTCTTCCGTACTAAATTCATGTCTTGTGTTATTCTGGTAATCTGCTGAGAACTTTTTCTTTATTCAAAGGGCTAATTCCCGCTTTCGTAAATGCAGCTAAAATGTTTTGATTTATATTTGGTTCCATTTTCTGTAACATTTTTTTTTAGTAATTTGGGAAATACATTCTTCGGTATTATGGGTAGTACCCGGCCTTCAGTTTTTTGTGTACATCAGAATGACGGGTGTACCTCAAAGAATAGTGGTTTTATATACACGGAAGCAGGCAGCGATAGCCTAGTGGAGATACCAACAGACTGCCATGCAGAGGGTATCGGGTTCGAATCCACGGCGCGCACCAATGACTTTTCGGAGTTATGTGCGTTTTGAATTGTTAATTATCGCTTGTCCCGTGCCTCGGAGAGCACGTTAAGCCGTCGGTCCCGGTTGTCATGAAGATCTTTTACAATCGTTACAGGGCGTCAGAACCTTCTAATAAACTGACACTAGTCTAAACCATGGAATATCGCTATCCCTTCGGGTTGCGGAGGTCGGACAGGCAGTCGCTCCGTGGAAAAGCTAATATTCAGCCAAATCCGGTTGGGCTAGTAAGCGGACCCCAGATTGAAACTGGGATAACGCTAAGTGTATGATGATACACGGAAGCAATGTTCAAGCAATGTAATGAATGTGCGTAAAATTTAATGCGTATGGTATTGTGGATAGTACCCTACCCACAATACCATACGCAGTGCATAATTAACTTTTGTTACCTAAGTACTTTCAAAAAGTAATTACATATTATCAGGCCTGTCTCACTACGACGCAAAATCCTCGAGATATTTACCTACTATTCTGGAAAACAACGTAATTTCAACCTTTTGCATTGCGTACCTATACCGTTCATAGTACAATAACTGTCTGCCGTCTCGCTTCAACCTGGTAGGGCTTTCGGCTAGCGGCGGGGGCCGGGCGGCGAGTTTTTTGTTTACTTTTGTTTCGCAGATGCGTGCGCTGCGTGTGCGACAAGTCGAGCGAGTGCCTGCCAGCATAGACTAGTTCAGTGACCGGACGCTTGCGTTTATCATACCTAAACTCGGAAGTGAAACTTCTGTACCGTAAGGTACTATTTTTCTGTGATATTATGTAGTATTAATAATCAAAAACATAATTAATTACTAATTACTTCTCACTAATATTATAGGTGCTACATACATAGACTCACGCCGATAGGCAGAGACTACCGACCGATATTGTACTAAAAATATTCAACCACATTCACACAACACCTGCTAGCCCTAAATTAAGCTGGTACTATGGATGTTAGATAATGGATTAACATACATTGTCCTTATTTTTATAATATATACATATAATACATGGGAACACACAGACCATGACATACACACATCAACAAATTCTAGGGATATCTTAATCCTAAATTATTTACGAGTTTATAGTTTAGAACCTTGTTAGTTTCCACAAAAAGTTTATATACAGATTAAAACCTCTTTTATTCTATTTTCAAAATTTGAACATGGAAAGAAAAAAAACAAAATAATAAACAAAATATGGCGGCAAATTTGCTAGTAATTCGTTACATTAAAGAAAGTTAAAACTGTTTTATTATAATTATTAATGAAAAGGGTTTTTAATTGTTTTTCTTTTTTAATTTAACGTGACGTACGAACTTTAAAAGTCATGTCACGTCGTCATTTGAGTCGAGATGAAATGTTACGAGCCGTGGGCATGTTAGAAAATGGTGCAATTCAACGCGTCGTTGCTGAGGCCCTACATACCAGTCAAAATGTGATATCAAGGTTGTGGTCACGTTATCGCAGTACTGGAGATGTGGCCGAACAGCACACAGGTAGATATCGTGTTACTACGCAGAGACAGGATCGATTTCTCCAAATGACCGCCAGAAGACAACCCAATATCACAGCGCTGCAACTAGTGCAAAGGCTCCAGGAGGACCACCAGCTGCTGGTAAGCGACCAAACCGTGCGAAGAAGGTTACATGAAGTTGATCTTCATGCTCGAAGACCATTGCGTGTTCCAGCATTGCGACGTGGCAATCGCGGTCGGCGGCTTTCGTGGGCTCGGGAGCATTTACCATGGAGTGACGAACAATGGTCTTTGGTGCTGTTCACCGATGAGTCCCGGTTTGGGTTTCACCCGGATTCACGAAGAACACGCGTTTGGAGAGCTCCAGGGAGAGTTAGCCGTCTACGGCACCCTCAGGAGGTCCACCCATACCAAGGCGGGACAATCATGGTGTGGGCAGGAATTCGTCTTGGCGGACGAACCCAACTCGTTTGGATCCAAGGCAGCATGACTGCACAAAAATACCACGAAGAGGTAGTAGAGCCCGTTATTGTCCCACACAGAACTCAAATAGGCCATGAATTTCTACTCATGCACGATAATGCTCCTTGCCATACGGCGCGGCTGGTATCGACCGCTCTCCGAGAGCACGATATTCAAGTTTTGGATTGGCCTGCACAGTCGCCCGACTTAAATCCTATCGAGCATGCCTGGGACATGTTACAACGAAAAGCTTTGAGAGATTTTCCACCAAATTTGACGACTGAACAACAACTTTACGAACACTTGCAAAGGACATGGGACCTCATACCGCAGCAAGACATTGACAATTTAATTTTAAGTATTAACAATCGATGTCGATGTGTAATCAATGTAAGAGGTGGCAACACTGATTATTAATGATTAGATTTTACAAGATTTTTTCCATTTTTATTAAAATTAATAGTTTTTTAAGAAGAAATGTTTGTTGTTATCATACTAATTTTCCATGATGATTAAAAAAATTTTTTTTTTATTTAAAACAAAAAAAAACACGAAATGTTTTTTATTTTTATTAAAGACCTTAAAATAATCTATGATTCTTCTATTTACTGTATCAGAAAATTCTTCATAGATTTTTAGATATTTGATGAAATATAAAATATCCCTAGACTTTGTTGATGTGTGTACATCCATGTTCACGATTACAAATGTTTGATTTGAGCGGGAATCGAACCAGCGACCTTCGGCGTGACAGTCTGTTACGCTCCTGCTAGACACGTCAATTACATTACATCATTGTTTTCGTCTTTTCGCATCTTTTGGAATAGGAAAAAATATTTCAGCAGGTGTAATTCTTATATTTTTTTTGCATTTAGGTACAAGACAATACATATAAAATGTTTTTTTAGTTTTATCCATCGTCTGAATAGTTATTAGGTATGACTGAAAATAGCTGTAAAATTACTGTAACACCTAATGTTATCAAACACTTGAGACTGACCGAGTGTGCATTGTGACGTCATCATAAGCCCGCGAAAAAATGGTGGCGTTTTAGCAGGCCAGATTTTATCGAGATTTAATACTTTATTTTATAGCATAATTTGATCACTGTGAAGAGTTTTTATATTTTGTATGAATATAATATGTTGATCTATATGATAATATAAGTAAATATAAAAATATACATATTCCCTATTGCTACGTAGATGCTGAACGCAGAAACGGACTAGACGCGTAATATGGCAGGTCTAATTTGACGGAATAAACGCGACCGATGATACGCTCGACGCATTTTCCGTCAGATATGTAGCGACCCTTATTAGACTTCTGTCATAATATTGTGTCTGACAGAAGTTTGCAGTGTGGCCAATTTAGCGATTTGTGGCTAGAATTGTCGAAATATTAAGGACCTAGCGACAAATAAAACAAAAGATCAAAATTATTTAGCAACTTATCTGACAACTTTGAGCTAATTTTTTCCTAGGGTTATAAGAAATAAACTAAAAAAAGCAGACTACCAAATAACAATCACGTTGACAAGCGGTTTTGATGTATACGATGTGCTTTAATTATAAGTTAATTGACTCGGACAACAGAGTTGGACATACACTCACAAGATAAACGAAAGTGAAATAATTAAAATAACCCCGCTATCCTCTTGTGACCATGCTCCAGCTTTACTTTATTTATGACCATCATAAGCCCTGTATATGAACTGTCCTACTGCTAGGCACTTGTACTTGTCTCTCCACTATGTGAAATCCATGTCGATAGGTATCCGTGGTCAGATCGCATTGTTAGATCAACCGGACCACGTCCACTCTTTTGTGTCCTAGTTTTTTGTAATCTAACTACGGACACATACGATAAAAGATATCCATGACCATACCCTAATATGGAAGGTGATATAAAAACTGCACTGTAGGTATTAACTAAGTGATTAATGGCCAATAGCAGGCCACCAAGCAGGCCATTATGCAGGGCATGCCATTACCAATAAAATTTGGATGACATTTGAATGTCAATTACAAAATCCATACGATTTCTTTATTGATCTCCTAATAAATAAGTACATTGTATTAGGTACCTACCTCGTGCAACATTGCTTATACACTATTCTTCCTACAGGTACTTATGTACCGTAAGTACATTGTGTTTTATAAAATAAAATGAAGAGGAGAAGTGGTAAGCAGAGCTTAGTTAAACTAAATGAACAAAAAGATGTGTTTAATAAATATAAAGAACATTTCAAAAACCTCGATCTGATACCTTCAGCGTCCGATCAAATTTTTACAACTATCTCCAAGGAATTGCAAGGCAGAATGTCTGAAAAAGCCCTCTTTATATGAAGATCGTCATAATCATCAGGTATTTAATTTTCATTATATATATATATATATATATATATATATATATATATATATATATATATATATATATATATATATATATATATATATATATATATATATATATATATATATATAACAACTTCAACTCATAATGTCTCAACTGGCTGACATCCGAACGGCACAGGATAATCTTGAAGAGTCCTTTTCAAGGAGGATGGCAGAACTTGAGGCACAGCTTCACATTGGTGGTCCGGCAAAGGAGACTGTCGCTAATGTAGCGGAGGAGTTCCGCACGTTCCGGGAGCTTATGTTTTCAATGCTTGGCATCTTGAGACGGCAAATCAACGAATGCGCCCATACACTCGACGCGATGGAGACGAGGCACAGGCGGAAGGCACTGATTTTTCTTGGGGTTCCAGAAGAAGAGAAGCAGGATTGTCGGGCCTCTGTGCTGCAAATAGTGCATAAGCTGGCGCTCCCTGATGTAACATCGGCTGACATCAACAATTGCCACAGGATTGGAGCCTCCACCAGTGACCGTCGACGACCGATTCTGGTCTGGTTTGAGAAAGCGGATCTTAGATCGGCCGTTTGGAGAGCCAAGACGAAGCTGAAAGGTACAGCAGTGTCGATGAAGGAGTTCCTGACGAGATCACGACAAGCAGTGTTCGGAAAAGCTCGTCACCACTTTGGAATGCGGGCCTGCTGGACTCAAGACGGCGTAATTGTGGCGAAATCGTCCGATGGTAGCCGCCATAAGTTCACAACAATGGAGCAGCTCAACTCCCTGATGGCGAAGTATCCCAGAGAAGTAGACGGTTTGGCATCAGCGGGCGAAAGTGGCGTCGCAGTGAGTACTGGTTCTTCAAACGCGAATTCCAAGGCGCGTAAATAACTGTGTCTTCCACTAGTATAGACTTGTCTTGTTGTTTTGGCATTCATTACATTTATTGTGTTATTATTTAGATGTGACCATAGTTATATAGGTGTTATGCTATCTATTTTATTTTACCCACATTATTATTGCTTTACTACAGAAAAGTCATTAGATTATGTACCTACTTTGTTTACTTACTTCACACTTCTAACATATTATGTCAAGTGTCGTTGTCAATGTTGTCAAACTAAGTTCGCTTGAAATAGTTGCGTTCGGAAACATTGTGTGTATTACGTTTCGTTGTACATTGTGTTAGGTTAGCAGTAATAACGTTTCATTACATTTTCTTTCTGCTAAATATTATTTTGTGTGAGCTGGCGGGTGGTGCAGAGATAGTATTATTTTGTCTTTGTACCTTAATATTTTGTACCATACATTTAATTTCATAGTATAAGTTATATATTTTATTTATTGTTATTTATATATTTTATTTGTAGTTTATGGATAATTTGTCTGATAGCGATGCTTATCTATCTGCTAATGAATCTGCTTCCAACTCTGATAACGAGAGCTTTTGTTCTGTTGATGGCACATTGGGGGACTGCTTACGACATACTTTTGCGCAGAAATCGGGCTTAATGTTCAATGTTTGCCACATTAATGCGCAAAGCATACCTAGCCACCACAATGACTTGCTTGAAAGGTTTTCTGATGTAGATATTCACGCCGTCCTGAAATTAATGTCAAAGGTGCCAAAGCTGTGCTTGGCGTCGTATATTGTCCACCAACCGTCGATTATTTCTCCAGTATCGAGCCGATACTGGAATCTTTAGGGTCAGAGTACGAACATCACCTCATCATGGGCGACTTTAATACCGATCTCCTTTCCAACCATTCCAGCCGTACCTGTAAACTCCTTAACATCATTGAGTCAGCCAGCCTCCACATTTTGCCATTACAGCCCACTCACCACAATGTTAATGGGGAGGACACATGGCTTGACTTAATGCTCACATCCACTCCTACTTTAGTGTCCTTTCATGGTCAACATCCTGCTCCTGAATTTTCCCGTCACGACCTTATTTTCCTTTCCTATCACCTAAAACCTCCTAAATCCTCTCCCAAAGTTCTGCACAAGCGTTATTTTAGTCGTATGGATGTAACCAAACTCCTTCAGGATGCAGCTGACCTGAATTGGGAAAAGATGGAATCTGCGGCTACGGTAGATGAGAAAGTTAGCATCTTCAATACTGCTGTCTGCAAACTGTATGATGTTCATGCTCCCGTACGGAAGGTAAAGGTGAAACGGCCACCTGCACCCTGGATTACGAGAGGGGTGCGCATGGCAATGAGGCGGAGGGATCGGGCATTCCGAAAATATAAGAGGGAGCGTTGCGAAGATAACTGGCTTCTTTTTAAATCTGCAAGAAATCGGTGTAACCTGATGGTTCGCAACGCTAAACGCCAACATATTCTCCAAAATATTTCCTCGTCATCCCCAGCTGATATCTGGAAGTTCCTTGGAACTCTAGGTATCGGCAAACAGCGGCGTGCTGACATCTGTGGGACGCTCGGTTTGGATGATATCAATAGACATTTCACCACTTCCTCTACATTGGATCACCAAACCTCGCGTCTCACGGTTAGCTACGTGGCTGCTTTACCTTGCCCCGATATTGAATCCTTCCACTTTTCTCCAGTAGCACCGGATGAGATCAAAAAGATTATCCTTTCCATCAAGTCCAATGCCGTAGGATGCGACAACATCAGCCGTCGCATGATTACCACCATCCTGGACCATCTCCTCCTTGCTATCTCCCACATCATCAACTTTTCCCTCGATTCTGGCACCTTCCCGTCCCTTTGGCGCAAGGCTTACGTTATTCCTTTGCCAAAAATCCAAAATGCTTCTCTTCCTAATCATTTTCGTCCCATCTCTATTTTGCCTTTTCTATCCAAAGTCCTCGAGTCCTCGTCCTGTGTCCAAAAACAACTGTCCCGATTCGTTTTCCTGAATAACCTGTTAAGTCCTTTCCAGTCTGGCTTCCGTCCTGGTCACAGTACTACCACCGCCCTCCTCAAAGTGACTGGCTATATTAGGGAGGGTATGGAGAACACCAAAGTCACGGTGTTGGCTTTGATCGATTTCTCTAATGCCTTTAATACCGTCAGTCACGATGTCCTTTTATCCCTTCTTTCCCATCTCAAAATCTCATCCGATGCTCTGGATTGGTTCTCAAGTTATCTTCGAGGTCGTCAGCAGTCGGTCCGCCTAGATGATTCATCATCGGAGTGGTGTGACAATAGCTCTGGCGTTCCTCAAGGCGGTATTCTTTCTCCTCTTTTATTTTCTATGTTTATCAATCTCTTAACACCTAATCTTCAATGCGCTTATCATCTTTACGCCGATGACTTGCAGATATACTCTCAGGCTACAATCGATGACGTTTCGGTAGCAATAGACATGGTTAACAGAGACCTAGCCGCCTTACAAACTTGGTCCGAAAAATTTGGCCTATCTGTTAACCCAAGCAAGTGTCAAGCAATTATATTAGGTAGTCAATGGTCTATCAGAAAACTTGACATTACATCTCTCCCGAAACTTAGTTATAATAACACTACTATAGAAATGTGTCCAGTTGTCAAGAACTTAGGATTATATATGGATAGCACTCTTAATTGGCAATCTCAAGTGACGCAAGTGAGCCAAAAAATTACCAGTACCCTACGCACTCTCTATCGGTTGAGGAACTTTCTGCCGTCCACGACTAAGACATTGCTTGTGCAAGCTTTAATTTTTCCCTTGTTCGACTATGGTGATGTATGTTACTATGACCTGAATGCAGATCTTCTTAACAAACTTGACCGTCTTCTCAATAACTGCATTCGATTCGTTTTCAATCTTCGCAAGTATGACCATGTGTCTACTTTTCGTTCTCAGTTGAAGTGGCTTCCAATTCGTCAAAGACGCAGTTTGCGTGCCCTCACAACCCTCTATTCTATCCTTATGTCCTCTAATACCCCAAAGTACTTCAGTGAGCATTTTCAGCATCTTTGTTCAACTCACGACCGAAACCTTCGTTCATATGACAATCTTCTCCTTCTTTGTCCTCCTCATACTACCAATTTCACTCACTCTTCTTTTTCTATACAAGCTATCCTTCTCTGGAATGGCCCCCCTCTCGAAGTCAGGACGTCCATTACCAGGTATGGCTTTAAATCAAAAGTTAAAGCACTGCTATTGGAAAAGTTAGCAGAAGTAGCATATCATTCGTTCATATCAAGGTATTTGTTTCGTATTATTATAAAATATGTATGCATAATATTTATTTATGTATAGTGTATATTTATGTATAGTATATATTTGTGTATAGTATATATTTGTGTATATTATATATTTATGTATTTTGTATTATATTTAAGTAAAACTACATCAGTCTCAATTGAATTGTAAAATACACCTACCTTTAATCTCTGCACTACCCTAAGGTAGACTGGCGGAAAATGCCTAAGGCATTAAGTCCACCTTGAATACGCATTGTGTATATGAAGTTTTAAAATAAATTATATATATATATTTATATATATATATATATATATATATATATATATATATATATATAAATGGCAAAAAATACAACCAATATCGAAGCTTACAGTAAGAAAGCAAATAAAATATGGGAATAAATATCAAACTAAGTATGTATTACCAAAGCATGAATGGGCACATTTATTGCGAGAAGAAACTTGGAGCAAAACAAAAGTTCCCTGTAGTTTTGCATTCAAAAGCCATTCTATAAAATATGGAGAAAGGGTAACATGCTTTGGGCAATGTACTGAATGAAATGCTAAAAATGCTAAAATAAAAATTATTATAAACTGGCTCACGGACAAGATTGCTCACTGTGAGGGTATGATTGAAGGGTATGATCCAAAATTTACGCATAATCCTAGGAAAAAAATAAAACTATCACCATTAACGAGAAAAGAACTCGCTAGTGAACTAAAATTTAAATCGCCGATAGTGGTAGCCAATGAGCTGGTAGATTCAGTGATGGATGTAGGTGATGCAAAGCCTCCACATATACCAACAACTGCCTGTTTGAGACAAATAAAATATGAGTGAGAGTGCAGCGACCATTTTAATGAAAATCCTGTTTTGGCATTATGGACTATGACCAAGATTAGTCCATACGATGATGTTATAAAGCATATATCTCTATTCCCATTCTATGTGTACTATTGGTCATCAGCTCAAGACAAGCATTACAAAGAATATGCTCGTCAAAATAGAGTCATTCTTAGTTTAGATGTAACCGGCAGTTTATTAAAAGAAGTTGGTCCTACAGATGAGACATTTATCCGAATTGATGTCAGTCATATGATAAAAATACTGTTCAATTTATCATGTTTTAAAAACGTCGATGGAAGGGTTAAGGCCCTTTATTTCCGATGTTTTGTGTTTACCAGGTCCATAGAAAATTATGAAATTTTGAAAGATATCATTTCTGATTTGATTACAGTCAGCCTGAATAAATACGTTGGCAAAGAAACTAGGTGTGCAGAAGCCAAGTTGCGTCTTAAAAAATTAACATCGAATACGGAAGTAAGCCGAATAGATGAAAATTGTGAAAATCTTGAGGTCATCGATTCAATTCATTTAGAGGATGTTGACATAGACACAACAAATTCCAATATTCCATCATGGTACACTCGCCTGATTGATAAAGAAAGTTTAATGATTTCTTTAACTGATGACGATGAGACGAGCTGTCATGAAAATTTATTCTATATGCCATCTCTGATACCACATCTATCAAGGTTGATTGAATGATACCAATATATGAATCCGTCATAAGAAACCCGTCCTCTTCCAATGTGGAAAGTAGTTTTAAAACTTTAAAAAGATTTCTCTTCCCCATATCGACTAAAAGTAATCGCCTGCGAGTCGATAAATTAATTATGAAACATTCTGAATTTATTGCTGGAGAAATCAAAACGGCTATCAATAAGGAACAGTCTGTAGCTAAGGAAACCAAAAAGGATAGACATAAAGTACGCAAAGTGATTGGGAAGAAAAAATATATCTCTGATGATTCGATATTCGCTGAAACTCAATCGTACGTTGAAAATTGGGGAGGTCTTGGACATGACAAAAAAACAAAAATGGAAAAAACGGTTAAAATGAAATATGTTCCACTGTTACAAAATGGTATTATAACCAGAACCGGTACAGCAAATTTAATATTAACGAATACCTGTGCCTTTGATTCCGTAGCTCAAGTTTTGACAGTAGCTTGCGCAGATGGATTCGCTGTGAGCACAACTGTTTTCAGTAGCACTACTAATAATTTTTGTAACTTTATAAAAGACCTTCTTGATGACCAAAAGTCAAAATTAGACCTCTACAAAAACCGGGCTCGGCTATTACAAAATTATAACTTTGAAATAAAAAAAATTAAAGGCACTACCGAAATATCCTGTCATTGCAGTGCTACATACATTTTTGAAAATATAGTTAAGGAGGTCATCTACAGTGCCATCTGCACTGTAGATGACCTCCTTAACTATATTTTAAAGAAAATTGTACAAATGAATTTTGCCCTATAAATAATGTACAAAGAAAGATTGCTTTTCTGCCATTAGACACCAATAAGACTGATATCTCTGAAGCTGCTGCATCCATGTTAGAAGAACATAAAATGGTCACCTGTCGTCGTCATAACTGCAACGGTATAAGAACTTTCGCTTATGTTCTGCATAATATTGTAAGCTTTGAATTAAGCCACACTGAATCAAGGTGTTTAGATGATATTCTACTAACAATTAATTTAGAATCAAATGAATACGATATAATAGGTATTATCGAATATTTGCCTTCGGGACCAAAAGATGATATCAACAGTATCGGTCACTACAGAGCACATTGCTATAGACAAAACAAATGGGTATGTTTTGATGACTTAAGTAGTAGAACAAGGAGAAGTCAGAAAAATATGATACCGCATTGCCTTGTTTATGGAATAAAATAATTATTATTAAAGAAGAAGTTTAGGATCGTACTGGTGATATATATTTACAACGGTCAAGATAGAGCTACCATGCCTGATTAATGGGGGTGTTCCACCAGCATAGTACCTACACCACATAGTAGCTGCGCTGGCTCTGCCTTGACAATTTGTAAACTCATGCATTTCTAGATTTCTACCTGTCTGAACTATTTTCTTGTTTTGTCCTTTAGTAGAGGAGACAGCGATAGCCTAGTGGAGATACCAACAGACTGCCATGCAGAGGGTATCGGGTTCGAATCCACGGCGCGCAGCAATGACTTTTCGGAGTTATGTGCGTATTAAAAAGTCAATTATCGCTTGTCCCGTGCCTCGGAGAGCACGTTAAGCCGTCGGTCCCGGTTGTCATGAAGATCTTTGACAGTCGTTATAGGGCGTCAGTACCTTCTAAATAAACTGACACTAGTCTAAACCATGAGATATTGCTATCCCTTCGGGTTGCGGAGGTCAGACAGGCAGTCGCTCCGTGGAAAAGCTAATATTCAGCCAAATCCGGTTAGACTAGTAAGCGGACCCCAGATTGAAACTGGGATAACGCTAGGAGGATGATGATGTCCATTAGTAGAGGAGACGTGGAATATCGAATTTCACCGGTCTGATAACCAGATGAGACGTATTTTTTATGTAATATAATTTATAAACAAATATTTCTATAATAACTTGCTTCTCAAAAAAGTGCTCATAGCTATTTTAAATTTAAGTAATTATAATCAACCGCAAATATAACTTTCTCGTTTATACAAACACTATGGAAAACAAAGTTATTTTTGGTGATGAAAACGTGATAGTGATATTTGGATAGGTGAAGATAAAGGGTATGTTAAGTGTTAAGGCTGATGCTAGTAATTAATAAACAAACAATGTTGGAGTGTTGCTATATTGCTTCAATATAGCAACAAATATCAAATAATTAGATTAAGTGCGAGTCCCGTAAGGGTCCCGTAGATCAGGTATCCACTTAACATACCCTTTATCTTCACTAAACTTAATATCACGATCACTTTTTGATCACCAAAAATAACTTTGTTTTCCGTAGTGTTTGTATAATCGTCAAAGTTATGTTTGCGGTTGATTAAAATTACTTAAATTGAAATAGCTATGAGCACTTATTTGATGGGCAAGTTATTATAGATATATTTATTAATAAATTATATAGGTAACATAAAAAACACGTCTCATCTGGTTATCAGACCGGTGAAGGTCCACGTTCCACGTCTCCTCTACTACTTTTTTTGAGGCGTTCCTATCCAGCTCCACCACGGATGACTACCCCATAATTATCATGGAATAATGTATTTTATTGCACTAAAGAATTTCAAATATGAACCTCTATAACCGCTTGACCGCGCACAAGTGACTAATCTCCCTTTTTCGAAATGCCGTAGACCAAGTGACTATTTTCCCTTTTTGGTTACAGCGCTATACTCGGTCTGAATTTACTGTTTCTTTCTATTACGTAATGTTTTAAATTATTTTTCTCTATTCTATTCAAATCATTGAACATTTCTTCATGCTAAAAATACGAAGCGAGTCTTAAAATCGTTAACCCGGAACGAAAAAATAATGTCAAATGCCTCTTTGTTTCGCGCGCTCCGTGATTACGTGCTTATCGTATGCGTGTAATTAAATATTTTTATACTATGATACATGTTTTTTTTATTTAATTCGGTGTAGATAGAATCCCTCTACAGTTAAAACTCATAAAATATGTATGTCATCGATTTACTTTTTAAAATAATCCTGTTTAAAATACACAAAGTGTTTTTTTCAACGATAGTCAATGTTCGCTGCTAAGTATAATAAATTAGAAAGTAAATATCAACAAAAAAATCATACGACTTGAAAGAGTCATTTATAAGGTTGAAGAAAAACATCACTTCAACTTACTCATATTACCGACTTATCAACAATAAATGTTTATGTTAGCGCGCCCATCTGGTGAGCAGCGGCGCGACATTTTGTTTAGAACGTGAGCGGTCAAGTGAATTCGGCGAATTGGCGCTAGCGGTCAAGCGGTTAATATCGCTATTAAAAACATATATAGACCGCGGCCGTCTTGTGGATGATTTAAGGAATTTTTATCAACTTTATTATGAAACCTATATCATTATTTTACTTAGCACCGCTACGGTCTATATGTTATAATAACGAATATATGAGAGTTCATTTATTTTAAATTCGTTAGTACAATAAAGTAGGTAGTTAGATACGCTTTGTCCATAGATACGCACCCCACGAAAATAAGGGTAAAGGTGAACGCCGACTTGGCCGCACCGCACGCGCCGCAGTATTCGCATTCGAATTATTTATATGAAGTTCTATGCAACCTCGCACACCCACCCGCGCCGCAGTCGCCGCAGTCGCTGAAACGACCGAACTCCCCAAGCCGCAGCTGATGACGTCACCAACACCGGGCCGCACGCAGCGGACGCTGCGGCTAGCGCGGCGCGGATGACGCTGAATGAAAGAACAGTGTTGCCAACACTGATTTTCAAAAATACGTAGATCAGAGTTAAAAAGTACGTAGATCTACGTACTTTTAATAATATTCTACATAAAGGGAGTAAAACATTGTAAAACGAGTGTTTCAAACATCGATTCGAGCCTGTAAGCAAATATTATTGACTTAAATTGATCGATATATTTTAAGTGTGTACTTGTTAAACTAATTGGGTACGAATAAACATGCAACAAATTATTAGCTACGTCCATTATTACGTGTGGTTTGTGTTTAATAATGGTTATTTCTTAGTAAAATTCCGTTATTTTGCTAATTTGGTAATTTGCTGCAAAATACGTAGATTCTGGGCCAGAAGTACGTAGGTTCGCGAGAAGGGTCTAAAATACGTAGATCTACGTAAATAGACGTAGAGTTGGCAACGCTGTGAAAGAAATCAAGTGCGATGCGTGCGGCGACGGGAACGACTGCAGTGACTGCGGTGCGGATAGATGTGCGAGGCCATTAACAAAAAGCGATGACTGCGGGGACTGCGGCGACTGCGGTGCGGCCAAGTCTGCGTTCACCTTAATCATCCGTTGTGGTGCTGGGTTGGGCACACCCTTTTTGACTAGGTACTTCTTTAACCGGCTTGAACAAGGAGGTTCTCAATTCGACTGATTCTTTTTTTTAATGGGTTTGATTGATTTTGATACATGTGAATGCTGGTGCTTCTCGTGTGGCCATGTAAATTTAACCAAGATATGACATGTATTTTTTTATTTATCCTTAAACATTCGTTTATAGGAATTTGTAATATATTTTGAGGAGCCTCTGAAGCACGTTTTTAAACGTACATAGTTTTGTTACTACGTAGTCAAGTTATAGTTTTTTTACTTTTTCTCATTTATGTAGGTACCCATGATAAGTATTCTACCTTTGCAATTTAACATTCCAACGTAACAAAATGTTGGTCGATTGTTTACTTTAAGAGTATTAAACTAGCCCCGTGAATTTTGCGACTAAAACAATATTATATAATATACTCATGATTGTACTACGCTCGCCCAAGACCTTTCTTTGGATACCAAGCACCTGATAATTATCTTTCGAAGAGAATTCGAAAATAAAGAACTTCTTTACTAGGTAAACCTCTGTTATAAGGGGATTCCAACCGTAGGTATTTAAATGGGGGATTTCAACCGTAGGTATTTCAAATGCTAAACAAATATAAAATCTGATGTTGATGTCATTTGTCTCACCGAACACTTTATGATGTCTGGACATGAGAACTCTTGTTTGATTCCTAACTATAACTTAGTATCGTGTTACTCTAGAACTGACTCAAAAAGAGGTGGGTCTTGTATTTTTGTAAAAAAAGGGCATAACTGCAAAGAAATATCAGTCCTAACAGGATATTCGATCCGTTCAGCTTTTGAGTGTTGTGCTATTGAGCTGACGGACTATAACATTATTGTTGTCTGTGTGTATAGAGTACCCTTAGCTAGTAACATATATATATTTTTTGATAAATTGAACATGGTCCTAATGTTTCTTTATAAACACTATCATAAGCATTATATTGTTATTGCTGGGGACTACAATATTAATGTCCTAATTAGGAATAAGTTAACAATTGAATTGGAATGTTTGCTACTAAATTACAATTTAAAACTACAATTAAAAGAACCTACAAGACATGTAAGCAAAACATGCATAGACAACTTTGCCCATAACTTTGGAAAAAAATGTAAGTCTGAGGTAATTGAGTTAGCACTGTCTGACCACACTGCACAATTGCTGAAATGTCAAGTAAAAAATATATGTTTAATTAAGTACTGGAAAATCAGGCGACGGGATTTTTGTATGGAAGACCAGGCAAAATTCAAATACTGTATAGGCCAAATGAGATTTCCAGATATGTACAGTACTTGTGATCCAAACATAGCATATAATACTTTCTTTGATACATTTAAGTTATTTTATAATCTTTGCTTTCCCCACAGAACTATAACCATACACAACCACAAAAAACCCAAGTGGATTTCACGGGGTATTAGGACTTGTAGTGTTAAGAAGCGCGAATTACTGTGGAAATATAGAAAAAACCCAAGTATAGATAACAAATCAAAATTGATGCAATACAACAAAAGACTGAAAAAAATTGTTACTTTAACCCAACGAGCGCAAAATAATTACAATATAATAAATTCAAAGAATAAGGCAAAAGCTGTATGGCAAACTATAAATGCTGCAAAGCAAAATAGGCCATTAGAATCTATACCATATATTAAATTTAATAATAATATTGTGACAAATCCGTAAGACATATCAAATGAATTTAATAATTATTTTGTAGATAAGATAACACCCATTAATACTATGCTTAAGAACCAACATAAACAATACCTAACATCTAGACCTAACTCAATATTTGTGAAGCCATGTTTGCCAGACGATATAAAGCAAATTATAAAAGGTCTAAAAAATACAAATAGTGTAGGTTATGACGATATCTGCACTAAAATAATTAAGTTAGTAACAGAAAGTATCTCACAACCTCTTAGCTACATTGTAAACCTATCTATAGAAGCTGGTGTATACCCCGAAAAACTAAAAGTTGCAATAGTTAAACCAATCCATAAAAAAGATAGTAAAGAAAACATGAATAATTATAGACCTATTGCCCTTATATCAGTCTTCTCAAAAATTATTGAAAAATACCTATATAATGAATTTCTTAAATATTTTGAAACCCATAATATTTTAGTTAAAGAACAAAAAGGATTTAGACAGAATAAAAGTATCAACCTTGCTATATATGAATTTTTAGAAATTATAATGTCCAATGTCGACAAGCGAATACCAATCTGCGCCATCTTTATGGATATGACGCTAGCTTTTGATCACGTGGTACATGACATTTTATTAAATAAGCTAGAGACATATGGTATAAGAGGCAATATTTTGAAATTAATAGAATCTTGCCTCAAAAACCGTACTCAATACACACAAATTAATAAAATTAATGTTAGAACTAAGATGGAGGATACATACCTATCAAATGAACGTAAAATAAAATACGGAGTCCCACAAGGAAGTGTATTGGGTCCATTACTCTTTATAACTTACATAAATGACCTTCCAAATGCGAACTCTAACCCAATGACGCTCTTTGCTGATGACAGCACCGTTGCTATTAAATGTAAGGACAGACTATCTTATGAGCATGATATAAACAGTACTCTTAATGCAATTATTAAATGGCTGGACATTAATAATCTTAAGGCAAACATAGCTAAAACTAAAATAATGCATTTTAATCAGCGTATAAAAGCAATCACACCTAACATTATGTATAAGGGTGAACCTGTATCGGCAGTGCAATCAACAACCTTTCTCGGCCTTACTGTGGATAGCAAGTTAAATTGGAAATCTCAGATCGAAACACTGTGCAAAAGAATAAACAGATCAGTATATGCGCTACATGAATTAAAACAGATTTCAAGTGTTGATACTTTAATAACTGCATATCATGGTTTAGTTGCTTCAGTCCTGAGGTATGGTGTCGTTTTTTGGGGAAATTCGACTGACATAGACTTAATTTTTAAAGCACAAAAGCGGTGCATAAGGGCTATGTTTGGGCTCCAAATGATCGAAACCTGTAAGCCGTTCTTCCAGAGGTTCAAAATTTTAACACTCCCAAGCCTATATATATATGAGGTTGCAACATTTGTGAAGGTAAATAAAAGTTTATTCACATTAGCCTCAGAAGCGAATAATAGACGACAACGTGACGCATTTCGCCTTTGTCTGCGCCGCCCCTATACCACTTTAATGCACTAAAGTGTCTTTCACATGGCACCTGTAATTTTCAATAAGTTACCTAAAGAAATAAGGGCGATGAACACTGCTGCATTTAAGAAAAATCTAAAGAACCTTTTAAATAATAAATGTTATTATAACTTAAAAGAATATTTAAATGATACATTTTCAAACTAAGACCTCATATTAATGACCTCAACTAATAGAATAATAAATTATAATTGATGTATGTATAATAATATTAATAATTAATGAATTGATAATGAATTGACATATAGGAATGACATTGAAATAATTTAATTGTTGTAATTGTAAGAATAATTTATATTAATTTATTTTATTTTATTTTATTTTCTATGATTTAATATCTTAAAATATTCTATATATCTAATTTTATATATTTATTTCAGTGTCAATCTTGATTTTGATAAACTATGACCATATTTATGTTTACATTTTGCATGCCTTATGGTAGAATCACTTGAAACATGTATTCCTAATAACACCATTGTAACAGTGTTTTCTGCAAAATAAATTATTTGATTTGATTTGATATGATCTTAAAACTTAGACATTTCCTAGAAATATATTATTCAGTTAAAATCAATTTATTAATACATAAAAATACATAGGGAGTACAATTTAAGTGACACGAGTTAGTTGTAAGTTTCATGTGAGGGTGTGCGTATGTGTGTAGTGGATAAGAGCGTTGAAAAGAAGTATGTGGCATGGTGTTGGTTGATATGTTGTAACTAAGTAGCGAATAAAAATTTTAATTTTATACTAGGGGACCCGTGCTGCTCCACAGCATATTTTAATATTATAAAAAAGCTCTTACATATAGGTATGATGAGTACATTGTAGCCTTATCTAATAAGTAAGATGATATTCTTACCAAAAATATATAGGTATATCACAAAACTTATTTTCTCACAACATTGGTTTTGCGTTGCACCTAAGGTATCGTGAAATTTCCACCGTGGCATTACTGAACGGCTTACTGCGAAATAGGGATGTGTAATAATATATAATATGTATAACTGAAATAAAGCTCTTATTAACGACTTCAAAAAAGGAGGATATCAATTTGATATGTATGTATGTAATATTATTGGAATTGCGTAAATGAAAAGAAATGTAATGATCTGGAGGAATAGTAGTTTTGGTAGGAATGGTACCTTTGGTAGCAATAGTAAGTAACACTTCTACCAAACCTACCAATTTCTACCAAACTACTATTCCTACCGAAAATACTATTCCTATCAAAACTACTATTGGTACCAAAACTACTATTCGTACTAACACTATCATATCTACCATTTTTTCAAAACTACCATTTGTACCAAAACCGCCGGTGCTGTCAAAAGTACCTTTTCTCTCAAAACTACTATTCTTACCAAAGCTACAATTTCTACCATAACTAACACTTGTAATATAATAATATGACAATAGTACTATGCACCGCTGTGATATGTTCCACATAAAAAAAATTAAGATGCCTGAAGAAAGTCCGTAATTTAAAAACACAAAAAAAATCCTAACATAAAACGTAAATTACCCGTCAGTAGGGTTGATTTTCCCAACATTAGGCGGACATTTCACTACATTTGGGGTAAATTCCTCGGGTCGCGGGTATACTGACGTCGATACCGCGACCCCATCATGAGGGTCGATAGAGGAACACCGCGGTGTTTTAGTGGGTATCCGAACCCCCGAACATCTAGGGGGGAGAGCGGAGCCACACACTCCCCTCCCACCTGCCCCAAACTCGGTACAGAGTTGGCGGAGGGTTCCCTTTGAGGGACAGTCCGTAACTGGAATTCATCGCGATACAAAGAAAAGGGGGAAAAATCCTCAACATCAGAGATCACTTCACCCAACCAATCAAAAAAATCAAAAAACCAATTAAGGGTTAACTGGTAACATTCGGGGAATATTACCTGCCATCAGCGATAATTCACTATAGGGATAATTTTACCAACATCGGGTATAATTTTACACACTACCACACTCATACCCGTATGAAATTAAGGCAAGGTCACCTTAAAGGAGGCATAATGGTTTTTCCTGGCAGTTACCGCAAGGAACTTATTAGATGCCATAAAAATATTTTTGAATTTAGAACCGTCCATGTAGAGAAAAAGCAATGGAATCTTAAGAAATTTATAGGAAAATATTGAAAAATAAGTTCAATGTCCACACCTATCTTCCTTCAAACTTACCCAATTTAAATGAGCATACCATCAAATGAAAGAGCTCTTTTCAGCGCGTGTTTTAGGCTTATAACGAGACGCCTACCTCAATGAGAACCAGATATATAGAAGCAGAAAGTCCTTGACTACGGCTACGAAAACGTAAAAAATGTATGGGAGAAAACTGTTTTTCCATATAACTTGATGAATGTGCAAGTTAGGTAATTTCTAATGCTCGATGACAAATCTATGCAGCGAGAGGTTTCATTTAAAAAAAAAATCATAAGAATCGGTTGGGTAGAACGGGCTGGCCGACTCGTATTATAAAACACAAATTCTTTTAATATATAGATTACTTTGTATTCTTAGTATATAAGTAAATACATGATAACTCAGAAACCTTGAAGTTTAAATTTTCCCCTATAACTATAAGGGACGTGCTCGGAACTCTTTCTACTTTATTTAGCGGGATTTGACTGAATATTAGCTTTTCCACAAAGCGACTGTCTGTCTGACCGTCGCAACCCAAAAGGAAGGCAATATGCCATGGTTTAAAGGAGGTACTGACTCCCTCGACTGTCAAACTCCCCGTGTCGGGTGGGTCTAGTGAAGAGTGACCTTTAACACTTTAACCGCCGCGTAGGTCACCGGTGACCTGCGGTAGCGGAGGATTGGCTGTCAATCATTTTTGCTTGGCAGTTAAAGTCATCATCATCATCATCCTAGCGCTGTCCCGGTTGCACTCCAAAACCCACGCCTTGGAGCCCGGGGTCCGCTTTCCGGCTGTGTCTCCTCCATTTCGCAAGGTCTTGAGCATCCCTGGTGGTTAGTTGGTTGCCACGCATGTCATCCCTTGCGACGTCAAGCCAGCATTTCTTTGGCCTTCCCCGTTTACCGGGGCCCGCGGTGGTAGCATGGTAAGACATTTGTTACCCACGTAAGATGCCGGATGACGTAAGACGTGGCCATACCAGCGTAGACGACACTCTTGCAGTTTGTCAGCAATGTCACGGACATGAAGGCAACCCCGGATGCGGGAGTTCCTAATGCGGTCCTTCCGCGTGACTCCACACATCCAGCGCAGCATGTTAATCTCCGTGACACGCAGACTCTGCTTGTGTCGCTCAAGCACAGGCCACGTCTCACTGCCATATAACAGGACAGGTCTAATGATGGATTTATAGACCTGTCCTTTGAGCTTAACCGGCATTTTGGGGTCACAAATGACATCGCTCACCTCACGCCATTTTGCCCAGGCTGCCGAAATACGTGCCTTGACGTCGCAATCGATGTCACCAGACGCGTGCAGTACTGATCCCAGGTACTTGACCAGGTCCTTTCGCTTGGCAATGTCTCCGCCTATACGAATTGACGCGGGATCTGTACTGTTGCAGGCCAAGTACTCGGTCTTCGCCACGTTTATTTTCAGACCGCCGTTCTCAAGCGTCTCCTTCCACGCGTTCACACGCCGCACCAAGCGTCCCCTGTCCGCATCCGCCAGTGCGATATCATCAGCATACATGAGCAGCCACGGGGGCTGCTCATGTGAGTCTTTGATGCTGTCTGACAGTACGTCTAATATCACACTGAATAGGTATGGACTGAGGGCGGAACCCTGGTGGACCCCGACGGTGATGGGAAAGGATTTTGTGTAGCCAACAGCAGTCCGAACTACGGAATCGGAATTTGAGTACATGTCTCGGATGATGTCAATATATGCTTCTGGTACACCTTTGGATCTTAGAGCCCACCAAATCATCTGTCGCGGCACACAGTCGAAGGCCTTCTGCATGTCTAGAAACAGAAGATGCAGAGGCGTGTTCTTCGACCTGTACCGCTCCATGACGATCCTGAGGGCGAAAATTGGATCCATGGTTCCGTGACCAGGGCGAAACCCATATTGACATTCCGAGACTGTGGTCTCGTGTCGGATCCGGGAGTCGATTATTCGCTCAAAGAGCTTTAGGGTATGGGACATCATCTTAATACCGCGGTAGCTACTGAACTCCTGTACCGATCCCTTGCCTTTGAAGACTGGAGTGATGATACTCATTCTCCATTGGTTTGGGATTTTTCCGGTAAGGAGTATGCGGTTAAAAAGATTAGTAAGGGGTTCCACACCCTGCAGGCCCATTGCTTTCCAGGCCTCAATGGGGACTCCATCAGTTCCGACAGCTTTCCGATTCTTCATGTGGCGAAGGGCCCTCTGGACTTCTTCAGGCGTTACCGGCGGCACTAGTCCTTGGTTCGGAGGGAGTTCCGGTGGCTGCACCTCTTTATGCTGCTTGTTAAGCAGCTTGTGGAAGTACGAGCGCCATCTCTCCTTCACCGCGCGAGACGCGCATAATAGGTTGCCCTCAGGGTCTTTAATACAGCGACACTTAGTAATGTCCTGTGCCGCTTTGACCCTGGAGCGTGCCAACTTGTATATGAGCTTCTGCCCCTCAGACGATTCCAGCTTGATATAAAGCGG
Organism: Euclidia mi; assembly: GCA_944739405.2. Taxonomy (NCBI): domain Eukaryota; kingdom Metazoa; phylum Arthropoda; class Insecta; order Lepidoptera; family Erebidae; genus Euclidia; species Euclidia mi. The sequence goes on from OX123184.2 coordinate 116,195,064, forward strand.
TTCCAAGTGGTCTCGTCTGGCTCTGGCTACAGACCTCTTAGTGGCACGTTTGGCAGCCCTGTATGCGTCGCGGTCTTCAGGAGACTTGGACGCCTGCCACGCCTTAAAGAGTGCTTTCTTCACCCTTGTCTCCCTCTGAACTGTGTCGTTCCACCACCCTCTCTCCACCGAAGGGGTCACCTGATGTACCTGTCTGGCGGCAAGAGCAACGTAGCGCAGATGCTCTGACGTGTAGGCCTTACCCCGACCAACGCAAACACTGTGCAAGACAGGAAGCGAAGCCGGCAGCGCTAGTGAGAATGTTGAAGACGGATCTGAGCGACAGATGGAAAGAAGCTCTGCAGAGTGCCCAGCAAGAAGACAAGGACGTACAGCCGATTCTCGAATGGAAGAAATCAGGCGCTCCTAGGCCCAAATGGAGTGATATCGCAGCAATGAGCCCTGTCACCAAAGGTTATTGGGCACAGTGGGAAAGCTTGGTTGTCCAGGATGGAGTTCTGTGCCGCAAATGGGAAAACGCTCGAGGTAACCAATGCCATCTGTAAATGGTAGTGCCCAAGACTAAGGTGCCGGAAGTACTGCGGCTCTATCACAATGGTGCTTCGGGAGGTCACATGGATGTTAAGAAGACGCTTACTAAGGTCCGAGAGCGGTTTTATTGGCTCCACTGTCGGAACGACGTCGAGGATTGGTGCCGCAAATGCACAAGTTGTGCGGCTGTCAAGAGGCCACACACTCGTAGCAGAGGTGCATTGAAGGTGTACAATGTAGGAGCTCCAGGGGAATCTGGACAACAGATGTCTGAGAAGATGAAGACTCGCTACGACCGGAAGGCAAACAACAAAGGCTCCGATGAGGGATCATTGGTGTGGCTTCATAACCCAGTACGAAGCAACGGTAAATCGCCTAAGTTACAAGCCAGGTGGGACGGGCCATATCGCATAATTATCAGCATGAACGACGTCACCTATCAAATCCAGAAGGGGTCGCGAGGTGCACCGAACTTAGTTCATGTGGACCGGTTGGCTCGTTACTATGGGTCCAACGATGTTCGAGACGAACACGTTTAAGAGGGGGAACTGCCCCCCTCTTAAACGTGTTCGTCTCGAACGCCATCTATCGGTGAATGGGGAGATTGAAGATACTAGAAGAGATTGAATGTATCTGTGGTTTAAAGGTAATTCAGCTACTCTGTACTAGATGGCGTTGCTGTATCGAGCATAGGCTGTTCGCGATTATTCGACAGTTTTGTGGAAGTATCTAGAATGCGCTAGTGATGTTATCCGGACAGTATAAATAGAGTGTGAGCGAACGGAACGGACACAGTAACAAGTGAATAGCGAAGCGATAAACCAGAAGCGAAGAAAGTAATTCGGAAGTGTTTAGTGTTGTACTAGTGGTGTGAATAGTGTGTTTTATTAGTGTTGGAAAATTAAGTGTGTGTATCTAGTGTTATTGTGTTAGTGAATAAAGTTCAGTTTAAGTGGCATAGTGAGTTATAATTTATCGTCGAACCTCAACTCGTAACAATATTAAGTACAAGAAAATAGTATGTATAGGTATGTAATTAAAAAAGTGATCAATAAAAATTTCTTCTCTGTTTAAATAAAAAAAATATATTATAAACCTCTTTACATCCTTTTTAGAGTTCCGTACCTAAAAGGTAAAAAACGGAACCCTATTACACAGCCTGGTGACAGACAGACAGTGGTCTGTCTGTCTGTCACCAGGCTGTATCTCATAAACCGTGATAGCTAGAAAACTACAATTTTCACAAATTATGTATTTCGGTTGCCGCTATAACAACAAATACTAAAAATAAAAAATGAAAATATTAAGGAGGGGTCCCATACAAAAAACGTTTATTTTTTCGTAATTTTTACTCAATATTACTAACTGTAACAGGTAGACAATTTTAAATTTTCACAGAATATGTAGTTGCCGTGTGGTTGACGGCATAGAATACAAGTGTCACCACCCCCTATCGTCCCGTGGGTGTCGTAAGAGGCGACTAAGGGATAACACGATGCAAATACCATCTTTGCGTAGAGACGGAAAACTCGACATCAAACCCTATACGACTGCCTCGTTGATCTCGCGGCATAAATGTGCGCGTGGGATCGGGAGGTCCCGGGTTCGATTCCTGGGTCGGGCAGTGTTATTCGGTTTTTCTGTCACGAAATTCTCAGTAGCCGCACGGAGTCTGGAAATGTTCCCGGTACGGCAATAGGCTCGCCCCTTATTACGTGGGACTAAAGTATATCTGGCGAAAAGTGGGTGTAGAAATACACCTCTGCCTACCCCTTCGGGGATACAAGGCGTGACGTTATGTATGTATGTATGTAGTTGTATATGACCTTTCAAAATAAATAATTAAATTAATAACTGATAATTAAATTAATAATTGATTTGAACCGCTTCCTACACTATTGCTCTAGGAATAAATTAGATTTAAATGTCGCCAAATGTTACACATGTACCTTTACCCGCAAACTAAACCCTATTAAAACCACATATAAGCTCTGTAACACACCGTTGGAAAGAGTCGACACCATCAGAGATCTTGGAGTAACATTTGATGCAAAGCTGTTATTTGATTCGCATATAAATAGAATTGTACACAAAGCATCCAAAGCGTTAGGTTTTATATTTAGATTATCATCTGAATTTAGGTATGTCAAAAGAATGAAAATTCTATACTGTGCGTTTATTCATAGTCATCTTGAATATGCATCGCAGGTTTGGAATCCAATCTATAATGTATACATTGACCACCTTGAAGGTATCCAAAAGAAATTTTTAAGGAACATTCAATACCGATCCAATACCTACTTGCCGGACTACCTTAGTCGTTGCAGAAAGTTTCACATTCTCCCTCTATATGAACGCAGAAAAGCAGCTGATTTAACATTCTTGTATGGCGTTATGAATGGGTCTAGTCGACGTTCCGGATTTGTTTAACAAGATCGGACTACGCGTACCTACTGCAAACTTAAGAAGAACAAATCTTCTCGATGTACCTCTAGTGAGAACAACGTACAGGCAAAATTCATATCTTGTTAGAGCATGTCGTACGTTTAACGGGGAGTGTCGGAGAATTGACCTTGACCTGTTTGCATCTGGCATTGCCCATTTAAAAAAATCTATAAACATAAATTTCTTTGAAACTTAGTTGCTTGTCCTTTTATTTTGTTCTTTTTTTTGTATGTTTTTTAAGTTATGAATAATAGCTTAGTGTATGTATCTTATGTACTTAATATTTGTATATTTATAATAATATCACTGTGTATGTGCATGTTGCAATATTGGACTGCTCATAGCACAGGTGAAAACTTGTAATCGGCCTTCTGCTAATATTGTATTATATAATATTCTGTTAGGTGTTAGTTTTCCTTATAAGAATAAAATAAAATAAAAAGTAAATAATAAAGGGGGCTCTCATACAACATAATTTTAAGCAATTTGTTACTCGATCTTAATAAACAGGTAGAAACTTAAAAAGTATTTAAGTATACTTACAACGAACGTGATTTTCTTTTATAGATGAAGGTATGGAACCCTTCATGTGCGAGTCCGACTTGCACTTGCCCAAATTTTTTTAAAATTCTGTATTGTGAAGGCATTTTATATTTCCTTGTGCAGTAAAGTATATTTAGTATTGTTTCTAACAGTTTTACTTAATTAATTCGTATTTCACGAAGCTACCTCTAACAACATTCCAGGATCCCTGTGTGTGTTTATAAGTAAGTATATACTGTTTGGGTGCTCACCTACTACCTGCTCATAACTGCCCACTTACCCATATTAACTCACTTAAATCAATCAACAATTTCAAAATCCTGGGATTTCAGAGGCACATCCATGTTAACATCAATGTTTGCTGTCATTCACCCCTAACAGCTCTACCAACTCCGACCACTGCTCATTACTCTACAGTTTTCTCTGGTTTGTCAAACTAAATTCTTGTATTGGGATCATTGAATTAGGATCCTCTGGATAATTTCTTTGGTAGCGGGTATAAGAGCCATGAATAAAATTACAACAATACCAATCCCGATGCAAATACACATAATTCCTGACATGCCAATATTTCAGCGTACACTAGTTTTCAAAAGTGTCGGATTAGAAGAACTACTATAATAAATAATTATTTAATTCAGCTGAAAAGAAATACATACATAGAACTAGTGCATTCCTCATATGCTTCCTTTGCCTATTAGGTCAAAATTTACAAAACGATATTAGGTGTCAACGTCAACTATGAAAAGAAAATACATTGAGATAAATGAATATGTTAACATAGAACAAGAGACAAAGAAATATAGAACAAGACAACATCAACAGCTTAATATAGCAATAGTTTTGAATAGTACGAAACATAACCATGTAACAAGTGACGACTAAAACTGTTCTTTAAAAGGTTAAGAATATACTATAGGGAGTATTAGCTTGAGACCATCACTATAATCGACATCTGCTGATGCCACAAAGACAGACGACTCACAATCACACAACACAGAAAACAAAGCTTCTTCATTGCTTCACAATCACGATGTTGGACTTTAAAAGATACAAGTATAACTAATCACCTAAGTTCTCATCAAAGCCAGACACTTGGTCATGCGTCTGATGCGGTCATGCGCCAACAGCATTACAGCAATACTATTTGTCAGCCGTACCGTACGTACAGTTCGATACATCGAAAACCTAATTAAGTAGCCAAAATAGCACTCTTCAACAAATAGTAAATAGTTTCATTATTGCTTTAATGTGTCCTCGTCTTTGTGTTGTGTATTCCATTATTTCACCTATCGAATTGATAACGAAACAAATAACAAAAATATGCCATGGAATACATGTCATAGACACATAGAACACTTGCAGAAGTTGCAGCACACCACATGGTTTTAAAACTTATAACAAAGTTGAATAGAACCTCATTTATTTACATAAAATGAGCGCTAGATGACAGTAGAACTCACATTTTTACATAATCACTTATAATCACGTTTAATTATTCTTATAATATTTATTTCTAAATCCAAAAAAAATCTTAAATTTTTCTCCATAAAAATATCTTTAAACAACAATTTTTATTTTGAAAACAACATTTAAATGTTAATGTTTCTCAATTTCCTGATTTTCAAACTATGAGCAGCTGTCAAACCATAGAGTAAAGTCAAACATGTATGTCAATTTTGACTTAAAAGCTTTTTGAAAATTTTAAAATCTCCGTTATTTTCTTTTGTGTGAATGGATATGTTTCTTATTTCTTTACGACGACCCAGCTTGTGATTCTGACGATCCTTCTTTCATCAACTACTGTGGCAACATATTGGACTCTAATGCCCGCATTCTTCGCCTAGGTACCCATCTTACTCGAGAAATTTTGCATTACACTGGAATTCAGCCACATTCACAGCAATGACCACAACAAAAATGTTGTGTTTGAAACTGTAATAACATTTGTAAGTAACTAAAGCCACAAGTCACCTACTGATCTTAAGGATATCGTTTTGTACGTAAAGTTTCCTTAAAGTAATGGGCGGTCATTTTAAGGCATCAGTACCTTCAAAATAAACAGACACTAGTCTAAACCATGGAATAGTGCTATCCCTTTGGGTCCGTTGGAGGTCAGACAGGCAGTCGCTCTGTGGCAAAACTCATATTCAGCCAAATCCGGTAAGAGTAGTAAGCGGACCCCAGGTTGAAAACAAGGAGGATGATGATGATGATTAACCCTTTATAGGGCATAGTGACCCTGTGGTGGAAAAACTTCACTGTTGACGGATTTAGGTATAATATGGGGGTAGAAAATGATAAATATATATTTTTAATTTTTTTATAATTTTTCTATGGTGGTAAATATATCCCCTTTGCCTGTGTAGGAGGACAGTATAGAACATTACGAGTATGGAAAAGGTGATCTTGAATTAGTCTAATGTACAATAGGTTAGTCTGTGGTCTACGTAAACAACAAATGTAATTAGAAAATAACTTTTATTCATAGGAACAATGACTACTGTATGTGAAAAGCCGTGAAAAATGGCAATATTCATAGTGGCAATGCACACAGCCACAGCCACCCACCCCCCCGTGGGATCTCCACCTTGTCGTGGTGGGGGGGCTCAGTAACCGTGGATTGGTAACCCGCGGTGAAGCTAAGAGGGATCCAGGAGGGGACGCTCCGCGTGGGCTTGACGGGGCCTGCGCAGGATGCGTCCAACGGTGCGGGTGCGGGGGACAGTTCTGTCTGTCCCTCGCAGTCGGGTGCGGTCGCGGGAGGAGAGGCGTGTCGGTGTTGCGTTGCCGCGCGCCCTATCTCCCGCGACCAAATGGGGGCGCACCATTCGATGCGTCGCGGTGGGGCCGCAGAGGAAGAGGAGATGCGGTGTTGCGTTGCCGTCCTCCCTATCCTCTGCGACCGCTGAGTGTTTTGGCGGCGGAGCCCAACACCTTAATCCGCCGCCAAGGGGGTTTTGTGCGGGGCCCGCCTGACCATCTGGCGGGCCAATACCCGTCGGGGGGTAGCGATGAATGCTTATGCGAATCCCTACCCTCCGACACACGGGTACATGGCGGAAGTCGAGGTGGTTTTTAGTGGAAACACCACATACTCCGGCTCTTATTTCCCCCAAGAGTCGGAGATCCGAAGGGATTTTCCACCTCGTAAAACAAAAAAAAAAAAAAAAAAAGCCACAGCCACCCACAGGCATAGGGAATATGTTTCCCACCATAACAAACAAATATTATAAAATATCAAGACACCCAGGGAAAAAGATTTGCGTAAAATCCTTCAGATTAAATATAATAACACATGCTAAAAATAAAACTTGCCTCAGAAATAAAAAAATTCAAGAGATAGCCCTAACTAGAAAATTGAATACGTAAAATTGCTACTTTTCAAACTTCAACAAACCAGCGAAGAAAAATATACTTGATAGTTTACAATTTCTTTACGTCAAAATAATGACAGATTAATAAAAAAATAGCTAAAGTAAAAATAAGTACCGCAAGGGTGAGGTTTTGTTACTAAAAAAAATTAAAATCATGGTGGGAAAAATATCCCCTATGCCTTAAAAAGGGTTAAAGCTATGGGAAACCCATTTTATTTAAAGACACTGAATGTATACATCCCCTGCAATGATTTTCACCATGCTACAGTATCAAGAAAATTGGTAAATAAAAAATGGGCAAACGGTTTAAAAAAGGCGAGAAAGTGATGACCTATTAGAAATAGGGTCTAATTGCATATTGATGGCTCAGAAAGGTTTTTGTATTACCATCACTAATAACACTTAGCCGAATGATTCGAACAACCTCCCTAAAACCCGGCTTGAATGACAACATAGTTGGTCAATTTGAGAAAATAATAAAAAGATTTTTTAAAGTAATTAATGATGGGCAAGAAAATTTCGCAAAAGGAAACATTTTATGCTTCTATAAAGTGAAAATTCTGCATATCAAGGACTTTGCTTAATGCCAAAAGTAATATATCATGTGAATCCAAAGAAAATATCAAACATGAAAGTAAAATGTGCAACACAGGTTTTTAGCCGAACTATAGCTGCCAGCGATTGTATCGCACAGCCTGCGTGTCAATGAGATGAATATGCTGCGCTGGATGTGTGGATTCACGCGGAAGGACTGCATTAGGAACTCACGCATCTTAACTCAAAAAATCTCAAAGATTTTGAAGAAATAAATGCACCAACTTATTTATTTTTACTTGGTGTAAAGTCATCAATAAAGTTTTGACTGGGTCCAGAATTGACTATGATCAAAAATCTCAGATACAACAAAAACGTTATGAATATTGTAAAAAACGTTTTGTAAAATAAAGGGTGCTATTAAATCAATGTTTTATTTTATAAAATTGTACAGTATGCAGTTACAAACCTGGTGAAAATTAAATGGTTCAGTAGCATGTACATCCATAAGCGAAAACCATGGTTTTCACTTAGGGATAATGTTATTGAACCATAATAAAATAAATTAATCTAATAATATCTAATAAAGTACTATAGTTAAAAAAATGCTTGAAACGGCCGCCAGGTAGCGCTAATAGCTGGAGTGACGTCTCTATCCTCCTATATACAAAGATACTCTGTGGAACACCATATACCCTGACGGGCATAGACAGCACAGCATTGACCATAGAGATCTCTATGGCATTGACACTTGACAGCATAGACTATAGTGGGGATGCGCGATCCGTATCGATATAACGCTATACGATCGACTGGTGGATCGATACAAATGTATGGACTATTTAATAAAAAAATCGTATTTAAATAACTCTCAGTAAATAGTAAACTTCCTTTTTTTAAGTATTGTTCATTAGTAGGAATTAATTCTGTGCTGCCTGTTTATAAAGTCCCCCTTTTTATAAACATAAATTAAATTAACAGACACAAAGTACACCCAGACTCAAAACAACAAATTATAGTTCACACTAAGTGCTGTCTTGTACGAGCTCAAACCCATACAGAACTCGACAAACTTTATGGCCGCTCCGAACATAGCCGCATTGCGCTGCGCAGAACACAAAATCAGGTATCAGCGGGACGAACGCGGGGCGTGGAGGCAGGGCACGCCCGCGCGCGCTGTCTTCCACCCGCTAGCGTCCTCGCCTCCCGCGCGTTAGTGTGAGTGTGCTACGTTCGTACACGACTCACATAATCGCTGAGCTCTGACAGTATCGTCGCGTTTAAAATAGTTTCGTAGTGTTACTTCTTTATTGTTTCTCGTTGCTATCGTTTTTTCTTGTTGTTAATTGTACTGATATAGTTACCATTGTCATTGATCATGCCTTGCGGTCGTTTTAATGTTTTACGTCGCCAAACACGAAAAATAGTGTATGACGAAGTAACGTTTATGAAGAAGGAAAGAAGTCTAGGCTTAAAAGTCCCTTCACCTAACTGAATTTACATTACTCGAATTTGATTGAAAATGTAATTAAACAATATAATATAGCTAATCTAACAACGTAACTGAAGATTTTAATTTTCAATAATTACAAATATATTTTCTTGGTTATGGCATCTCCACCCGACTGTACCATGCGCAAGTTCGTACCGATGGCTACATTCAGAGCGGCCATAAAGATTGGCGAGTACTGTACTTCACTACCATACCCCACTCGGCGCAGTTTTAGGTTGTCGCTTAAACCACTATGTCAACCGTAAAATGGATATGCAAAGGTAACACATTTACATCAAGTGTAAATCGAAACAAATTACTGTAAATGCTTTTCCTTGTTATTGATTCGGTCAAATGAAACATGCTTCGACTTGTTCTAAAGAGATATTCAAAATTATTAGTTGTGAACAGTCAAAATGTGTCCATAGAGGGTGCCTCCTGTGCATAAACGGGCATTAGTGCCAACCCTTATGTTTGGTGTTGATAGTTGGATTTGGCAGAAGAGACTTGAAAGAAGAATAAATGCTGTAGAAATGATAGCATTGAGAAGTATGTGTGGTGTATCTTTGTGGGGTGAAAGAAGATGTTGTGACAAGCATCGAAAAAATAACAATTGTCTTAACTTTTTATAATAAATAATATACTTTATTGACATTTACAAATAATAATGAATCTATAGATACTACAATCAAACCGATTTATTCTAAGTGGAAACAAGCCTATTGACTATGACACTTAGCGCACAGCACTAGCCCCCCCCCCCCTCCGGCGTACGCGCGGATGCAGTGACCATAGAGATATTAGAACCACAGATCAGACACCCACAGATCTGTGATTTCTGTGAATAACATGGATTGGACGTACGACAAATAGTACACATGGATACTTTTTAGTATAGAAATATATACGAAATCGACATAAAGCCACCAAACATAGTGTTGTCTTGTTTTGTCTCAGGGATATCCCTGACACAAAAAAGAGATAGCTATAGTTTACTGAATACATTCATCATAACGATATCTTATTAGAAATGTCAATCGTGGCAGCGTCGCCATATTATTCGCAAAGCTTTGTGTGAAGTACCACCTACTTGGTAACAACCATGCAACAGCATGTAGGTTTAATGCCAACTGTGGTTACTATTTGAAAAAAGAAGAAATACAAGAACAAGCGAACAGACTTTTGATTACCTGTCATTACTTGTATCTACGTATTCATTGAGATAACATAGTTGTCATACACATCAATGTTTTTGTATTTCTATAATAATATATTATGTTGATTCAGCCTCAAATCACCTTTTAATTACTTTACATGGTAGCAGAGCGTCGGAACATAACTATAATAAAAGACCATAAACAAAAACATAAATATAACAGAGGTACGTGATTCAAAATGTCGAGTGCAAAAATCGATCCTCTCACACGAGAAAATTACGATACCTGGGTTATACAGGCTGAGGCTGTTCTAATCAAACAAAAACTTAGGAAATACATAGAAACTCCACCAGACGCTGGAACTGCGGCTGACAAAGAAGGAGATAGACAGGCGAGATCAGAACTGATTTTGATAATCGCTCAATCGCAAAATCAATCGACAAATTAAAAGATACATACGCCAGTAAGGGACCTGCACGAAAGGCGTCTCTTCTAAAGCAGCTTATCCTAACAAAACTAGACGGACACGATATAAGAAATCACCTTTTAATTACTTTACATGAACGCGAATGTCTACGAAGTCACCTAAACAAATTTATGGACATTGTAGATAAGCTAGCTGATATGGACGTGGCAATAAATGAAGATCTTCTTACAATCATGATGCTGTACAGTTTGTCGGCAGAATACGACAACTTCAGGGTCGCTATCGAGTCACGTGACACTCTTCCGAAGCCAGATGAGCTGAAAATTAAAATTATCGAAGAATTCGAAGCGCGACATAGCCAAAATATTATAACAAAAATCGAACCTGAATCGTCAGTGCAAGAAGAAGCTATGTACGCGTCCTGTAAAATATGCAAACAAAGAGGTAATATCTTTAAACGCAAAAGTTATAAAATATGCACAGACTGCTCACTGCTGGAAGAAAAATAAACAAAAGCCTAGCAAAAGTAACAACAATTTTAACAAAAATCATTTTGCTACGCATTGTATTCTAACACGAAATACGAACACTGTAGACAACAAATGGGTCTTAGACAGTGGCTGCACGTCGCATATGACGTATCAACAAAATTTATTCAATACCATTAAGAGCACATCCAGGAAACTGAACTTCGCAACTGATGATCATACGGCAGAAATTAAAGGAACAGGTACCGTCTCATTTACGACTAAAAACGGTGATGGCACTGCGCTTACACATCTACGAGACACACTGTATGTACCTAGTTTATCTACCAACTTGATGTCCGTTGGCAAAATGACAGAGGCTGGTTGCTCTGTCCTGTTTACTAAAAATAAAGCAACGGTTACAAATTCAAAAGCTGGAATAACTCTCACTGCATATAGACATGAAGATGGTCTTTATTATATGAAACCTAAACATGAGCGCAACAATCTGGCCAATGATAACGATGATACGACTCCAAATACTACTAAAAAAGGGCACTCATCAAACATTTATGACTGGCACAGAAAACTTGGTCACATGAATACCAAAGATCTAAAATTAGCACTGAAAAACGAGAACTTAGTTGGATTAAATTTTGATCCATCTGATACTTTACCTGAATGTGACATCTGCGTACAAGCAAAACTGCATCGAGTACCAGCTCCCCGAGAGAAAACAACTCAACGAACAACAGAACGCCTAGAAATCGTTCATAGTGACGTTTGTGGACCAATCACAACGCCGACAGTGGGCGGTAGTAGGTATTTCGTCACTTTTATTGACGACTACAGTCGATATTGTCGTGCTTTCATGATTAAAAACAAGAACGAAGTCTTAGAAAAGTTTAAAGAGTTCAAGGAGTTAGCGGAGACGCACACAGGTAACAAAATCAAGTTCTTACAGTCAGATAACGGTTCAGAGTACGTGAATAAGGACTTTGACGCTTATTTAAAACGTTGCGGGATAAAATCAAAATCAAAATCAAAATCAAAATCTTTTATTCAAAATTGGCTGGTAAACAGCTCTTTCTGAACGTTAAATTTTACAATAGACAGTCCCCCAAAATGCCCAACCCTTCACTGCTTCCTATGTGTTTTCGCTAGGAAGAAGAAGCAGCGCAACAAACTCCCTAGCAACACAGTACTGTCTGCGTATTTAAATAAGAAGTTATACATTATAATCAAAAAATAATAATATCACATTTCAGTTAACATGATAGCTATCACACAACCTATTGCCATTTATTTAGTTACGTACCTACTTAAGACTTGAAAATTGAGAATAATGACTAACACTTAGCCTCCAAAACAAAATGACAAGTAGGGTGTAACCGCACACATGTTAAATATCATGTTGTTATGTAATCACTGCTCAGTCAAATCACGACGAAGACTCACCGCACCTTATACACCGAATCACAACGGGATTGCTGAACGTAAAAACCGTACCCTCGTTGAGAAAGCGAGAGCGATGATGATTGACGCACATACACCTTTAAAGTTTTGGGGCGAGGCAATTTTTACTGCGAACTATCTGTCAAATAGAAGCATTAATAGCGCCATACAGAACCAAACGCCATTCGAACTATGGGTCGGCAGAAAGCCATGTGTAAACCATCTGTATGTATTTGGTTGTAAGACCTACGTTTTATTAAAGGGAAAAAACGGTCACAAATTCGCACCAAAAGCGATACCCGGAATGTTTGCTGGTTATTCGGAAACGTCTAAAGCTTTTAGAATATTTATACCATCGAAAAACGGTATTATGATATCGAAAGATGTAAGAGTAATGAAGACAATGTTCTACGATGAACATAACAAACATGAACTCTTCAACTTACTTGACGATAATGAGAAACCATACGAACAACCTAAGCAAGTGGTTATTCATTTCGACGAAGAAATATTACAAGACCAAACAGACACAACAGTTGTTCAACAAAGAGAACCAAGAAATAATGATGAAAGCGACTATGAATCTCTCTCCGGCTCTTTCGTTGACGATAATAACGATTTGGTCAATGCTGATGAAGTAGAACCAGTTGAAACGAGATCTTTGAGAGACAGGTCCAATATCACAGCTCCTAAGCGCTACGATGATTTTATTTTGGCAGCTGCTGAAGAAATTGAGAATCTTCATAAGCCAAAAGAACCTGTTACCTTCAAAGAAGCGGTTGATTCTCCTGACAAACAAAAATGGCAAGAAGCTATGCACAATGAATTGACTTCATTAATAGATAATCATACCTGGGATCTAGTGGAATTACCTAAAGGACGAAAAGCCTTACCCTGCAAATGGGTCTATAAGGTAAAAATGAACCCTGATCCGTCGAACGATACAAAGCCAGGATGGTTATAATAGGCTACTCTCAGAAACCTGGAGTTGATTATGACAAAACATTTAGTCCAGTTGTTCGTTTGAGCACGGTTCGTACACTGCTTGCCATAGCTGCTCGAGAGAACCTAAAGTTGCAACAGTTTGATGTTTCAACTGCTTTCCTAAATGGAAAGGTCAGAGAAGACATTTATATGAAACAACCTGAAGGTTTTCAGGATGGCACGAAACGTGTCTGCAAACTAAAACGCAGCCTTTATGGACTGAAACAAGCGCCACTTTGTTGGAATGCTTCCATTACCGAATTCTTAGAAAAATCAGACTTCCAACAGAGCGAAGCAGATCCTTGCCTATATGTTCGAGTCAGAGGACAATCTAAAGTTTTTATTGGTCTGTACGTTGACGATGGACTTGTCGCGTATAATACAACCCTTGCAGGTGATGAATTTATGAAAGAATTGAAATCACGGTTCAGGATAACGACTAAACCTGCATCGTATTTCCTTGGTTTGGAAATAAATGAGCGCAAAGACAATACGATTACTTTATGTCAAAAAGCTTATACAAAGAAAGTTTTGGAGAAATATAACATGTCCAATTGCAGATCGGCACCAACGCCCATGATCAAAGAAAATGATACGGGAGAAGAAGAGAACGCGAATGAAAACTTTCCCTATCGACAAGCTGTGGGTGCTTTAGCATACTTGTCAGTGGGCACAAGGCCTGATGTTTCTTATGCTGTAGGTGTAGCATCTCGAAGCCTTGTCGCACCTACTAGGAAAGATGTCATGCTTGTAAAACGCATCTTCCGTTACTTAAAAGGAACCCAGCAGAATGGTCTTATCTTTGTAAAAGACTCTCCTCCACACTTGGTCTGTTATTGTGACGCAGATCATGCAGGAGACCAGAGCTCGGGAAAATCAACATCGGGAATTGTATGCTTATTCTCTGGAGCTGCTATTAGCTGGAGAAGCCAAAAGCAAAGTACAGTTTCAATCTCTTCAACAGAAGCAGAGATTATTGCAGCTAGCGAATGTGCGCAAGAAATTTTATGGTTGAATCGTCTGCTTAATAACTTAATAAGGACCGATAAACCATTGCTGAATTTGGACAATGAATCAGCTGTAAAACTTGCACATAATCCTAAATATGAATACCATAAGCGTACCAAGCACATCAAGCTGAAACATTTCTTTGTTAGAGAATGTGTTAACAACGGAGACTTCACAATCAAGCAAGTTTCCTCAGAGCAGCAGTTGGCTGACATGCTGACAAAACCGTTATATGGTCCTAGGCTGCAAGAGTTGAGTTCCAGGATGGGGCTGAAGAATTTATCTCTAAATTCTTAAAATCTCCGAGAATGTGAAGTACCACCTACTTGGTTGTTGCATGTAGGTTTAATGCCAACTGTGGTTACTATTTGAAAAAAGAAGAAATACAAGAACAAGCGAACAGACTTTTGATTACCTGTCATTACTTGTATCTACGTATTCATTGAGATAACATAGTTGTCATACACATCAATGTTTTTGTATTTCTATAATAATATATTATGTTGATTCAGCCTCAAATCACCTTTTAATTACTTTACACTTTGTGGTACATCTGCTGTCAAATCGTTGTGTATCGAACATATTAATTTTGTTTAAGTGCATAAATATATCTAAAAACCAGATAAATCAGTGCTTCAGGCTTTGCTAGGGATCGTTAAATCATGCCTAAGTGTTGATTTGAACTGTGCAGTGGAAGATAAAGCTATAATCAACACAAATGTACTCTTCACAAGTAAGTAACAAGCTATGACTTATATTGTTGAATAGGATTAGTATTTGTACAAAATATTGTTACAAGAGGTTCTTTTTATAGTTGATTTAACAGTTGTTAGCTTCGTTATGGCCTAAATGTTGTTATTTTCATAGTTTGGAATTTTCAATATTTACGTATTAGAGGTTAGTAGTGATGTTAGTGTTACTGCTAATGTCGATATGGGCTATCGATATATCCGTAATGTATAAGATACTTCCACAAACTATAATATTGTTAAAAAAATCTTAGGGTTGTAAACGGAAATAAATGAAACATTCCACCAATTTTGTCTGTACCTAGTAAAGGAAAAGCGATATTTGACTAACTTACTTTACTTAGCCCTGATTACATAAAACCCAAAACCGCTGCATCCTGCTCTATGTTGAGGAAAATGAGCAGTTAAAATAATGATTTTTGCCAACTGTATGCGAGAGTTCCTAGCAATGAAACGTTGAAGAAAATAATTTTATTTATAAAAATGAGGACGCCCGCAGCTACACCCGCACATTTTTGTATCTGACTGTTTCTGTTCGATCCCGTGGGAATTTCAAGAAACTCCTTCTTCGTACACTCCTGCGATTCCAAAAGAACATACATGCCAAATTTCAGCTTCCTGCACCTTATAGTTTTGGCTGTAGCTTATCTGTCAGGCAGTCAGTAACACAAGGATTTTATATATACAGATAAAAACAAATAAATACAATTGATTAATCAATTATGATTTTTCTTACCCCCTCATGACATTTCTGTGTAGCTGTGTGTTTCATTGCGGTATGTATGGTGCTATTCATGTCCGGTACTTTCACAGCGACACAGTATCGATATTGGCTACCAGAGAATATTTTGTTACATAATACTAGGGACGTTTTTCGCTTTACCATGTGCACCCGCATTTGCATTATGGAATAAACTAATCTGGCAAATGAACTGAAGTAACTTAAGTACTAAAAATATCAATTTACATATTTTTTCTAAGTCTACAGTAATGTATTACCTATTTACCTCGAATAATCGTATATCGATAACGATTATATTCTGGAGTCCAACCCAACGGCAGCCATTTTATTTGCCACATCGTTTCGTAGGTATGCACGCTAATTTCGTAGGTACCTACGAATTTGGAGTGTAAACTTCAAAACCTGGCTGTATCACTTAGTTTGAAATTTGTTATTCGTGAAGCATTTTCCATTGTTATCTGCGTTTTGGGTCTTTGGGAAACCGATGAACTCCTCGGTTTTTACAATTCAACGCATTATAATGAGGCATTCTTCAGAAATACAACAAATTTGGACTTTGTTTAAAAAGAACATGGGTTTTGACAGTTCTTACGTCAAAACATGGTACAGTCCTTACTTTGAGGTACAGTCGCTTATGTGCCACGTAGCGGTATGAAAAGGCAGTCTTTCTACTTATTCATCATCATCATCAGCCCTTTATACTGTCCAGCTGGCTATAGTTCACCACGCTGGCCCATAGAGATATTTCTATGCGCTGGCCAAATGCGGGTTGGCAGACTTCACATGTCTTTCGAGAACATTATGGAGAACTCTCAGACATGCAGGTTTCCTCACGATGTTTTCCTTCACCGTTTAGCAAGCGATAATTAACAATTTATATAAATAAAAAATACGCCTTTTCCCTATTGATACCTAATAAATGCTTGTTTGAAGTGATAATTATGTAAGTTCAGCATTGATTATTACAGCTACGTAGGAAACTGGAACGCGATTTGACCATAGACACGTATTCTTTTCTTAATCTGTGACGTACGATGGTGACAATGTCAACTGTCAACGCGACGTTAATTTCAGACAAATGTTTGTTGTTGATTTTGTTGATTATGACGAGAGCTCAGTAGAACAATAAATTATTAATAAAAGTATTTGTTAAAATGATCTACTCTCTAGCTGCATAGAAACTGAATGTTTAATTGAAACACCCGTTCGTGCTGGTGCTGGCCGCATGATCGCCTTCAGTGAGCGTCACGCCACGGCGCGTGGTTTGTTTTGTCCGCTAGATTATAATACGTGTGCATACATCTCAGAAACATATTCTTACGTCGAATATAACGAACAGAGGGTCCGTGTGTAGCCTCAGGAGCACTGTGGGATAAACACGTGACTGATTTTGGTGAGAACTTCGGTCACTTGTATCCTTCAAGTCCAGCGTCGACATTGTGGAGCAATGGAAGAAGCTTAGTTTGCTTTGTTGTTTCATTGTGTGTCATTTCGATGGTAGTGATGCTCTCAAGCTAGTGCTTTTTACAATAAGGGTTTTATTCTTCACTTGATACATGTCTATAATTCATACTACTCAAAACAATCATTTTCCATGTGTCCAACATATTATTTATATGGTCTGCTTGTGTGAGCAATAAGTACTTACTGTACTCTTGTGTATGGCAAAATAACTTATTGAATGAAGCAAGTTCAGTTGCTAAAGTGGTGTTAGTAGTTGCAGTATACTTACTGTTAGATAGCTGTTGATGTTGGTTTGTTCTTTATTTCTTTAGCCTCTTTTTCAATCCTGTCTGCGGGCCTGTACTCCTCTGACAGGCTATTTTGACATAATTGGCAAAGAAAGTAGATGTGGAATCTACTAGTTCTATGTTAGTATTTCTTTTAACCCTTTCGCGGGCAATACTAAATATATATCTGATTTTGTTTTTATCTATTCAAAACATTGTAAAATAACATTTTTAAAATTATACTAATCAATTTCTCCCCCCTTGCTTATGCCCTTTTTTTAAGGGCTATGGCAATATATTTGCCAATGCCCGTTTTTGACATTAAATGTGGCAAAGTAATTGCCAATGCCCAGTTTGAATGTATTAATTTTTTGTTGCCAATGCCTTGTTGTCACCCAATTACCTATGTAGGTACATTGCTTTTTTCGATTATTATAAAAATAAAAACACTATTTGCTGCTAGTTGACGGATTCGGTATTATTGAGACTGAGGAAGAAGTTTATAAATTTTGGACATCTTCCTGTTCTGAATCAATGTCCTCTAAATCATCTTCTGATTCATATCCATCAGGGATATTTACTAACTCAATAATTTCGTTTGTTCTTAGAGGTTTTTGACGTTGGATTCTTCGCAGTGACATCTAAAAGAAAAAATAAAATCGGGCATTGGCAACTATTTGTCCATAACAAATAATCGATATCGAGCATAGGCAACTATTTTGCCCTTAGTTTTTTCCATATCGATAAACATATTAAAAATGGACAATATAACGTAATATTACATTTATTTAATAAATCAGGTCATTAGCTACAAAAACACATAAGGTTACCTACATTGCACACGGTAACTTTCTTGTTTATAAGCGATTTTGGTAAGAACACCGAAAAATACCTCACATTTTGCGCCGTGTGACCAATCCGGCAAATATTTTTACTGTCAGCTTGATTGACGGGATTTCAAATTATTGTAACAGTATGCTAAGAGATAGCGTTAGCTGTCTATAGTTACACAATATAAATAACCTTTTAAATTATGGCGGAATTAAAAAAAAATGGTTTGGCAATTATTTTGCCGTTGCTCGCGAAAGGGTTAAGCTGCATAAAATAATTAATTATTACAGTAGTTCTACTAATCCAACACTTTTGAAAACTAGTGTATGCTGAAATATTGGCATGTTAGGATTAATGGTATCTTTTAAGAAAAATAATATAACATTAATGGCACCTTATGATGGCACCTGCTCGTTGGAGGATTGACACAATGTGGTGTCAATTCTATAATACTCTTAGTGTCAAAGTATTTTATTTCTTTTAATTATTGTTTCAGTAGAATTTTGCTTAAGTTCTATATGTGGTTGTTGGTTTTAAGTGCACAACTCTGTTTCCGTCTGGTTGACTCACCTGGTGATACATTTATGTTGTCAAACAGCTCATCAAAGACTGTCCATCTATTCATTGTTGTAGTTACCCTCGTTGGCAAGGGTTTTTTTTTAATATACTACCACATTCACACAACACCATCTAGTCCCAAACTAAGCAGAGCTTGTACTATGGGTACTAGACAATGGACAAACATACATATATATACTTTTTTTTTTGTAAATACATACATATTATACATAGAAACACCCAGACCAAGATAAATATCCATGTTCATGCACACTAATGTTTGACTTGAGCGGGAATCGAACCCGTGACTTTCGGC
Source organism: Euclidia mi (assembly GCA_944739405.2). NCBI lineage: Eukaryota > Metazoa > Arthropoda > Insecta > Lepidoptera > Erebidae > Euclidia > Euclidia mi. The sequence goes on from OX123184.2 coordinate 116,214,410, forward strand.
GTAGCAGTCTCTTACACTCCCGCTACACCAAACGGTCGTCATTGTTGTTTTGATTGTTGAGCTAATCTGCCAAAAATATTCATCTGAAACAATTTATAACTATGTGAACATTCTGAACATTTACCTGACACACCTCTTTTTACATTTATATTGCAGTTATTAAATTGAGTAAACTATTAAGAAAAAAAATGTGAGTTGTTTATTTTGGTTAATAGTTTACTAGACTTGGCGTTAGTCTCTGATACTAATCATAACAGATCAGAGTTGTTGTTGTAGTATTCATGTGTTTCTTTGTTTGATTTATTTCAAATATCAATTTCAAGTGATGTAAAATGCAGAGTATTTTGGCTTAGTCAGCAGTCATGGCACCACAAATCTTATACCATAGAATCATATGACTTTGACCCAATATTCAGCAACATTTTCAATTTTGTTCCACAATTCAGAGGATTATTACTATATGTTTTTTTAAATGACTTCGATAGATTATCAGGTATATAAGGAAGCTAAACATATAAAAAATATAAGCTAAATAAATGTTTTCATATTAATTTATTTTTGACAAACTTTGGGCCAAATTAATTCTTAGACCGGTCACCCAGATGAATTTGGACCGCTTCTTTTTTGTTCGTAAATCACATGTTTCTTAAACACTGGGTTAAAGTAACCACCCCCAAATATTTCGACAGGTAATAATACACAATTTTATATCAAAATATCAATGTTTCTTAATTTTTAGGGTTCCGTACCTAAAAGGTAAAAAACGGAACCCTATTACTAAGCCTCCGCTGTCTGTCTGTCTGTCTGTCTGTCTGTCTGTCTGTCTGTCTGTCTGTCTGTCTGTCTGTCTGTCTGTCTGTCTGTCTGTCTGTCTGTCTGTCTGTCTGTCTGTCTGTCTGTCTGTCTGTCTGTCTGTCTGTCTGTCTGTCTGTCTGTCTGTCTGTCTGTCTGTCTGTCTGTCTGTCTGTCTGTCTGTCTGTCTGTCTGTCTGTCTGTCTGTCTGTCTGTCTGTCTGTCTGTCTGTCTGTCTGTCTGTCTGTCTGTCTGTCTGTCTGTCTGTCTGTCTGTCTGTCTGTCTGTCTGTCTGTCTGTCTGTCTGTCTGTCTGTCTGTCTGTCTGTCTGTCTGTCTGTCTGTCTGTCTGTCTGTCTGTCTGTCTGTCTGTCTGTCTGTCTGTCTGTCTGTCTGTCTGTCTGTCTGTCTGTCTGTCTGTCTGTCTGTCTGTCTGTCTGTCTGTCTGTCTGTCTGTCTGTCTGTCTGTCTGTCTGTCTGTCTGTCTGTCTGTCTGTCTGTCTGTCTGTCTGTCTGTCTGTCTGTCTGTCTGTCTGTCTGTCTGTCTGTCTGTCTGTCTGTCTGTCTGTCTGTCTGTCTGTCTGTCTGTCTGTCTGTCTGTCTGTCTGTCTGTCTGTCTGTCTGTCTGTCTGTCTGTCTGTCTGTCTGTCTGTCTGTCTGTCTGTCTGTCTGTCTGTCTGTCTGTCTGTCTGTCTGTCTGTCTGTCTGTCTGTCTGTCTGTCTGTCTGTCTGTCTGTCTGTCTGTCTGTCTGTCTGTCTGTCTGTCTGTCTGTCTGTCTGTCTGTCTGTCTGTCTGTCTGTCTGTCTGTCTGTCTGTCTGTCTGTCTGTCTGTCTGTCTGTCTGTCTGTCTGTCTGTCTGTCTGTCTGTCTGTCTGTCTGTCTGTCTGTCTGTCTGTCTGTCTGTCTGTCTGTCTGTCTGTCTGTCTGTCTGTCTGTCTGTCTGTCTGTCTGTCTGTCTGTCTGTCTGTCTGTCTGTCTGTCTGTCTGTCTGTCTGTCTGTCTGTCTGTCTGTCTGTCTGTCTGTCTGTCTGTCTGTCTGTCTGTCTGTCTGTCTGTCTGTCTGTCTGTCTGTCTGTCTGTCTGTCTGTCTGTCTGTCTGTCTGTCTGTCTGTCTGTCTGTCTGTCTGTCTGTCTGTCTGTCTGTCTGTCTGTCTGTCTGTCTGTCTGTCTGTCTGTCTGTCTGTCTGTCTGTCTGTCTGTCTGTCTGTCTGTCTGTCTGTCTGTCTGTCTGTCTGTCTGTCTGTCTGTCTGTCTGTCTGTCTGTCTGTCTGTCTGTCTGTCTGTCTGTCTGTCTGTCTGTCTGTCTGTCTGTCTGTCTGTCTGTCTGTCTGTCTGTCTGTCTGTCTGTCTGTCTGTCTGTCTGTCTGTCTGTCTGTCTGTCTGTCTGTCTGTCTGTCTGTCTGTCTGTCTGTCTGTCTGTCTGTCTGTCTGTCTGTCTGTCTGTCTGTCTGTCTGTCTGTCTGTCTGTCTGTCTGTCTGTCTGTCTGTCTGTCTGTCTGTCTGTCTGTCTGTCTGTCTGTCTGTCTGTCTGTCTGTCTGTCTGTCTGTCTGTCTGTCTGTCTGTCTGTCTGTCTGTCTGTCTGTCTGTCTGTCTGTCTGTCTGTCTGTCTGTCTGTCTGTCTGTCTGTCTGTCTGTCTGTCTGTCTGTCTGTCTGTCTGTCTGTCTGTCTGTCTGTCTGTCTGTCTGTCTGTCTGTCTGTCTGTCTGTCTGTCTGTCTGTCTGTCTGTCTGTCTGTCTGTCTGTCTGTCTGTCTGTCTGTCTGTCTGTCTGTCTGTCTGTCTGTCTGTCTGTCTGTCTGTCTGTCTGTCTGTCTGTCTGTCTGTCTGTCTGTCTGTCTGTCTGTCTGTCTGTCTGTCTGTCTGTCTGTCTGTCTGTCTGTCTGTCTGTCTGTCTGTCTGTCTGTCTGTCTGTCTGTCTGTCTGTCTGTCTGTCTGTCTGTCTGTCTGTCTGTCTGTCTGTCTGTCTGTCTGTCTGTCTGTCTGTCTGTCTGTCTGTCTGTCTGTCTGTCTGTCTGTCTGTCTGTCTGTCTGTCTGTCTGTCTGTCTGTCTGTCTGTCTGTCTGTCTGTCTGTCTGTCTGTCTGTCTGTCTGTCTGTCTGTCTGTCTGTCTGTCTGTCTGTCTGTCTGTCTGTCTGTCTGTCTGTCTGTCTGTCTGTCTGTCTGTCTGTCTGTCTGTCTGTCTGTCTGTCTGTCTGTCTGTCTGTCTGTCTGTCTGTCTGTCTGTCTGTCTGTCTGTCTGTCTGTCTGTCTGTCTGTCTGTCTGTCTGTCTGTCTGTCTGTCTGTCTGTCTGTCTGTCTGTCTGTCTGTCTGTCTGTCTGTCTGTCTGTCTGTCTGTCTGTCTGTCTGTCTGTCTGTCTGTCTGTCTGTCTGTCTGTCTGTCTGTCTGTCTGTCTGTCTGTCTGTCTGTCTGTCTGTCTGTCTGTCTGTCTGTCTGTCTGTCTGTCTGTCTGTCTGTCTGTCTGTCTGTCTGTCTGTCTGTCTGTCTGTCTGTCTGTCTGTCTGTCTGTCTGTCTGTCTGTCTGTCTGTCTGTCTGTCTGTCTGTCTGTCTGTCTGTCTGTCTGTCTGTCTGTCTGTCTGTCTGTCTGTCTGTCTGTCTGTCTGTCTGTCTGTCTGTCTGTCTGTCTGTCTGTCTGTCTGTCTGTCTGTCTGTCTGTCTGTCTGTCTGTCTGTCTGTCTGTCTGTCTGTCTGTCTGTCTGTCTGTCTGTCTGTCTGTCTGTCTGTCTGTCTGTCTGTCTGTCTGTCTGTCTGTCTGTCTGTCTGTCTGTCTGTCTGTCTGTCTGTCTGTCTGTCTGTCTGTCTGTCTGTCTGTCTGTCTGTCTGTCTGTCTGTCTGTCTGTCTGTCTGTCTGTCTGTCTGTCTGTCTGTCTGTCTGTCTGTCTGTCTGTCTGTCTGTCTGTCTGTCTGTCTGTCTGTCTGTCTGTCTGTCTGTCTGTCTGTCTGTCTGTCTGTCTGTCTGTCTGTCTGTCTGTCTGTCTGTCTGTCTGTCTGTCTGTCTGTCTGTCTGTCTGTCTGTCTGTCTGTCTGTCTGTCTGTCTGTCTGTCTGTCTGTCTGTCTGTCTGTCTGTCTGTCTGTCTGTCTGTCTGTCTGTCTGTCTGTCTGTCTGTCTGTCTGTCTGTCTGTCTGTCTGTCTGTCTGTCTGTCTGTCTGTCTGTCTGTCTGTCTGTCTGTCTGTCTGTCTGTCTGTCTGTCTGTCTGTCTGTCTGTCTGTCTGTCTGTCTGTCTGTCTGTCTGTCTGTCTGTCTGTCTGTCTGTCTGTCTGTCTGTCTGTCTGTCTGTCTGTCTGTCTGTCTGTCTGTCTGTCTGTCTGTCTGTCTGTCTGTCTGTCTGTCTGTCTGTCTGTCTGTCTGTCTGTCTGTCTGTCTGTCTGTCTGTCTGTCTGTCTGTCTGTCTGTCTGTCTGTCTGTCTGTCTGTCTGTCTGTCTGTCTGTCTGTCTGTCTGTCTGTCTGTCTGTCTGTCTGTCTGTCTGTCTGTCTGTCTGTCTGTCTGTCTGTCTGTCTGTCTGTCTGTCTGTCTGTCTGTCTGTCTGTCTGTCTGTCTGTCTGTCTGTCTGTCTGTCTGTCTGTCTGTCTGTCTGTCTGTCTGTCTGTCTGTCTGTCTGTCTGTCTGTCTGTCTGTCTGTCTGTCTGTCTGTCTGTCTGTCTGTCTGTCTGTCTGTCTGTCTGTCTGTCTGTCTGTCTGTCTGTCTGTCTGTCTGTCTGTCTGTCTGTCTGTCTGTCTGTCTGTCTGTCTGTCTGTCTGTCTGTCTGTCTGTCTGTCTGTCTGTCTGTCTGTCTGTCTGTCTGTCTGTCTGTCTGTCTGTCTGTCTGTCTGTCTGTCTGTCTGTCTGTCTGTCTGTCTGTCTGTCTGTCTGTCTGTCTGTCTGTCTGTCTGTCTGTCTGTCTGTCTGTCTGTCTGTCTGTCTGTCTGTCTGTCTGTCTGTCTGTCTGTCTGTCTGTCTGTCTGTCTGTCTGTCTGTCTGTCTGTCTGTCTGTCTGTCTGTCTGTCTGTCTGTCTGTCTGTCTGTCTGTCTGTCTGTCTGTCTGTCTGTCTGTCTGTCTGTCTGTCTGTCTGTCTGTCTGTCTGTCTGTCTGTCTGTCTGTCTGTCTGTCTGTCTGTCTGTCTGTCTGTCTGTCTGTCTGTCTGTCTGTCTGTCTGTCTGTCTGTCTGTCTGTCTGTCTGTCTGTCTGTCTGTCTGTCTGTCTGTCTGTCTGTCTGTCTGTCTGTCTGTCTGTCTGTCTGTCTGTCTGTCTGTCTGTCTGTCTGTCTGTCTGTCTGTCTGTCTGTCTGTCTGTCTGTCTGTCTGTCTGTCTGTCTGTCTGTCTGTCTGTCTGTCTGTCTGTCTGTCTGTCTGTCTGTCTGTCTGTCTGTCTGTCTGTCTGTCTGTCTGTCTGTCTGTCTGTCTGTCTGTCTGTCTGTCTGTCTGTCTGTCTGTCTGTCTGTCTGTCTGTCTGTCTGTCTGTCTGTCTGTCTGTCTGTCTGTCTGTCTGTCTGTCTGTCTGTCTGTCTGTCTGTCTGTCTGTCTGTCTGTCTGTCTGTCTGTCTGTCTGTCTGTCTGTCTGTCTGTCTGTCTGTCTGTCTGTCTGTCTGTCTGTCTGTCTGTCTGTCTGTCTGTCTGTCTGTCTGTCTGTCTGTCTGTCTGTCTGTCTGTCTGTCTGTCTGTCTGTCTGTCTGTCTGTCTGTCTGTCTGTCTGTCTGTCTGTCTGTCTGTCTGTCTGTCTGTCTGTCTGTCTGTCTGTCTGTCTGTCTGTCTGTCTGTCTGTCTGTCTGTCTGTCTGTCTGTCTGTCTGTCTGTCTGTCTGTCTGTCTGTCTGTCTGTCTGTCTGTCTGTCTGTCTGTCTGTCTGTCTGTCTGTCTGTCTGTCTGTCTGTCTGTCTGTCTGTCTGTCTGTCTGTCTGTCTGTCTGTCTGTCTGTCTGTCTGTCTGTCTGTCTGTCTGTCTGTCTGTCTGTCTGTCTGTCTGTCTGTCTGTCTGTCTGTCTGTCTGTCTGTCTGTCTGTCTGTCTGTCTGTCTGTCTGTCTGTCTGTCTGTCTGTCTGTCTGTCTGTCTGTCTGTCTGTCTGTCTGTCTGTCTGTCTGTCTGTCTGTCTGTCTGTCTGTCTGTCTGTCTGTCTGTCTGTCTGTCTGTCTGTCTGTCTGTCTGTCTGTCTGTCTGTCTGTCTGTCTGTCTGTCTGTCTGTCTGTCTGTCTGTCTGTCTGTCTGTCTGTCTGTCTGTCTGTCTGTCTGTCTGTCTGTCTGTCTGTCTGTCTGTCTGTCTGTCTGTCTGTCTGTCTGTCTGTCTGTCTGTCTGTCTGTCTGTCTGTCTGTCTGTCTGTCTGTCTGTCTGTCTGTCTGTCTGTCTGTCTGTCTGTCTGTCTGTCTGTCTGTCTGTCTGTCTGTCTGTCTGTCTGTCTGTCTGTCTGTCTGTCTGTCTGTCTGTCTGTCTGTCTGTCTGTCTGTCTGTCTGTCTGTCTGTCTGTCTGTCTGTCTGTCTGTCTGTCTGTCTGTCTGTCTGTCTGTCTGTCTGTCTGTCTGTCTGTCTGTCTGTCTGTCTGTCTGTCTGTCTGTCTGTCTGTCTGTCTGTCTGTCTGTCTGTCTGTCTGTCTGTCTGTCTGTCTGTCTGTCTGTCTGTCTGTCTGTCTGTCTGTCTGTCTGTCTGTCTGTCTGTCTGTCTGTCTGTCTGTCTGTCTGTCTGTCTGTCTGTCTGTCTGTCTGTCTGTCTGTCTGTCTGTCTGTCTGTCTGTCTGTCTGTCTGTCTGTCTGTCTGTCTGTCTGTCTGTCTGTCTGTCTGTCTGTCTGTCTGTCTGTCTGTCTGTCTGTCTGTCTGTCTGTCTGTCTGTCTGTCTGTCTGTCTGTCTGTCTGTCTGTCTGTCTGTCTGTCTGTCTGTCTGTCTGTCTGTCTGTCTGTCTGTCTGTCTGTCTGTCTGTCTGTCTGTCTGTCTGTCTGTCTGTCTGTCTGTCTGTCTGTCTGTCTGTCTGTCTGTCTGTCTGTCTGTCTGTCTGTCTGTCTGTCTGTCTGTCTGTCTGTCTGTCTGTCTGTCTGTCTGTCTGTCTGTCTGTCTGTCTGTCTGTCTGTCTGTCTGTCTGTCTGTCTGTCTGTCTGTCTGTCTGTCTGTCTGTCTGTCTGTCTGTCTGTCTGTCTGTCTGTCTGTCTGTCTGTCTGTCTGTCTGTCTGTCTGTCTGTCTGTCTGTCTGTCTGTCTGTCTGTCTGTCTGTCTGTCTGTCTGTCTGTCTGTCTGTCTGTCTGTCTGTCTGTCTGTCTGTCTGTCTGTCTGTCTGTCTGTCTGTCTGTCTGTCTGTCTGTCTGTCTGTCTGTCTGTCTGTCTGTCTGTCTGTCTGTCTGTCTGTCTGTCTGTCTGTCTGTCTGTCTGTCTGTCTGTCTGTCTGTCTGTCTGTCTGTCTGTCTGTCTGTCTGTCTGTCTGTCTGTCTGTCTGTCTGTCTGTCTGTCTGTCTGTCTGTCTGTCTGTCTGTCTGTCTGTCTGTCTGTCTGTCTGTCTGTCTGTCTGTCTGTCTGTCTGTCTGTCTGTCTGTCTGTCTGTCTGTCTGTCTGTCTGTCTGTCTGTCTGTCTGTCTGTCTGTCTGTCTGTCTGTCTGTCTGTCTGTCTGTCTGTCTGTCTGTCTGTCTGTTAACGTATTAAGTTTTCTGAGTGCATAAGTTTCCCGAGCGGACGAAACTTTTCATATCAAATGATATTTTGTAAAAAGATCATCATATTTGGTGTGCAAATAGTATTTTAGTGTGCAAGTCAGTATTTTTGTGAAATAATAAAGTTTTTTTGCGTAACTCACTTCAGTGTGTTACATAACATTTTTGATACGCTGTTAAAAATATCCCATAATTAACTTTATATATTTTAGGTATTATTTTTATCAAAAATTAGCGCCTTAAAGTTTCTAAACAATGGCCCACTGTCATATTTCGATGCAAGAACTCCATTTGAATATCTTGGATGAACTCATAATTGAGTAGGGTCATATGTTCAACAGTTAACCACCGTCATTTCTATCTATGATAAAGCTGGGGTATTATTTCTAAGTGTATGTTTATCTGCAGTTATCAAGAGGTGGGTTCATTAGCTACAATATTCCATTTCAAAAATATGTAATTTACCACAGGTTTTTTGTAAAAATTACTTAAAAAAAAAACGAGTTTTGGCTAACTGTGTCCACAACATGGTACACTTTTAACCATGGGGTATGCTACATTTAACCGTTGGGTACACATTTAACCACTAAACATAAATTTTTGGTAAATAATTATTAATAATACAAAATATTACGAAATTTAAGTTTTCTTTATTAGGTATTAAATAAACATTTTAAACTTAATAAAAAGAAACTTTCTATTCCAAGTAATAATCACAATAATCAACATTATGCTAATTATCAAAAGAGTTTGAACAAAAATATATTTGTATTTCTTGAAAACTACAAAAAAGTTTTCTTATTACGATAACATTATAGTAATAATTAGGATTTTTCAAACGTTACATGCTGTTTACGTAAAGTAACATATCTATTTACCATTGAGGACCACTCTTACAACTAGATAACCTAGATGGCACATAACTTTAGTCTAAACATTTACTTAAAAATAGGTATTCAGTAAGTCTTAATACTGAGATCAACGACTGAGACGGATTAAAAACAATTACTTAATACAAAAAATATCATTAAAACAAAATCAACGCAAATTTAACTGTGCCATGTCAAAATATACACCAAATGAATAGGACGCCTGCCTCCAGCTGCTGCCAGTAATTTTGGGATTTGTAGTATATATTTAATGTCCTTTATCTGTATTCCTGCTGTATCAGGTACGAGAGGTTCACAAAATGTTTGGCGTGTCCTGTTTTTCAGTCTCAAAAATCTTACAAAAAAGTCGAACTCATCGTCGTTTTCGTCTATAGTTTCTATAATTTTGGCCACGTAATAAACAGATATTTTTTTCATTAGGAATAATACGACGACAAATTCTTGGTCTTTTGGATCTCGCGATAGTGGCAAAAAATTACCATTTATCATAACTCTCCCTTCGTCATCTTCACTATCACTTATAAATTCTTCACCACCCGACGATGATCCACTGGCCACAAATAATTCTTCATCCGATGTTTCATTATTATCTATAATAAATCCTTTCTTCTTATTCCTACTTGTCTTCTTTTGGATTTTATCCTTTGTAAATAGATCTTGCATGCACGTAGCACACGACTTCGTACCATAACTATTCCAATCGAAATTCACCAAAAAACTCTTCGGTAATCTATTCCCAGCCCGAGTCAATAGATTGCTGTAGGCCTCAACATCTGCAGTTAGATGTTGGACGTTATAATGTTCTGGCCATATGGCGTCTGCGTTACGTAAACCCGGCCCTTCTTCTAAATCTGTTGTCCAGCGAGCGCCGGGCAATGGATTCAGGTCGTAGAAACTACGACTATGAACAATCTGTGTTTCAGGATTAGCTAGATTAACCAGCACCTCACGGATGTTAAAGGGGGTTAAATATAAAGCCGCATCTTGTCCATAGTCTAGACCTTGATCTGGGAAATACGAGTTAAAAATGGTTTCTCCCTCGATTACTCCAACGGTACAGATAATATTGTACATACTAAGTGGGACTTGCGTTACAGTTTGCATCACTTGTCTGTATTCCTCATTCATAACAAAACGAGGCGGTAAGGGAAAGGACTCCTCTTGATGTTGGACGTACCTTGAATGGTAGATTTTAAACGCCAACAAAAACAATGAGACACGATAATATTGATAGATACTGCAAATTTATTTTAATGTGTCTTGATTCCATGCACTAACCATTCGGCTGTATTCAGTGACGGTTGTGAATCCAATACCACGAGTAGCGATAGGAAGTGGAATGGCACGAGGTTGAACCGTGACCATCATAGATTTTAAACTTCTCTCAAGCTGCTCAGCATCCTGATGGAATACGCCGAGACGTCTTTGCGCTGCTTCGCGGGCTGCCGAAACTGCCTTGTGAGTTGCTTGCTGTTGGAACTTATTACTGGAGCGTTTCTTAGCACCACGACCACGCGGTTTGGACTTTGATTTTGAGGTGTCCTGGGTCTCAGTGGGTGTTGAAGGGGGAGGGGGGGGGGGTTGTTCGAGCGATTTCTCAGATACATTATTTGCTGTCGAAGACATAATCACAACAGTCCGTACTACCTTGGTCCGGAAAATTGTAAAATTGTCTTTATCCGTGTGGTAACGGATTAAGGATACGGGTTGTCACCACCCCTTATCATCCCCTAGGTGTCGTAAGAGCCGACAGAGGGAGAGCATATCATGCAGAGAACAAACCCTATACCAACCCGTTTGGCCAGCGTGGTATAGTAGGCCAATTCCTCCTTTCAAAGGAGAGGCCTAGTTCAGCAGTGGACTGTTAAAGGCTGATGATGATGATGAAATAGATCTTGTTTTACTTTTTTAATCTTTTGTTTGGTTGCCTTCTTCTTTTTATCTGCAAGAGCGTTTTTTCAGGAGTATCTGTAGCGATCATGCTTTTGCCCAGAGCTCTACGTCTTTTTGGATTACGATGTTTTGCTTTAATTGGTGACGTGAATTCCATAGGTGAAATAAACTTTCGACTTGAGGAAAGGAGTTGGCTGGCAATGTATATTCAGCTGTCGATTATATTCAGTTTGGTTTCGTGGTTGACTGTTGAAAAGATTCGGCGTTAAATCAAAATTCTGATGATTGTTATTGGGAATTAAACATGACAAATGAAAATCAGAAGCTTCTAATATTGGTGATGTGTGATCTTTTACTTGGCTTGTGGAAGGAGTGGCATCCTGAAGAAGAGAATGTGATATAGAAGACGAACGTATTTCTTGTTCATGATTCTGTCTCTGATCTTCATTAAGATTTTGTGGATCGGCATTTTCAGCTTCAAGTAGACACTCTTCCTCTCTATCCTATCTGTAACAGTACTAGGCAAGAAATCTGCTTCCGTAAAAATTATGTCATCAAATGGGAATATACCACATTTTTTGAAAGCGTGTACTATGTTTATAGGAGTCATAGATTTCAAATATGCGGTACCAACACATTCAGCAACGTTGTAGATAGAGGTCGCCCTGGATTTCTCATCAGCCATGAATCCACTGCTGAATTGTAGTAGGTTTTAAACGGGCCGTTTAGTCCAACGTCCAACGGTTGAAGTTTCGCGGTTGTATGGGGATGAAGGGTTAGAATAGTGACTCCCGAAGATTTTGCAAGATCTAAAGCTTCGATTGATAGATGGCTTTCGTGGTATGCTGAAACGGGCTTGATAAAGTGTTTCATGATATCCACAAATATTTCCCCATTCATCCATCCCGAGACTGCAGCCAAACCTAATGTACCCGGTGGAGCTCCTTGTAACATGTGCGGTTGAAACTTCTTCCTGGGAAAAAGCATAGCTGGTGGCATGCCTTGGCCAGTTGCGCTAACAATGCAACATGTTGTTACTAAGGTACCTCGCTCGCCACTTGTTACCTTTGCTACATTTGTTCCTTTTCGAGCTAACACTTTTCCTGGTCGGAAGGGTCGTGGTGGATGTTTCGTCCAAGTTGTATAGTCTTGTACCATCTGAAAAGCTAGGATGCCTTTCCTTCCTTCCACTCGACACCACCAAAACGACACCATCGGTGGTGTCGTATGGAATCACTAGTCCATACGACACCACCGACTAATAGTGAGGTTACCTACATACAAAGTTGTTGATATGAAAACTCCAATTAAGTTCAAGCAGTTTCATTAATGAGGTATGTCATTTGATAAAGTTTATATTTATCTGTCACTCAAATGGTCATCTTGACATTGTTCATTGCAATTTGCATATTATTGTCTTTCCGTCCGAATATTTTAATTTTTCACAATGGACATGGATACTAATACAGACGACATAAAATACATAAAAACTAATGGCGGAACAGCTTTGCTCTGGCAAACGTATAAATTTCACCGTCACAAGGGATATAAAAACGGCTTAGTGTTATGGAGATGCACTAGCTTCAAAAGGACAAAGTGTCCAGGTACGATAACTATAATGGTAAGTATCCTTTTCATTTGTCATTTTGAAATGAATTTATCTATAGTTAAACGATAATTAATAAAACAGAGTTTATGAAATATTATTTTTTTATTTCAGTGAAGTAAGTAGTTATGTAGGTATTAAAGAACGGACCGGAAAACTAGTCTTGCAGCGTGTCCACAATTGTTGTTACGTGCTTGTAATAGGCCTTAATGAAATTTTCTTTTAGTGTGTCTTTTCCGGGAAAAAAACTTTCAGCCAACAATTTTGCTGTATTTAATACAATCTGAGCATCACTCAAATGGTCCGTTTGGGTACAATTATCCTTCATATTTTGTTCCGTTTGCGTTTTCACGGACATATAAATGTCTGGTGTGACGTCGTCATCTCTACACTCTACAACATACTCTTGAGTATCCTGCATTTCAAACACATCATCGGGCGAGAGTTGGTATTTAGGTTGAAAACTTAAAATTGATTGACTCTCCATACTTTCTAAATTATGTTATTAAGTATTTATATATTTCTAAATACTGTTACGAGCTGGGGTTCGACGATAAATTATAGCTCACTATGCCACTTAAACTGAACTTTATTCACTAACACAATAACACTAGATACACACACTTAATTTTCCAACACTAATAAAACACACTATTCACACCACTAGTACAACACTAAACACTTCCGAATTACTTTCTTCGCTTCTTGTTTATCGCTTCGCTATTCACTTGTTACTGTCCGGTCCGTTCGCTCGCACTCTATTTATACTGGCCGGATAACATCACTAGCGCATTCTAGATACTTCCACAAAACTGTCGAATAATCGCGAACAGTCTATGCTCGATACAGCAACGCCATCTAGTACAGAGTAGCTGAATTACCTTTAAACCACCGATACATTCAATCTCTTCTAGTATTTTACTACTTTACTTATTCACCGATGGCGTAACACTGCCCCCCTCTTAAACGTGTTCGTCCCATTTACGTTACTACGGGTCCAACATCGTTGGACCCATAGTAACGAGCCAACCGGTCCTCATGAACTATCTTCGGTGCACCTCGCGACCCCTTCTGGATTCGATAGGTGACGTCGTTCATCCTGATAATTATGCGATATGGCCCGTCCCACCTGGCTTGTAACTTAGGCGATTTACCGTTGCTTCGTACTGGGTTATGAAGCCACACCAATGATCCCTCATCGAAGCCTTTGTTGTTCGCCTTCCGGTCGTAGCGAGTCTTCATCTTCTCAGACATCTGTTGTCCCGACTCCCCTGGAGCTCCTACATTGTACACCTTCAATGCACCTCTGCTACAAGTGTGTGGCCTCTTGACAGCCGCACAACTTGTGCATTTGCGGCAACAATTCTCGACGTCATCTCGACAGTGGAGCCAATAAAACCGCTCCCGGATCTTAGTAAGCGTCTTCTTAATTCCCATGTGACCTTCCGAAGCACCATTGTGATAGAGCTGCAAGACTTCCGGCACCTTAGTTTTAGGCACTACCATTTGCAAATGGCACTGGTTACCGCGAGCGTTTTCCCATTTGCGGCACAGAACTCCATCCTGGGCAACCAAACTTTCCCACTGTGCCCAATAACTCTTGGTGATGGGGCTCATTGCTGCGATATCACTCCATTTGGGCCTAGGAGCGTCTGATTTCTTCCACTCCAGAATCGGCTGTACGTCCTTGTCTTCTTGCTGAGCACTCTGCAAAGCTTCTTTCCATCCGTCGCTCAGATCCGTCTTCAACATCCTCACTAGCGCTGCCGGCTTCGCTTCCTGTCTTGCACAGTGTTTGCGTTGGTCGGGGTAAGGCCTACACGTCAGAGTATCTGCGCTACGTTGCTCTTGCCGCCAGACAGGTACGTCAGGTGACCCCGTCGGTGGAGAGAGGGTACCAACGTGCCGCTTACGCTTTGGGCAGCTCAAGCGGATATGGCCTCTTTCCCCGCAGTTGTAGCACCGTGGTGAAGAAACAACTTCCCTGATACGGTAAGTTCGATCCTCGTGACGCGTCGCTTCCACCTCCAGAGCGTAGGCTAAGGCTTCTTTCAGGGACTTGAAGTGCCCAAGTCTTACCGCTGCTCTAACTTCCAGGTCCCGGATTCCATCCGTAAACGCCTGTACGAGGTTCCCATCAATAAGCGCAGGCGACGACTGGTATGCCTTCCTGACCAGCTTTTCCACCTCTAAAGCCCAGTGCTGCAGAGTTTCTCCGGTGCGTTGTGTCCTGTCCTTCAGCTGAGCACGATACAATGAATGATGCGTTTAATGAATTCCACGAATTATTGCGCTTATTTAACAATCTTTGTTTTCCAAAAATACGCATAACAATAAATAATAGTGGCAAAAGAAAACAAAATTGGATTACAAAGGGGCTGAGGATAAGTTGTAAAACTAAACGTACACTACGATGCAACTATTATAAAAATAAAAGCTATATAACTAAACTAAATTACTGTAAATATTCAACAATGCTAAAAAAAATTATAATGAAATCCAAAAAGAATGCAAACATGATTTATATAAACAAACATGATAACAAATGTAAGGCCACTTGGACAGTAATAAAAAATGAAATTCAGAATTCAAAAATTAAAGAGGAAATTGATGTGATTAAAATTACCAATTCAGTTCTTACAGATCCTACGGAAATAGCATCTGCTTTTAATAATCATTATATTAACATGACTGATACCTCAGTACAACATCAGGCTAAAAGTAGTTTTAAGAAAGTGTTTGAAATAGAATTAGTTTTTATTATAAGTCAAATCGATTAGATCGATTGAGTAACATTTTGTTTAGTCTATTGAAAATTTCTGACAATGGTCACACTGAACTGTCACTTCGGTCTCTTCCCGCGTTGAAAATTTACCTCGTTGTCGTCTCGTACGTAAAATAAAATATCGCCCTTTGAAAAGCACATCATTGTAGCTACGCGAATAAGTAAACCGCTTTGAACGCCGCCTGATCTAGTGCTGGCAACGGTAAATTGATTGTGAACTATTGATTGACATTTGTGAAAACTGTGAATCTGGTATCGACTTCCACGTGCCAACGTGTCCTGAAAACGTCGCGTTTGAAGCTTAATAGCTAAGTATAAGATACTTCATTCATTTATTTTGGCCAATATACTTGTATGAATGTGTCTAATTTAGCTCAAGCCCGACATCAGCAAGGATAGCGGGTGAGTGAAACCCAATATTGATATTGATTGATTTAAATTCATCGCTGTGCAACTCAGTGCATTGTGTCTGGATCATTGTCTATCGTGGTCAGGTAGATGTATTACATCTTCCACTGCGCACTTCTGATACACCTTCCTGCCTGGCTACGGTAATTCTAGACATAATTTTTGATAGCAAGAGCGTGGTTAACTGTGCCTATATTGTAAACTTGTATCTTAGCCGTTGATTGTATCTGAACTCAGATTGGTGTTGTATGAGCTATATATATCACCTTGTAGACAGTATTGTAGTGTTTGTCAGGTCAGTAATTGTCTAAAATACATAATATTTAATTGTATAAGTTGACCTAGATAATTTGAAACACATTGTCACATAACCTCAATCAGTAATTGTTGATTTGTATTGTTGGAAAATCTAACTTAAATTTGTTGTTGCATTAATAAGTCAGTTTGTTTGGATACATCACAGCTGTATGTATCAATAAATTTAGTAAATTTAGTTCATTGCATATATTCATAAACATTATAACCAACTTGACCTTGCCACTTGGGCGGGTCACATTGGTAAGCTTTGTTTTGTTATAATATAGATAATATTGCTAGGTAACACTTATTCTGTGCTTACTTACTATTGTATATCTCAAAGAACCACAGCCAGTCTGTCTGTTGCAAATAATTCATTAATTAATTTGAAGTTTCAACTTTATTAATTTGTTATAAGTTATAACTTTGATAACTTTTGTGTTTGTTTCAATATACTGAAACCTTTAATTTTGTTGGGCAGTAAATACCTGTCACTTGCCTGCACTTGCAGTAAACAGGCTAATACTTTGTTGGTTTCAAAGAATTGAGAAAAATTAAGTTTTGACTGTTAATATTGTTTAACGCTTGTCCGGGCTCTTTTGAAAATTTGATTATGTCAGCTATCAAGGACTTGCGTGCGGCTGCTGGTGCTATTGCGTCAGATTTGCGCTGGTTTGCCTCAGCCAGTGCTTTAGTGAACCGGCCTGATCGCCAGCAGGCCCTACTTCAAAGGTACGAGCGGATTGACGATCGCCTGGCAAGTGTGGAACAGCAATTCCGCACTTTCAGCACTTGCTGTCTTGAAGTGTCAATCAATGATTTCACCGCTGACCAGCGAAATAGGGTCAGCGAAGACTATGCCCAGGTCTTAGACCTGTATGATGCTGTCTCTAATACTGCGAGACAACTAGTTGCCGATAGGGAAGGGCAACCCGGCCTGAAGCAGGAGCTTCCTAGGTCAGCACCGGGGCTGGTGAGTAGGCTCCCTACTTTGGACCTCCCCCATTTTGATGGCTGCCTAGGAAGCTACCTGGGCTTCATTAACTTGTTCGACAGCCTAGTCAATGATAGGGCTGACCTTCGGCCGGCACAAAAGTTGGCCTATCTAATGTCGGTTCTGGATGGGGAGGCTAAGGGCCTCATCCAGCATCTGCCCGTGTCTGACGAGGCGTACCAGACGGCTCGGGACCTAATTACCCGTAGGTACCATAATAAGCGTGGCCTCGCCGATACGCACATCGAGCAGATTTTGGGTTTGCCGACGCTCACCCGGGTCTCTGGGTTGCGCACCCAACTTTTGAACCCGCTCTTGGTGGCCATCAACGCACTTAAGTGCCTTGACCTGCCCGTAGACCAATGGTCTTATCTATTGGTGCACATTGTGCTGAAGAAGCTGCCTGCCGACCTGAGGTCGCGTTTTGAGCAGCGCTTTGGTGGGGATAGCGCGACCCATCTGCCCCCCTTTGCTGACCTGGAGAGGTTCCTGGAGGATGAGTGCCGGGTCTTGGACAACTCCGGTGGTGACACGCCGGCTAAGACGCAGCCGCCCAAGGTCAAGGAGCAGGCTCGCGGTCACACCCGAGCCAATGTTGACCGGCGCCCTCCTCGCTTTGCGGTCACGCAGAGCCCAGCGGAGTGCTCCTACTGCAAGGTCACGGGGCACAGAACGGCCAGTTGCAGGGCATTTTTGGACCTACATGTCGCCTCTCGTAGGCGCATCGCGAATGCCCGCCGCCTTTGCTTCTCTTGTTTGGGGTCCCACTACCAGCGAGACTGCCCAAACTCTCGCCCCTGTCCTCACTGTGGAGGACAGCATTTGGACATTCTCTGCATGAATGCCAGAGAGGTAGGCCGCTTGTCCAACCAGCCGACGCCGCGCACGGGCGGGTGTTTTGAAGGTGGCAGCCGGGGCTCACCGGCGCGTAGCCGAGAGTCACCTCGCTCAATTGATCGCCACTCACCCCGCTTGGAGAAACGTAGCGTGCGCACGCTTCCTCTCTCTCGCGCACCTGAATGTGCTGTTCAGCGTCACCAGCACCATGACTGCTGCCCCAGGTATTCCCCTCCTTTGGCGGAGCGTCCCCGCCTTGACTCGCGCCCACCTCGTTTTGGGCGGGTGCGTCACTATGACCCCCCACAGATGGCGCGCGGATCGAGTCATCGCGCCCTTGAGGACTTCAAGCCGCACCCCCATTTTGATTTGCCTGGTCCTGGCCAACGGTCGCCGCCCAGGCAACAATAGGTCATTGACCCCTGCCCTATAACGCCAACCTCCCCCATTGAGACCGTTATCCTACCAACGGTTGCTGTTAGGGTCTGGGGACCCACGGGGACCTCTGTTGTTGTCCGTGCTATATTGGACACAGGTTCACAAGGTTGCATTGTTTCCACTTATTTGGTAGGGCAGGTTAAATTAAATATGGGTTCTTTTCCAAATTGTATACGGGGCATAGGGGACGTAGCCTCTAATGTTGAAGGGCAAGTCAAGGTTTTGTTTGGCCCTGTTGAATCTTCACACCCGAGGATTAGGACCTCGGCTATTGTGCTGAAGAATATTTTGGGCATGCACCCACAGAAACAGCTACCCGCTGCTGTGGTGAATTTGACATCGGGATTGGAACTGGCAGACCCCAAATTTGACACACCGGGACAAATCGACTTGTTGATTGGCTCTGATGTCCTCGGTGGAATTTTGATTGGTGGGAAACGGGTCTTGGTGCCAAATGGTTTGACTGCCATCCCGACCATGTTTGGATTTGCTTTGATGGGACCTGTACCTAGGGACCCCCCTCCACCCGAACTTGATAATTTGTTGGCTGTAGGCTCTGCTCTCTCTGATGCGGTTCAGAGGTTTTGGGAGATAGAGGAGCCCCCTCAAGCTGCCCGTTTGAATCCAGAACATGAGGAGTGCGAGCTGTTCTTCCAGAACAACACTGGTCGACTCCGTTCTGGTCGGATTATTACGAGGCTACCCTTCCTGTCTGTTCGGCCTCCGCTTGGTGAGTCACGACCTTTAGCCGAAAAGAGGTTGTTGGCCATGGAACGCCGCATGGGTCGTGATCCGGAGCTCAGACAGAAGTACATTGAGTTCATGAGGGAATATGAACAGTTGGGACACATGTCTGTGTCAAATTTGGATTGGCGCTCGGTGGAGCATTACTTTCTCCCGCATCATGCGGTATTGAAGCCATCGACTGGCAAGCTGCGCACAGTGTTTGATGGTTCTGCGCAGACTTCAACAGGCGTATCCTTGAACCAGTGCTTGCATTCTGGTCCCAAGTTAGTCAAGGACCTTTGTGACGTCATCACCAGCTTCCGACGACATCAGGTTGTCTTCGTGGCCGACATAAAAATGATGTTCAGGCAGACGATTATCCACCCTGATGACCGTCGCTTCCAACTGATCCTTTGGAGAGAGTCTCCTCGTGATCCCATGGTCGTCTACGAGCTCAATACCAATACGTACGGGTTAAGGTCGAGCCCCTATTTGGCAATACGTTCTCTTTGGGAGCTCGCAGACCGCGAAGGCTTACGCTTCCCAAGAGCCTCCGCCATCTTGAAAGACGATATTTACGTCGATGACATTTGCTCGGGCGCCTCCACAGCGGACGAGGCGATCCTCCTGCGGGACGAATTGATAGGTATTTTGGCCTCCGCTGGTTATGAGTTGCGCAAATGGATTTCCAACTCACCAGCGCTTTTGGAAGGCTTGCCAGAGGATCATCAGCAGGATCCACATTTGTTTGAGATTGTTGACAACCCCGCCATGATGGCTGTTCTCGGCGTTCAGTACAGACCAGTCCAAGACATCTTTACATATAACGTAGACTTGAAATTGCCGTGTTCTTGGACTAAACGTCTCGTATTGTCTACTGTCGCCAGAACCTTTGATCCGAACGGTTGGATCTGTCCAATTATATTTTGGGCAAAATGCTTCTTGCAGAAGCTTTGGACAGCAGGATTGACCTGGGACGAACCTCTGCACGGCACTCTTGTTGAGGAATGGACCTCTTTTGTATCCTCGCTTCCTGCCGTCAATGAGATCTCCTTGCCTCGTCCCATCCTTCCTCCCGGGAAGTACAAGGCCACCCTTCACGGGTTTTGTGATGCCTCGGAACGTGGTCACGCGGCTGTGGTGTACTTGCGCACAGTCAGTGCCTCAGGTCAGGTGAGAGTTTCCCTGATCATGGCAAAGAGCAAGGTGGCACCCCTTCGGACATCTCTGACCATTCCAAAATTGGAGCTCTCGGGAGCAGCTCTACTTGTACGCTTGTTGAACCACGTGTCCAGTACTTTGGGTAAAAGCATTTGCATTAATGGGACCTACGCCTGGACAGACAGCCAAATTGTTCTTTGTTGGTTGAAGGCTTCTGTCCACACTTTGGAGGTATTTGTCGCTAATCGCGTTTCCCAAATCCAGAAATCCGAAGTCAAACTTGTTTGGAGACACGTGCCAGGTGAGCTCAACCCCGCTGATTGTGCCTCGCGCGGATGCTTGACGCCTAGTTTGATAGGTCATTCGCTGTGGTGGGGTCCGGAATGGTTGAGTCGACCAGAAATTGATTGGCCTCGAACGCCAGTTTTGAATACTTCTAATTTGCCGGGTCTACGAACACTCGCTCTTGAGAAGGTGGAATGCGCCTTCGACCCCGAATTTTTGTTAAATCGTTACAGCTCCCTCGACAAGTTGTTAGGTGTCACTGCTTGGATAAAGCGTTTTGTTTTTAACTTTAGGCACCCACAACAGAAACGACTGACACCGTTTCCCTCACCACAGGAACGACAGGAGTCCCTCACCTTTTGGGTTCGTTCTGTGCAATTGGCCCATTTTGAAAAGGAGATTGCTATCCTTAAGTCAGGGAAATCGAAATTGTCGGGAGCAATATCTAAATTGGACCCCTTTTTGGACGATACGGGTCTCTTGCGCGTTGGAGGGCGTCTCAAGAACGCCAACCTCCCTTACGGAGCACGTCACCCCCTTTTGTTACCCAAGGACGGTCATTTGGTACGCTTGTTGGTAACTGACCGTCACCTTAAAAATTCGCATGCTGGTTGTAATGCGCTCTTGGCCATTTTGCAACGCGAGTTTTGGATCTTGTCTGCCCGAAGAATTATTCGGAGTGTAGTCTTTCGCTGCATCCCTTGCTATAAGCTCAAGGCTTCTACCATGCAGCCCTTGATGGGAAACTTACCGGCAGATCGCGTAACTGAGAGCAGGACGTTTGACGGTGTTGGCACGGACTTCGCTGGTCCCTTCTTGGTGAAAACGTCGACACTTCGAAACAGCAAGACTGTTAAGGCCTACTTGTGTGTTTTTGTTTGTCTTTCCACAAAGGCCGTACATTTGGAACTGGTCTCCTCGCTTACGACCGAGGCGTTTGTAGCCACATTTGACAGATTTGTATCCCGCAGAGGGCTGCCTTCCTTGATCCGTTCTGACTGCGGCACTAACTTCAAGGGCACCTATAATTATTTGAATGATGTTGTTAATTTCCTTAAAACCAACAAAGCTGATATAGGTGATAGGCTTGCCCGACGTGGGATAAATTGGTTGTTTTCCCCACCAAATTGTCCACACTGGGGTGGTATATTTGAGGCCGCTGTAAAATCGGCCAAAACACACTTGCGCAGGACAATCGGTGAATCTGTCCTTACATTTGAGGAACTCGCAACTGTGTTTTGTAAGATTGAGGCCGTTTTGAACTCTCGGCCATTGTGCCCGATCTCCTCAGATCCGAATGATTTGGAGGCCCTTACGCCGGGCCATTTTTTGATTGGTCGCCCACTTGTCGCCTTGCCTGAGTACCCCTATATTGATACGAGACCTGGTCGTCTCTCGCGTTTTGAATTGGTACGCCAGATTACTCAGAGCTTTTGGAAACGCTGGAACTTGGAATATTTGCACATACTCCAGCAACGCGTTAAGTGGACCGACAAGACCGATCCACCCAAGATTGGTGACCTCGTTTTGATCAAGGAGGCTAACCTTCCGCCACTCAGATGGCGCAGGGGGCGCATCCTTCGTTTGGTAACTGGGGCTGATGGAATTCCCCGATTTGCTGAGGTCTTGGTGGACGGTTCGATTCTGAGGAGAGCGGTTGCAACATTGTCACGTCTACCAACCGATTAGCGGACCGGTAGGCCGGTCCGGGGCGGGTGGATGTTTGAAATAGAATTAGTTTTTCTTATAAGTCAAATCGATTAGATCGATTGAGTAACATTTTGTTTAGTCTATTGAAAATTTCTGACAATGGTCACACTGAACTGTCACTTCGGTCTCTTCCCGCGTTGAAAATTTACCTCGTTGTCGTCTCGTACGTAAAATAAAATATCGCCCTTTGAAAAGCACATCATTGTAGCTACGCGAATAAGTAAACCGCTTTGAACGCCGCCTGATCTAGTACTGGCAACGGTAAATTGATTGTGAACTATTGATTGACATTTGTGAAAACTGTGAATCTGGTATCGACTTCCACGTGCCAACGTGTCCTGAAAACGTCGCGTTTGAAGCTTAATAGCTAAGTATAAGATACTTCATTCATTTATTTTGGCCAATATACTTGTATGAATGTGTCTAATTTAGCTCAAGCCCGACATCAGCAAGGATAGCGGGTGAGTGAAACCCAATATTGATATTGATTGATTTAAATTCATCGCTGTGCAACTCAGTGCATTGTGTCTGGATCATTGTCTATCGTGGTCAGGTAGATGTATTACATCTTCCACTGCGCACTTCTGATACACCTTCCTGCCTGGCTACGGTAATTCTAGACAGAAAGTGATGCATTTAAATTCATTATTTCTCAAACCTATGACTGAAAATGAGGTTATAAAGGAAATAAACTCACTGAAAATCACTAATTCCGAAGGCTATGATGAAATCAGCACGAAATCAATCAAATGTTCATCAAATGAAATAGCTAGTGTTTTGACCTACCTTATTAACCTTTCCTTTGTATCTGGAGTATTCCCAGATGCTTTAAAATTCTCAATTGTGAAACCTATTTTTAAAAAAGGAGATAAGTTAGATGTCAATAATTATCGCCCGATAACCCTCATACCTATAATATCCAAAATTTTTGAAAAATGTATGTACAAAAGACTATCCGACTATTGTGAGAAATTTAATATTATTAAAATTGAACAATATGGATTTCAAAAAGGAAAATCAACGACATCAGCCATTTTCTCATTGATAAGTATAATATTGACTAATATAAATAATAATAATCTGACTACAGGCTTATTTGTAGATTTATCCAAAGCTTTTGACTATGTCTCACATGATATTTTACTGAAAAAAATAGAGTCAATTGGTGTCAGGGGACCGGCCCTTCAATGGGTGGCATCCTACCTTATGGATCGACAACAATTTGTAGTAATATCAAAAGTTGATGTTAAAGGCAATATGGTATCCTACACATCCACATCCGAATATATCAAATGTGGTGTCCCGCAAGGAAGTGTGCTGGGGCCAATATTGTTTCTGATTTATATAAATGACATTACTGAAATTACAAACCACAAGTGCGTTTTATACGCTGATGACATCTCAATAATTGTGACATGTAATAAATATAATAATGCAATTAAAGACCACGAAGATGACATAAATAATATTGACAAATTAATTGAATGGTTAAATATGAATAATTTAAAAATAAATTTAAATAAATCTTGTTATATGCAATTTAATCAAACTAATAATCCAAAACATAATAATATACATTTCAATATAGAAAAAGTCAAAGCAGTGCAGGAAATAAAATTCCTGGGCGTGATTCTAGATCATAACTTAAACTGGAAGGCTCATGTTGCAAATGTATCTGGAAGAATTAATAAATTTGTTTATGCTCTAAAACAGTTAAAATACGCTACTAACCAAAGAACTGCTTTAACATCCTATCGCGCGTACATTGAGTCCATACTACGGTATGGCTTAGTAATTTGGGGAAACAGCACTGATTACAATAAGGCATTCGTTGCGCAAAAAAAATGTATACGGGCCATATGTGACCGTCAACCTGATGACTCATGCCAACCTGTATTTAAAAAACTTGGCTTATTACCCCTTCCGTCTTTATACATTTACGAACTATGTATGTTTGTACGTTACCATAAAAGTCTTTTTAAAACTGCCGCCGATATTAACCCACGGAATCGGAGAGACCAACACAGACTCGTTCTTAATGATATCCCGAAATCATCAAAATATAATAAAAGTTGCCTTGCAATGTGTGTAAGAGTATATAATAAAATACCCAAGATATTAAAAGACTGTAATATTGGACAATTTAAAAATAAATTATATAAATGGCTAATAGAACAAAATTTCTATAGCATCAAAGAATTCTGTGACTGTGTAATTTAAATGTGTATAATTTGCATGCTTGTATAATACTGGCAAAACATGTATGCTCTGTATAATTCCTGTTACATCTTCATTTACCATGTTTTTATGCAAATAAAGATTTATTATTATTATTATTATTACACATGTTCGAGGTGCGCGTCTCCGTACCTCGCCTCCAACGCCTCCAGAAGCTTCTCGTAGGTCACGTCTTGCCCGAGTGCCTCCAACACCGTCAAGGCCTGATCACGATGGCCCAAGGTTAGGGCGGTGAAGGCCTGTTCTTTGTCCCACCCATTCGCTCGCATTACGGCCTCAAACTGAACCTTGTATGCAACCCACGATGACGAGCCATCAAAGGGTGGAACCTTAAACCAACGAGGCGAGGGCGCCACAGCTGCAGGTGTAACGTCGTTGGTCTCAAGCCCACGCAATTTCTTCTCCAATCTGGCAATACGGGTCTCGAGCTGGTCGTGTACACGCTTCTCAATGTTGCTGATACGGGCCTCGTGCTGCTGGAGTTCCTCCTTGACCGCCTTAAAGTCCTTCCCCACTGCGGCGCTGAGGTCCTGCATGAGCACCAGCTGTTCCTCCAGACGGCGGGCGTGCTCTTCCTTGTCGCGCGGCAGCTGCTCCTCTAGGTGGCGCGCGTGCTCTTCTTGACGGTGAGCCTGCTCCTGTTGACGGCGGTCCTGCTCCTCCTTGTCGCGCTGTAGCTGTTCCTCCAGGCGGCGAGCCTGCTCCTCCTGACGGCGGGCCTGCTCCTCTTGACGGCGAGCCCGCTCCTCCTTGTTGCGCTGTAGCTGTTCCTCCAGGCGACGCGCGTGCTCCTCTTGACGGCGAGCCTGCTCCTCTTGACGGCGGTCCTGCTCCTCTTGACGGCGGTCCTGCTCTTGACGGCGGGCCTGCTCCTCCTTGTCGCGCTGTAGCTGTTCCTCCATGCGGCGCGCGTGCTCCTCTTGACGGCGGGCCTGCTCTTGCATGAACGCCATCAGAGCCGCAATGTCGGGCACCGCCACGGAGTGTGCGTTTGCAGGCTCCACTGCAGCCGCGGAGTCGCCTGGTCCACCAGGCGATGGAGAAGGAACGTCTCCGAAGCGTCTCTGGTCCAGGTCTTGCTGGCGCTGGTTCCTGGTACGCACACCTTCAGTTTCTTCCTTCGGCATAACCGGCATAATTTATCCCTTTCTTCTGACACCAATTTGTTACGAGCTGGGGTTCGACGATAAATTATAGCTCAATATGCCACTTAAACTGAACTTTATTCACTAACACAATAACACTAGATACACACACTTAATTTTCCAACACTAATAAAACACACTATTCACACCACTAGTACAACATTAAACACTTCCGAATTAAAAAGCGAAGCGATAAACAAGAAGCGAAGAAAGCTTCGCTTCTTGTTTATCGCTTCGCTATTCACTTGTTACTGTCCGGTCCGTTCGCTCGCACTCTATTTATACTGGCCGGATAACATCACTAGCGCATTCTAGATACTTCCACAAAACTGTCGAATAATCACGAACAGTCTATGCTCGATATAGCAACGCCATCTAGTACAGAGTAGCTGAATTACCTTTAAACCACCGATACATTCAATCTCTTCTAGTACCCCCATTCACCGATAGATGGCGTAACAATACAATAGTAATAGCACAGTGAACAAAACAGAAAACAACTGAATTCAGAAACGCCACAGTGACATACTTATATTCTTTAATGTCATGTGCTAGCATTATGGAAACATAAAAAAAGTTTCTACTCCGATTTACCCGATGATCTAATACTCTGTTTAAAAAAACCTCTATCTGAGTTCATCTAAAGCCTTGGCCACAGTGATATCACCATTGATTAATTGCATTTGAACATCAAGTATAAAGTCATCATCCACAATGTATTTACTCTTCCTTTTTTGTTCTAAAGCTTCCATACCTAAGTACTTATTTATTGACTGCACGGTTGGCGTAGTGGTTTAAGCGGCCGCCTCACCGCTTGACACCGCGCCGAAGTGTTGTGGGTTCGATCCCCACACGAGACAACACTTTGTGTGACTCATAAATAGTTGTTTCGAGTTTGGGTGTTCATTGTGTCCGTTAGTTGTATGTTTGTAAAGTCCCCCGCGACACAGGATTCAGTCCTAATGCGGGAGTTGTCTTATTAAAAAAAAAAAAAAAAAATTCATTTTATTCATGGTTCTGTTCAAAGTAACTGTTGTCTTGTTTATTCCCTTTATTAGTTTCGAATGAAAACCTTCGGATACATTATCGGTACGATGTCTTTCACCATATACGCTAAAAAGATCTGGGGAGTGAATTTTTAACCAATAATTTTCGATGTAACGTATAAATCTGGTCATGTTTATATTATTAATTCTATAAATTTGGGTTTTGATATACTGTGGTGGCAAGAGCGGTAAGGCCGCTGTTAGAGAGACAATTCTTTTTTCCGGTTTGGTTTCATTATTTTTAAACTTTTTGGCATTTTTACTAATATTTTTGCACCAGTGATAATAGCAGCCTTTTATTATTACATTTGGATATTCTTCTTTTATTCAGATGATACGTCACTTATTTTTAAAGTAGATAGGAATAGGAATCAATTTGATGATGTAAATAATGCACTTATACAGGTTACACAATGGTTTACAGCAAACAACCTAGTGCTTAATTCTAAAAATACTAAATGCGTAAAATTTGCTTTACCTAACGTTAGACAACTGGGACCTAATATAAGGCTAGATAGGGAGGAACTTGACACAGTTGACTCGACAGTGTTTCTAGGCATTACACTAGATAATAAGTTACAATGGGGTGCACATATAGCATGTCTTGCAGGTAAGCTCAGTTCTGCTGCGTATGCTGTCAAAAAAGTTAGACAACTTACTGATGTTGACACAGCTCGTCTAGTTTATTTTAGCTATTTTCATAGTGTCATGTCCTACGGTATTTTGTTATGGGGCAAAGCTGCGGATATTCAGAATATCTTCGTTCTACAGAAACGAGCGGTACGAGCAATATACATGTTAGGTGCAAAAGATACTCTTAGGGAACGCTTTAAGTCTATAGGGATTCTTACAGTAGCCTCGCAATTTTTATTTGCTAATATATTGTATATTAGGCAAAATATAGGTTTATTTACTACAAAAAGTGATGTACATAACATAAATACTCGAAACAGGCATAAGTTATATGCCCCTTATCATCGTTTACATAAAGTTAATAATTCTTTTGTAGGGCTAGGTATTCGTATATACAATAAAATACCAATTAGTCTTTTAGAATTGCCATTTAGTACGTTCAAAAGTAAAATAAAAGACTGCCTTATTAGGAAAGGTTATTATACCATTAATGATTATTTCAGTGATAAGGATAGGTGGTCACTTACACTAGCCAACTCTTGATTTTTTTAATTTATATAAATACCTAACTTTTCAGTTTTTTTTTTTATATAAAATCTCTAGTTCTATTAATTTAATATTCATGCATTATTAGGTCATTCAACTTACTACATTTACATTTTCATTGTTGTTCCACAAATTTTATTAAAATTTGCTACAGTGTTAGATGAAGGTAACTCGTTATCATGGGCTGGATACTAACGTTTTTGTAATTTTCGTGTATTCATATACCGTCACTTTCTGTAACATACTTTTCCACCATAGTTCTGAACATGATCGCGAGTTGCCTACATTATAAAGCGTAAGTGGATGCTCCTGTTACACAAGATTCACATTTGAAGACTACTACAGTACTTAATTTAATAACTACATATTTTGTATATAATATGTATGTTCCTATTTACTATTTACAAGTAATTAATTACAATGTGAAACAGTTGCAGCTCCTTACAAAAACAAAATATGTACCATAACACTGGCGATTAAAAAGAGTGGCCACGAGTTTTATTGCCCGTTCTTTCTCGTGGTTCTACCTATTGCTTTGCGAATGGGCAGTAAATGTAAATGTAGAAGCATTATTAATTTTCTTTAAAAAATTGACGTTCATAAGCGTCACGTTGTGACCTAGATGAATAAATGATTTTTGACTTTGACTTTGACTTTATAGCGTTAATTGCTGCGGACTCATAGTCACTATGTACTTTATAAGGTTTAAATTCTGGTAATTGTGATTGAATCATGTGGAATAATAACTCATAGCTTTTCTGTGTTCGATTAGTCATAAATGCACTGATAAGTGGTACCACTTTTGTTTCTTCAAAAGTGCTGCCTATGTCACCAAGAATATTGTAAATTTGTTGGAAGGGAGTCGGGCAGGCTGCAAAAGTTCCATCAACGAAATACTCAGTGATTTTACAAATCATTACACGACAACGTTTGGGACCAAACACCAATATGCGAGTACCATCATAATAGTAATCCGCTAATATAGACTCGCGAAATCTTACCGGTACAGTGACCTCATTTATAGATTTAAAAATTGTAGCGGGAACTCCAAGTTCTTTATTTCTTGCATCATAAAGCAATTGTTTAATACTTTTAAACTTTGGAATAGCATTCAGTAAATCATGACCTTTTTTTTCAATGTAAACACATTATCTTCATATAAGGTTGGTATTGGTTGGTCAGATGTAATTACCTTATTTCGTAATGCGTTTGTTACCAGCAAACGGTCATTTGTCAAGATGACCATTTGAGTGACAGATAAATATAAACTTTATCAAATGACATACCTCATTAATGAAACTGCTTGAACTTAATTGGAGTTTTCATATCAACAACTTTGTATGTAGGTAACCTCACTATTAGTCGGTGGTGTAGTATGGACTAGTGATTCCATACGACACCACCGATGGTGTCGTTTTGGTGGTGTCGAGTGGAAGGAAGGATGCCTTTTCATAACGGATTCTAAATTATAAAAAAATGAGTCAACGTTGTGCTTGTTAAAAGCAGTTGCTCTCGCAATGCTACAGCCCTCTGCTTTTCTTAAAGAAAATTCAGGATGCCGTTTCCTAAAAGATCGTAGCCATTCAAGTCCCGCAATTTTTAATCAATCCATGATTGCGGTATTTTTATATCGTTGACTACAGCCATTTGGTAAGCAACGCGTCGGCAAGTTTTGGTACTGAGACCGTGAAATATAAGAGCGCAATAGTCAATGTATTCTATTAGCTTTTCTTCTTCCTGTGGTGTAAAAATCTTATTTACTTCATAATTAGGTTTTAAGCATAAGTTTTCTTCTCCATTTTCTTTGATTCTTTGCATATACAATCTAACCGTCGGATATTTAAGTTGACACTCCTGACTTGCTTTTCTTATGCTCGTTCCAGCTTTAATTAGCTCGACTGCCCTTCTCATACAATCTTCGGTGTGTCCTCCCCGTTTTCTAGTCATAGCTTTTACGCGGCCCATCTGAAAATAAGAGGTACACAATTAACCATGGTTAACTGTTAAACATTTTGGTAAATTGTGGACCAACCCTATCCCAAACGAATTTATTGAACATAACCTTAAAATTACTTAACCTACAATATGAAAATGTATGTCAAAATAAGCGCGAAAATAATGTCTATAGGGCCAATACAATGACATATGTGTAATATTGAACATAAAGATAGAAAATGGAAACATTACTTACGTTTTTATTTTGATATTTTTTACCGATTTTGAAAAATCACCTCCCGCTCGAGTATCTTGCGCGCGAGCACGCCGGCAACTGAAGTGCGGGGTGGGACGCCGGTTACGCATCGAAATCGCTAAGTGGCGCGGAATGGCAACGTCGCATTTTTGAATTATGGAGATGGTTTATTGTGTACGAGTGGTTAAATGTTTGATATGTCACCTACATAATTTTTCTTTCTTGTTTTAACTTTATTTGAAATCATATTCTCACAGACACTGTAATATGTCGAATCCTTGACTAAGGTGTTCAGAAAATGTATGATGTTAGGATTTTTTTCCTACTGCTTGGTTTAATTTATGATGCCGCGATTCTCAAAAGTTCGTTGTTCGATGCTGTTCACTGTATACACACCACACATGAATGAACTTGTCTATCATCCATTGTGTTTCCATTTAAGCTCTAAGTTTTTTAATGTCGGCTTCTTGTGTTTTCTTCCGAGTTATATACTTCCATCCATTTTGAATTTCATTTGGCGGCAATAGTGGCAAAACTGCGCTTAATGCCACTTCTCTTATCTTATTTTCATCATTGGATTTAGTTATTCCAAGCTTACGACCCTCTCCCAAATAGATTTATTGAAATGATAATAGCATCCACTTATATTTACAGATGGAAACACAGTCGTTATAGCACTCATTGCTGCTCTTTCATAATCTGTTTTATATTTCTTTGGATTCCACTCAGGTATTTGGGATTTGATTAAAGAAAATAAAATAATGTATGAATTCATCTTCTTGTCGCTCATAAGTGCGTACACAAGCGGCACTATATTCGTGTTGTTCACAGTACTTCCCAAGTCTCCATGAATACTGTATAGTTGTACAAACGGCGAGGGGCAGCTTTTAAAAGTTCCATCGCTATAGAAACCATTAACTTCGGTCATCATCTTTTTTGCCTTTTTGGTGCAAAATGCTATTATACGGTTGTCACCATCACTATAATCGGCCAATACAAAATCATCAAATTTTGGGAAGATATGAACTTTCACTCCACAGATATAGATCTACATAGATAACGCAATTATCACGATTTGTATTGAAACCAAGCGTGCCGACTTTTTAATACCTACTGTGACGTTGCCTGTATCACGAATTCGAAGCGATGCGCGACAGTATCGCTTTGTGCCATATTCATCGTCTCCTAACACACAACGTCAGATCAAACTTCCGAAGTAAACGCGGCAACGTAATGTGAATAAAGTTTACTTAACGATAAAACGGACGCGCGGGGACTGAAGTTAGTGGCGACCAACCTCGACGCTTGGTCGGAGTTCAGACACGCGAAGTGCATGCATTTGCGTTATCTATGTAGATCTATGTCTGTGTTTCACTCCTTCGCTTGATATACATATAATGGGCTTAGTAACCTCTACACACCTTCATCCGCCGCCAAGGGGGTTCGTGCCTGACCATCTGGCGGGCCAATACCCGTCGCGGGGTAGCGAGGAATGCTTCGGTGAAACCCTACCCTCCGACACATGGGTACATGAGTACAGTACAGTAAGAGTCTGACAGTCCCCTTCGTCCTTCCCCCCAGGGCGAAGGGACTAAAACAAAAAGGTCAAACCAGGTTCCAGAGCAACCTCATCAAATGCATTTGTGCTATATTCGCGATTGGATTTCCACATGCACCTGAAAAGATAAGATCAATTTATGAATTATTTAAATGTTTATAATTTAAACGAACAAGGAAATAGAGGCAGTATGAACTTCTAACATTATTTCCTTACTTCATCAGATACTGCTGAGAAGAGATGCTAGTTTATGCCAGGTTCCACATTCAATTCTGTTATAAATTTATTCAATGTTTGCTTGCATGGCCATATAAATATCTTTTGTAAAAATCGAGATTTGAGAGAGAAATATTTTTTTCTTCATCTACCTTATCTTCTACCTTTATTTCTTTTGATGGGCTGTTTAATTTGCATCCATAGCATCTTCCTTGCTACAGGACTAAAGATTTTTGCTAATTTTTCAAATGATTTTCTTTGGAACATATCAAGGCTCTTTTAGCCATTTTACAAAACTTCAAATGTTTTTGAGATTTAGAGTATTCTTTGTAAAGTCTTCTACAATTAGGGGTCAATTGCGCCTTGCGCTGAATTATATAAACGCTTACGAATTTTAAATCTCCATATCTTTGGTGTCACAATGAATGACCATTTTATAATATTAACAGAAAAATAAATAGGTTTAAACGTAATTTAATCTAACTCAAGTTATATAAAAAATATGTCTAAAGGCGGTACCAGTAAAACTGGCTTTGCATGTAAAAAATTAAAGTTTTTTGCAATTCTTACCTTTAACTCTACTAATATTTGGAGACCCTGTGGTAGCATGTCAACATATGATGTAGCTTGTGAAGTTATTTCTGCAACATTGAAACATATTGTGGTACTTCAACATTTGATGAAGCCAAAGCCAGTGGCACCATCTCTATATCTGATGGCATAGTGTAAATATTTGGAGCTGGAGATAGCATCTCAACTTATGATGTAGTTGACACAGGTATTTAACATTAGCATCTGATGAAGTCAAAGCCAGTGGCTCCATCTCAATTTCTGATAGCATACCAGTATCTGAAATCAAAATATTATTAATTACATTGTTCTGTGATCAGGTTCAGGTTAAGAAAGCCTGAATCAGGCATATGGGGGATACTACAATTTAGCTCCTACAAAAATTCAACTACAAAAGATATTTTCCTTGTTTTGCAGAGTCAATTATAATCATAGGCCCAAAGCAACATCATGGCACTCTGTAATTTCATAGGTAGGACAAAGTCTGACTATAGTACAACATTTTATTCATCAAATTGCCCGGGCATTATTAATGCTGCATAACATGTAAAACATTTTTTTAAATATTTTAATAAATTCTATGTTAGTAGTAGTTAGTATGTTGTTGGTATATTAATAATTAATAATACTACGGGCTGATTTTTCAATCGTCAGTTAAAAGATAACAAAACAATAAAATATAACACTTACAAATTAAAAACTACGGTTGTGGATAAAGTAGATCAATGATGTTATGTACTTTTCAATTTAGCCCGGTTACAGTTTAACTGTCAAGTAAATTTTAACTGATGATTGAAAAATCAACCCTAAATAAAATAAATACCTGTTGAAGTAGAAGCACAACTTTCTTTTGCATAGTTATGATCATTGTGTTGCATTCTACAATAATCATGCGCATCGCTGTTTTCTGAAAACAACATAGAAAATTATGTAGTATGTAACATCTTTATCTAGTATTTCAATTCACACGCTATTTATTTCAAAGTGTAATACTGACTTTATCACGCGACTTTGTGATTGGGCTCATACAAGGAATAACTACCACCGCCCATAAACCTTAAAGTGTTTTATTACATGAATGCAGATTCTATATGAAGATGTTTGACATTAGATGAACGATCTTTTAATCCCGTAACACTTTGGAAAATAAAGACAATTTAGTGAAAATGTCCTTGATTGAACAAGCAATTGTCCAACATATTATCTCTGGTCTGTTTGTGTGAACAATAAGTACCTACAGGTCTCCCAAAGTGATAATGCGCATAGAAATCTTCGTCACTGTTCGGCAACGGTCGTATTCCCCGAGCGTCAGAAGACGATATTATATAGAGTTGTTAAGTGCATAATTTAGTAAAATTATGTTTTTTGTGCTAAAAAAAATAAATATTGATTTATCAGTAAAGAAATTTGATTCGATAGTTCCATATAAGTAAATAGTGAAGAAAACCACACGATAGCGAATATGCTACAATTTTTGTTGAATTGATTTACTTCGATTATAATACTTTTTAAGTGTCTTGCTGTAGCTGGTGTAATGATGGAAGAAAATAAGGTTTAAGTAATACAAGGTTTATATTAGAAGAAGAAAAATGGTTTTCAAACACAGGTTACATTAAAATCTTAGAAATCTAATCATAACATCTCAGTTCAAAAGTATTTACAGCAGTGATCATTCCAGAATAATATTACAATTACAAAAAAAATAATCAGAATCAGGATCTCTATTCCTGACATCGTAGATTCATCAGAACTTTCATTATGCTCTTGTTCATTGACACTTTCCTCACTGCTATCACCTGTGTAAATAATCATTACATCAGAAAAACTATCGATTCTTGGGTCAAATTTTCTATATTCATCTTCGCATTTAACAGCATGATCACAAACTTTTTTCCATTCTTCTGGTCCTATATTATTGTTTTTTTCTAATATAGCATCTTTAACTGACGTGACAGTCATTGCAATATTTTTTTTGGCTACGTGTTGCTTTATTTGGGACCAAATATTTTCAATGGGGTTAAAATCGGGATGATATGGTAGCAATCGTATAATTTGATGCCCACGTTCCTCCATTATACGGTCAATGACAAATTCTGTGTATTTATCTTTGTCTTTTTATAATTTCATACAAATCGGGTTGCAGTTTCTTTAGGTCATGCGGAATGTTGTGTTGTTGTAACCAATATATCATTTGTGGTTTAGGTGTGTTTGAATTTGGTGGTTTCACAGACAGCTTATTATGATATGGGGCGTTGTCAATTACCAACATACTATTAGGAGGCAAGTTAGGAATCAAATGATTGCGTAGCCAAGCTTGATAACGTTCCGCATTTATTTCTTTATGATAATCACCTTCTGAGTCGACACATTTATGTAACATTAGAGCCCCTGGGACGAAGCCTTTTTCATTGCCTGCGTGTACAATAATTATTCTCTCTCCTTTGGAAATGGGTTGTTTGATACCTTTTTTGCTGCTATCTTGCCAAGTTTTACCCTTAGTATGTGATGTATGCACGTATGACTCGTCCATAAACACTATATTCTACCAGAATGCCTCAGCTGTTGTATTTCTCAGAGGTATTTGATCGTTTTTAAACGTATATCATGCTTTTCCATAAGAAACCGTCTGTTATTATCAGTTTTCAGAAACCTAAACCCCATTTCTTTCAAGATCAGCCTTAAAGTCTCTGCACAGCCTTTGAAATTAATAGCTTCGATCAAATTTTTTCTCAAATTATTTGCAGTTGGGAGTTCTTTGAGCGTCAAGTGAAAATTGTATATCATAATACGAATAACACAGTAGTCGAAATCATCAAGTCCCAGCCGAAATCTACTTTTAGGTTTTCCTTTTTTCGGTGTGGAAAATTTCATGGATTGATTCTGTTTTTTTTCGTTTAAAATATTAGTCAAAGTTCGTCGTGAAATTCCAGTAGCTTTTGTAACACGGTCCTGAATTTTTTTTAAATAACCCTCCTGGTCTTTTTTGAAAACATTGGCTTCATTTAAGAAATAAAGGTACACATTAAATACCATTTGCCGTGCTTGTGACTTAAGTGGCTTTCCACGTTTAAATTTATCCATTCTGGAAGAATACGTCAAAGAAAATGGTATGGGCAGAGTTAGACATATTTTTATTTATTTGTTGTATTATTGCATTATGTACTAATATACTTTATAATATTATTTATTCCTATATCTATTTGTTTATTGTGTGTATCTTTTTAAAATGTTTTTTCTAGTACTTAATATGTATTTAAAGTAGGTATTTTTAATTTTTTAATATTAACAAGCCGTGAAAAATGTTAGTATAAATTACCTATTTTACAAAATAAACTATTTAAATTTGAATAACATAATTAAATTCACCTTTGAAAACAAAACTAAGAAGGGTGTGTAATAGCAGCTCTATATAATTCCACACAGAGAGAACACATGTAGTCACCACCATTATATAAAGACGACTGACGGACCTTTGACGGACTGGCGACCGCCGCCGACCGCCCGAATTGTTTTCGATTGTGTACACATAATATTCACTACTATTTCTTTCGAACAAGGTGCAAAATGCAAGTGCATTGTTTAGGGCTCTTACAATTAAATGATTCGGGTGTTTCCGGGAATACGACAATTAACGAAGATCTGCATGCGCATTATTAATTTGGGAGTACTGTACTTACTCTTGTGTATGGCAAAATAACTTCTTGGATGAAGAGAGCTCAGTTGTTAAAGTGGTGTTTGTAGTTGCAGTATACTTACTGTTAGGTAGGTGTTGATGTTGTTTTGTTCTGTATTTTCTGGTCTCTTGTTTAATAAATAATAATACATAGAAGTAGTTTATTTCTTTACCACTTTCCAATATTTTATAATCTCTATACAATGATATAAGTAATAACACGAAATCGCGTTGAGTCGGCGCCAGCGGCCGAAGCTGCGTCGAGATCGTGTTCAGACCTGTGGTTCAGA
The DNA here is from genome assembly GCA_944739405.2 of Euclidia mi. NCBI lineage: Eukaryota > Metazoa > Arthropoda > Insecta > Lepidoptera > Erebidae > Euclidia > Euclidia mi. Next base: position 116,249,945 of record OX123184.2, read on the forward strand.
CACATGCGCCACCGAACAGGTGACGCGAGCTAGAATAAACAAACATTTGTCATTTGGCATCAATCGCTATTAATACATAGAGCGTCAATTGCCATAAATCATTTTTTTGTCATTTGCTGTCAATGCCGTAGTAATATTGACAATCGCTTCATTTGCTAGATGGAAACGATCAATTTTTGCATCAATTTGTGTCAATCACGTAATTATTGTCGTGCGCAATTGCTCGTCTCGCGGACCCCTTAGTGTTGGAATTCCAACAAGAACATTTAATTATGTATATTTTGATCATAATTTTTTTGCAATTCTAATTCTTATATTTGTAATTTTATTTCTTCCTGGCGGGTTTTTAATTCTGCCTCACGTAACAACTCCTCTTCTCTTTCCAACTGAGTTCTTAAAATCGACATTTATAATTTATGTTCTTCTTCTGCATGATAGTTAGATTTTTTTCAGTGTATCAAACTTTTTACCAACAAGAGTTTCAGCTTGGTGGTAAACTGGTCTACGACGACTGGTTGATGCCACTTGAGCTTTGTGGGTCCTGCAAGATGATAAAATATTGTTACGAATTGAAAATAACGCCATCTATCAGTGAATGGGAGAACTACATGAGATTGAATGTATCGGTAGTTTGAAGGTAATTCAGCTATCCTCTAATAGATGGCGTAGGTGTAAATAGAACATTTACGCAATTCTGGAAACACGTTACACGTTTCCAGAAATATCGTGAGTCGTCTCGAAAAGCCTAGTGATGTTATCCGGCCAGTATAAATAGAGCGAGAGCGCGCGAGACAACACAGTAACAATTGAATACGGAAAGCGATCAACATCAAGCGAAGGAAGTAATTCGGAAGTGTTTAGTGGTGTTTTATTAGTGTTGTTCTTGTGGTGTGAATAGTGTGTTTTATTAGTGTTGTGAAAATAAGCGTTATACTTAGTGTTTGTGTGTTAAAATAGAGTTCAGTTTAAGTGGCATAGTGTATATAATTTATCACGAACCCCAGCTCGTAACAAATTGGTGTCAGAAGAAAGGGATAAATTATGCCGGTTATGCCGAAAGAAGAAACTGAAGGAGTGCGCACCAGGAACCAGCGCCAGCAAGACCTGGACCAGAGACGCTTCGGAGACGTTCCTTCTCCATCGTCTGGTGGATCAGGCGACTCCGCGGCTGCAGTGGAGCCTGCAAGCGCACACTCCATGGCGGTGCCCGACATCGCGGCTCTGATGGCGTTCATGCAGGAGCAGGCGCGCCGCCTGGAGGAACAGCTTCAGCGCGACAAGGAGGAGCAGGCTCGCCGTCAAGAGGAGCACGCGCGCCGTCAGGAGGAGCATGCGCGCCGCCTGGAGGAACAGCTTCAGCGCGACAAGGAGGAGCAGGCTCGCCGTCAAGAGGAGCACGCGCGCCGCCTAGAACAACAGCTCCAGCGTGACAAGGAGGAGCACGCGCGCCGCCTAGAAGAGCAGGTGGTGCTTATGAAGGACCTCAGCGCCGCTGTAGGGAAGGACTTGAAGGCGGTCAAGGAGGAACTTCAGCAGCATGAGGCCCGTATCAGCGACATAGAGAAGCGTTTACACGACCACCACGAGACCTGTGTTGCTGAAGTGGAGAAGAAGTTGCGTGGGCTCGAAGTGACACCAGCGGCTGTAGCGCCCTCACCTCGTGGATTTAAGGTTCCACCATTTGATGGCTCGTCATCATGGTCTGCATACAAGGTTCAGTTTGAGGCCGTAATGCGAGCGAATAGGTGGGACAAAGAACAGGCCTTCACCGCCCTAACCTTGGGCCTTCGTGATCAGGCCTTGACGGTGTTGGAGGTGCTTGGGCAAGACGTCTCCTATGAAAAGCTGATGGAGGCGTTGGAGGCGAGGTACGGAGACGCACACCTCGAACATGTGTATCGTGCTCAGCTGAAGGACAGGACACAACGCACCAGAGAAACTCTGCAGCAGTGGGCTCTAGAGGTGGAAAGGCTGGTCAGGAAGGCATACCAGTCGTCGCCTGTGCTCATTGACGGGAACCTCGTACAAGCGTTTACGGATGGGATCCGGGACCTGGAGGTAAGAGCAGCAGTGAGGCTGGGGCACTTCAAGTCCCTGAAGGCAGCCTTAGCCTACGCTCTGGAGGTGGAAGCAGCGCGACACGAGGATCGAACTTACCGTATCAGGGAAGTTGTTTCTTCACCACGGTGCTACAACTGCGGGGAAAGAGGCCATATCCGCTTGAGCTGCCCAAAGCGTAAGCGGCACGTTGATACCCTCTCTCCACCGAGGGGGTCACCTGATGTACCTGTCTGGCGGCAAGAGCAACGTAGCGCAGATGCTCTGACGTGTAGGCCTTACCCCGACCAACGCAAACACTGTGCAAGACAGGAAGCGAAGCCGCCAGCGCTAGTGAGGATGTTGAAGACGGATCTGAGTGACAGATGGAAAGAAGCTCTGCAGAGTGCTCAGCAAGAAGACAAGGACGTACAACCGATTCTCGAATGGAAGAAATCAGGCGCTTCTAGGCCCAAATGGAGTGATATCGCAGCAATGAGCCCTGTCACCAAAGGTTATTGGGCACAGTGGGAAAGCTTGGTTATCCAGGATGGAGTTCTGTGCCGCAAATGGGAAAACGCTCGCGGTAACCAGTGCCATTTGCAAATGGTAGTGCCCAAAACTAAGGTGCCGGAAGTCTTGCAGCTCTATCACAATGGTGCTTCGGGAGGTCACATGGGAGTTAAGAAGACCCTTACTAAGATCCGGGAGCGGTTTTATTGGCTCCACTGTCGAGATGACGTCGAGGATTGGTGCCGCAAATGCACAAGTTGTGCGGCTGTCAAGGGGCCACATACTCGAAGCAGAGGTGCATTAAAGGTGTACAATGTGGGAGCTCCATGGGAGCGCATAGCGTTGGATGTCGCTGGGCCGTTTCCTGAGAGCCAGGACGGAAACAAATACTTCTTGGTTGTGATGGATTACTTCACGAAGTGGCCTGAAGTGTTTGCAATCCCAAATCAAGAAGCTACCACAGTGGCTGATAAGCTGGTGCATGAAGTCTTTTGTCGGTTCGGGGTGCCCTTGGAAATCCACAGCGATCAAGGCCGGAACTTCGAATCTGAGGTGTTCAAGGAGACTTGTCGCGTAATGGGTGCACATAAAACCAGGACCACGGCTTATCATCCGCAATCAGATGGCATGGTTGAACGGTTTAACCAATCACTGGAAAGGTACCTGGCGAAGGTCGTGGAGAGCAAACAAAGAGATTGGGACAAGCACATCCAACCATTTCTCCTGTCATATCGCAGTGCGGTCCACTAAACTACAGGAGTAACACCAGCTTTTGCCAATTTCGGTAGAGAGCTCCGTTTACCTGCAGACCTTATCACCGGTATTCCACCAGAATCTCCACGCAATATAACGGATTACGCAACCGAGCTACGCAACAGGATGAACGACGTATACGAGCACATCAGGGAATCTGGACAACAGATGTCTGAGAAGATGAAGACTCGCTACGACCGGAAGGCAAATAACAAAGGCTTCGATGAGGGATCATTGGTGTGGCTTCATAACCCAGTACGAAGCAAAGGAAAATCGCCTAAGTTACAGGCCAGATGGGACGGGCCATATCGCATAATTACCAGGATGAACGACGTTACCTATCGAATCCAGAAGGGGTCGCGAGGTGCACCGAAGATAGTTCATGTGGACCGGTTGGCTCGTTACTATGGGTCCAACGATGTTCGAGACGAACACGTTTAAGAGGGAGGCCGTGTTACGAATTGAAAATAACGCCATCTATCAGTGAATGGGAGAACTACATGAGATTGAATGTATCGGTAGTTTGAAGGTAATTCAGCTATCCTCTAATAGATGGCGTAGGTGTAAATAGAACATTTACGCAATTCTGGAAACACGTTACACGTTTCCAGAAATATCGTGAGTCGTCTCGAAAAGCCTAGTGATGTTATCCGGCCAGTATAAATAGAGCGAGAGCGCGCGAGACAACACAGTAACAATTGAATACGGAAAGCGATCAACATCAAGCGAAGGAAGTAATTCGGAAGTGTTTAGTGGTGTTTTATTAGTGTTGTTCTTGTGGTGTGAATAGTGTGTTTTATTAGTGTTGTGAAAATAAGCGTTATACTTAGTGTTTGTGTGTTAAAATAGAGTTCAGTTTAAGTGGCATAGTGTATATAATTTATCACGAACCCCAGCTCGTAACAATATTATAATATTAATACAATGAAAACAAAACTATAACTTTCAGTTTCACCTACATAATCACAAGTTATAGGATTATGATGACACTGGTGAAATGTTTAACTAGCTGTAAATTCAGAGGCGCTATTGTATCATGTCATAGTGTAGGACATAAAAATATTTGTGCATATTATTTAGGATGGCAGTTAGCCAACAACAGATACTGATTTGCATCCTGGCCTCCGGGATTAACATTTTAACTATAGATCCAGTTCCTAAAGACTCATAGCACAAGATTCGATTGCTTTGAAATGTAGAACAGACAGACATACATTATGTATGTCTGTCTGTTCTAAATTTCAGAGGTTAGTAGTATAAATTAGTTATGTATCAGTGATACATAACTAATTTATACTACTAACGCGAGGCATTTGCCGCGCGAGGAAACGGTCCCCGAACGAGCGAGGCCATAGAATAAAGCTGCGTTCACATTTATCTGACGTGATCTCTCGTGACGGTCTCTGTCGTAATTACTTACCGTTCACATTTGTCTGTCGCCGTTTGTCGCGATCTGACGCAATTTTAAATCAGTTCTGTCTTGACTTTCGTGGAGTTCACACTTTCGCAATGTTTTTGATGAATTATCCGATTCAGATTAAGTAGATATCCAATCATATCCATAAATTATTTACATAGGATTATATTATTTTGTATTCAATTAGCTCATCTATAGGTACTGTATAAGAATAATATTATAAAAAGGAAGTCAATTAGTTCGTCGTCCATTGCGCACAATTGCATACGCGCGTCTGACGCTTTACGACAAACAGTGGCGCGTCCACATTAGTCTGACGAGTTGTGTCGCGCGAGTTAACTGTACGGAACCCAACAATGTTAGCTTCGTCAGCACATCTCTCCCCACCAAATTATCTAGATAATCTTATTGTCATCTTAGCATTTATTTATTATAAATACCTTTGTAGATCTAACATTAGCGATTACTATTTTATATTTTAAATATACTGTTAAGCTGTTATAATTAAATAAGGTATTTTTTTTACAATTAATCTGAGTCCAATCTCTTAATTCGCGCTGTACCGTCCCTACACCTCCCCCCCCTCTCTCTGTCGCAGACCGGGATATTGTCTGTCGCGACACGACAGACGCCGTCACGACAGATTACATCAGATAAATGTGAACGCGGCCTAGAGCGCGGCAGCCTCGGCACCGTAGGAAAAAACAAAATTTTAGTTGTCATAAAGTTTGAATTCAGAACATGAAAATATATTTGAAAATCTATTATGTATTATTGCGCATGTATCAAATTGTCGACTTGTGAATTAGAGTGAAATAGTACATTTGCCATCTATCGGTCTACGTATCAATGTGAGATTGTTGGTCTCTCCTCTCTCTTATTTTTAAATTTTGTTTATAAATATAGTACTTGGAAATGGTCATACTGCAATAGGGTTGTGGCATGTGTTTTTACTAACCGGCTGCATGACTGACGCCAATTGCTGTACCTACTTTGGGTACTAGACAATGGTAATAATGGGCCATAATATACATATTTACTTATACTTACTTTTTTTGTAAATATATACATAGAAACACCCAGACCAAGACAAACATTCATGTTCATGCACACAAATGTTTGACATGAGCGGGAATCGAACCCGCGACCTTCGGCGTTGTAGTCGCTTACACTCCCGCTTTGCCAACCGGTTGTCAATTATTGTTATTCCTAAAGGATGGAATAGGTAGACATGGAAAAAAATATAGAATGAATTATAGGAAATGAATATCTGTAGGCAAGGATACTGTAACCGAAGCACAGACTGAAGGATTATTGTTCGTACAATAAATAGCGTCAAAGATGAGAATGTTATGATGAATGTATCCTCCATCATTCAGTGACCAGTGGATAGGGTATGCGACTGCTGAGCGGAGGTCCCGGGTTCGATTCCCGGGTCGGGCAAAAGTGTTACTGGGTTTTCCCGAATTCTCAGAAGCAGCATGGAGTTTGCTGATGTGCCCGTTAACGGCAATAGGCTCGTCCCCTATTACGTGGGACCTAAACATTTCATGGTGAAATGTGGATGTAATAATATTATAACTCTGCCTATCCTTACGCGGATACAGACGTGAGTCTATAAAAAAAATGTCCAACATACAAACACACTTGCGAATTTATATTATTAGTAAGGATTATTATGTTCGAGCGAGGCACGTAACAGCGTACAGACCGCGGCAAAACAAAAAACCAAACTCGATGGCTCGGTCGCTGGCCCGCGGCGGCACACGCGCTTGCCTCGGCCGCGGCACGTCCACACAGAGCGCGCAGCCTCGCGCGCCAATTCCTCGCGAGGCTGCGCGCTCTGTGTGGACGTGTCTAATTCGGTAGCTCGGGCGCACGCTAAGCTCGGCCGCGGCGGCACGTGCGTTTTCCTCGACCGAGCCACGTCCACACAGACCGAGCAGCCTCGCGAAGCATTTTCCTCGCGAGGCTGCTCGGTCTGTGTGGACCCGCCTAATTAACTTTTTAGACCTATGTATCCTGCTTATGTGTATGAAGTTTCACTAAAATCGGTTCATTCATTTCGAAAAATAAAGACTTGAAAGTTTGTATGAAAAGCCGTACAGTGTAAATACTCTTAACTAATCTTAACACATGCCATCATGGCATTGCGAATTATCCACACCTTGAGTGTCAGTAGCAGTGCTACCGGAGGCTGTAAAATAAATTACTGATTTAGGACCATAGCAATTTATTACAAGGTATTTAATTATCTTAAATATTATAACTTGATAATTACCTAATGCCTTATATTATCTGAGTCCAAAGTATTGAAAAAACCGGACACTCGTGTCAGAATTAGTGCCAGCAGTTTATTGACAATTGGGTCTTCTGGTTCTTTCCTGGGGGGCCTCCACCTGTTATATAAAATTAAACATAATTCGTAAGTAAGTACCTATTTATGTTAAAAAATGTCATAATTCTTATTTTTTACATTAGGAAATACCAAATTACCTGTTCCTAAGTAATGCTGATTCCGTGAAGTCTGCACCTGCTTGGCACGTTTTTTCATGTTTTCCCAACAATTTTTGAGAACTGTGGAGTCTCTAGGGCATATAGCAGATGCCTCATTAAAACTTATTGCGATTTTGCACCATTCTTCAGCTTTATTCTTCATGCTCACGATTCTGCAAGCGTTCTCCGACAGTCGTTTCTCCTTTGGACTGATCACCGACCCTACTCTGTGGTCAGTACGTTATAGTGTATTATCATATGTTCCTTTATCACAGAACGCCGTTGAATTGTGGTATAATAGATGGAACACACTACTAAATCGACAGAAGTGGAACATATTTAAAACTGTCTCAGAGTTTAAAAAGGAGCAAAAGAATACAGAGAACATAAGCGAAAGTGTGGAGGTACAGATTATTATAAGAAAAGGATTGCGACACATTCATCTGAAAAGAATCAAATGGAGTTATAATCATATTTAAATTGATGGGCACATATTTGTCACGTGAGGAAATAATTTTATATTTTTTAAACCTAGGTACACTTAAATACCTACCTACTTATATTAAAACTGTAAATTAAGGATACTTTTTTAAATCACTTTGTAATCGCCACTTTATAACATGAATAAATAAATACTTTTCTTTAATATTGTTACGGACGGGGTAACGGGATTGGAAGGAAACACCGAGTAGCACTGATGACACTTTATTCGACTTGACACACGACACGCCGTTTAATTCCGACGCAAACAGCACCAACACTAGCGTCTTTTGCACTGCACTTTTCACTGCACTTCACTGCACTTTACTGCACTATACTTTCACTTCACTTTTTTACTACTTCTTTTTCTTCCTTTTCTTCTTCACTTTACCACTTTTCAACTTAAACTGGCGCTTAGCGCGTCTACACCGCCTTATATACCCCTAAGAATGTTCTAGATCTACTAATTTCGATTGTCTTTTCGTTATTCAATTGTTTTTCCATCTCCTGTCTCTTTTTAACCTTTCCATTCTTTCTTGAAGTTTCTAGAATTTTCTAATCTGTATTCGAAATATTTAAATTTGTATTTTCATCTCCTGTCTCCTTTTAACCTTTCCATTCCTTTCTGAAGTTTCTAAAATTTTCTAATTTTTACTCGAAATATTTAAATAATCTTTTAAATATTTGCCATATATTCATAAACATTTTCCAAATTTCATAAAAAACCATAATCCACATAACAGTTATGACTGGGATTTGAACCCACGCCTTCAGAACGTGAACGGAATGTATTATCCGCACGGCCATCGCCTTGTTGTCAATGACTGGTGAATTTGGCGAACACTTGACAGAGTGTATACGTCATCGAACTAAAAACTCATTTCCAAATAATAAAATAGTCTTCAAACCTCTTTGCTAATAGATTATTGTGTTTGATGACCGGATAGTTTGTCGTGTAGACGTCAGAAGACCTTGGCAACGGTAGTGATGACAGCTTGGCATGACACCGGCCGTCACAATATTTTGTTTTTATATTTCCCCGATGTTTGCAAAAACAAAATAGAAGAATATTGTTAGGTAATAGATAAATACCATTCATTAAAAGTAAAGGCAGTCTAACATTAAAACATTTTCTTTCTTCATGTCTTTGTAGCAAGCTAGTAGCTTTTTGTTGGTTTTGTAGTTAAATAGTGACAAGCCATGTCAACAAAACCGTAGACAAAACTGTCTGTCGGCGAATATTCCATAGTTGAATAATCCTGTCGTCGAAACAAACAAATGCGAACCATTCTGTCGGCGAAACGTCCATAGGTGAAACGATTTATCGACGAATGTCTTAAAAACGAAACGTCCGGTCGGTGATCAGTCCAAAGGAGAAATGACTGCCGGAGAACGCTTGCAGAATCCATGCTCACAGCATCAGAATTTCTGTTATTTTTGATTCCACGACGGAAAAAGCTTTGCTACTAATTGAAGTAGCAGCTCCTTTTCACTATTGGCAAAAGCACGATCTCTCTTGCTTTTTTGCAGTCTCGTTTGAAGTGGTCGACATGATTATTATTTATTTTTACTAACAATAAAATAATACCATGCAGGTACGCAACCAAGACGCAAAGTTTATAAATTGACAATAACACATTGATAAACGGCTCTTTATGACAGTCCCGAGAGGATATTTACGTTTTGTTATACGAAATAGTATAAAAACTCGGTTTTACTGAACGCGATCAAATGAACTCATAAAGTAGGTGGTGAAATCAGATGGACGTAAATCAAGATCAACATCGGCATTTGCTCTTGTTTTATTGAACTTAGGTTTAGTAAAACTAGTTTTGTATTAAAATTGGTGAAATCGGCCCTTAATTTAATGCATAATTTGTAACGCTTCATCAAGGATCAATTTAAAACATTACGGTTTTTCCTAACCGCGAGTGCCTGTCTATGGAGAATGCAATGGATAGAACTGCAAATATGTAATTTGCTTAAATAGTTATGTTTTCTTTGTTGACATTGGCTTTATCACTTAATTTCTCTAAAATTTCCAATAATTTTCCATCTGTAATAAATTGGCTTGTGACTTGAATCTTTTTTGTAATAAATAATCATTCAACACCATATTTCCAGCATCATCATACACGCTTCTACCGGCTTGCAACGGTCGTGACTGATATCAGCTCAGCGCCGTCCGCCGTGGGAAGCACGGGTTTCGGCAGCTACCCTCACTTGTTTTATATTTTTGATCCTATCCGCACTGTCGGTACTTCGACAAACTACACTTATGACGTCTACACACTGATGAGTTGTATTACTGCGGCGTTTGTTTGCATTTGTTGATGACTGAGTTCCAAGTGGTAGAAGGGTAACAGAGGTATTTATGCCTTGAAATAAGTAAATTATCGCGACTAAGACCCGCTAAATAATATTGTAATCGCGAAAGTTTAATATCTATAGATTTTTCCAGCATCATCTTTGTATAGTGCTAGAACATCATTTGGCACGGACATCCACACCTTTCTATTATGACTTCTGCTCTGTAATGTATTTTTTATTCTCAAAAATTGTGGTGACTTTGTCTCTATGGGGGGTGGAGGAGGGGGGCATCTGCTCCCCCATAAAGACTCACAAGCCCTACAATTCATACTTTTCTGATTTTACATATCAACTTGCCCCCCCCCCCTAGGCCATCGGCTGGCGACGCTCCTGATTACAAATACTATGTTAAACGCTTTGAAATAATTATGAATGATTTTTTTGCTACTTAATTCATAGAGCAAAGTATGTTAACCGCAGTATAAAAAAGATAGTTGAAAACATAATATTTATTAATAATTTTGCGTCATTTATTAGTAACATTACAATAAAAATGTCTACCGCCGCTTGCGCACTGTTTATCTTGTAATTTCGGTTTATTTTCGATATATAAACTACTGTTTTGATCTCAGATCAGAGAAGTAAGGAGATATGCCCCAGCCTAGAGAACCAGTGTCGCCAATTCTTTTACACCCACACACCTGCGCTCTATAAACGCTTCGCTTCATACACGCACACAACTTTAGCGGCGCTTCCATTCGCCACTCACACAAGTAAATTCACGCTTCACAAGAAACATCGCCTATGTCTCGTACGTGCGCATGAAAAAGATAGCATTTTACTCACACATTGACAAATGCAATAACATTTACACGATTACACTGGGGGTTGACTCTATCGATATAAAATATCTATAGTAAAAAATCATTGATATATTTTAGTATGAATGTATTGTCTGGCTAGTTAGGCTATTAGTTAGTGACGCTGACTGCTGAGCCTGAGGTCGTGGATTCAATGCCCATCTAGGACATTTTAATATATTATGATCAGCTCAATGATTTGTTCTGTGTTTGGGTATAATTTATGTATAACGTGTTTTTATTTTAAAATATTATCCTACTAATATTATAAATGTGAAAGTACGGATGTTTAGATGTTTGAATTTCAATCACGCAAAAACGGCTGAACGGATTTGGATGAAATTTGGTACACAGATAGTTTATTACTTGGATTGACATATAGGATACTTTTAATTAACAATCCACGCCAGCGGAGCCGCGGGCGGTAGCTAGTAGTACATATATACATAAACTGACGCCTGTTTGAAGGGGTAGAGGCAGAGGCATTTTAAACGCCCACTTTTCGCCTATGTTTTGATACCACGTAATAGGTGGCGAGCCTATTGCCACTAATCGGGATGTTTTATTTGCCAGGGCATTGTCCGTTAATCGGCCGGTGCACCACTTTCAGGTGAGGTTGGCTTGTTCTTGGTGGGAACCCTATGCCTCCAAAATATTATAATATAAGAATTAATAAAGCACTGCTGAGTTTGAAATCAGATGGCCGTGTGTCAGCTGTCTATAGTATTATTTCATTTCATTTAAGTACTGAACACATCTAATAATAATTATATAAAATGAGTGTTTGTTTGTTTGTCATAATTAATTAATCATTTTATAAATGTAATGTATATGTCATCTCTAAATAATATATGTATTTAGGTATATAAAACGAAGTAAGCTTTTATATACCTACGGGTCTGTATATTTTTATAAAGTTTTAGTTATAACATTATATTAAAATCATCTTTACTGTTTCATACGCTAGTGTAATTATTATCTGCTTTTTAAATAATTGTTTATAACTTAAATTTTTTTTGCAATGTTTATATCGATAATATGCAAATTGTAGTTAATTGTGGTACACCACTAATGCGCTCATTTGGCGAGCGATGCAACCCAACGCTCACAGCGGCAGATACTACAAATGCCTACAAAAGTCAGCGGTATCGATGTGTGTTTATTCCTTTGCGCTCTAAATAAGTGTAACATGACAGTTTCACAGTACAACCCCATCAATGGAAATAATTAAAGTGCAATTTTGTGACGAAAGATTAGTGTTAGTACGTTATCGTTGTAGCGGCAGATTTTATTTGAAATATCTTGTTTTATGCATATTAATAGTAAAATTGTCGTTCTTACATGTGGTATGTGATTCCATTCTTCGCATAGTTTTGAATTTTGCTCGTATTTTGACACGTAACCACTGTACAGCTAGGCATATTGAAAAAAATTGAGTAAGTTTCGGGTGCGCATTCAAATTGCAACTGATCGCGTCATACGGGCGCGCGACAGCGAGTATGCGACGTAGAGCATACTGCATTCGCACGCGCTGAGCTTTCATTACATATCTATTACTTCTCTGATCTGAGGTTTTGATTTCTCCTGCATTAAAAACGTTAAATCGAGCACCTTCTTCCTGCGTTTTAGTTTCTTTTTGTGCAGTCCAGTGTTATTTTGTGAGATTAAGACTCCAGTTTTGAGAAAGTGACTCTTACATTGTTTTGAGATTTGTAGGTATGTATTGCTCTATTAACAAATCTCTTACAATAAAGTTACATATTTTATTGAACTATAAACTGTGTTTTTTTATAGTTTTCTTTGAAGATGTGGAACGCTGATTTTATAAGTAATCAGTTTCTATACAGGGTGTTTAAACCCTCCGTCCGATCAATGAAGGGGTTGTAGAGTAGCGTAAAATGATGAGGTATTTGTCATTATTTCCCGGAAATTTAAGATAAAATTTTCTCATGTAAATTTAATTAATTTTTAATAATATCATACCAGATTACCCATGGCAACACTGAAGACTCATAAATCGTAATAGCTAGGTATCTACCTAAAGTTCATAAAGTTCAAAAGCGGTGCCATTGAGTGCATAGACCACCCGACCGCCTCTTTTGACAAAAGCCGCCGTTGCGAGTCATCGTCCTTTACACGTGCCAAGTATTATTTTAGGTATAACAGTTTTATGCGCTTGATGCAACAGCTGATCTCTTGCTTCGATGGTTTAGGTAAAACTAAGCGCAGTATTTAGGTTGTCTGTTTGTTTCGTGCGAGTGCGTGGCCATCTCTGGTGTCAGTGTTTTCAGACTGCACGAAGGCCTACAAGGCCTAACGATTCTTGGATTCGGCTTTACGTGCCGTCGGAAGCCCGGCAGCGCTCTCATGTAATGTCAAACGCGGTCACCCATCTAAGAGAATACTTGTGCTAGCGTTGCTAACTTTGCCGACCTATTACGATCGGTAAGCCAAGTCGCGCTATGGCTATGACGCTACGGTACTTATCTATGTTAATAACTACTTTTTAATTGGTTTAATCTTACGTAAGTGCCTACCTTAAATTGATAAAAATATCAACTTGCTGTAAGTTGCGACGGTCATTCTCCGCATGTCCTCCGCTCACGTCCAGACATTTACGGCACCTTTGCACCATCTCTGAACACACGCTACTTGACACTCCTGGGCTTAACACTCCTGGCACTTTGGAAAGCTGTAATGATGCGAGCACCGCATTGAAGCCGTTGAAACGCGCGTTCCGACGGCACGGGTAGACCCCGTGGTCTAACATACTGGTTCGGCGTTACACCGAAACCGTAGGATCTAGGCGACTTGGAGAAGGAAATGGACTGTATCTTAAGTATGGCGAGTTCTAGTCGCCTAGGATTGGAATGGGAAGAGGATTGTGAGTGGGTATAGCATATTCTAAGGATGCTGAAGGATAAGGAGCACCTACCTTGTACGTCAGTCCTCTTTCCTTGCAAATGGCAGCCTCCTGGTGTTTGCGAGATGAAGCTGCTTGATTCACTCCACTACACAGATCACTTTCTCTCGCGGGAATCGGTTTGTTGAGTTTTGTATAAGCGGTAATAATTATAGCGGTGCGGTACAGTTCGTCGCGACGCGGATTATTCTAGACTGTCTCTCGCGTCGATGATCGCGGCGACCAATCCGCGAAAGGCGTGCCCCTTCCAGGGAATGGGATAGACAGGGACGGGAACAAAAGGCATCGCTCGCATTGAACAAGTAGCGACGAACTATTGACGTTGATGTGATTAGTTTTCGATGGAAAGGTAGATGGCGCTACCACATAACGTTCCTCGTACTCCCTACGAGCTCCTGCATAAATACATTCACTCCTAACTAAACACATCATCAACATGTTAAAATATTCAGGGTTTGAATACGACATACCTAGAGAATTTACTATTTCACAATTTAAAGAGATCCGGCAGTCTAAACAAAAGGAATGTTCGCGATACACTGAGTGGTCAAGTAGGCAAATTGTTAATTCGTAAATCAAATAAATAATTAGAGATGTAACCAATGACATTCACTGGAGAATGTTTTTATCGATTTTTTATGTTATTGTTTACCTGATACAATATTGGTAGGTAAACTCTAAAATGTTAGCTTTGAGTAATTGCATGTTTTTATGTATTGTTATTCAATAAAAATATTCCATGGTTAAGACTAGTATCACTTTATTTGAGGGTACTGACTCCCGTAACGACTGTCAAGTATCTTCATGAGTGTTTGTCCGACGGTTTGACGTCCTCTTCCGAGACTCTGGGCAAGCGTTTATTAACAATTTATTACGCACGTAGGTAACTTTCCAAAAGTCTTATTTACTTATTATGTATTATTATTAGTATAGTATTATGATACGCACCGTGGAGTCGAACCGAATACCCTCTGCATGGCAATCCGTTGGTATCGCCACTAGGCTATCGTCACCAGTTTGTGACATGTCACGTTAAAATTAAATAAATCGTTATTATCTGTTGATCGTAAACATCACCAGAGCGGTCCCTTTGTGTACGAGCGGCTCGCTTGACGGTAAAATTGCACTATTTTAAAAAGGCGACATGCCCTTTGTAACGGAAAGCGGTGAAAGGCAACGATATTTGAATAGAATTAATAGAATCATCTGTTGAGGGGAGTGTTGTTAGCTTAGAGAATTTTCCCCAATTTCGGGGTAATGTTTCTCCATAGTACTGTGCAAAGGAAATTAATTCTGATGTTTTTTGGTGAGCTATATTTTTTTTATTGTTTTTCCTGGTATGCCTGACAAGTCAGTAATATGTCTTTTCGGGATCGGACAGCGGGTTATGAAACACACTGTAGAATCTCAATCGGCATACACATTAACTTCAAGGAACTCTTCGAAAAATACAGTGCTTCCTATTTTAAACCCATATTAAACAAACTAATAGATATACCTATATAGGTATACACGACTATTTTTTTATTAGTACAAAACATTTAATGGGGCTCTAAGCATCTTTAACTAATCATATTTATGTATGTAAAACATAAAAATACTTAGTTCCAAAACTGTCCCAAAACTGTCCACAAAAATACGTAATGATTGGTAAATGCATAACTAAATACTATGTTGTCGTAGTAATTTAACGCGGCACTGCTCCATTAATAAATTAGTGCAAACTCGAAGCTCGCCGACCCCTGTCCCTCTGCGCCCGCGCCGCAGTGCTTAATTGAAGGTGGTAGCGAGCGGATCCTTTTTTCGCAGCAACAATTATTGTTTGTTTACGTTTGCCCGGCGCGATGACTTATCATTAATTAAGTTATTTACTTACACCGAATTTGTACCAACATTTGCACAATTAAGCAATTATCTAAGAAAGAAAGAAAGAAAGAAAAACTGTTTATTTCTCACAGATACACACACAACAAAAAGCAGGGTAAAAATGTTTAACATATAATAAAAAAATAAAAAATAAACGTGCGATCTGTGGAGAATTTGGTACGCACTCAGCATAATGCTCCACTGTGGTCCACAGGGCCCACAACAGAGCGCTGTTTTTCAGTGCGACCATTTGGTGTCGCACGGACGTAAGAATCAGCCAGAATTAAATTGCTACAGCAACGGAAACAAATAACAAAAAAGTAATGGTCTGGTTGAGCGCATCAGCAGAAATGGTTCAAAATATGCAGGTTTGCAAACAAACACGATGCATGTAGGTACGCGCTATGTGTGCATACAACTTAAATTAACTAATGACTCAGTGTGGCCGGCGCTCGCGGCGCATACGACGTACGCGCTGCGTCTCGCAATGTACTCAGTTACGTAAATAATTTGTTTACATAAAATAATAACATAGATAATATAACATTGTAACATCTAGCAAACAGAAAGCATATTTTATATATAAATAACTAACAGAAAACAATGTTATAAGAAACATGATAGGTATGCGGTCTCAAAATTTCATACAAGATCAAGGAAAGTGTGACAATAATAAAACATAGTGGATACAAAAAATACAAACAGTGAATGCCGCCTCGACTCGCCCGGAAGTCGATATACCCCCCTCGCCCGTAGATCACAAACATTACGTAAGTAATACTACGTACTGCTTTTATATTGTAATTATATAATTGTGTAATTGTGCTTGCTTTTGTTTTAGTAATAGGTATCTTTTGACATGTGACTTAAAACATCCTTTTGTTTTAAGGGATCTAAATGGTGGTGGCAGATCATTCCAACATCGAGTCGAGACAAAACGGAAGCAGCCACGGAATCCTGTTGTCTTAAATTTTGGTATTGTGAGCGGGTTGGAAGTGGAGCGGGTGGAATAAGAATAATGGTCCTGTCTCCAGCACAGCTTATCATATAGATACAACGGTTTGTGTGAGTTAACAATTCCAAATAATAACGTAGCTAAATGAAGCTGCCGTCTCGCTTCCATTTTTAAAATATTAGCTTCGTTTATGTACGGTGTGACATGGCTACGACGTGGGATATCGAAGCAGAACCTGGCACAGGCATTCTGAACCCGTTGTATCAGTCGGGAGGTTCTCGACAGTAAACATGGGCCATATACAACGTCCATATAATTGAATTTAGCCAGTACGAGGCTGTCTACCAACCTTTTTCGTAATACTACACTGATATAATTTCTGAACCTATAAAGTAGTTTTAATCGATAAAAACAGTTCTTTACAATATTATTAATGTATGTTTCGAAGTGAAGCTCCGGGTCAATTACCAAGCCTAGGTTACACGCCGACTCCACTCTAGCTATTTCTACCTCCTTGACTTTTATTACTGGCTTAGCAAAAGCAATGTCTTTTATTTGTTTTTTACTACCCAGTATGATATAGTTGGACTTTGTCGGATTTAAGACAAGGCAATTTTCTTCAGACCATGTGACTACCCTATTAAGTACTTCATTGATTTTCTGGGCCGCTGCTGCTGTATCTTCCGCTTTAAATGATGAATATATTTGTATGTCATCCGCGTACATGTGGTATTGGCATTTTGTCAAACATTCTGTTATGTCAGCAGTGTAAATTATAAACAATAATGGTCCGAGGATGGATCCCTGAGGAATTCCGCGGGACACCGGCAGGGGAGGGGATGACACTGAACTACCATTTTCTTTCTGTATCTCGACATACTGCGATCTGTTTGTTAAATAGCTATTGAACCATTTAACTGCGCTTTCATCAAAACCATAATATTTTAATTTAGAGAGCAATAGCGGGACACTGATGGCATCAAAAGCTCGGGAATAATCCAGTAATGCCAGAATACTACCCTCCCCCCTGTCTCGCGCCTCAATAATGTTACCTATCACATCCGCTAGAGCCGTAGCCGTACCGCGTCCCTGCCTAAATCCTGATTGTAACTCAGGAAGAATCTTGTTAGCTTCGAGATACTCCGTCATTTGCAAGTACACTACCCGCTCCAGAACCTTGGACAAACAAGGCAATATGCTTATGGGACGTAGGTCTTTGTAAGTCTCAGGGGCATTATTTTTGGGTAATGGCAGGACCTTTGCACAGCGCCAAAGATCAGGAAATGTATGCGTGCTGATGGAAGCATTTATAATATCTGTTATAGCAGAAAGACTTTGAGGTAGTGTTAGCTTTAACATCTCAATGGAAATACCATCTACTCCCTGGGCATTTGTAGTGATACTTCTGATTATTTTCAGAATTACCTCTTGATCTACAGTGTGAAGTGAGAAAGTTGATTTTCCGAAGCTATGAAATTCAAAAAATGTTAATTGAGATATGGATACATGTGGATTGCCGGGAACGTCCAGGAAAGCGGTATTTATTGCGTGCGGATCGTGTAAATGACATGGCAGACTAGTGCTTTGATCTACCTGATATACATGTGTTTTTAAATTATTCCACAAGGTCTTGGGATCGTCTAATTTTTCATTGATATTCTTATTAAAGTAGGCTCTTTTTTCAGAATGTAGGGCTTCCTTAACTTGGCGTTTAAGTTGAAGGTAATACTGTTTATGGCTGTCTATTTTAGTACTGCGGTGTCGATTACGCGCGTCATTACGCAGACGAAACATCAATTTAATGGTATCTGTTATCCAAGGGGTTGCAGGGCCACGAAATACCTTCGTTTTCAGCGGAGCATGTGCGTCAAATAATTGTAGAATGTAGTCAGTAAACACAGATACCATAGTATCAACATCCCCCGCCCCAACTATGCAATCCCAGGGAATCGAATCCAGGTCACTAGTAAAATTTTCAAAGACTATATTTTTAAGTGGACGATACTTAACTGTTTTTTTCTGTGGTTTATCTTTTTCAATAACCAGTTCACACGACACAAAAGAGTGATGGCCCAGCTCATCAATATGGTCCACACACACTTTTCTATAGCGAGCATCCGTACAAATTATGTCAATAAGTGAGCTGCTTTCCTGAGTGAAGTGTGTCGGCGTAGTCACTATCTGTTTTAAACCACAATAATTTAAGAACTCTAACAGTCGCCTGTATTTAGAAGTATCCCTATCCAGCCAATTGACATTACAATCAGCAAGTAGTATGATATTATCGTATGGGGCTAAGGCGTTAATGCTCGCTGTTATGGAGTCAATAAAACTAGTCAGATCCAGCCATGGCGGCCGGTACGCAGTGCCAACAAGAACTTTTTTTTTGTTCAAACTTACGCTTAACCATAGCTGTTCGACCTGAGCATCCTCCGGATGAGCCAGGACTCGTGCACGTATGCCACATTTAATATAGAAGGCTACTCCCCCACCGCGGCCCCCACGCACACTCAACGGACGAGGTACATGTTTAAGACGGTAGCCCTGTATAGATGGAGCTCTAGCTTCCTCTCCCACTCGTAGCCATGTCTCATTTATTGCCATAATATCAACCGAGTGTTTATGCATAGCCAAGATAAATTCATCTTGTCCAGTAGCAAGAGAACCAGCATTAAAAAGACCTAACTTAAGAAATTTATTTTTCGACATTGATGCAATACGAATGTAAACAAAACACATACAACGCATTTGCAAACAAAACAAATACAGAGACGAATGTAGGTGCACAGTGAACACACATACGCACAGCCACAAAAGGCGCCCATCCACATACAATGTGATGATATAGGTAAAATAAGCCCGGATAATCGTATCATTTGTACTCTAAAGTTAATGAATAATACGTTCTTGGCATATAGCTTAGCGTAAGTAATGCGTACAACTAAAAAAATCCCAATATGTGTGCTGTATATATAAATAAGAACCTGTAAATAAAAACGATTACGATGACATGAGTGTTTTACTTTGCTCTCCAGCTGCAGCACCAAACGTGCGCGCGATGTCAGCTTCGCTGCGTATGTGGCAGGCATCATCGCCCGGCGCATTTCGAGCAAAAATTCGTCCTCTGCTGGTCCAGACGAACTTCCATCCACATCGTTGCCCGGCCTCCCTTGCTTGCCGAAATAAAATCCTGTTTCGCTTGGTAAGCCGCTCGTTAATATAAAACCTCTTTGGCTGCCCGGGGAGGTTTAGGCCTGATGTGTCAGCACCACGACGTACTCGAGCAGCTCTCAGTATGTTGTTACGTAAATCATTTCTTACGAAACGGACAACGACGGGACGGCAGCGGGTTTCGGTAGGTCCCGACGAGTCAGTAGCATTCAGGTGTCGCCCTCCAGCTCGGTGTACACTCACCAGGTCACGGTCGATGTCAATAGATACACCAATTTTGGTGGCTATGAGACCCAAGGTGTGAATGAGGTTTTCTCCGCTACTCTCTGGGATATTTGTTATTTCTATATCGTTGGCAAGCAGCTGTTGATCACGTTCATCAAGATCACGTTTCAGTTGTACTACTACCTCATCAAGTTTAGTCGATGACATCCCTGCCTGATTTTTATTTGACTGCTCTAGGAGATCGATGCGTTTTTCTAGGCTGTCGACACGGATGTTGAGAGTTCTTAGTTCTGCTATCTCTTCCCGGAATGCCTGGAACTCCTCCCTTACCGAGCGTAGCTCACTTCTTATACGGCTTAATTCCTGCCCAATGTTGACAACCGTCTCCTGAGTGACGACTTCATTGTTTGGCGAGGCTCTTAACGACGAGGACTCCTCGGCACCAGTCTGGTCTCTGTTTGTCCTTTTTTTGCAGTCAGGGCAGCGCCATGAGGAAACCACAGGTCCCGCCAACGGCAAGGATGCACATGAGCGATGGTAGATTGAATGGCATTTATTGCATTTAGCTCCATCTGTCTGCGCCATGAACTTACTACAGGCGCCACACTTCAGTCCCGGCATCGTTAAAATTAAGAACTAATTGGGCAGCAAGTAGTTTATAAATCGAACGACCGATCTATCCTAGTTTTGGTGCACACAGAAAGATGGCGCTGTAGTATGTGATGTATCCTGACTCTAGAAATCTTTAGTGATACAAGGCTAGACGAATAGATGTCGCTGTTATAATACTATAGATCTATGGTGCTGCCTGTATGGTTTCAGTGTGAGAACAATGTCAGTTCACATAAACACTAGCGCCTGAAATGCGCACACGCACAACACCAGGCACTGCTTGTATTTTCTGTATTTCCAGGTTTTCACTTTTTCTTTTCTTAGTTTCGGGTAGAGATAATATTGTCACTTAATTATAAGTTTTAGATTTAATTACTTTTAAGAGTTTTCACTGCACATAAAAGTTGTATAACATTTGCTGTTATGTATCACACTAAGATGAATGTTTTGTGCATTAAATAATTATAAATTTGGTAATCTTTTATTTTTAAAACACAAATACACATAAAGAGCGTATGGCTGACTTATCTATCTATCTATCTATCACGCGAGTGCAGCTGTGCGTTTGTACAGGGAAGTGTTTGGAAGCCAGTGGATCGGTCGAGGCGGGCCTGTAGCTTGGCCTCCATGCTCACCAATGTGTACAAAAGTGAGCCGGTAAGTGTCGAACTACTTAAACAGCGCATATTGGACGCTTTTGACGCAGTGAAAAGTCAGAGAAGCGTACTTCTCTCGTTAAAAAACAATTTAATAAAACGTGCTGTGTATTGACAATGGTGGTGGACATTTCAAAGAACAATTGAAATACTTGTAAGTAAAGTAAAAATTACCTACTTAAGTAATAATAATTTGATGCGGGCGGCTCAAAATCGGTCTGTGTGGAGAAGCTTGAGGGAGGCCTATGTCCAGCAGTGGACGTCTCTAGGCTGACATGATGATGATGAAATAATAATTGTAAATAGCAGCTGATTCTAACTTCATAAATACGCCAAAATTACTATTTTCTTTTATTACAGAATACCTTCTTTTATTTTGATATGTGTTTGCTTTCTAATTATATACCTCCGTATTTAATTACTTGTAAAACGGTAAATTTTGCCGGTCCTAAGACAGGATGAAGTATGACGGAGAGGGTAGAATTTATAAAATTAAAAAGGAACTACCTACACTTATTATTTTGCTTCATTTTATTGTCTAAGGCTACTTACATTATAAGTGCGACGGAAAGAATGCGTAAGAGTAGGACGAAAAGTAAGTACTATCAATGAAGTAGTGAATGGATTGTAAAATATGTGTATGATTTAGGTGAGATTTTCTACAAAAAACAAATGATTATAACTTTGCTATTTATAGATATTATGAAATTCTTACGTCACATATATGATAACTAGAGGACGCCCGCAGCTACGCCTGCATTTTTTTTTATTTACCCTTTTTGGCCGATCCCGTGGGAATTTCGGGAAATCCCTTCTTAGTGCACCCCTACGGTCCCTAAGGAACATACATGCCAAATTTCAGCTTCCTGCGCCCAATAGTTTCGGCTGTAGCGTGTCTGTCAGTCAGTCAGTAACGCAAGGATTTTATATATTAAGATAATGCCTTCGCTAATAAGTCCTTAAAGATTTTGTACTAATTAAAAAATAGTGGTGTATATACGATGACATTTACAATAGTTTTGTGTGGGCTGCAAATAGATGGCGCTAAAAAGGAGAAATTTCCTCACAAATCTTGTATGAAATTGTCATTTTTCTCTCTGAGTATAAGTGTTCTGTGTTTCAGTTACTTCTGCCGTATTTTAAGATTTAGTTGCTTTAAAGATCAAGGAAAAAGCTAAAAATCCTACTAGTATGGTACCGAAGTGCAAAAAACACTAGTAAAAGTACACCCGATAAAATGATTTTCCGCATTCCAAGCAATGTGAATGTTCGAAGGCTTTGGTATTGAGAAGGGATAATGTATCTCAGTTATCGTGTTTTTATTGTTGTGAAGGTAATTTTAACTTTCATAATTATTATGCTATGTTTATATACAGCGAAATGTGAATTAGTAGTAAGTTTTGAATCAGCGCAGAATTCTGTTTAAATCCAACAAAGCCTAGTTGCAAAAAGTTCAAGTAAACTTACTATAAAAACCTTACTAAGCTTATTCCTAATATCATTATATCACACAATTTTTATGATTGATAAACTACTGGTAGGTACTTAAGAATTCAAAGAAATTTGTTCATCTTTATCGGAATAGAAATTTATAATATGGTTACATCAAATCATTGACTGCACCTGTAGTCCTGCGGTTGTGTAAGCGACTACGGATCATAAGATCTCTGGTTCGATTCCTGGGTCGAACATAAAGTGATATTTGGCTTTTTCTGTAAATTATTCAATAGGAGTTGGCGGTGTCATACCCCCGTGCCTCTGCAATGTCTCTTCGGTCGTGTCGCATTTAGCGTCCCATTGGACAATGCGAGTGAAAAAAAAGAGAGCACTTGTGTTTGCGCACACACTTGTGCACTATAATATATCCCGCGCAACTGGCTAGTCTCATAAAAAGATAAAGCGCCGTGGCCTGAGTCGGTCGCAGGACAATATTATTATTACATAAAATCATTAAATAATTGTGCATAGGGTTCCCACCAAGAACTTAGGGTCCCAAGCCAACCTCACCTGCAAGTGGTGCACCTGCCGATCAACGGACGAGGCTCTGGCAAACAAAATGTCCCAATAAGCGGCAATAGGCTCGCCACCTTTTACGTGGGATCAAAACACTGGCGAAAAGTGGGCGTTTAATATGCCTCTGCCTACCCCTTCGGGAAACAGGCGTGAATCTATGTATGTATGTATGTTAAATAATTGTCTAATATGTGCTAAAAGTAAGAAAACTTATCGTACTTGTGTGTGAACTTTAATGCCGGCCACACACGTAATCACACGTTACAGTATACTTGCGCAAGTCCAGACTTGTACAAATACACGTATGGTGTCCGTGAGGTGACCACAAACGGCTCAAGCATGCTTGCATAAATATCATTGCAGTGATATTTGTACAAGTGTGCGTAATGCAGCGAGCTACTTATGCTATAGATGACGCAATGGCAGTAGTTGGCTTTATTTTAGCGACGAAAAATCTGAAAATTCTGAAAGGAAACCGAACTATATGGACTAAAGATTAGTTAAGAAAAAGAGGGCATTATTTCGTATATCAATTTGTTGAATGAATTGAAATTCGCACCCAAAGTCTGGCATGACTTTCTACGTATGGACGAAGAAACTTATTTAAACCTTCTGTCGGTGGAAACGCCATGTATTAAAAAAAAACAGGATACCGATATGCGGCAATCCATATCACCGCACGAAAGAATAACAGCCACTTTAAAGGTGCGTTTACATGCTTGCCAAGGCTCGACAAACATCTACAAGCCCCAAGCGTCCACAAATCTCGTTTGGCATTTGGAAGTCGTTTACAAGCTTGTGAATGCGTTAGTGTGCTACGTACATCCAAGCAAGGCACCGAACTTGTATCGGCTATTACGTTTGTTTTTTTTTTATAGGCTCATGCCTGTATCCCCGAAAAGGTAGGCAGAGGTGTAATACTACACCCACATTGCGCCATGAATTTCTAGGTCCCACATGATAGGGGTCGAGCCTATTGTTGTTACCGGGCACATCACCAGACTCCGTGCTGCTACTGAGAATTCGGAAAAACCCTGTAACACTTTTGTCCGACTCGGGTATCGAACCCGACACCTCCGATCAGCAGTCGCATACGCTATCCACTGGACCACGGAGGCAGTCACGTTTGGTTGAACCTACTTTCATTGTAAATACAAGTAAAGTAAAGCAAAAGCAAGGAACAAACAAGCAAAAGAAGTTCAACCAGCCAAATAATTCATAAAGCAAATCATTTTGAGACAGAACTACATGCGTTCGTTGCGAGATCACAGCGGCTATTAAGCGCGTGCCAACGTATGAACGCGTTGCAAGCGCTTGCCGCAAGCGCCCTTTGATCTGGGTCCAATAACCGGCACTAGGCCGGTTCCTGTACAAGGGTCCACAAGTTCACGCAAGCCAAGCCAAACGCCCTCTTTACACGCTTGTGCTTGTCGCAAGTCGAGGCTTGGCAAGCATGGAAACGCACCATATGGGTTTGTTTCCTGAAACACGTGGTGCGATTTCCAGAGTACTATGGAAAAATTATTTGAAGGTGAGTAATAAAAATAAAAGTTTTGCATATTAATAAAAATTATAATTAGTTAAGTATTTTGTTTTGGTTCACAATATTTATAACTTTAAAACCTTAAGTTACACGGTTCATTTCGGACTCACGACATTCATCTGAATGTACTATAGTGCAATTATATTAGCTATCTATCTGCCGGAACTGTTATAAATTAAAACATATCAAAGTTTGATAAATCACTCTCGTTTATATAAAATCCATGCATTATTTATACATACATACATACATACATATGTCCACTAATTGTGCAAATATAGTATTAGCACATCTGCTAAGACAACCCCTCCCATGTGTCTGTTGTAATATTTTATAAGAAGGTAGAGGGTAATCAACATCAACTTTAGCTTTATCCTCTTTGGTGTAGCGTCTGATTTTGTCAATAGGGTGAGTATCCACAAAGAACTAATCAGTGTCACCACTATGCTATCTGTCCATTTTGCCTCTTTTTTTCTTTTTCATTTCCTTGTCTGTAAACAATATGTCTTGACAATCTCTGAGTCTATTTGTCCTAGGCATGGGCGTTTTCGGATTTTTTCGCAAACCGATATAAATTCGATTTTAGATACTGAAATCGATTTCAAAAACCGATTTTAGAAATCGAATTCTGTAGCGGATGTCGGAGCGACGAGCGTAGTTACTAGTTGCGTAGACAAACGCAAACAATCGAATTCTTATTGTATTGTCATGTCATGCGTCCATATTTCGCTTGGTTTGCGTGACATATTGAAAAAGAGAACCTACTAACTACCTAAAACTAAGTGTTAAAAAACTCAGTCGCCAAACAAACTAAAATTACACAACACGAATTGTTTCTATTTATTTACACTTTACAATCCTAACCTACTAACTACCTAAAACTTATTGTTAAAAAACGCAGTCGCCAAACAAACTAAAATTACACATTACAACACGAATTGTTTCTATTTATTTACACTTAACAATCCTAACAACGTAACAATAAAACTTTTTAAATCCTAATATTATAACTTTCACGAAAACCAAATATAGGTACTTAATTATTATTACGCGCGCACCGCACTGCACGTGTCACCTAGGTCAAGTGAATAAATAAACATTGATCAAGTCAAAACTCTCCAAACATAAATCCCTAATAACTATTAAAACTATTTGCAATTTTCAAAACAATCATTAAATAGTTGCAATCTGAATTAGATCTTATCGCCTCGACGTTTAGTTTTATTTTTTCTATTCAATCTGCAATTCATAAAACCGCCAAAATCCATAACGCAGACAACGACTGCTTGCTTGGCAACGATCGATTCGCTTCATCTCTTTGCTCTTTAAACGGATCACTAAGTAAGAAAGAAAAGGATATGAAATTCGCTCTGTCTCATTCTAACTAAGTAGTCGTTGGGTAGAGTGAAAGAGAACGAATGAATATGAAAACTATCGAAAACGTAAGCTTTAGATTTACTTTGTAGTTTGGTTGCGCTTGCACCGTTTCCGTTTGGTTTGGATTAGGTTGTTTGCGTTATCGTGGTATTGTTTTGCGTTGTCTAAAATCGGTTTTGTCAGATTTGAATACCGATACCATACGATTTCTGACTGCAACCGGATTTCAGTTTCGTTTTGATATATCGGTCTCATGCCTAATTTGTCCTGATCGTTCCTAGACTAAATATGCCATACTTTACGTACGCAATTGGAGTTAGAAGTGCTTCCACAGATGGTGAGGGTCTGGATCGAGATCAGTGTGAGTATAGCTATGTAACTGTTAGTTGAAGGCGAAGGGAAAACCTCGTGAAATGTGGGTGTTAGTGGTACATCTTCAATGATCAGAACTATTATTATCAGTGTCATCTTTGTGAATGTTTAGGCAGGGCAGCGATAGCTAGTGGAGATACCAACAGACTGCCATGCAGAGGGTATCGGGTTCGAATCCACGGCACGCACCACTGACTTTTCGGAGTTATGTGCGTATTGAATTGTTAATTATCGCTTGTCCCGTGCCTCGGAGAGCACGTTAAGCCGTCGGTCCCGGCTGTCATGAAGATCTTTGACAGTCGTTATAGGGCGTCAGTACCCCTAAAATAAACTGACACTAGTCTAAACCATGGAATATCGCTATCCCTTCGGGTTGCGGGGGTCAGACAGGCAGTCGCTCCGTGGAAAAGCTAATATTCAGCCAAATCCGGTTATACTAGAAAGCGGATCCCGGGTTGAAACTGGGATAACGCCGTTATCATAACGCTAGGAGGATGATGATCTTTGAGAATGTTTAGGCGTTAAAGAGAAGAGTTCAAGTAAGGCGGATTGGAGCTGACATTCGTTAGTGTTGATGCAATGTCGGGTTCATCATCAGAAGCAGAACTATCACCAGAGCAAGCATTTTCAACAGGGACCAAGTCAGAATCTTATGTGATCGGGTTAGGTTTAAGCACTGCGGCAAAAGAAAAATAAAACATGCTATAAAAACTCAAAAAACACAAAAATGCTAGCATAACTTAAATACCAAACACTCTTTGAAATGTTTCATCTACTAATTGGCAATGGAATACCCGTAGTACATCCAAACATTCGAGGTTATAACACAGCAGTTACATGTTTTAGGCATGAAATAAATGATAAATTATTATAAGATATAGTGTTCCCATTTTATATAAAGTAAAGCAATTACCAGTCCCGTAAGAAAATACGCTTAAAATAATAAACAAACTCACCTTACGAATTATACAGCTGACGGACGATGTTGCCACACAACATATTTTTTTCTAATAAAATTAATGTTACCAATCATAAAAAGCATTAAAGTACTAAAATTTACATCTATATAGTAATAAGAATTTTTCAAAGTTAATGTCTTACCGTTATAACATTGCCAAATTAAGGGTAACACTCCCACTTTAGAGTGGAATAAATGTTGTAATTAACCTGTTTGAGCGAATGGAAAAGTGTATTAAGCTACGTGGCGAATACTTTGAAAAACAATAAAAAGTAACGAAAAAACTTAAAAGGCATGCCTCGTAATAACATTTAGTATGGGAATTTATTAATTATATGTAGAAAATTAGCTGAAGCGTGAAAAAAGACACGTGGCAATACATAATCCCAGTGCCTCTCTAGACGTTGACTTTTATATTTATACAGGGTGTCACAAGACCCATCACCAAGCCGAAGTCTACTCGTTGTGGACATTATGCCAAGTCATACGAACCAAAAATAATACCTGGGAAACGATTTTTTTTAAAGCTTTCACATATTTTAAACCGCGATTAAAAGCGCGCGCGTCCGATACTCGAAATATCTATATATCCATGGGGTTATAGGGCATCTAAAGAACATATTGGCGGGGTAAATCCATCGATTTTGTACCTAATTAGAAAAATTCCATACTAACTTTGAGCTCCAATATCTCCTGAACCAGTAATTTCCTAGGTATGGTGCTAAAGTAAAAAATGTGCTTAGTGATTGGTACAACTTGGGATTTCAGTTTTCGTTAAGGGTCTTTTTACACCATGTATGTATAAATTAAACAAGTATGTTTGTCATTTTGTTAACATTTTAGTCGACTGTTCAAAATGTTCTTTTATGAAGTCGTTTTCATACAAAATATTACACAAAAAAAAATGAAAATCCTCAATATGTTATACAAATAAGAAATCAATATACTTTGGATTTTCCCATTCCAAATTATCGCCTAAAATGTTGAACATCATGGGCCCAATTCTGCTAATTATATTTGTTCAAAATGCAGTTTCGATATGATGTCAGTGTCATATTTACGTCATAATGGTATTCTCCTATATTAAGAGACTTTGAAATGATATTGCGAATATATTGAGAGTTGAACAATACATAAACGGTATTCTGCTAAATATATCCTTGTACAAAGACAAACGTCAAACTGTAAATACACATATTCAAAACATCCATATTTTAAATGTTCGATTTCAAATCGTACGTAACATTATTGATTATGTATCAAAAAATCTCTCACAATCCAACGAATAAATTAATTTACTAAAATAATAATAATAATAATATTCTACCACATACACACATCACCATCTAGTCCCAAACTAAGCAGAGCTTGTACTATGGGTACTAGATAATGGATAAACATACATATATACCTTTTTTTTTGTAAATACATACATATTATACATAGAAAATGGTACTGGTTAGTATTATAGACTGCCATATTGCACTGCTAGGTAGTATCATCTGCATATATAAAATTCATTCACGATTCCCTGACTAACAGCAATGCACAGCCGAATCTACTGGGCACAAGATGCTAAAAATTGGCATGTACGTTCCTCGAGGACCGTATGCTGCACCCTTACGGTCCCTGTCTAAGAAGAGATTTCCCGAAACATCTACCAGATCGTAAAGAACTGTTAAACTGAAATAAAATGTGAGAGTGTACTTGCGGGCATATTACATAAAAAACAAATCATAGGCAACGCTGTAACATCAAATTACCAGCAATAAAGTTAATTATTTCATTAATGGCAATACCTTCTCATGTCAGGATATTTGACTATAGGGGGGACCTTGGATTACGGCACTAATGTTCTGGATCAATTAAAGTCAGTGGGTTCATGTAGCACATCCGTATATTTCGATCTCACAATACTGTTCTTAGTTTAACTGTCTTAGAGCTACTCGTGAGTAAATCTAAAGTACATGGCTATATAGTGACGACATACTTAGCTTACGCTTATACAATGACAACCTTAGCATACGCTCCGTTACATGACATTCAATTGAATATATCGAAATTAGAATAGAATGACATTGTGTAGCAGAATACCGATTTTGAGTCAATTCAGAATATAATCTCATTCCATTCAAAATATGATGTCGATGTCATCTAAAATAGCAGAATTGGGCCCCATGTTTTAGAACTTATGTACAAATAAAATATGTAAATCTACGCTTATACTTAATTTCAGTAATAGAAAAGAATATTCAGAATTGACAAAAAAGGTTTTATTCATCTACTACATTTTGACATTGGTGATACAATTTCATGCAGGGATACACAATGTTACTTTTCAAATTCCGCATTCGTATTATGACCGTTTTTCCTGTTTTCATGTGCTACAAAACCTGCATCGTTTGTAAGAAGACAATGTCAAAATGACTTCCCTTTTACCGAATCTTATTTCGCCTGGTACCCCAAAAACACCTGTTTTGTTTTGTATACCACCGAATTTTGTTTTTTGTTTGAGATATGTGGCAATATCAAACTTCTAGCTAACCGTAATCTGAAATCACGGTGTATATTTTTACGATTTAGATTTTGCGTGTGTATAAATTGTATGCGTTTATAATGGCACTCTCAAACAAGAACCAAAACATCAGAAACCAGGATATTTTTGACCTACGGCCAATGGAGTACGAGCTTCGATAGTGGTCAAAGTGGTCCACACCACCACACCACCCATACTCCTTGTGTATTCTGCGATTGCAGAGGGATAATACATGTCTTTCTTTTGCCAGTTCTTTTGAGCTCTCTGGACCATTTCCACTTTCGTTGTGTTAACTGCAGTTGTTATGACAAAAACTTATATTTTTCCATTGATCACGGCACGAGGGTGACAGAAGCGGTATGTGAATTCGCCAGGATCCAATTCTTTCTCACCAAATGTGTGTTTCGTGGTAAATTTCCTCCAAGTTTCATTACAACTCTGTAACCTAATCCTTCCTGATTGTGTGTTTGGTCTTTACCTGTTTATATATCACACTAACATAGATATGCAGTTTTAGAATCACAACAGCACCATGCCTTAAACCCCCTTTTGATGGCTTTGGCCGCCATGTACTGTTTCTTACTATCGCGCCCTTTGAACTTAATCATACTTTCGTCCACTGATTGGGATTTTGATTGTTGTCGCCAAAATCAAACTCGTCAAAATTTTCAAAATGTGTAGTCCATGTTCTATCCCATGCCTGCAATTCAGCATAAGTTGGTACATAGCTGTTAAGCCAGAAGATGATGCGGGCATTGGAATACAAGGTGCCATTTCTTCGTTAACAGCAGGAGCAAGCATTTCAGGGTGAGCAGGTTAGTCAGGCAATGGTGCAAGCAATGGAATATATATTTTATTAGTATCGGTGATGCAAAGATTATCCACGCGCCTCTAGTTGCGAAAGGAGTATGGGCATATATGGTTTCAACTTGTGCCAGAATCAAATTGGTATCAAAAATTATGTTTTTATTTTTTACAAAATCCCTCATATATAGTCAATCATAACTTCGCCGGGTTTAGAAAGCTACAATAATAAGTGGTTGAAGTGATTTAAAAACTTTTCTAGTTAGATTTACTTCTGTCATTTTTACCATAGTTGCCAGTAATTAAATACACAAATAAAGAAAATCGATTATCGATTTCCAGATAAATATTTTTTATTTTACATACTGATTACCCACATGATTCTTGATTAATTTAGTTGTGGCTGGTATACAAACTGATTACAACCTATGTTATTTATAAGAACTGTATAATATTACAATTGTATTAGTAAAAACAGGCATTGCTAGAGCTAAGATTGTTTAATTGATTTTATGCATTATTTTGCATTATTAAGATTTTCAATGTTGTAATAGAAATGGTTAGGTACCAGTTTTTCTTGATATTGGGAATATCAAGAGAAGCTGGTGCCTAACCATTTCTATTGAATGATTTTATAGTCGCCAAACACAAAGTAAAGCAAAATCAGGGAGTGTAAAATATTTTTGGATCTGAAAATACAACTGAGCTATTTATTTATTAAAATACCTACCTACTATTCGGTAGCAATAGCATGCTGGCAGTCGGATACAATTTATTTTAATTAGGTCTGTTTATATAATACGATTATCGATTTACAAATAAAAATATTGTGGCAACACTGAGATTGACAAAACTAATCAATTATTATTTTATTGGTTGACTGACGTTTCCTGCGCTTACGCTAGCGTGCGCTTGAGCTCGTTTGTTGTTTTTCTGTGATATTTATGATTTCTTAGCTTACGTCGAGTGATCTTCGAGTTCCTCCGCAGCTCCGTAACTATAGAAATTGAAAAGTATTGGAGATAGAGACTCGAGTCTTTTTTGTGTTTGTGTACAAAACCGAGACCAATATGAACGACATTCGATCACGGTGTGTCAATTGTTTTATGAGACTGTCACACCAACGCCTGCGCAGGTTCGAAATACAACTGCGATAACGTTATGATGATGATAATATATAAAATACGAGGCAAAACGTCAATTGTTAGATAATATGATTTCCTTTTTCTCAAGAAAAATGAGGTGATAACTGTTGGTCGGTTCATAACAATCGCCGAATAATAGATTGTGCGCCAAGCAGTTGGTTTCGTGGCATAGGGGATCGCGGGCGTCGATGTTTCGAAAAGTACTGTAGTTTTAGTCGTACAAGCAGCTTATCATCATCATCACCCTAGCGTTATGTCAGTTGCATCCAAGACTGGAGCCGCTTACTAGTCTAGCCAGATATGACAGAATATTTGCTTATCCGCAGAGCGACTGCCGTCTGACCTCCGCAACCCGAAGGGCTGGCGATAATATCTAAAATATCTCGAAAATATCTAAAAATATGTAGGTAGGTACCGTTTACGTTTGTAGAACATAACCTAAATTGAAATTCGTTGGTAGCCTTTTATTAGGAAATCCGGCGAACTAGGGACAAATGGTTTTTTGTTATTTAATTACCATTATAAGCACTACAAGTGAGGTAAGTTTCATGACGGCACAATAAAGTATACTGTGAAACCAAACTCCATACATTAGTGCCCATACTCCTTTGGAAGTGGTCGAAGGACGACACTTTTGACAGCTTGCAATACAAATTTGCTTCGAGGTTATGGTGGAAAATAGAATTAAGAGCTATCAAACTTAGAGCGTCACGGTAGGGAGTTGTCGTAGCGCGTCCGTCCGATACAAATTTTTCTGGTGTTTATTGCGGGGGGAACTACACACACACGCGTAAAATTGTTACACACATTTAAATATTTTGGCACATCGCTATACACGCACCCAAGTACAAAAATGCAACACACTCGCATTTTAAATACACATCGATACTTTCGGTGTACAGACACGTTGTTGTTACGCACACATTCAAGTAGTGATTTAGAGTTCAACCAAGCTATACTGCGTTATCATATATGCGTTATATATATTTAAAATATGTATATCGATTGCGCACTGAAACAGCATGGACAAACATTTATGCGAATTTGTTCTACTGTGTATATACACATGCCATGGAATTAGCAGAAAATAAGTAGGGTAAATAGTATAATGCCGGTTTCTACTACTAAGTAACACATTCTCAGCGAAACACAAATAAATAATATTTTCTTTGGTTTTCTCGCCGCCGTTTTATTTGCATAAAAATGTGCTCAAACTAATTTCTTATACATACAAACTATACATACAATATATATACATATAATTATGCATATAAGAAATACTTAACTATATAATACATACATATAATGATATCAATGTAAAGTACAGTGAGAAAATTTAGATTATAATGACAAGTAGTGCTTCTTTAATGCGTCTTTAAATATATTAAGCGATTAGTCGACGCCAGCGGCTTCGCACGCACATATTTTCGAATTGCCCATTTTGCCCGATCCCGTGGGAATTTCTGGAAATCCCGCCTTAGTGCACCCCTACAATCCCCAAGGAACATACATGCTAAATTTCAGCTTCTTGCGCCAAGTAGTTTCGGCTGTAGCTTGTCTGTCAGTCAGTCAGTAACGCAAGGATTTTATATATTAGGATTTTGCTTGCTTAATCTCAATTGGCAGCGCATTCCACAAACGTACAGTTTGAATTTGTGTTCTTAACTGAATGTGAAATTCTTACTGCTGAATATTTCTCCATTATAATTCTTGCAAGTTCTAAATTATGGTTAGTAAAGTCCTTTTCGTGAACATGGTAACTAATTGAAGGAATGAAATCTTTACCAATAATTCGTTTCAATGACTTTAACGGCCCTGTCACGACCTACAGCGGCGGGCGGCAGCGGCGAGCGTTTTCGATGTACATGGCGCGCGTTACTCCGTTGCGGCCGCGCGCCGCGAGAATAAACGCGCCATGTACATCGCCCGTGCCGCGCCGCTCGCCGCTAAGACCGATCTCGTGAACAGGCCCTAAAACAATATTGCTCGTAGTGCAATCGCGGGTTGGTTTATTATTTTCATTCAATAATCTTCTTATTTGTATTTCGCAAATTTGACAGATATTTATAACTTCTGTTGAGGCATACTTCAAGCTACCCCTGATTTTGTAATAGGTTATACTATTTTGTTGAAGCGGTCCTAGTAAACCTTTTAAGCAAGTATGACAATGAATTTTTTTTGAAATTGTAAATACGACGAAACCAGCTATGTACTCAACAACTTTTTCACCAAATGGTGATAAATACATATGGCTCTCAATATCCTCATTGAATTTATTTATAGACTCGCCTGTATCCCCGAAGGGGTAGGTAGAGAAATCGCCATAAATTTTTAGGTCCCACGTAATAGGGGGCGAGCCTATTGCCGTACCGGGAACATTACCAGACTCCGTGCTGCTACTGAGAATTTCCTAACGGAAAAACCCAATAACACTGCCCGACCCGGGAATCGAACCCGAGACCTCCCAATCCCACGTGCACATTTATGCCGCGAGATCAACGAGGCAGTCTCATTAAAATCTAAAATTTTGAACTATGTATATTTCTTTGTCTCCCGTAGCGGGAACTTGCCAGGCGAAGGTCTCTCTGTATTCGTACAGGAGGATCTTCATCCTCTTGTACGAATACCTCGTCGAGGAACTCTGCTGGTGATGAGATATTTTCGTGGTATCTACCCATCCTAAGTACCACATTATAGTCATAGTGTGAGCGCAGCAGCCTATGGTGCGCCGACCAACCAAGCAACTACAGCAATATTCGACTATGCCGGTTCTGCAGGGGATATTATTTTCAATTAATATGTATACATAATACTGCTTTATATTCTACTATACCGGTGCTGCCGGGAATATTATTTTCAATTAATATGTATATATAATATTGCTTACATGATATGTGACGGGATTTTATTTTTCGTCTAATTAGGGTCTTCGGACCACTACCTCTTAGATTATATTCATTTTGAATTATAGGTTCACCCCTGTTTACCTCGATTCTGTATCCGCCTTGGGAACGCACATTTTCCCCATAATATGAATGTGCTTGTCTTATTTGGTACGTTCCCAAGGCGAACATAATTTAATCGCGATATGCCAGTGTCGGAAAAATGAAAGGTTATTTTGATCAGCACCAATGTTTTGAAAGCGATATATTGAATCTCTCTTGATTTTTTTTCATTATATAATTCCAGCATACATGCTCTATCGCCACATCCCTCTAAAAGTTATACTATCTCTCAAACCTCAGTCTAAGATAAACACATCATCACATTCAAAATAGGGGAACATAGTACAATATCGGACACTTTTGAATTTATTGCTATACTTTCGAAATCATTGGCTCGATCAGTATAAAGTTCAATAATGAAATTTATTAATAAGATGTTTGACTGTATTTGTACATTTTAAGGCGCTAAAACTAAAATGTACTGTATAAATTGAAAAAAAAAAATCATAAAAGTTGTGAAGTATCGGACATGGGTGGACAGTATCGGACAAACAGTTAAAACAACTTAGTTAATATATATATATATATATTTTAAGCGAAAATAGTTAAGTTAGTTGAAAACAGAAATGTTTAAATTATATAAATATGCACAGCTAATTTAGCAATTACTTGAAAATTTCAGTCTATGGAATTTAAATTTTTCTTTGTGTACTATCGGACAGTTATGTTAAGTACCGGACGTATTATTAATGTTTTAATAATTGTATTATTAATTTATAGAATAATTTGTGCAGTTGCTCCACATCGTTGTCACTGTGGGGAGGCGGTCGACAGCCTTGGTCACCATGGCCTATCATGCAGCAGGAGCGCAGGTCGTATTTCACGACATAGCAACCTGAATGACATTCTCCGTCGGGCTCTTGTCACCGCTGGCGTTCCAGCCCAACTTGAACCTCAGGGTTTGGCACGCAACGATGGTAAAAGACCAGATGGAATGTCTCTACTGCCTTGGAAGTTGGGTAGGCCTTTGGTATGGGACGCAACGTGTGTCGATACCCTTGCGCCATCTCATCTTCCTAGCACAGCGGGTTGTGCGGGCTCTGCTGCTGCCACAGCGGAGACTCTGAAACGGCGCAAATACGTAAATCTCGTAGGGGATTATGTATTTGAGCCGTTTGGAGTCGAAACGTTGGGGTCATGGGGTCCAAGTGCTAGATCTCTCTATAGAGAGCTTGCGAAGAGACTTGTCCACGCCTCGCGTGACCAGAAGGCTGGCATGTATCTAGCACAAAAAAATTGCATTGCCATACAGCGTGGCAATGCTGCCAGTCTTCTGGGCACATTCCCAATAGACGGCGATGTGGAGGACTTTCACGACGCCCTTTGAATATACATTTTCTTATTTATTTGTATTGTACTTTAATATTTTAATTTAATTTTAGTTGTAGTATTTAAGTAGTTATAATTGTGTTATCCTAATATTCATTTATTTTGTTATTTAAAAAAAAAATGCATTATTTGTCCTGAAAAAAAAAATGAGCAATCTAGATATAACTCTCGTAAGAAACCTTTAATAAGATAAAAATCGACATCCCAAGTTAATTTATTTTTGATGCTTTTAATTTAAATAATAGTGTTAATTATACCTACCTATGTATATTTATTAATTAATCCTTTTGAAATATTTTGAATATAATATTATGTAAAATCATCACCGAAAAACCGTAATTGACGTTTTTAACATCAAATACAAGCTCTTTAAGTTACCAACAAAAATCAGATTAAAGACATGCTACAAAACGTGAGTAGGTACAAAATATCTCATGAAATTATCAGAATTTACTTAAATGCGGTGTCAAAATGGATACGCACCGCGCTTTAGCAAGGTTTTTCTGCGATGTCATGCGGTCCGTCACTTGCCTACTAGCAATATTGTTGAACAGGCAGTATGGTAACAAAAATACGAAGTAAATTATAAAACTACTTTTCAATGACAATCTGAATTAAACCTACTGACTACTACAAGGAACATTATTAACTTTGGTCATTTTTTGTACTACAAAATCACAGGATAAATTGCTTATTTAGTCCGCTATTACTTAGTAAAGTACTTAGTCTCTAACAGTAAAGTACTTAGTCATTAGAACAATTTTCGCAAACAAAATAAGGGTCGTCACCATTAAAAACACAGTAAACATGATACCATACATGACATTGTAGACATTGCACCCCATCTTCGTCACTTTTATAAAAGTTTGAACACTTGCCGCAGAATGTGGTCTTTGTCTTGCGTTTCTTTTCTGTGCTATTTTTTTCTTTTTATTGTCACCCCAATCCAAAACTTTCTTAATCTTTTTAGTATCTATCTTGTTCTTCTTATCAATATTTTGCAAAATTCTTGCTTGTTTCTTAGTATTCTTTTTTAATTTTAGAGCATATTTTTCTTCTAAATCCTTCTTAAAACGTGTTGACGTCCAAATTTCTGATTTTATCGATTTTCGTTTCCTCGAAGCTACTCTCCGTTCCAAAGCATCTTGGGTAGGATATATGGTTTCAACGATTTTGGCAAATTTTTCTTTCAAGGGTGTATTTTCTTTACCTGCTGATGTTGATGGTTCGGATGCTATTAATTTATTAGAAATAATTTGAAGGTTTTGTTCCTTAATATTTTTAGAAACTAAAATATTTTTCAGTGGGGTTATAACAACTTCTGAGCAATTTTGTACTATGAAAGGTTTATTTGGAGATTGAAGAATGTAATTGTTGTCAGTCTTTTGTGGTGTATGAAAATTAGCTAAAATAGCATCGTAAACGTCATCTGGTATTATTGAAGGATCGGAAGTATGATTCACATTGAAATGGTCTGGACTATCTTTAGGCAATAAGATAATTTCTTCAACTATGTTAGCAGAACTTTCCTCATTAAAGATATCGCAAGTGTCTTGGCTTCTATTTACTGGCATAATTTGAGGCATTTCTGTATTTTCTTGGATTTCATAATTGTTTTGTATTTCTTGATAGGCGTCATCTGGGATGTCCAAGCCTTGTGCTGGCATATAATAATCGTCTTTAAATATTTCAGGATTATATGGTACTATTCCGCAGCATGCGAACCCGCTTTTGGCAATTTGCATTGTTGAAGTTTTGACATACGCTTTTTCAACTAGTCCAACAACATCATAGTCAGAAATTCTAAGGAATCTATGCATTCTCATCCATGCCGTGCAAGCAGAGTCATAAGCGTTTTTAAAAGGTTTCATAAATGTGCGGTCAAGGGGTTGCAATTTATTTGAGGTGTGAGGTGGAATACTCAGTAAATGGACGTAATTTTCTTTGGCATATTTGATTACTTCGAGTTCTTTGTGACTGGCGTGTCCATCTAAATTCAGAAGTAGTGGCTCCGAACTAGACGGTTTTACTATTTTTACGAAGTGTTGGAGCCATTTAAAAAAAATTGGTCCAGTAATCCAACCACTTGAATGTGCTTCAAAAATTGAACCTGTTGGAGCGTTTTCTTTAAGCCGCTCATTAATCTTTTGTCTGGGGAAAATGAATAATGGCGGAACAAAAACATCACCAGTCGCATTAAAACAGAATAATAACGTAACATTACGTCCTCTTTCTCCAGACGTCAGTTTACCTACTTGCTTCTTTCCCTTAACGCTTAAAACCTTGAATGTATTTTTGTGAACACAGCTCACACCAGTTTCGTCTGCATTGAATATTCTGTGTGGAGAGAAATTATATTTATCTTTCAAAAACTTTAGTTTTTCGTAAAATAGTAAAACTTGTGGTCGATTGAAACCAACGGCTCTTGCAATACTTGTCGATTCAGGTTTTCTTAAACGCAGTTCAGGGTGACGCTTTAAAAATGAATAGTAAAACTCAGCTCCAGCTTGCTTTTTTTGTGAGTTGAATCGGTGCGGTAAATTAAGTTTATCAGCCAAGTCAAATGCAAATTTACAAAATTCGTCCCTGGTAAAAGGCATTAAGCGACTATCAGCGTCTTGTAAATATTGTACTAACATTTCTTAGTATTTTGAAGAAAATGTAGGTTTGAAGTGACCCATATCTGGACTCATGGTAGTTTGCATACCTTTTTTTAGTTTCACTACCCTGTCATTTAGTGAACTTTTAGGAACCTTAAAATATAATGCCGCCTGCCGAGTCGTCAATTTCCCGCTCAATACCTGTTCAACAGCATCTTTCATATTTTGTTCTTGCCACTGACCGCGACCATCTGGTTTCTTTTTGAATCTGGGCATGTTGGTCTAAAAAAATAGTGAAAACAAAATTTAATAAATTTCAATTTCGTTTCATTTGATGTGCGTTGTGTGAATAACAGTATGGTGGCTGCTCACGCCACGATTTTGACCGATGGATACTGGGGCAAACTTTGAGCAATGCATACCAGTTGGACGTACATACAAAGATCAGAAACATTTGTGCAATTGTTTTTGGTCTTTGTAGGTATGTCCATAAAGATTTAAAAAAAAGACAAATCCAGCTCTAATGAGTAAGTTCTTTGTCTCTGGAGACTTATCAAACATAATCAACCGACCCAAACTACGCCCAGACTCGGAACAACTATTTTGTTATGGGTTCAGTCACCACGCAGGATCCCTGCGTGGTGACTGAACCCACAACCTCATGCACAGACCGAACCAACGAGGCGGTCTACTTATATATTATTACTAGAGGACGCCAGCAGCTACGCCCGCATTTTTTTTTAATTTACCCGTTTTGGCCGATCCGGAATTTCGGGCAATCCCTTCTTAGTGCACCCCTACGGTCCCCAAGGAACATACATGCCAAATTTCAGGTTCCTGCGCCCAATAGTTTCGGCTGTAGCGTGTCTGTCAGTCAATCAGTAACGCAAGGATTTTATATATTAAGATTATAGTCTGTATAACTCAATAGTTTAAAAATTATTTATTGAAGGTAGGTAGGTAGTAGGTAGGTAGGTACGTATCGTATCAAATTAGCGATTTTGGTGTGAAATAATGCTAACAATGGAAACAGGCGTGAGTATATGTATGTTTAATGATAACAAACCAAAGAATTTATTAAAATATATATATTTTTTTAGTGAATGCATTAATAATAGGTTATTGTATTATTATTTTTAGTATAGTATCGGACGTCCGGTACTGGACTAAA
Organism: Euclidia mi; assembly: GCA_944739405.2. NCBI lineage: Eukaryota > Metazoa > Arthropoda > Insecta > Lepidoptera > Erebidae > Euclidia > Euclidia mi. The sequence goes on from OX123184.2 coordinate 116,290,072, forward strand.
TCTAGTCGTCCGTTACTATACATCACTCCCGCTGTCGAAAATATTATTGTAAAAAAATAAAATCGAAAATTACATTGAAATCGATGTAATAATCGTATACTAGAATAATAATACTATAATTTATAAAATAAAGATTCTTTGTTTCATTTTAAAATTTAGGTTTTAACCACAAGAAATAAAACATCGATACTCATTCAGATTCGACTTCGGAAGAAAATTACTCGTGTCGTGACGCGCCCACCGCGGTCGGTGTCTCACCGGTGACTGTTTAATACGTTCGTGAGATGCGACCGCAACGCGAAGGAGGGGAGTGGGGATAACTATATACAAAACTGCAACGTTTATAAGTGATGTCCGTTACTATACGTTGTCCGGTATTATACTACCTTCCCCTATCCCTTTAGGGCAGAACCGTCACAAAATAAATTATTCAAGGTATCAGCATCTGAACTAGTCGCTTTGTAAGGGCCAAAACAGTCAAGAATATATCCATCACTAGCAAAAATCATAAAGGATTTTAAAAGATTTCTGTACTTATGAAGTTAATATGTTTGTTTTTGGAAAGCGTAGTTTGAACTTTTAATGTATATACATATAATATAAGTTCCATCACACATTACAATGGCATTCTTTCCATTTCCATAAAGTCCACTTGGGATTATTAGGTTATGATTAATTAAATCTTCCCTGGATAAATGATTTATCCCTATATTCTGAGGGACAAAGTATGGAAAAATATCTTCCTTATTTTATACATTAAAACTTCCTAAATTCGCCATGGAACATTCACCAATGTAGCAATCCTTTCGTCTGAATCTCGTTTAAATCGTTTTTCATACATACATAGACTCACGCCTGTTTCCCGGAGGGGTAGGAAGAGACTACGGAACGCCATTTGCAACGATCCTGATCTCTCTTGCTTCATTCACTGCCATCAGATTCCTCATGCATGTGTTCAAAGTTCTTCTAACCTGCCCTCTTTTTTAGGATGTCTCCAATCTGGTCAGAGAACGTCCGCCTAGGTCTTCCCCTTCGTCCTGTCCCATCCACACTTGCCTTATATCTCTGTTTGGTCAGTCTTTTGCCATTCATCCTCTCCACTTGCCCAAACCACCTTAGCATACCTTTCTCGATGCTTGTCACCACATCTTCTTTACCCCACAACTCTCTTATCACACAATTCTTTACTCTGTCAGTCAAAGACACACCACACATACTTCTCAGTCCTCTCATTTCTACAGCATTTATTCTACTTTCATGACTCTTCTGCCATACCCAACTTTCACTACCATGCATAAGTGTAGGTACCAACACCCCTCAATGCACAGCCAAACGTGCCTTTTTGGATACATTATGACTGTTCATAAAAGCCTTCAAAGCTCCATTCACCCTATTACCTGCATTAACTCTTCTTCCAATATCTTCTTCATTCTGACCATTCCTAGTAAACAGTGTACCTAAATACACAAAATCATTCACTTGTTCCACTCGTTGTCCATCGATCATAACATTACAAGCCGTAACACATTCCTCCTTTTCAAAAAACCATAACTTTCGTCTTGCTCACATTACTTTCATTCCTTTCCTCCCTCAGGCACCATGCATGATTGTTACCATCTCCTGCAACTCCTCCGCTGAAGACGCAAGTATTACCTAATCATCAGCGTAAAGGAGGCATTTGACGAGTAACCCATTCATCCTTAATCCACAGTCACTATTTTTCAAATCTTGCCACCAACTGTCCATGAAGAGGTTGAACAGCCACGGGCGACGCCACACATCCCTGTCTAACACCTGTCTCGATGGTAAACCAGTCAGTGTACGACCCGTTTATCCTCACACAAGCTCTGGAATCTTCATAAAGGGATTTCAGAGCTCGTATGAGACTGTTGTTCACCCCATACATCGACAGTACCGACCACATTTCATTCCTCACCACTTTATCGTAAGCCTTTTCCAAATCCACGAATGCGCAATAGACCTTTTGACCTTTGGCCAAGAATTTCTCGGCTATGCACCGCAAGGAAAATACTTGATCCGTGCACCCCATACCCTTTTGGTATCCCGCTTGTACATCCCATATTTTCTTATCGGTTACTTCCATTACTCTTTCAATCAGTACCTTAGCATACAATTTTCCAACATTGCTGAGAAGGCTAATGCCTCTATAGTTCTTGCAGTCTTGCTGCGAGCCTTTTCTCTTATGAAGAGGCACAACTACAGCTGTAGCCCAGTCGTCAGGTACTCGGCCGGTGCTCCAACACAAGTTAAACAAGCGCTGCAGCTGACCAACTATGACGCCCTGTCCAGCCTTCAGCATTTCAACTGTAATCCTATCATATCCTGCAGCCTTACCTAATTTCATTCTTCCCAGCGCCTTCATAATCTCATCTACGCCAATATCACTTTCATCATTGCTATTATTACCATTCATTTTGGCGATCGATGTCTCTATCGACGTTCTTTCAAATAAACCTTGAAAATACTCCTTCCATCTCTTCAGCACGCATGATTCAACATTCAGTATCTTTCCATTCTTGTCTCTGATTGAAGTGTATTCTAAGGGTTGAGTTCTTCCTCGAACTGCCCGAACGGATTTCCAGAAAAACTTAATGTTTCTTCGGAAATCTTCAGATAATCTGCTATCAGACTCATCTTTCTTTTCCTCTTTCTTCCTTTTTACAATTTCTTTCACTATTCTTTTAGACCTAACAAACTCCTTTTTTGCTTCATTTAGGTCATCACTCGTTGCCGTTCCCATTCTTTCATTTGCTCTGGTAGCCAACCAATCTAACCACGATTTCTTCTTCTCTGATACTGCTGATTGTACATCCTTGTCCCACCATGTATTCTTAACCTTTCGTAGTTTCCTTCTCTTGATCACACCACATACTTATGACGCTACACATACTACCTCTTCTTTAAAGGAATGCCATAATTCTTCCATATCATTTATGCCATTGAACCTCTCAAATCTTGCTATCAATCTTCGTTTATACTCATCTTTCACATCTTTCTCTTGCAGATTTTCTACTTTTATTCTTTCCAAGACCCTATTTTCATTACGCTCTCGGTGTCGCCATTTTTTGAAGAGTCCACTTATCCGGCTCAACACCAAGAGGTGGTCTGTGTGGATGCCCATCGCTCGATACACCCTAGTATCCAATACATTATTTCTCAATCGTTCATCTATAATTACAAAATCAATCATACTTCTTCTAACATTCTTAGCCTCACGCGTATACATGCGTATCCTTTTGTGATCAAACATGGTGTTTGTTACACAAAGCCTCCACTCCAAACAAACCTCAAGCAATACTTTTCCATTTTCATTCACACTCTCATCACCAAATCCACCTAAAACCCTTTCAAATCCATCTCGTTTTACCACCCATCCATTGAAATCCCCTAACAAGATCAATCTTTCGTTATCCTTACATTTCCTCAAAATATATCGTAAACTCTCCCAAAACAACTGCCTTTCGTCTTGCTCTTTCTGTGTCATACCCGCTACTATATTGACTGGGGCGTAAACCCCTACAATAAAGAGACGAGTAAGTCCTACTTTCATTCTCATCCATAGTAGCCTAGCATTTACACATTCAATTTTCAATACAATTCACTCATTCATTCGCGCTGACAGTATTACACCGACTCCCTTGCAGGCTCTGGTAGTACTGTCTACTCCAGAACAATACGCCGTGTAACTGTCATGCTTGGTGGTGCTACAACCTTTCCTTTTTGTCTCATTCACACAAAGAACATCAATCTTTCTATCATTCATCATCTGACATACTTCATTCAATTTGCCGTACATATATTAGAGAGCCACCACGAATAGCCTTCTTTCTTACGAATGCACTTATAACTGAGTAAATAATGTTGATTGTTAAATATTAATTGGCAACCAATGTTCCGTAATACATATGATATCGATCTTATGTTTGTTTAAAATAAATCAATTTCTAATTCTTTGCCAGATAGGCCTTGTATATTTTGATGAACTAAGTTTAAAGTACATGAATGCCTATCTGTTGTCTCATCTAATAGTTTAAACTAATAGATGTGTCAATACTACTAATGGTATAACTATTATCTACCAAATTCCTTAGTACTCTAGTAGTACTCCTGTCAGTATATAAATTAAATGCTAATAATTTAGCAAGTTGTCGCCTATATACATAAGATACATAGTATATTTTGTTAAAAATAAATTACTAATAAAAATATTAGTGTCAGAAAATAAAATACTGTCACTATGACATGTCCTATTGCATAATAATAAATTTAATTTACCTATCTGCCTGTTTTGTTCATCTGTGAGAGCATATGAATAAGGCAATGTACAAATAATAAAGCTACATCCTATTTTTGTGCTAAGGTCTATCATTAAGTCTGTTAATTGTATGAGACTGTTTTTGGAAACTAATGAGCTGTCACCATACAATATGATGACAGTAGTTTGTGCATCCAAGTCAGCTTTCTTAATCTTATCAACTAGCGTACAAGACTGAGCTTCAGGTGAACAAACGTTCTGTGCTGGTCGCTCAGTGTGATGATCAATTAAGCTACCTAAACCCACTCCCAGTTGGTCTGAAAAAATTATTACGTTCTTACTGTCAGTCTTTACTGGATGCAGTTTGTTTTGTGTATTATACTGACATCCATGTGCATTCAATTCTATTGTTTCAGCAGGTGTAGTCGCACACTAAGTTGTACAATTGGAACAGTAATTACTAGAGTTGGATAATGAGATTAGTTGTTTTAAATTTTCCCGACCAACTCTTGAAATTTCTTCATATTTTAAAATGTACTCATGAGTCTCATTCTGGTGTTCCATTATAATCCTAGTGAGTTGAGCTTGTAGATTTGATATTTATGCTTGCAACTCACTTGAGTGTTGTTCGTATAACAACCTACCAGAAACTAATTCTTCATTAGATTCTTCAAGCTTTAATAAAAGAGACTCACACTCTTTATTTAATTTACAGTTATCTTGAGCATACTGACTCAATTTAGTAGACCACTTAGGACCAGGTTTAAGTTTCTTAATTAATTTATTTAACTTAAACAATTTTCTAAATTTATTCCTACTAAGACATTTTTTGAGACAGTTACATTTGAGAGCTTTTTGCACATTAATTTTGTCACCCAGGAGCTCAGAGAATAAGTTGTGAGTAGCAGTACTGTTAAAGGCCGCAATTGTGCCTTCTAGAGTTGAAATTCTGCCATAAGCCTCATTGAGACTAGCTTCTAACTCCGCATTGCGGCTGAGTTGTCTGGAGTAAATTTGGTCGCAGCTGCTGAAACACCTAACTTCTTCTCGTAGTCTGTCCCGTTGATCCAAGACATCCATATGCTCTATATGCAGCTCCGTGAGTTGTGTCTTCAGCTCAGATATTCGGTCATTCACAATCTTTATTTCTTTTTCACAGTCAACGCGTTCCATTAGTAGTTGACTGTTGTCGTCCTTGTACTTCTTTAACTCAGCCAGAGTTATTCTTAATTTATTTTCCGTCTCCTTGGCCGTTGCCTTCCGAGTCAACATATGGGTAGACATTGCTAAGGATTACAAATTACCTAAAAAAATAAGAAAAAAAGCTGAGCAAAGTCAAAGAAGAGAAGAGATGTGATGGGGCTTGAGTATTATTGAATAGACTTAGAGAGAATAAATAATAAAAGTTACAAAAGAAAAAGGTGGGTATGTGAATAAAATAAATTACTTAATTAATTGTAAAACTAAGAAATTGACAACAATTTAGGTAATTTGAATACTTAAAAGTAATTATCTAATACTTTTACAAGGTTTCTATTGAAATATCTCAGCTGATGTGGGTGATTCTCTGAGTTCGTGCAAATCGGGTGTCCGGGATGGTAGAAAAAAAAGTATTGACATATTACATATATTTGTTTAGACCAAATAAAGCATTAGGTATGGAGCTAGAATTCGCATTTAAAGTAAACCAGTACTTTTACAAATTAATAATGAAAAACAAACATAAACAGGTCAAAATGTCACTACCTTCAGTGTCCCAATCACATGTTTTCAACTTTCGCTTCCGATATGATGGTGAAGTTGATATTTCACGAACTTGATAATATTATATCATATTAATATACATTATGAGAAAACTTTATAAAAATTTTCACAAATACAGACATGTTAGTTGCGTAAAAAAAACATTTTAAACTTTTGTCACGGGAAGTTGGTCCTTACCTTCAGCAAAAATTGAATTGATAAAATGTCCTGTGTGTGTACAGCCTAACTCAGTGCCTCCCCGCGCCTCGTGTTCGTGCGCCGTTCAGTCGACTAAGAGACTTGAAGGTGGGCGGCTGCGCGTTGGCGTTAGAAAAAAAACCGTTATTTTGTCGTGAAAGAGATTATTTGTCACAGAATCATCATCTATACCGTCAGTTAAGTTACAAGGTAAGAGATGAGTTCAAATGTTTATTTTCTTTTTTAACATAACGCTTATAGGGTCTGAGTATTCTGGTTATGTGTTTTAAAATGAATAGTTTGAAAATTACGTGGTTGAAAATTAAAGTGTTGCAGAACCCTCAGTGTCGTTACCTTCATTTACCATCAGTTTTTAAACTGATGGTAATGATCACGAATTGAGGGTAGTGATTAAACTACACGTGTTTTAATTTTGTTTTATAATATGTATTGATCATCATCATCTTCATAATATTATCATTATTTTAATGCATTTCCATGCTAGGATATTTATTATCTAATTTAATTACACCAAAGATCATCAGTATTGGTAACAAGACGCATATTTGGTCGCACAGTTCTATAAACTGTACTTGTGATACGGTTTTCTTTTATTTTATTTTTTATTTATAGACTCACGCGTGTATGCCCGAAGGCGTAGGTAAAGGTGTAATATTACAACCACATTTCGCCATAAATTTTTAGGTCCCACGTAATAGGGGGCGAGCCCATTGCAGTACCGGGCACATTACCAGACGCCGTACTGCTAGTGAGAATTTCCTAACGGAAATACCCAATAACACTGCCCGACCCAGGAATCGAACCCGAGACCTCCCAATCCCACGCGCACATTTATGCCGCGAGACCAACGAGGCAGTCGGTTTTCGGTCTAAATTAAATTGGATAATTATCATGATTATTATTAATTGATGATCAAAATAACGACAAACGCTTGCGCGTTCCAGCTGGGTTTTATTTTCATTAGAATACACTTACTCTCCCTCGCATTTTGAACGTCTATCAACTAAATAGAAATTTCGGTTATCACAGCAGAAATACTAAAAGTAATAAACTTACAGGTAACTACTGAAATGGCAAAAGTAAAAACTAAGAAATCCCGAGAAGAAAAATTAGCACAAGCAAGACTCCATAAGAGAGCTAAGTATGAAGAAATTAAAAATGACCCAGAAAAATATTCTATTCAGAAAGAAAAAGAAAAAATGAGATATTTAAAACGCAAAGAACAAAACAAACTAAAAACTATTAAAGATATGACACCAAGGCAACAAAGAAACCAAAGAAAAAAGTGGAGAGAGAATCGTCGACGCTACATAGAAAAAAAGAAAAAGGAAAAAATTATAGCGCAAATGCTAATTGATAACTCTCCTCCTAACAGTGATGAAGAAGGTATAGCTCAAGAACCAGCAAATGAAGTTGATCCGTTAGAGGGGCCGACATCATCTATGCCTAGCAAAGAAAATAAAGAAGCAATGTCTAAAAACATAAACGATGACAAGAAAAATAACTGTGAGTATTGTGTTAAAACAAAAAGATTTCTTAGACGATACCGTTACATGCATGCAAAAGAAATTGGCATACTCAAAAAAGAAATTGAAAGCAAAAACAGAGAATTACTTGCGATTAAAAAAGTATTGAACAGAACAATCAAAAGCCAAAATAAACTAAAAAAAGAAAACCCATCAACTGAACAGAAAGTGGAAAGTTTGATATAGATGAAAACAAAAAAGAAGAAGTGAAAAAGAAATTACTTTTTGGAGAAATCATTACAAGACAATTAAAAGAAGGGTTCAAAACATTATCAAAGAAACGGAAGCATGAATTTACTGATGTGATTGTAAAAAACAAAGAAAATTTCAAAAAGTATAAAGTGTTAACTGAAACGACACCATTTACAGTACGAGATAAAAAAAAGAAAATGAGAAGAAAGAAGACACTTTAGGCCAAGATATTGAACATTTTTTTGAAGATGACGTTAACACTAGGATCGCTGCTGATAATAAAGAATACATAAGACGCAATGGAATAGCTAAACAAGAACGCTATCTAATAGATACCATGATCAATCTTCATAAGAAATTTAATAAAACTCATAATTATCAGGTTGGATACTCAACATTTTGCAAATATCGTCCATTTTGGGTGGTATATCCAAAAGAATCTGACAGAAATACATGTTTGTGTGTATTACATGTCAATATGGACTTAATAGTTAAAGCTCTTAACACAAACAAAATTACACCTATAAAATATTATCAATGGGGTAGGAAAATTGAAAAATATACTGTAAAAGAAGAAGAAAAATCATCAAAGAAGACAACCAAAATTGAAATGCGTGATTTGCCTTTAACATTAATAAAAAACTTGAAGATTCTCTTCCTAGCTATTTCAAACATTGTTTGAATATAGTACAACAATATAAAAATATCACTGATTTAAAAAAACTTTAGCTCCCAAGAAAGTTGTTATCCACATGGACTTTTCGGAAAATTATATTACAAAATTTCATGAAGAAGTGCAAGGTCGTCACTTCGGTAACAGTCCTGAACAGATCAGCTTACATACTTCCGTGGCTTATCTGCTAGATCCCGAAACAGGAACGTCCAAAACGTACAGTATGTGCACAATGAGTGAATGCACGAGACACGATGCAGAGTCTGTATGGGCACACATAATACCGCTAATAGAATATATCAAAAGCATTACTCATGTCGACACATTGCATTTTGTCACTGATAGCCCATCAAGTCAGTACCGTAACCGGATTTTTTTAACGTAATCAGCCAACTTCAGAACCAATATCCAGACTTGAACGCAGTTACTTGGAATTATCTTGAAAGCGGCCATGGAAAAGGAGCACCGGACGGGATTGGCGCTGTTGTGAAGCGAACTGCAGACAGCTGTGTACGTTTCGGAAGAGATGTCGATTCATTAGAAGAATTTTGGAGACTCATCAAAGAAAAGATTTAAAACATAGAAATGCGTATAGTTACTAAAAAAGATATAGAAGAGAGAAAAGTCCTAAACAAAACTAACACATTTAAAGGCACTATGACAGTGCACCAAGTTTTGTGGTCTAACAGATGTCTAAGAATGACGTTTCGCAAATTAAGTTGTTTCTTTTGTCCCAATGGTACTGAATGTAACCATGGCTACCATTTGGGATACATGGATGTCCCCGAAGAAAGCGCTGTACAACAAGAACACCTGTTGCATGAATTTCTTGACACGAATACTACACCCGAATTAATTGATGAAATGACGAATTCCCCCATAAAATTTGATATGTATACTTTTCAAAGTTCGTCTGGCAAAACTTTTCGTCAACACGATGATTCAGAATTATTAAATACTGGTTCAGTTTCTGAACCAATAAAAAAATCTCCACGATCGCCTAAGGTGACGATACTTTCTGATATTCCCTTAGACTGGTCGAACGCTGCTTTTTATGGATATTCTGGATCAACTCATAAAAACTCTAACTATCAATCAGATTTTGAGAAATTTGTTACATCATCGTCATCCAATGTAGAGGAGAAAGAAAATGTACCTTCCTCAGAAGACGATGATCTTAGATTTTTTTAAATATCAGACTTAGCATTAAACATTTTTTTTGTGATTTTTATGTGTATTTGTTGAGAGGACATTGTTATATTTTCTGTTTTATTTTTTCGTCAAGTAGGCAGTAATTATTATATTTTATCCTATTGTAAGCCAAATAAGTATTGTTTTCTATAAAAATATTGCCCAAAGATGCCAATAAATGTTTAAGAAAATTGTTTTTATAACACATATTCATGGTCTTATCGATCACAGTATTATTTTTATTGTTTATATTAAGTATTTAAATTGTCGCTCTTTAAAATGGATCATTCTCACTATTTCCACCAGCAATTAGTTCCATGGAACTAGTGAGACTTTTTTTCTCAGTAGTTCCATCGTAGTTATTAAGTCCATGGAACTACTGAGAAAAAAAAGTCTCACTAGTTCCATGGAACTAATTGCTGGTGGGACTAGTGAGAATGATCCTTTAAAATTACAAGCAAAATACTAATGTCTATAAAAAGTAATTTGTTTTGATTTATAGATAAAGTTATTTTTTACGGCCAAAGGTAGATATGTATACGTGAACTAATTATGACTGAAAGATCTTACCGTGTGACTTAATACTGATTATTTTTAAATTGATCCAAATAAATACCTGAAATGCCATTTTTTTAATTGTTTTTATTTCATTAACCATTGATCTTTAAAAGTAGGCTTCAATAACTACCCTCTACTCCATAATCATCACCATCAGATGATTGGTCATTTCCATCCTCCGAGTAAAATTTCGAAAGCCTGTTACTCCTAAACTTATGGGTGCAATTTATAAAAAAATGGTGAAATTGCATAACTTCTCGAATATTTTGATCCTAGTACCCCACTTTTATAATCTAAAAAAATCTCTGTTTTTCCTTCGATTTGCACGAACTCATAGAATCACCCATGTACTTAATCAACTTATTTAAATAAAATGTAAGTAGGTATACAAGTAAGTACAGAGGTTTAAAGTAATAATAACTAATTAACACAGAAAAGTACACAAATATATTACAGACAAGAATAAACAGTGTAGTAATTGTGAAGTGTATCTGTAGATTGTGTTTGTTTGGGGCTGTTGTTTAGTCCTCGATTTTGCTTCTATTTATAGTCAAGCAAAAGGAGACAGAACTGAGCCAAGTGTGTGTTGGACGAAGCTCACACGGGGGTGAGCCGAGTAATTCGGTGTTGTGGAGTGTTGGATAAGTTTTAATAAGTATTATACTTCCCGGGTTTAAGTCGTAGCAGATGTAAATTCAAATCCGTCCGTTGACACCATGTCTCTGTTCTGTTCGCTCGTAACTTTTGCCGTGTAGTTGTTATATTTCAAACACTATGACGACAATCACTTCTTGTCACTATTTTATTTATTTAAATGAACTAATATGTTAAATAATCAATTAAAATTATATTTAATCTTTTTTAATTACGGAGCTAAAATAATTGACGTCTGGCAGTTAAAGTTGCCAGCGCAAAAAAAAGAAAAATAATATAAAGCTAAAAGCTAAAGCAAAAAAAAAAATATTCGGTACACTCTAAAATAGGAGGTACAGTGCTCTCAATAAAAAACTCCGGCGGAGGCGTAGATGGAGAGTTTGGCGTGGGCACATATGGAAAATGCAACGTGGACACTGATGGAGAATGTGACGGAGATGATAGAGTTCTTTGGGGATAGGTATTTTCGATGTTTGAGTTGTTGGTTTCTGGTATAGCTCTGTCAGTAACAAAAGCGGGCAAAAAGTCATCATCCTGGAAAATGAAAAATAATTGCAACAAACTGCTCTGCATTAGCATTATCTGCGAAGGGCTGAGAAAATGAATTTAGCAGAGCAGCTGCAATTTTAAAATCCTTTATTAAATGAGGACAGGTGCGGTTAAAATATTCATGCCGGAATATTTTAAAATCCCTTTTAAAACGGCCATTCACAGCTTCCACTACCCATCTGCAAATTATTACACAACGTGATCTATTGGCATCGAGAGTAGTGAGCTGTGATTAACCGTCTTCTTTAGTTTCCGGCATATGTACCCTTTGTCATCCATGCAATCCCGAAAACCACGGTTAAAAATGAAACCATCATTTTCTTTGTATAACTTACTGAATGCTGGCTCATTTAATAGATCTCGTATTATTGCAGCGTCATTTGTGGTTGCACTATATGGTCCGCATACATCTATAATATATTCATTACAAGCGCACATGATGAATGGTTTCACGAAATTCCTATATTTGTGTAGGGATTATGTATCTTTTTGAAATAAATAATTACTACTTTTTTGTGTATATACTATGTATGTATGTTGCATCGCCTATGCAAATTGCTGGTTTAGTTCAACGGATGATTCAGGCTCACCAAATATATTATCAACTATATATGAGTTTTTTGCCACCACTTACCCTTGTCTTAAATGAATAAAACCTAAAAATTGAGGTACATAATCATTAAATAATATGTCCCTGGCCATAGACATTAACGTTTCCAGACGGATCTGGGAACCTAAAATAGGCAAGATAACCTATCACCGGAATCACCGGTTCTTAATTTGCACAGTAGTGCAAATCTAATGCAAAACTACCCCGATCATATCCCTAAGCTTTAGGTGTTGCTTGCAGTTTTTCTTGATACTGTTGTTTAGTTATACCCATGAAATACTCCACTTGGTTGTCAGGGTAGTTTTCTATATTTTCATAATTAATGTTATTCAGGCCTTCCATTAAAATAAACATGATTTCTTCAATCTGTGTTGCACTGGAATTATTTAGACTGTACTCCGCAGAGTACAAATCTGCAATCAATTGTGGCTCTCGTAAATGGTGTTCACAAATGCGTGCTCCTCTCGTTGTATAATATTGATTTTTGAGACGTTGCATTTCTTCAGGTACTCTGTGACGTTCAGAGTCCATACACCCCTGAAAAATGCAGTGACTTGCTGTTTCAGCTGCTCTTCTTATGTTTGGATTAGAAGAGAGATGTATAGAGACCTCTAAGATTGTTAACGTTGGCTTGTTGTAAGCTCACTTGCACCTATCGCCAGCATGCACCGCAACCTTGATTCATGGATGATAGCTGTTAACATTTATTCGTTGAGATTTGGCACTAATAAAAAATAAAAGCTTGCAAAAAGGAAAACATTATATCACATACAAGCTACTATTAATGTATACCTACATTAATGGTAGTTTTATTTTATTAAAACATACGTACTATCTACAGCATTGTTTTATTATTGAAACTAGTTCTTGAACCTTACATATATATTAACATGATTATTCATTAAAAGGTTGTTTCAGTAGGAAATTTGTAAAGTATTTCTCGAAAATTGATGTTTCCCACCCAGCCCTTTTGGCTGACAGCGTATGCTGTTTTTACGGTATCATTTTTGTAACACCACTCGTTCCACAGGTATTTTCCTTGAAAAATGATGAGTGGTGGGACTTTACCGCCGCGTGCATTAGTTGCTAATAAGACAGTTGTGTTATCACGACCAGGGGAGCTAATTGTCCTAGTAGAACTATACCCTCTTTGGCCAAGCACTTTACTTTTGGAAGGATCATTGCAAAAACTGGTTTCGTCTAGATTATATATATGCTCGGGTTTCTCGGTCAGATCGATTCATTTAAAGCCATATCCAATAAATCAAAGTATTCATATACGGTAAACGAGTTGCAGGCTTTACTTCTAGCTATATCAACGGGTCCATATTGGCTCACCTAAAGTTCTTTACCCGAAATTGTTCTTCCTAACGATTTGTAATCCGAATGATCACTCTTCCTAAATTTTTTCATCCTAAAGTTTTCATTCATACTATTTGTAGTGCAACCGGCAATGTTCATCACACTCATGTTTCCGAAAATTGTAATTAATAATATCATTAATGTAAATATATTTAAACTCCTACTATTTTTTATCATAACGCTTTTATCCCTGAACATTATTACCATAATATTTTCACTCACACGCAGAAAGAAACATTTACCAAGTGTAATAAAAAATATATGAAACTTTTACCAAGACACTTTTAGCCTATTATTTAGGTGTTTTATAGGATATAATCGATAAAATAAACGATTTGCGAAAATAACACTTTTTTGGCTAAATTTTTCTAAGTCCTCGCACCGTAGCGCCCCCAAGGCTACACTCCAACCGAAATTCATAAAACACGACTCATTTACGGTTATGTTTGTGGCCTGGGAGTTTATAACGCAGTTTTAACCCTACTTAAACCAATAGCTATAGGACCGATTCGGTTCTGGCGTTGTGGTCACAGTTCTAACCTAACCTAAACCAATAATTATTAATACGACCGATTCGTTTCTGGAACTTGACCATTGTACTATTGTGTATTTGTACCATGGTACTATTATTCTTATATGTTATACATGTTATGTGAAAATAAAGTTACGCAACATTAATGTACATATATAATACTGATTATAATGAATAAAAAGAAATCTAAACAAAAAAGATATGACTGAATAATAGTGTAAAAGATGGTTATGTTGAGAAAATATAGGAAAACAAATAAAAGTATAATAGATGTTTATTGCTACTGAAATTATGAAGTTGAATGCTTAGGAGTTATGAACATTAGAGACAGAGTAGTTAGGAATTGTGATTGTTAGGATGATGAATGTTAGGAAGAACATTTTCGGATTTCAAATTATCGGAGTCGAAAATTTAGGTGAACTTTGACGCACTCATTTCAACTGATTGTAGTTTTTTTAAAGACATATCATTTCTTTTATAAAAGCGACAAAACCAATCATCTCCCGGTATATTATTCTTAAATGGAGTTATCCATCCGTTTCTTACAACGTATTCAGATACCAATCCTTTGACTTCTTATACGAAGCTAGCTTTTGCTCTATATCAATTGAAAATACAGTCTTCATTGCAGCTTTCTCCTGTTTTTGACCACGTGTGCCATATAAATGTGAATTATAGTAGATCTCGGAATTTCAAATTGTTCACTGCCTCATAACTATTTAACGTTTTGCTTTTAACCAACTCGAGTGCCTGTAAAAGCTTTTCTTTTGAATAAGTCTTTTATGTTTTCTTAATTTAATTTCGGACCATCTAAAACAAGTCAAATAACAAATTAATTCAGTTTCTGAGATAATTTGGGTAGTACACGAGTGAAGTTATAAACTAATTGCGAAACGAAATGCTGAGATCTGAGGGGAACTGCTGCGTCAATAAATGTGTAGAATATTAAATCTTTTTAACTATAGCATTCACATTTTATAGAAAATATATTAAAATCTTGATTGAAATTATACAACTGTAATATTGTACTTAACACATTTATTGAAGAAGTTTATCCCAGGCTCCGAACGGATCTAGTTCTTCAATTTTATAGACTGTACCGTAGGTAGGTATATCGATTTACAATTATTGATATTTGACATCACTAGCATCTTCATGTTTGATACAAACATAACTTATAGCAATTTTAAATTTAAGTAATTTTAATCAATCGCAAATGAAACTTTGTCGTTTATACAAACACTATGGAAAACAAAGTTATTTTTGGTGATGAAAAAGTGATAGTGATATTTGGATAGGTAAACTATACGATAAGATAAACGGTATGTTAAGTGTTAAAGGCTGATGCTAGTAGTTAATAAACAAACAATCTTGGAGTGGAAGCAATATAGCAACAAAGATCAAATAATTCGATTAAGTGCAAGTCCCGTAAGGGTCCCGTAGTTCAGGTATCCACTTAACATACCCTTTATCTTCACTTAACCTAATATCACGATCACTTTTTCATCACTAAAAATAACTTTGTTTTCCATAGTGTTGGCATAAACGACAAAGTTATATTTGCGGTTGATTAAAATTACTTAAATTTAAAATAGCTATGAGCACTTTTTTGATAGGCAAGTTATTGTAGGCATATTTGTATATAAATTATATTACATAAAAAATACGTCTCATCTGGTTATCAGATCGGTGAAGGTCGATCTTCCACGTCTCCTCTACTATAATATTTTTTGTAAAAAGTTGATGATACGCTCGGCAACAAACACGTGAACAAAATGGCGACAAACAAAAATCTCTGTAAGTCAAACAATTTTTATCCCTGTGATGCCATCTATTTAGTATAGGATAAATTATGATATGTCTTTAGGCCAATAGATGGCTGAGTATTGATAAACAAGAGAATAGAAGATATTTATCATTTTTTTTTTAATATTTTTTTTATTTTTCATTTTTTTTCATTTTTTTTTCTTTTTTTTTCATTTTTTATTTTTTTTCATTTTTTTTTTATTTTTTTTTTATTTTTTTATTTTTTTTTATTTTTTTTTTATTTTTTTTTCATTTTTTTTTCATTTTTTTTTTATATATATATTTCTGTCATATTTTTAGATATGTAACCAAAATGTATCTACGGTTCCTCTTGATATTTCCTGGGTTTCCTCGATACAGGCTTGCCTAGTGAGGAAACCAAAGAAAACTGGGGAAAGAATTAATGCTTTCTGCAAAATATATGCAATGACACTGAGTTGCTACATGTTCATGCATGGACTTACAAGATAGAATTAGCTTCGCATATGAAACGCTAAAAATATATTTAACTTACTCGTGCTTTAATTTTTCATTGATTTAAAAGTGCATGTGCATGTAGTTATTCAGTGCCACATAACTAGTTTAGTATGTAAGTATGTATTGCCTTTGTATATTTTGTAGCAATAAACCATTTTTCATTTTCATTTTCATTTTCATTTTCATTTATGTTGGTTGCTTTAGCCCCACAGTTGCAATAGCCTCCATTGACCTTAATTGTTTTGTAAATAAGTATTGAAATAGATACTAACGTGTTTACATACATTATTAAGGTTAACACGTTAACTGCCATTAAAAAAGTGCACATTTTCCGTTCAGGCAATGGGGGACAATGTTGAGCGACACTGAAACTTTCCATTCAAGCCGCGTCTGACAATATTGACCGCGCGTCAGACTTATGTTCAAAACTGTCTATTGCGCCAACGGACAGCAGTATCGAGATAATTCGCTTATAATGTGACCCGCGCGGCCCTCTTTTTTATCCTACATAGCTTGGTTTTTAGAAGGGGCTTTAACTTAGAAAAAAAAGTATTGATTTTTGAAACGCTCCACTCTTGAAAAATGTTAATCACTAATAAGGTTTTTGAGATTATAATAAAATAAACGTTTTTTTAGATAAAGTAACTGTTTATTCAAAACTAGAGGACGCCAGCAGCTACGCCTGCATTTTTTTTTAATTTATTCGTTTTGGCCGATCCCGTGGGAATTTTGGGAAATCCCTTCTTAGTGCACCCCTACGGTCCCCAAGGAACATACATGCCAAATTTCAGCTTCCTGCGCCCAATAGTTTCGGCTGTAGCGTGTCTGTCAGTCAGTCAGTAACGCAAGGATTTTATATATTAAGATAATAAAAAAAACATTAAACCCGTATCAAAATAGCCTCTCAAGGGAAATTAAACTGAACTTATACAATATAAATAAAAAACCTCAATAAGCTTTTCGTAGGCAAGAATGTAGGAAATCTACATAATTCTTTCCCGCTAATGGCCTTTTGTGAAACATTCAACACAAAGATAGGGTTCATCAGGACAGTTGACACAAAAGGTGTTAACTTTTTTAGTTTTGTTTTTAGCGATTAAACGTCCTTGAGAAGCCACCACATTCTTATAGCATTGTTGGCATGCACGGCGGGTTTTACTTGAAGGTCCTTCCTTTTTCTTCAATTGGTGCTTTACTCTTCTCGTTCTTTGATTCGATGAAGTATCAGCAGTATTGAAACCTACAAAATTCTTCATAATTTCTTTTCTAAACTCAAGTACTGATATCTTCTTCTTGGTCACGCTCTGATAAATAATTAAAGCATTTACCGTAGCTGTATTTAAAAGTAAATCTATGCCTAGTTTTTTGTACCATTTGATGCTCTTCCTCAGAGGTGTTTGATAAGCTGTCATTTGGTCGGATAAATCAACTGCACCCTTTGCTTTGTTATAATCGAGAACGATTTTAGGCTTAGATGTTTGTTTGCGATGTTTTATGACAGTTTGAAAACGCACGGAATGTTTTGTTGAGAGTACCAATACATCTTATCCATCTCAATACAGTAATTCCATCATTACTCTCTCTTGCTATATATTGCCCTCTTTTCAATTTTGTAGAAACTATTTCTTTGGAAAAATGCTTGCGGTTCTTTCTCAAAGTGCCCACCAAATGCGTCTCATTCTTCAAAAGTTATCTTGCTAATCCAACGCTTGTGTACCAATTGTCGGTATATGGAGTATGTCCTTTATTTAGTAAATCATCGCATAGCGCCATAACAACATTAGTAGGCGTAGTATTAACGTCATCGTTCTGTTTTCCACCATAAATGCTTATTTTGTATGTGTATCCAGGCAAGGTACATAGTTTAAATAACTTAATCCCATATTTATGGCGTTTTTGCTTATTGTATTGGCGAAATATAATTCGTCCGCGAAAAGGAACCACACTTTCATATATACATAAATCTTCGCCAGGCGTGTAAGATTTTTTAAAATTTGCATTCATTAATTCCACCAAGTCTCTAACGCGGTGTAAACGATCGGTCGTGTTCTCTTCATCTTCTTGTGAAAAATGAAGCATTGCAAGTAGAAGCTCAAATCGATTGCGAGACATACTGGTTAGCGGAAATTGCTGTCCAATGATTTTATCTGTGGTCCAGTAATCAGCTATTTTCGGCAGCCTTACTATACCCATGTATAAAATCAGCCCAAAGAATTTTTTAATTTCAGTCAGATTAGTAGGGACCCAGCCACGAATGCGCGCTGCTTTCGAAGCTTCATTAGACATTGTTATTCTATTCAAGGCATAGGCATTAGTGCACAAAACAATTTTATTTAAGACCTCGTCAGTCACCATAAGCGCAAAAAAATCAGCTGGGCATTTGTTTGTCATAGCCATGCGTAAGTTGAGCTGCATTCCAGGATACTCAGTAAAAGCAATAATTTTGCGCTGATTATCTTTAGGATCAGTCCATGTTGAAGGCGGCGAACTTCTGTCTAGGTCTTGGATGGCACGATTGGTTTCAGCATCACTGTCTTCGCTCTCAGATGGTATGACTCGACTTCGCTTCGAATGAGTAGGCTGAATATTATCTTCTTCGTCGGAACTTAAATGGAGACTTCTATTCAGCAAATCGAACTCGATATTTTCGATCTGTGTTATATCTTCTTGCGTTATGTCAAAGTCGTCAAAACTATCCATGTTGTCCATAACAATTATTGTAAAAAACTTCGTAAACAATCAGTCGAATATAAAACGTCATGTGCACGTCACTAATCGGAAATCACGACTGCGAGCGCAAAGACAAGAGCGGCGAATGCGCGGGGAGCTGTGGCGGGGAGAGAGTCGCGGGCGGCGGTGGGCGGCACCATGACCGCGCGGCTCTATTTAACGGATCTTCGATATTACGTCCGCTGAGGCCATGGGGGTCAATGTTGGGCGATGCGTAACAACTAATAATAAAGGGTCAAAATCATTGTATGTTGATTAAAACACATTATTTAAGTATATAAGGTGGCTAAATAATGAATAAAAACAATCTGTGAAAAATGATAAAAATGAGGATTTTTACTTAGCTTGATAGCGTTTAAAAGCATCGCACAACATTGACCGCGTTGGCGGTGAACGTGTTAAGCAAGTACTGTTCCAAAAGTAGCTGAACAACATAAGCGACAATAGTTATTTGTGCAACAAGAGAGCAAAGTTGTTTTTTGTTTCGAGTGCTTATTTTGAGTCCCGAGCAAGCGAAGGATTCTATGATTGATTCACGAGCGTAGCGAGTGAATCAAAGTTAGAATCCTGAGCGTGGTGAGGGACTCAACAGCACGAGATACAAAAAACTTTGCTCTCGTGTAGCACACATAGCTTTTCACCACAGCAGTGAGAACACATATTACTTAGGAGACATAGAAATGAACAGGAATAGATTGAATTCTGCATAATCACTTGTTGATTTAACTCTTCTGGTGTTACAGTAGGTACAGTCAACATCGCTAGTTTCACTCATCTGTTTAGATTATTTTATATATTATTATAATTTAACACGTTACGCTATAGGTACCTACTGTATCAGCATCAGCGAAATTTTTATTCCCGCTACTTTTTTAAATCGCGTTTTAATACCGCGTCTCTGATGTTTATTTTTCAAATGTATCATTGTTGTAATTCTAAATAAAAATGTATTGGTTAAATACTAATTTTATACTATTAATTAGACTTATTTTTATTAAAATCCAATAATAAATTAAACATGTAAACAATAACATATAAAAAAAAAACAAATATCTTTTTTTTTGCGTTGCCGTAGGTGTTTTCTTTGAGGTCGAATTCCAAAATCGAATTTCGAATTCGAAGGGGTTTGTTTTTTCACTCACTTTTTATATGCATGTGAAAGAGACAGAGCACAGTAAAATTTGAATGTTTCAAATTTGTGGCTGAACAATGTCAATTCGTGGCACTGAAGATTGAAAAATTAAAAAGCTACTTTGCCTCACACTCGAATCAAAATCGCGTTTTGTTCACTGTTGTCTCGCAGCAAAAGCGGCATGTTTGAGCTGCTGTGGTGAAAAAGTATATTAACACACGGCAACATTAAAAATATACTTTGTTAACCTAATTTTGTCTTTACTGCTGCTTAGTGACTTTTGATACAATGATGTTCAGCGACATTTGGATTGATGGTGTACAGTGACTTTAGGAATACTAGTGCACAGATACTTTTGAAATACTCGTGTTTAACGACTTTTGTAAATTTCTGGTCTACAGGCTATTTTGTTTCCTAGTTGCGACTATAACTTATGCCATTTTATTGTGAACAGGTGTTTTGTTAAGATGATTCTGTTCATCGACTTTTGGTGCTGACTGTACCTGCTCCTACCTAAATTAGGACTTTTCGACAAGTACCTATCTATACTAATATCAAATCATAAAGCTGAAGAGTTTGTTTGGTTGAAAGAGCAAACCTCAGGAACTGGTTCTATTTGAATAATTATTTGTCGAGTTCAACAAATCACTTATCTAAGAAGGCTATACCACGCTATGAGCCATGAGTGCGGAGCACTCATAGCTCATAGGTGTAACCGCAGTAATCGGTGATGAAAATCTTTGACCCGCGTGTGACGCCAGTGATAACTTCATATCATGGGCGTGGTCGCCCACTGTAGGCAGAAGAGGCCTTCAGAAGGCCCAAGGCACTCAGAGACCGATGGAGATTGCTATATCTGCCCGGCGTTGCCCTACGCGATAGAATTAGAAATGCAGTCATCTGCAGGAGAACCACAGTCGCCGTTATAGCTCGAAGAACCTATGGCTGTTGGCGTAGGAAGACAGGGTGGTCCACGACCACGAATCGGACTACGCAATAACGGTAGCCCTCCCATAAGGGGGACGGACGTTGTTGTTAGGATCGCAGTTACATAATTTTGTAGCGACACAGTTGATAGATTTATGTACCTACCTATATGGTCAGGCACTATTTGCGGATTTACCTCACTGCAACCGTTCAGTTAAGTCATATTAACTATGTACCTATAAAGGCTACACACTTTTACCGCGCGGCACGTGCCCCCGGCATTTGCCGGGCGTTTGTGCCGCCGGCATTTGCCGGGCGTTTGTGCCGCCGGCATCTGCCAGTCAGTTGTGACAGTGCACTGTGTTTCGTCTAGAACATGCTAGCTGGACAAAAGTCATTGTCTAATTACCTGAAATTTATTACCTGAGCCTTTTACCAGATACCCAGGTGCCCCAATTCTGAGAATTGTTTTGGACACGTGTCAACTACTGATAAGGTAATGAGGTTAGTATATAAGGAAAGGGTAAGAAAACCACTTATTAATTGCATTTTTGCGTGTACGGAAGTAACATCCTATGTCAGTGAGTTTAAGTTTTTTCAAAAGTGTTAGTGATGGATCTTCAAGTTAAAGGTATGTTCTTTTTATTTCTAATAAGAAAATAGGTTTACATTTCCCCATTTTTTTTAAATAGCTCGAGTTTAAAGAAGTTTGTCAAATTTGATGATTTTCTGAATTCATTGGACTAGAAACTACTTGTACCCTCTTGTACCCGGGCTAGATTTTATATATAGCATAGCCATATCTGTTAGCTTTTAAATTTTAGTCATCTTAGCCTGCACACTTGAGTACAACTTTGTCATTTTGTCTGTTTTCTAGAATACGAATTCTCAGTCTCGAAAATGGAGTTTTTTGATGAATGGCAGAAACATGCTAAAGAGAACCGCAACAGTAGACTGTATGAGTTTATAGTGATGAAACATGATCTTGTTAATATCACGGAAGCATCTGAGCGGGAAATTAAAATGACAATTGGGAGATTGTCATCCAAATACACAGAAAAATGGAAAAAATGTGGGAAATGCCGTAATCGCTTCCTGACTAAGAATTCTGATTGGTTGTCTGGGGATTTTACATTCAAATTTTGATTCGTGGACGTCCATCAATAGATTTTCCTGAAGCAAGTGAAAAAACGAAAAGGAGACGCGTGGAGGACCTACTACACACGCGAGATGTAAACCAGCTAGTAGCCGCTGCTGAAATATCGGCATGATTATCCGGACATCGGAATTTGGCTACTGTGATTAAAGAAGCAAGCCATAGTCCGGAAAAGTGCCAAGAAATGAAAAGATATGTGGGTGAAAAGGTACGCGAACAACCAAGATGTTTGTCCAAAGAGGAGGCTTTGGCATATTATGTGGATGCCAAATCCACGAGCCACTCTTACAAACAAACGAGGAAATGGAGCATCAAGGCAGGACACCAGGTATTCCCATCATTTTATAGTGTTAGGCAGGCAAAAATTGAATGCTACCCTCCCGAGGAACACATTTTTATAAGCGAAACGCGTGCAGAAATTAAACTTCAGGCGGTTTTAAATAAAACAGCTGAACGTCTAATTTGTGCACAGCGTGAAGTTTTAAAATCTGTAGATTCTGGCTCATCACTCTCCCTTGTTAGCAAGTGGGGGTGTGATGGAAGTTCCGGTCATAGCACTTACAAACAAAAATTCTCAAACAGTGAAGACACAGATGAGTTTTTGTTTATGTTCTCATTCGTGCCACTTCAGTTACGTGACAATAGTGGTAGACTTGCTTGGCAGAATCCTCGACCATCTTCTACCATGTATTGTCGACCGATTAAGTTTATTTTCTCCAAAGAAACAACAGATTTTACTGTTATAGAAACCAATAAGATTTTGGAGGAAATAAACCAATTGGTGCCAACAATAGGTAATATAGATGGTAAAGAGATATCGGTCAAACACGAATTACTGTTCACGATGATTGATGGTAAAGTGTGCAACGCTATGACTGAAACTTCGTCAGCACTTAAATGTTACATTTGTGGAGCTACTCCTAAATTTATGAATGATGAGTCTGGGGAATTTGTTGTAAATAAGGAAACTCTTGGTTTTGGTATATCTCCCCTTCACGCTTGGATCCGGTCTTTTGAATGTTTGCTTCACATAAGCTATCGTCTTGAAGTTAAGAAATGGTAACTTCGAGGTCAAAGTGACAAAGAAAATGTGAAACAACGTTCGGCTCGTATCCAAGAGAGGTTTAAGGTTGAAATGGGTTTAATTGTAGATAAACCAAAACCAGGATTTGGTAATACGAATGATGGGAATACTGCTCGTCGGTTTTTTGAGAATCCTGAACAGGCTTCAGATATTACAGGTGTAGATGTGACACTAATTAAGAACTTTGGCACTATCCTTAGAACTTTATTTATTTATTTATTACTTCATGCACAATATACAGTTACAGTACATAAGGTGGACTTAATGCCGTAAGGCATTATCTACCAGTCGGACCTTTTGGTGGTGCAGAGACAAGCAAGGTAGGTGCATTATATATAGAGATAATTATCACAGATATATCAAATGTAATATAAGTAAATTGAATATTATACTATAAATAAAATTATAAATATATTATATTATAAATAAATGAGTATATTACTTTTTACATACATAATAATACATATACATATAGGGGCAGTCTGATACGTCAGGATTATTTGCCTCTAGTCGATTAAATGTTATTCTTCGGCGGTTTAAATTGTTACCTAAAACCTAAACAGCCAAAAGACAAGGTTTGTGTAAATCACGGTTTATTGCTTGTATAAACTCAGAGGTATACCTGCTGTCTTCGTATGGTTCCTGAAAACAGTTGATTAAAGCTGCTGCTATTCTGAAGTCAGTATGGTAGTCATACTACGGTTAAATATCCTGTTCCTAAACATTTTATAATCACGTTTGAATTTACCATTAACAGTCTCTACTACCCATCTGCATAAGGTTATAAGTCGCGATTTATTCGATTCTTCTGTAGTCAGCTGAGATTCTCCTCTTCTCCTAGAGGGTGGCATGTGGGCTTCGTAACCGTGTTCCTCCAATAAAGGAATGGAATCACGGAATCCGCGGTCTAGAACAAAAATGGCCCCTTGCTCAAATAAATAATGAAATGCGTTTTCTTCAATTAGCTCTTCGTGATTTAGTAATATATTTTTCATGATATCAGCGTCAGTTGTTACCGCAGCATATGGCTCAGTCACATCTATTATGTGGCCGTCAGCACAAACTATCAAAAAAGGTTTTATCAGGTTTCGGAACTTGTGCAAGCTATAGCTTTGTCTTTGAAATTGATAGTTCGTGCTTTTTTTGATGAATAGATAGGTTCCATCGCATATTATAACTGCTTTCGGGGATTCTTCACTTCCGAAAATATAATTAGGTAAAATTATATTACGCTCAATCACTTCATTTCGGGTTAGATGGTCTAATCCTAAATGTAAAGGAACGAAATCTGCTAAAAGACAAGTTCTTGTTGTATGGAGTCTTGTGTCGACAGTTCCTCTTGGAATATTGAATGTAGCGTCTATTCTACTGCTAGGCTCACCTGTTCTTACTTTGCACAAGAAAAGTCCTAGGTCTCTTTTTGGAGTATTAGGTTGCTGACTGAGTGATGGTACGCGGTGAAAGAGTTGGTTGAATTGCGAGTGATTTAATCCAGTCCAGTAGTGAAGATCATGTTCAGTAATCTCATCCATATTTTCAAAATCTAGATGAGATCTATTCTCCAGGGCCAAAGTGTATATATTGATAATGTCCATAATAGAGTTGACATTAAAGTCAGAGTTCTGAAGGGTCACATTTTCTGTAAATTCTTCCAATGCAGTGTTTCGCAAATGTTTAATATTAAATGTTTGAAATTACATTAAAAAATTGAATTTAGGATCAAATACAGCTAAGTGCCCTTTATCATATTAAAAAACAGCTAAGTGATACGATTTTTTGATATTTTTAAGCTTATTAGATAGCAACCATAGAAAAAGACAACCAAAACCTATCATTATTGTACATCACAAGCCCTACATCCAAAGTCATTACAAATGTAAAAATACCTATTAAAACGTTTTTTTTCATTTCCTGCTATTTCCATATGAAGTCACTTAGCTGCTTTTGAATCTATATGCCTCAAATAATAACAATTACGCATTGACAGCTTTTACAAAAAAAACACTTGAGCGCCAGCCATGCGACTTCAATGGGCAAATAAACTATGTTAGCCACTGAATTCAGCAATGATGGTAACTAAGAATAACTATACTGATTTGAACTTAAAATCTGAGATATGAAACTTTTGCGCCGGGCCTGGGTATTTTTGGCCATTCTTCTTTTACATGTTAGAGTTATTGGTTTCAAGTGAGACTTTCAGGGCATAGTTATGATAATATATAGATGCCGTTTAATGTAAAAAACGAGTCAAACATTTGTCCGCCAGTATGACCTTTAGGTTGTGTAGCGTATGACCGGTACCTACCGAGTGTACGTCATAATACCGTCCATACGCTCGGCCAATCAGAGAAGGCCATCGTCCGCGCTCGTAAGTTTTGCCTATATTTGGTAATGCGCCGACACGAACTGATGGAGGGCCCAGTATATAAAGGGGCTGACAGAGAGGCCTGCCCCGCTCATCGCACACACACCGCCGGCACCCGCCAGCTGAGCCAACGGCCTGCGAGGATCTGCCGCTACGCGCAGCTCTTCGAGCAACCTGCCCTGCACACTACCGGAGGGAACAGCGTGGGAGACTGCAGCCCTTAGTGTTCAGACCAGTGTCGTGTTGTTGGTCGGTCATACTCGTGCAAGGGCGGGGCAGGCCAGACTCTTCGACAGAGGGACGCCGAAGGCGATGCAGCAGGTGTAGCGGTCTAGGTAGCGTAGCCCGGAGCTTAACCCTTAACTTGGCAAAATGTAAAGCATATGTTGGTATAGCATTCTGGCAAAGTATGAAACTGTAAATTAACAAGATTTGTTATTTTTAAATAGCTTAGGGGAGTTTAAATACATTGTAAATAATATTTTTTATAATATTAGTTTGTTAATTTATAAAATATTAATAGTGCCCCAAAGGGTACATCACCAATTTCGCTTAAATTAGTAATTGCTGTTATTTGTGCCCCACGAGGTACAACGCCGCTTTTGCCTACAATATTGTTAACATGGTAATATTTGCAAAATAACAATAAAAACAATATTTTGTATTACAAAATAAGTCATTTATTCAAAGAAATTACTAAACAAAAAAGTCAATCTTTTCTCAACTCATATAACTGAAATAGCCTCTTCAGGAGATCAATTTAAGAGATCAAAAATACATCATACAACATATATAAAAAAAACGGTACGACCGCGTAAGGTGGCAACTGCCGAGCCTGAAGTTAGCCGTTAGCAACTTTAGCGCTTGTGTACTCGTAAAAAAATATATGGTTTAAAAAAATAAATGCCAATAATAGTTGCTAACAGCAATAACAACAACTAATGGCATTTATGTTTTTAAACCATTTGATTTTCTACGAGTACACAAGCGCTAAAGTCGCTAGCTACTAACTGGGCCTCCACCCAACCTCCACCCACCCACACACTTCTAAAGAAGTGTGGTGGTGCTGTTCTTCAACAAGGGCGACAAAACCCTTTTGAAGAACTATAGACCCATCTCACTCCTAAGTCACGTCTATAAGTTGTCTTCATTCAAGGGTCATCACGAATCGTCTCGCGCGCAAGCTAGACGACTTCCAGCCTCCCAAACAAGCCGGTTTCCGTAAAGGCTATAGTACCATAGACCACATACATAATTCCGCTGCGGCAGATTATACAGAAGTCTAAGGAGTGTAACCAGCCTCTATGCTTGGCGTTTGTGGACTATGAGAAAGCCTATGATTCGATCGAAACCTGGGTAGTGCTGCAGTCTCTCCAACGGTGCCAGATTGACTACCGATACATCGAAGCGCTGAAGTGTTTGTACGAAAACGCAACCATGCAGTCCGCCTTCAGGACCAGAGCTCGAGACCTATTCGACTTCAGCGGGGGGTGAGGCAGGGGTCATATCTCCGAAACTGTTTACTGCTGCGCTGGAAGACGTCTTCAAGCTGCTGAACTGGAAAGGACTTGGCATCAATATCAACGGCGAGTACATCACTTACCTTCGATTTGCTGACGATATCGTAGTCATGGCTGAGACCATGGAAGACCTCGGCACGATGCTCAGTGGCCTCTGTAGTTTCTCCCAACAAGTAGGTCTTAAGATGAACATGGACAAGACGAAAATCATGTCGAACGTCCAAGTTGTACCTGCTCCTATTCAGGTTGGGAACTCTACACTCGAAGTGGTCGACAAGTACGTTTACCTGGGTCAAATGATATAATTGGGTAAGTCCAACTTCGAGAAAGAGGTCATTTGTCGAATCCAATTAGGTTGGGCGGCGTTCGGGAAGTTATAATTTCATTATCACTATCGATTTCGAGATCACTAGCACCAGCTGGACATGAACTAGTATCTCTATTGGTGGATTATTATTGCATGAAAGTACCATCAATGAAGATTGTGCTTTGCCATCGTCCTATGATGGGCTATCTTGATACAATGATATTTCATTATTTGAATTTACAGATGATAAGTTGATAGATATGTATGCCGCTGGCGTAGATACTGAACTGCAAGGTGAAAAAGTAGTGGCGAAGTTTTTGCTTACTATGTAGCTGGGGTTAATCATGCATTGCTTGTTTTTTAGTGAGTCGGGCATCTTATCTTTACTCACACGAAACGTTTGCTCAATAACATTATGCTTGTTCATATTATTATCATCAGAAATGTCAGAATCTGTATTTGAGTCTTTTTGTGGTATAATTGCATCCATAATACGCTAAAACAAAATGCACATTATTATTTTTTTATTATGATATGTATGTGCGTTTATTTTACAGTGAAAACGCAAAAAATAATCTATGCAAAACCAGCAAGTGACCTACATGTCACATAAATTAAACTAAACCTATTTGTCAAGGTACCTTGCAGACCTGTTTTCTATAAAGTTGGCAGCGTGCCTTACAGGGTACACTTAACTTTGCATCGAAATATCTAACAAAACATGGTCAAAACTGATCAAATGAAGTAATACAAGCACTAATTGATTATTCAACAATAAAAATTTCATCATATACACCAATTAAAACAACTCAATAAAAAAATACAAGATATGTTACCTTAATGCGCGAGATCCGTTCTTGACGTTTCGTCATTTTGGCGAATAATTTAAAAAAACTGACGTTTTACAAAAACTTTGTCGTTGACAATCGAACCTTTATGAAATGAGCTACTGCTAAAATTATTTTAATATACTGACATTTATCATATTTTTTTAATATTATCTGTAAACAGACCCGTGCTCCATAGGTCACATGCCGAAATTCATATCTTATTTTATTGTGCCCTCTAGTATACTTGCCAAGTTAAGGGTTAAGGTAAACCTGGAACCTGAAGGAAAGCAGCATTAGGAGAGCCACAACCAATAGAGTCAGGCAGGCGGCGTCAGCCGGCCTCAGCTAGCAGGTAGAGAGATGGGCAGTACGCTAACGCAGTAAATGTAGTAACTTACCCATAGCTGGGACCAGGATACACGTATGAAGTAGTATAATTATAGATATAGCGGTATAGAATTTAGTAGCGGTAGTAGGTTAGTGTAGAGTAGCGGTGCCGGCCTCTCTGTCGGCCCCTTTATATACTGGGCCCTCCATCAGTTCGTGTCGGCGCATTACCAAATATAGGCAAAACTTACGAGCGCGGACGATGGCCTTCTCTGATTGGCCGAGCGTATGGACGGTATTATGACGTACACTCGGTAGGTACCGGTCATACGCTACAGTTGCAATGACTTTTAATCGATGGTAGTAAAATACTATATGTAATGGTTGTATCAGTCTTTATTTACCACCAAACACAATTAAAAAACTACAGTCATTCAAAACATATGGAACACAATAAAGTTTTAAGAAGAGGCGTGGGACACGAGAGATTATTTGGCGCGAACGACGCGTAGGCGACACGAGATCGTATGCGACTGGCCATATGCGCGGGACGCGGGCGGCATGGCGGAGCCAACCGAGAACGAAGTACAGCGGATTATCACGAGAGCGCGCGGCTGGCGCGAGTATTCAAACGTTCGTGGCGCGAGTATTTGAATGTTCGCCTTATATCCTCCCTCTCTTTCGCTTCTCCTGAATGGGATCTTGGATAGGGCCAACGAACGGTGTTAACAACGAAACGTGATGCCTCCCTAACGAGACGCCGTCACTTATACGCTCCAAAGCGGACGTCGTACTACCGAGCTGGCGTCATCATCTTCTTCATTGTCGGGCGGGACCATAACGGTTACAACACGCCGTCAACCACTACGTACCCTTTATTTGCCCAGGACCTACCCCTAAAAGGATCGTCGGATTCCAACGCCTCGACGATCTTGCGAATCTCCGGGTCCTTCAGCTGGCCGTCTCTGACGTCCCTAGGGTTGCGTGAGGGCAGGTCAACCACGGCGAGACACAAGTCGTACTCCGTCCCTTTAGACTCCTCCGTCGCGCATGCAGGACGTAACAGCGTATCTGCGATGGCCCACCTGGCTAGGCGGCCGCTCGGTGACTTCAAACTCATGAGCCACCTGAGCGGCTGGTGATCGGACTTAACTGTCACATCGGCGCCGTCAATATACCCTGGCGAGTATTTGAATGTACGCCGTATATATATTTTTTTCAATATATCTTTATTTTCACTTCTCCTTAAAAATATTCAACATAATTTTTATATCAGTCTCTACTGTTACAATAATCACCTTTTCAGAGATCAAATTACAAAAATATTGTTACTAAAATCAAATTATAATATTGTTATTACAAAACTACTACTTATTAACTTTTCTAATATAATTTTAAAATAATCGTCTACATTAAATCGTTTAATGGTGATGTAGAATACACTATTCAGAGTAAAATCACAATTAAATTTAAAATGTTCTTCACATTTAATTAAAATCTAAAATTAACTTGTTCTGAAAGCTTAATAATTGTGTTTTGTTTTAAATTCAAAGAATATGACATGACATTAAAAAGAAACTGTTGCAGATATCATACAATATTATTTAGCTGGTCATAGTCGCGATAATTTACTTATTTAAAGGCATTAATACTTCTGTAAAGTTCAGTTCACACCGAAATGGCAGCGGCTGGAAGCGACGCGCAGCAGCCGGCATCGAAGAGAAGGCTTGCGGCCGCCCGCGACTACTCGCGGCCGCGCGCGACTGTTCGCGCCCGCCCGCGACTGTTCGCGCCCGCCCGCGACTGTTCGCGCCCGCCCGCGACTGCTCGCGCCCGCCCGCGACTGCCCGCGGCCGCGCGCAACTCACGTCACGGCTCAGGCCCACGCTATTCCTATGCGCAGTTTTTATTCTACATATAACGAGGAAACACGTGTATAATTAGCTGTGAAAATGAGTATTTTGGATTTAAGCGTTATAGCGCGGTGTGAGCGGGCGGGGGTGATAGGATACTACCAGTGGCCGCCCGCGCCCTCCCGCGCTTGCTCGCGGCAGCGCGCGCCCGCCCAAGCCTTCCCGCGCATGCTCGCGGCTGCTCGCGCCCGCCAGAGCGGTCGTGCGCCGACGCGGCGCGGTCGCTGCTGGAATGCTCGCGAAGCCGCGGGCATTAGCACGACGTTTTTAAGTTTTCAAGTGACTCTATGTATTATAGTCATGGTGATAAAGACTAAAATTATATGACACTGAAACTGCTCTCCGCTTCGCTTCCGGCCGCTGCCATTTCGGTGCGAACTGAACCTTATTCTCCTACGTTTCTACCGGCTTGCAACGGTTGTGGTCGCGGAGGGACTGATGTCAGCTCAGCGCCGTCCTTGTGAAGCGCGGGTTTCGGCAGCTACCCTCACTTGTTTTATATTTTTGATTTTATCCGCACTGTCGGTACTTCAACAAACTACACTTATGACGTCTACACACTGATGATTTGTGTTACTGCGGCGTTGTTTGCATTTGTTAATGACTGGGTTCCAAGTTGTCCAAACTTTCGCGATTTGTATGATGTATACAAATCGCGAAAGTTTAAAATCGATTACTGTTGCAGATAGTGCCGCAATTTTCAACAAGTCTAATTAATTCTTGAGATGCATAATTCAATTTGTTTTTAATGTCATATTCTTTAAACGCTACGAGGGTGTATACAAACTCGCTAGTATCCTTTGCTTTCGAAATTGAGTCACAATTTTTACATTTGTTTTTAAGACTTGAGTAAAAAGCCCACAAACATATGCACAAGCCTGTTATTCTGCAGAATCAGACACACTTTCTAAAAAAAAACTGTCAATTAAAGGAAGCATGTCTGACACAGTTGGATGTTCCTTGACACTTTCTATGCATACATATGTTTGTGGCAGTGGATTTGGCCAAAATTTGTTTAAAATTTGTCACTGTCCTACAGTCATCTTCTGCGCAATAGGGAATATGCATATTATTTTTTATATTTTATATTTACTTATTAGATAAACATATATTCATACAAAATATATATATACTCTTCACAGTGATCAAATTTGCTATAAAATAGTTTTAAATATCGATAAAATCTGGCCTGCTAAACGCCGCCATTTTTCGCGGGCTTATGATGACGTCACAATGCACACTCGGTCAGTCTCAAGTGATTGATAAAATTAGGTGTTACAGTAATTTTACAGCTATTTTCAGTCACAATAACTATTTAGACGATTGATAAAACTAAAAAACCATTTTATAGGTATTGTCTTGTACCAAAATGCAAAAACAATATTAGAAGTAAACCTGATAAAATATTTTTTCCTATTCCAAAACATGCGAAAAGACGAAAACAATGGTGTAAAGAAATGAGAAAATATGATGAAGTATCTTCAATATCGAGTTTGTACTGTTGTGAAGATCACTTTAATGTAAGTTGGTATTGTGTTATAATATTATATCGACGACCCAGTTGACGTACCAAGCGGGAGCGTAACAGACTGTCACGCCGAAGGTCGCGGGTTCGATTCCCGCTCAAGTCAATCATTTGTGTACGTGAACATGAATGTTTGTCTTGGTCTGTGTGTTCCCATGTATTATATGTACATATATATTTACAAAAACAATGACATATGTATGTTAATACAATATCTAGCACCCACAGTATACTGCTTAGTTTAGGGCTAGAAGCTGTTGTGTGAATGTGGTAGAATATTATTGGTACAATATCGGTCGGTAGTCTCTGCCTATCGGCGTGAATCTATGTATGTAGTACCTATAATATTAGTGAGAAGTAATTAATTATGTTTTTAATTATAAATGCTACATAATATGTAATTACTTTCTGAAACTACTTTGTTGTTCTTCACACTCGCACAACTTTGTTCTTTAACCGTAGTTTAACCTTTTCCCCGCTTTGAAAAACTAAGTGTTTCATCACGAGTAGAGAGTAAGGATGCCTTTAAAAGACAAAGATTAGCATTAGTAAAAAAAGCTTTTATTAATTTATTTATTTTAAAAAGGCAACTCCCGCATTAGGAATAAATCCTGTGTCGCGACACAGGATTTAGTAACTTTACAGACATACAACTAATGGACACAATGAACACCCAGACTCGAAACATCAATTAATGAATCACACAAAGTGTTGTCTCGTGTGGGGATCGAACCCACAACACTAAGGCACAGTGTCAAGCGGTGAGGCGGCTGCTTAAACCACTACGCCAACCGTACAGTCTTTATCCGAGTTTGATGCCAAAAGTGGTAATGTTGTCGAAAAATGCAAACCTCCCCAAACAAGTGATCATGAAGGGGGGCATAGTACTCATGTTGATAGATCTCATGATTATCAAGCAAAGCCATCTACCTCCCGAAT
Source organism: Euclidia mi (assembly GCA_944739405.2). NCBI lineage: Eukaryota > Metazoa > Arthropoda > Insecta > Lepidoptera > Erebidae > Euclidia > Euclidia mi. The sequence goes on from OX123184.2 coordinate 116,323,195, forward strand.
GGACGTCTCCAATGATTATGTAACAGAGCCTAGTACTTCTCATATTGTAATCTGTAAAAATTTAGAGGAAGTGCATTTTGACAAAGGTGTGCAAGTAAATATAATAACAAAGTATAGATGTAAACGTGTTTACGTAAAATTAAGTAAGGAAAAGAAAAATGTAGCACTGTCTCTATTACCTCAGTTATCAAAAAATATTGCCACTTTATCATTAAAATCACCTATGCCAGCAGCTTTTAAAAGAAAAGTATTTACCAATAACCCAGTTGTTTCGCCAAACTCTTCAATGATATCCCATGATCATGAACCTTGTAGTTCATCTGAATTAAGTTGGGTGCAAGACGACTCAGAAGATAAAAAGCATTTAAAAAATGTAATGCGCAGTGCCAAGTTGGCTACTATAGATAAAGAGCCTAAAATGTTGCTAGGGTTACCTAAAATTCATATCACTTACTAAAACTTTTATGTGCAAATATACCATTTGCTACTATAGACATACTAATAACACTAAGAAAATAAAATTGAATGAGTCATTCAGCATATTAGAATTACATTTTGGATATTCACAGAGCACAATAAGTAGAATATTCTCTAAAAGCATACCTCTTATTGCAGCAAAAATGAAAGACTTAATTGTATGGCCAACACCTCAGGCAATTTACAAAAAAATGCCTATATCATTCCGGGCTAGGTATGCAAATGTTATTTCAATCATTGATTGCTTAAAAATTCAAATTGAGAAACCATCTGATGCTGTCCACCAATCTCTTACTTGCTCACAGTACAAAAAATTTAAAACCTTGAAGTACCTAATTTCATGAACACCTGATGAACTGATCAATTACATTTCGGATGGATATGGTGGAAGAGCTACCGATGTGACGATAGTGCAAGATAGTGGTTACTTGGACTGTTTACCCCCTAACAAAGCAGTGATGGCTGACAGAGAATTTAAAGACTTATCATCTTTGTTACTAGAAAATGTACTCTCATACGACCGCCATCTCTTTTTAAGTCCTCTTCCAGCACTATAGAAGAAGTAAAGCAATCAAAATGGATAGCAGCATTGTGGATACATGTTGAGCGAGTCATAAATAGGCTGAGTTGCTTATGTTACACCCGCATGCTTGTGTAGATTATAATTTAATTCCCTTCATAGATGAAGTAATAATAATAGCTTGCCGTTTGGTAAATATGCTGAATCATCATCCTCTTAGCGTTATCCCAGTTTCAATCTGGGGTCCGCTTTCTAGTCTAACCGTATTTGGCTGGATATTAGCTTTTCCACAGAGCGACTGCCTGTCTGACCTCCGCAACCCGAAGGGATAGCGATATTCCATGGTTTATACTAGTGTTAGTTTATTTAGAAGGTACTGCCGACCTGTAACGACTGTCAAAGATCTTCATGACAACCGGGACCGACGGCTTAACGTGCTCTCCGAGGCACGGGACAAGCGATAATTAACCATTCAATACGCACATAACTCCGAAAAGTCATTGGTGCGCGCCGTGGATTCGAACCTGATACCATAGTATAATAAAATCTAATAGTGAGCAAACTACTTTGTCTGGACGCTAAATGCCGACAACCGACTAGACACTGCAAATAGCTTAGGGTTGACACAAAAAACATTTTGCAAGTACCTACTTACGGCACTACAGAACAGATGATATGTTTATAAATTTAAATTAATTTATGTGTTAGTTGTAGGTAGTAGTATTGATTTCTAGCATTTTCATTATTCGCACTTTCGTGATTTAATGTTTATTCTTCGCGATAGGCCGAAGTTAATAAATTAAATGCCGGTGAAAATCTACAGTTTATTTATCTATTTAGAGATGCTTAACAGACAAATATGTGCGACATTCATTGTTTGACGATTTAAATTTTCGGTTGTTAAAACACTATCATCATCACTACACACTATGTAGTATAAAACAAAGTCTGTTTTCTGTCTGTCTGTCCCTATGTATGCTTAAATCTTTAAAACTATGCAACGGATTTTAATGCGGTTTTTTTAATAAATAGAATGATTCAAGATTAAGGTTTATGCAAAATATAGTAGAGAAACACTGATAGTTTAAAAGGTTTCTAATGTGATGTCGTAAATAAACCTAATTTTTGCGCTTATATCGCAAACGTTTCCTGAACCCTACGAGATGGATCAAAATAATGTAAGTATCTACTACAGTATTGTACAACTTAAAGAGGTCTACAAAAATGTCTGCGATGGTATAGGTAATATGTCTATTTCTTAGGGATAGCCCACAATAAACATTTTGAATGTCTTTACTTTTTACGAGAAATAATGGCTTATTTACGAAATGATTTTAACCCTTAACCACTGACGTGTATTTACTGACGTTAACACTGACGTACGTCTCTCAGACCCAAGGTTTTTTAAAATGACTCTAACCAGCTATTTTACTTTTTTTAAGGGCTGGTTTATTAATTGATTGTAGGTTTTAATCTGGAGTATCTACTAAATAAAAGAAAAGTACACTTTAACCAAAACATTTTTATTTATCAATCAAAATACAAAATGTGAGAAAATTGACAATAACAAAAATAGCCTCCCTTCTAACGGCTCATAAAACTTATTTTATCAGTCTGATATTATCACAAACCTGATATTACTTAAACAACTATATAATAAACTTTAAATCGAAAAAGAAATATGGCACCTTATAATAAAAATAACAACTTTTTAACGGCATGCATTACAAGCCGGTTTTGAGCACTGTAAACAAACTGGCTTTTTACATGCGTGACAAATATATGAGGTTTTTCTCTTATTTTGTTTATAATATAAAGAACAATTTTTACGTGTAGTAAGACGACTATCTTGAGATTCTATTACAATATTAGGAGTTACAGTTGTGCCAATAATGCGAGTTAGAAGTGCTCTGAGTTCTGAAGAAAGTTGAGGTATGGTTATACGCCTCTCAAGATGCGGCCTAACTAGACTTTTTGCCACATTTTTCATAAAAAATAAACGATCTTCAGAGCTATAGTTTGATAATATGAAGCTGTTGACAGCAGAAATATCTAAAATACGATAAAAAATAGCCAGAGGCCACCGCCTGGAGGGTCTAGTACCAGTTGCACTCGATCGTCACGATGGACGATAGCCTAGCGGACGGGAACAATTTTCCATACATTTTCTAAAAGCGCCCCTAGGAGTGAGTAGCAAGAACGTCACCCGATGGAGCGACTTTCAAATCGCGAGTATAAGTGTCATTTTGATCGACGAGTCGACGACGATGATGGACGACGATAACAAAATAGGCAAATCGGTAGTCTAGGATGCACTTTTGACAAGTCAAATAAAGCATATCGAGTCCATTTCCGAAGCAAACGAGCATTCTATTGTCACTGAAAAAATTTCGGTGAGCCCGTGTTGTGAGTAGTGTAATAAATAAAGGAAAATCATTATCTTATGTTATTTTGCTTGAAAACTTATTGTAATGGCTCAGGAAGATGATGTGGCTGAAGTGTGACTCTGAGAAAGAGCGAGAATCGAAGATAACGTACAAAATTGTCTTCAACCAACCGTTTGTTAATACCAATATTATTTTGGGTTCTACAAAGGAATGTTAATGAAGGTTGAGTCATAGAGTGTTATTAGAGGCTCATAACATTCCCAGAACTAACGCAGGTGAGTAAAAATTGTTTTAATTTGTATATTAAAAGTTACTTCTGAAGTGATCAAACCTTAACATTTTCTGTTACACAGGCTCTCTAAACATATCTTTGTCATGTCTACTTTGCTAGCAACGTAAATATATACCTAAATATGTAATGGATTTAATTAAAATAACGGGGCGGTTCACAACAAGTTAATTACAACAATAGATCCTTTGTTTCGCAAACTTTTAAGTGGATATTAATTGTTTAGAGGTAGGAAGGTAGGTATCGTTGTGTTAGTTCCATAAACTTAAGAAGGAAATACGAGAAAAACGATACACTACATCTTTATACTTAACATTTAGTAGGTACCTATTATCTAAAGATGATAACTATAGATGTGGACCTTGAACATTATAATTATTATTTCATAATAGGTAGTATTTGAATAACCTAATAATAGAACTTACAAATTATTAGGCATGAGACCGATATATCAAAACGAAACTGAAATCCGATTGCAGTCAGAAATCGTATCGTATCGATATTCCAATATGAGAAAACCGATTTTAGAAAACGTAAAACAATACCACGATAACGCAAACAATCTAATCCAAACCAAACGGAAACTGTGCAAGCGCAACCAAACTACAAAGTAAATCTAAAGCTTACGATTTCGATAGTTTTCATATTCATTCGTTCTCTTTCACTCTACCCAACGACTACTTAGTTAGAATGAGAGAGAGCGAATTTCATATCCTTTTCTTTCTTACTTAGTGATCCGTTTAAAGAGCAAAAGAGATGAAGCGAATATCGATCGTTGCCAAGCAAGCCAGTCGTAGTACCTAGTGCGTTATGGATTTTGGCGGTTTTATGAATTGCAGATTGAATAGAAAAAATAAAACTAAACATCGAGGCGATAAGATCTAATTCAGATTGCAACTATTTAATGTTTGTTTTGAAAAATGCACATAGTTTTAATAGTTATTAGGGATTTATGTTTGGAGAGTTTTGAGTTTGACTTGATCAATGATTATTTGTTCACTTGACCTAGGTGACACGTGCAGTGCGGTGCGCGCGTAATAATAATAAAATTAAGTACCTATATTTGGTTTTCGTGAAAGTTATACTATTAGGATTTAAAAAGTTTTATTGTTACGTTGTTAGGATTGTAAAGTGTAAATAAATAGAAACAATTGGTGTTGCGTAATTTTAGTTTGTTTGGCGACTGAGTTTTTTAACAATTAGTTTTAGGTAGTTAGTAGGTTAGGATTGTAAAGTGTAAATAAATAGAAACAATTCGTGTTGTGTATTTTTAGTTTGTTTGGCGACTGAGTTTTTTAACAATTAGTTTTAGGTAGTTAGTAGGTTAGGATTGTAAAGTGTAAATAAATAGAAACAATTCGTGTTGTGTAATTTTAGTTTGTTTGGCGACTGAGTTTTTTAACAATTAGTTTTAGGTAGGTAGTTAGTAGGTTTTCTTTTTCAATATGTCACGCAAACCAAGCGAAATATGGACGCATGACATGACAATACAATAAGAATTCGATTGTTTGCGTTTGTCTACGCAACTAGTAACTACGCTCGTCCGGCTCGTCGCTCCGACATCCGCTACAGAAATTGATTTCTAAAATCGGTTTTTGAAATCGATTTCAGTATCTGAAATCGAATTTGTATCGGTTTGCGGAAAAATCTGAAAACGCCCATGCCTACAAATTATGGATCTATCTAACCTAACTAACATTGATGCACCAAAGTTCAATGTAATTGTTAATCTTTTTATGTTGAAAAACGTTTTCTAAATTGTCAACAGGGAACGGTTATTTTTATTAAGATGATAGCTACAGCAATTCAACACATCCCTATACTCAAACCATTCAATCATTGATGTGATGGCACACAATTGAAAATAATATTTTCATGTTCTTGTTATGTACCTAGTTATAGTTAGCAACCAACCTTCGCCTTTAGAATAAGTTTAGACTACCAATTATGCTTAGTCTTAGTTTTAACCATCCTTCTTAGAAGTAAGATAAGATGGCCCAACGGATGTGTCTCGCCGGTGGGTCGATCGGTAGCATAGTTTAATTAGAATTAAAGTCGCCTCCAAATCGGCTACACGTATTTTAATTTCTCATCCTTAGTTTAATAAGTTTATTAAAGTTAGTTTTTAAAAAGCGTTTCCATCGCTCCGGAAACAAGAGTGGCGCAGCCGGTAGGATTTCGCCCAGTTTCGTAGGTTTTTCCGCGGTTCAAATTCGTCCCGAATAAGCTGCCGAAAATTCAAGGACGGGTGAAATCCGACGAACCAAATAAATAACTCTTGGTACGCGAGTGCGAGCGCAACAAAGGCCGGTATGGGAGTTGCAGTTGGTTGGTGAGTGAATTTTTCGCCAATCCTTGTTCCGTATCCTCCTTTATACCTTATCTTATACCTAACTATAGTTTAAAGTATTTTGAGATCGAAACTTGCTCATTATAACTTGCCCGTAACATTTAATTATAAAAATCATTGTGTTCATTGCTATCTTAGACTCTTAGTTCTATAAATAGAACATGCATAGAGTAGTTGAACATCCAGAGAGTGCAGCTAAACATTTAAAAGTACTAAATTGTGTGTTATCTATATAATATAAATACCTATAAAATTTGGGTGTAAAGTGTAAAAAGTTTTACATAATATAATATGAAATAGAAATTTTATATAAACATATTTTAACAATTTTACCTAAAAGTTTATACAAATATATATCATTTTGCCTTTATTCCCAAAACATTGTGTTGATTTTTGTCTGTTATATTTTTAATTGTGTTATCTTGTGTGTATTATTGAATTACTTTAATTGACCGTACCTTGGTCAATTGTTTTATCTGTGTCGTACATTACTCTGTTAACATGACGACTCCAGTGACGATCAAACAAATACCCAAAGAAATTATTCAGTTAATACCTTTGTATAACGGTGATAAAAGACAGTTAAATCTTTATTTACGAAAATGTCAATATGTCCTTGACCGTTACAAGGGTGACCATGAACAAGACCTTTACGTGTATAATGTTTTAACCAGTAGATTGAGAGACGAGGCAGCAGCACTCTTGTCAGAACGGGAAGATATTGTTACATGGTCCGCGTTTAAAGAATTACTTATACAACATTTTGGAGACCCGCGTAGTGAGGCTTGTATTAATATCGAATTAGAATCTTTAAAAATAAATTCCAGTGAAAGCTATTTAGATTTTTGTAATAGAATCCAAGGTGTCCGCTCGTTATTGATGTCCAAGGTCAACATGATCCAGGATACGGAATTGAAGCGTGCAAAAGCAGTGATATATAATAATACAGCTTTGAATGTATTTTTATACAACCTTCCAGAGAATATGGTACGCATAGTTAGACTCAAGTCACCCACTACTTTAGAAGCGGCCTTGAGTGTAGTACTAGAGGAAGTTAATTTCTTAGAACAGTATAACACTAGAAATCGTGTTCTCGGTCAAACTTCAAGTTCAGGACCAAGGTTAGTGATGACACCAGCTGGTTACAAACCTTTATTACCAAGTAATATTACCTCGCCTAAGTTTAATTTCGGTACCCCTCAAAATAAATTACTCCAATCTCAAAGTCAACTACCAAACGCATTTACGTCACGCGCAAAATTTGGTTATACACCGCAACCACAACAATTTAGCTATAAACCAACTCAACAATTTGGTAATAGGACGAGTCAGCCGTTTGGTTACAAACCACCCCAACATTTAGGTTATAGACCACCACAGCAGTTTGGCTACAGACCACCTCTACCTCAGCAGTTTGGTTATAGACCACCTCAACCGCAGCAATTTGGCTATAGACCACCTCAACAGTTAGGTTACAAACCACCAAATAATTTTAATGTACCCCAAGTACAAAAACCTCAAGTACAGAGTACTGATGTGTCCATGCGAACGGCACAACCTAAAACAAATGTACCACAAGGTTTTAAATTGAATGAGCTTTCTACCGCGAACTATGAACCTTATTGTGAAGAATATTACCCCTATTGTGACGACGATAATTACTATGACTCAAATGACGTAAATTATTACGACGAGACTAATATTGAAGAATCGCAATCGGATAATGAAATACACGTAACGGATTTTCACGAAACGGCCTTGAACGACAAGAAATCCTAGAATTGAACTGTGACCCAAATTTAAAATTACCCTATATTTATATAGAAGAAATAGATTCTAGATTCATGATAGACACTGGCAGTATGAGATCATTTATTAGTCCCCGAAAGGCGTATGAATATTTCGGTAATTACATACGTAAAGAGAATTTCCAAGTTGTTAGCACACATGCTACTAGTAGACATGACGAAGTAATTGAAATTCCTCTTTTGCCTACCTTTGTTAGCAATGACTGGCATAAATTCTATGTATACGATGTAGATCAACGATACGATGGTCTTATTGGTAATGACCTATTACAGCAATTGGAAGCGATTATTGATTTAAAAGAACAAATCTTAAAGACAAGTTCTACTTGCATACCAATTATAAATAATAATTTAAATTATAAAATCGAAGTGCAACCACGTTCAGAACAGCGTGTAAAACTGCCAGTAGACCAATTTTCAGGTGACGCTATTCTCGACTATCATGATTTTCAAAACGGATTGCGAATGCCTAGTGCTATAGTAAATTGTATTAATGGGTATGCATTTACAGTAATACAAAACACCTTAGATTGTCCAAAACAACTTACTATCACGCGACCTTTTACAGTGAAGTCTTATATAGACACGGAATGTAATTTAAATTTTATTATGAATAATGATTTGGAAATTGACAAATTACTTGAAGAAAACCTAAGTAAACTAAGACTCGAGCATATTAATGACGAGGAACGTGCAAAAATATTCAAACTTTGTAAAGAATACAAAGACATATTTTATTGTGACCAAATCCCTTTAACGTTCACTAATCAAGTAAAACACAATATACGCACGAAGAACGAAGACCCCATATATATAAAACCATACAGGCAGGCACCTTTTGTTCAAAATGAGATAAATAATCAGGTACAAAAATTACTAAATGACAATGTTATCCAAGAATCGCATTCTCCTTGGAGTGCCCCGGTTCATCTCATCCCCAAAAAGAAGGACGCTTCTGGTGAAATCAAATATAGAATGGTTATTGACTATCGACGTCTTAATGACATTACAGTTGACGACAAATATCCCCTTCCAAACATTGCTGACTTATTTGACAAATTAGGAAAGAGTACGTATTTTACTACGCTTGATTTAGCAAGCGGTTACCACCAGATTGAAATAGAAGAGAAGGATAGACCGAAGACTGCTTTTTCAACCCAAAATGGACACTTTGAATTTCTGAGAATGCCGTTTGGACTTAAGACTGCTCCTGCGACATTCCAACGTACAATGGACAACATTCTACGTGGCCTACAAGGACTGCACTGTATGGTATACTTAGATGACATAATAATTTTCGGTAATAGCCTTGACGAAATGATAAATAAACTAAGACTTGTGTTTGATCGACTTAGAGCCACTAATATGAAAGTACAGTTAGATAAATCTGAATTTTTACGCAAAGAAGTACTCTATCTCGGACACACCATAACAAAGGAAGGACTAAAACCCAATAACGACAAAATTTATGCCGTGTTAAACTACCCATTACCTAAGACGACGACCGAAATTAAGAGCTTTCTTGGACTTATAGGATACTACCGACGTTTTATAAAAGACTTTGCACGAATTACACAACCATTAACAGCTTGTTTAAAGAAACGCAATAGAATCATCATAGACCAGAAATACATAGACGCGTTTAACAAATGTAAGGAACTTTTGACACATGCACCACTATTACAGTACCCTGACTATGACAGACCCTTTATACTCACGACTGATGCGTCCAATGTCGCTATAGGCGCTGTTCTGTCACAAGGGCAAATTGGTAGTGACAAACCTATTGCCTATGCTAGTCGCACCCTCAGTGATACCGAATCGCGTTACAGTACTATCGAGCGCGAACTGCTCGCTGTAGTGTGGGCAGTGAGACACTTTAGGCCCTATCTTTACGGTCGAAAATTTTATATTTATACAGACCACCGTCCCTTAGTTTGGCTTCGATCCCTTAAAGACCCCAGTAGCAAACTCACTCGCTGGCGGTTACGTCTACAAGATTACGATTTTGAGTTAATATACAAAAACGGAAAACAAAATACAAATGCGGACGCCCTATCCAGAATAAAAATTAATGCTCTATCCTCAGACGACGAGAACCAGTCTACCGCAGTTAATGTTGATGAAAAAGAAGACAATGATCTAGATAAGTATGTTGAAAGCGTAGTACAGGACATAGAAAAATTAGCTGGAAATAAAAGGAAACGTAATAGTTCATCAACATTAACGATATCTGACTCTAGTCGAACTGCTTCTTGTAGTCCTATAGATTTTTCTGACAATATTAAAGATAGTAAACAAAATACGCATGAATACCCAATGCGACCAGTTTCTAGTAGCTCCGAAGAAACCATTCATTCAGCTGTTGAATTAGAATCAACCGGAATACCTATTTTAAATGAAGCCATTGACACCAAACCTAATCAGATTTTAGTATACTCGTGGTTTAAGAATCAAATGCAAGTAAGGAATTTATCACGTGAGAAACAGAAAATATTAGAAGTGTTTTTACCAAAAGACAATCCAGAATTGATAAAAGAGTTTTTAAAACAATATATAAAGCCAAAGTTAAAATATTTTATTTATTTCGAAGAAGATGAACATAGAAAACTATTTAGTAATATAATAATTGAGTTATTCAAAAAGGGGATGGTTAATTTACATGAATGTACGGAGAGAGTTGTTTTTATTGAAGATGAGGGAGAGCAAAAAGCACTAATTATTAAACATCATGAAGGAAAGACGTGCCATCGTGGTATAAAAGAAACAGTAGTTAGACTCCGCAGAAATTATTATTGGGATAGAATGCAGGAAACCGTAACAGCAGTTATAAATAGTTGTGAATCATGCCAGAAAATGAAGTATGATAGGAAACCTATCAAACCATTTTTACAACTAACACAAACCCAGGACTCCCCATTTCAAGAATTATTTATAGATCTTTTTAGTATAGAAGGTAAAACTTACCTAACAATTATCGATGCCTTTAGCAAATTAGGCCAGGCAATCGAAACCCAAGGGAAATCAACCCCTGAGGTAACTAGAGCACTAATGAAATATTTTTCTTATTATGGCACCCCTAAAAAGATAAGTTCAGACCCCGGAACTGAATTCAATAATGAATTAATTAAAGAATTTTTAAAATTACATAAGGTGGAATTACACATTGGAACTCCAAACAACCCCAATTCAATGGGTCTTGTTGAAAGATTCCATTCAACGTTAATAGAAATATATAGACTGGCTAAATACGAAAAGCGATGTACTGACGCGGCCTCGGTTATGACGTATTCTATTCTCGCATACAACCACACTATTCACTCAGTTACCGAACTTACTCCATTTGAAGTTGTGTTTGGACACACTGACTCTAGTAGCCCCTTTAGCGTAGATTTTGAAAAGTGTTATTTCCAAAAATTAGTAAAAGATCATGCAAAAAGAATTAAAACTTTATACGAACATTTAGCAGATAAAATGGTTACTATTAAGGAAAAGAATAGAGCTAAGAAAGGTGGCGAAAGTGAAATGAAATTTAGGGAAGGAGAAACAATTTTTGTTAAAGACATTAATAAACGTAAAAGTAAGGATAAGCCCCGATATTTAAAAGCTAAAGTCACAGGTGAAGCAGAGAGAAACGTTTTACCCATTCAAATTAGAGAAAGGGACACTAAAATTCCTATTAAAAATATAAAACGCCCTCCACAGGTTGTGCGGGATGTTACTAACGACAGTGACAATGCCATCGCTGGCCCTTCATCTGCAACCTCTTGATGGAAATCCAGGTATTCTGCCGGTGAAACAAGGTCAAGCATATATGCAAACTGATCACTGGACTATTGTAAAGGTTATAAGTTTAGAACAAATTTATACAGATTTAAACTACATTTCTAGCAACTATCAAAAACTTTGTAATTTAATAGATTGGAATGCATCATACTCTCAAGAAATAATTAGCATTAAAATGCATACAGAGTTTATACGTAAAATAACTACAGAAAAGTATCAACAACTCATACCATCTAAACGCTCTAAGCGAGGGCTCATTAATCCACTGGGTTCTGTTATAAAAATTATAACGGGTAATTTAGACAACGACGACGCGTTAAAGTATGATGAACTTATTTCTAACATGAATCAAAATCAAGTAATTATTTCGAAGAAATTAACTTTAGTCTCTAAAATGTTCAACAGTATTATAAATGTTACAGAAACTATTGAACAGAACACTGTTAACCTTCACAACCGATTGACTAAGATTGAAGTGTTAATTAAAGATCTAACTGTCCAGCAAAACAATTGGATTTTTCTTACATATGTAATTGGGTTATTCAATGTTTTTATAAGTAGTTTTCGTACTATATTCATAAGATTAAGTGAAATTGAAACTGCACTCGCCTTAAGTAGGATATCTATTCTACATCAATCAATTGTAAACTCTTCAGAACTTTTGTACCATTTAAAATTAATTTCTGAAACTGAAACCTTAGTATACTCACCTATTGAATCAAACTTAATAAAGATAGAAGAGATAATATGTGTTAAATCTTATATAAAAAATTATCAAATTGCATTTATAATGGAGATTCCACTTACTGATAATGTTACTTATAACTACTATAAGATATATTCCTTACCAATTTTCCATGAATCTGAAAATAAAACCCTAGCTATTTTCCCCAAATATCCTTACCTTTTGGCGAAAGAAAGTACATACTTACCAATTATAATACCATGCCGATCATTCTCTGCTGGCGATCATTTCCTGTGTACTGCAGACAACCGAGTTCCTTACTATGAGCTTACCTGTATTGAGCAGCTTATGAAGTTTGAAGATGACCTTACACACTGCAAGCAGCGCCCAATTCAAATTGAAGAGGTCAGAGTGCAACAAGTTGCTATGGACAACTGGATCCTATATAGTAGACTGAAGGTTACGTTAACAAGACATTGCAGTGATGAAGTTAGCAAACAGCCGGTATATGGTACTTACCTGATGACCATCGACGAGCCCTGTGATTGGGAGATACATGGCATACATATCCATCATCGCTTACTGATAGAATCGGGAACAGTGGAAAAGATGCCGATAGTTACCTTACCTGAGTTACGTGCAAACGCGAGTTTATTCAGTGCACATGCACTTGATATGAAAGGCGTTAAACTAGATGAAGTGAAATATATGGCGTATTCGTTAAAACATAGTGAAGTGATTGAAAGTGTTTTTGATGCCAATAAAAGTAGCTTCAGTGGATCTTTAGTATACGTAACTTTAGGATTAGTTATTTTAAGTATTTTCGTATTTTTCATGTACGTAATTCGGTTCAAATTGCTGAAATATACATGTTTTAAGAAAAATTATCGGAACCAATCTCAAATCGATTCTCCCGATAATTTTCCTCTTAAGGTCGGAGGAGTTATAGTTAGCAACCAACCTTCGCCTTTAGAATAAGTTTAGACTACCAATTATGCTTAGTCTTAGTTTTAACCATCCTTCTTAGAAGTAAGATAAGATGGCCCAACGGATGTGTCTCGCCGGTGGGTCGATCGGTAGCATAGTTTAATTAGAATTAAAGTCGCCTCCAAATCGGCTACACGTATTTTAATTTCTCATCCTTAGTTTAATAAGTTTATTAAAGTTAGTTTTTAAAAAGCGTTTCCATCGCTCCGGAAACAAGAGTACCTATTACCTAATATATATTATGAGGCATCAAATGTTCATATTGTCCTAGTTGCATTACATCCAATTTATATAGGTACTATGCACACTATGACTCATTAACATTTACTCCTTTTTACTAAATTTCAAAAGTTAGTTCACCTAACTGTAAATAATAATTGCTGATTATAGGGAGTGTAGCTACCTTTGTCAATTATATTATATCATTAAATTTGAATATTGTTTGTTACAGAACAATTATCAAATCAGAAGAAGAGAAATATCATCTAATGGGAACAGGCAAATTGAAATTTGCATCAAGATTGATGAGCCGTTGATGGCTCATGGCTGTTTACATGATATGACAATTCATGTCTCTATAATCATGTTACGTATATGGCAGTATAGACAGAGTAACAGAAAGGCAGTAAATGAGTGGACCAAACTGCCACAAGCAATTACTACATCTCACTGCTTGAGGCAACTTATGTTTTGTCGCAGGGACAAAATGAAATCATGTAATCTTGACAAAAATATGTATATTTTGATAAAGAAAGAACAACATACAATATACAATTTTTTTATTCTGTATAATATGTGTTATGCATTCACTAAATATATTTAATGTTACAATATTATGCTTTTCCTTTATTTGAAATACAATAATATTTTATAAATACAAAAAAACCATGTAAGAAGTAAGATCTTGGAAATATTTTACATAAATTGAGTATATTTATGAAAACACAATTAGACAGTCCTAATTAATGATGTCTTTTAATAATAAATTATTAATTAAATTTGTTTATACATTCACACAAACTATACTTGTTGCATATTAAGTCCAGTGATTAAACATAAAACTGGTTTCTGTTAAAAAAGAACTACAACACAATACACAGGCACATTCAATACCTAATAAACTTGTAAAGCTAATCTCTGCTACTATAAATTAAACTCAAGTGATCCATAACATGCTACACCGAGACATGTTAAATTTGTAAACTCCTTATTTGAGTACTAATAATGCCACAGACTTCATATTCTTGCTACACCGAGACATGTCCAATTTGTAAACTCCTTATTTCAGTACTAATATTGCCTCAGACTTCATATTCTTGCTACACCGAGACATGTCCAATTGGTGAACTCATTATTTCAGTACTAATATTGCTGCAGACTTCATATTCTTGCTACACCGAGACATGTCCAATTGGTGAACTCATTATTTCAGTACTAATATTGCTGCTGACTTCATATTCTTGCTACACCGAGACATGTCCAATTTTTGAACTCATTATTTCAGTACTAATATTGCCGCAGACTTCATATTCTTGCTACACAGAGACATGTCCAATTGGTGAACTCATTATTTCAGTACTAATATTGCTGCAGACTTCACATTCTTGCTATTCTTGCCTACTCTCGGTTCTTGAAGTCTGCCGTAATTAGCTAAAAACAAGAAATTATTGAACATTGAAATAATTAAAAACTACATGACTTTATTTAATGATATTTTTTATTACCTACTCTTGTATTTATCAAAATATATCATTTCAGTGGACGTCGTTTGGCTGATATGATGATGATCATTTCAGTTTGCCAACAAATTATATATTTATTAAGACTATGACAGACTTAGAGGTTACCTATAATTTTTTTATGAATTTCAGTAGAGTTACTGTAAAAATTTTCTGAATATTGTTTATTTTTAGACTGACTTTAAAACCACATGCATTTAGTAATTTGAAATACTGGCTTGGGAAAATATCACAAAGTAACTATAGTTTACTAACCATTGGTATAAATACAGAGAAAAATAACATCATAATCTTTAGAATACACACCCAGTGGTTTGTATATCACTGCAATTTGTTTATTGCGCGACATCTTTCAACATTTGTCAATTTATTCAAAACTTCTTAGTGTTGAAGTCCTTTTATCCACATGTCTTATGATCTACTTGCTTCTTACACTCCTGAGACGTTCCAAACTCGATCTGCGCACTATTTCAGCTAAACTGAACACGAAAGATCTGAAAGAGTAAGTTTAAGAGAATTAAAGACAAATAATAGGATTAATAGGATTGGTTAACTATGTATCTAGTTGACAACGGATAGGTAAACGATGACAGAATAATACTTACCCGGCATAATGTAGGCGAAATAATAATTTTACATTTAAGTTTGAAAGAAAACAACAAAGACAAAGGTATTATTACAACTGACGTATCGTATCTGACTTAATCTGACATTTATAATGTCATTTTAGTGATGCCAGATGCAATTTCTAAATTAGTATTATAATGCTGAAGAGTTTGTTTGATTGGACACGCTAATCTCAGGCACTATATTAGTTGCCGTTTATATTCCGTGAGAGCGTAGTATTTCCTTTGATGGGTGGATCACGACACAGAAAATCACTGTTTTGTCTGTTCCGTGGGGACGATCTACTCGTGATGAAATCAGTGTCATCCGTATAAATCCGATAGAATACCTCAACCGATAAACTGCATAAGTATATAAAATAGATGAGCGCACAGTGTTTTATGAAGACCATTTTTCGGACACCTTCTTTTTATTAAAGAAGCTAATAGATATATTCAATTAAAAGAAATATTTCGTATCCTCATTAAGCTAGCATCTCTAGTTTTTTAGCAAAACTTTTTTGAAAATCTTCATATTTTAAAGCGGATATTTAGAAAAAAATATATTCCTCTTAAACTAAGCATGATACGCAATAATAATGTTACAAGCACCGATAGCGTCTCTTTCACTGCACATTTTACAGTTAAAATGAACCTCATAACTTGACTAGATTAAAATTTAAGCGAGATTTTGGATTTTTAGATTTTCTTACTTTTCCCGAAGATTCTATCAAATGTGGAAAAGTTATATATACAGAAAGGATGCTCTTTACTTTCCTCGTATGCTCAATAAATTTCAGACCCCAAATCCATGGAATCTAGAAGTTATTCCAAATTAATTGTTTTTGCTAGGGTTTTCACATTTGTATTGCGGATTTTAATGATAAAATTTTTATTCGATATTGATTCTATAACTAAATTATATGTTGTAAAGAAATCAATATCGAATAAAAATTTAATCATTAAAATCCAGAATATAAATATGAAAAACCTAGCAAAAACAGTTATATGGAATAACTTCTAGATTCCATGGATTTGGGGTCTGAAATTTATTGAGTAGATGAAGAAAGTAAAGAGCATCCTTTCTGTATATATAACTTTTCCACATTTGGTAGAATCTTCGGGAAAAGTAAGTAAATCTAAAAATCCAAAATCTCGCTTAAATTTGAATCTAGTCAAGTTATGAGGTTCATTTTAACTGTAAAATGTGCAGTGAAAGAGACGCTATCGGTGCTTGTAACATTATTATTACGTATCAAGCTTAGTTTAAGAGGAATATATTTTTTTCTAAATATCCGCTTTAAAATATAAAGATTTTCAAAAAAGTTTTGCTAAAAAACTAGAGATGCTAGCTTAATGGGGATACGAAATATTTCTTTTTATTGAATATATCTATTAGCTTCTTTAATAAAAAGACGGTGTCCGAAAAATGGTCTTCATAAAACACTGTGGAGCGTAGTTGCAGCATTCGCTATTATTTGTATATCTATATTCTTTTTATAGGCTCACGCACACCTGTATCCCTGACGGGGTAGGCAGAGATGTAATATTACACCCTCATTTCGCCATGAATTTTTAGGTCCCAGTGGTCCCACGTAATAGGAGGCGAGCCTATTGCCTTTACCGGGCACATCACTAGACTCCGTTACTCTCTACTGTGTTATTATATTTATATTTCATACATATAATAAAACACTAAAAAATAATATTTTTGTACTTTGAATATGTTACAAAAAATACTCTGTTAGGCTAAGAATCAGTAAAGGAGCATGAATCTAGAAAATAAATTCTGTCTGTTTGTCCGTTTGTCTATTTGTACGCGCTAATCTCCGAAGTTACTGGATGGATTTGAATGAAACTCTTTTTGTAATATTGCTATTAGGTCTGGGTCAACATAATTATAGTCTATAATTGATTTTGGAAAGTGGAACACCTGATGCAGTACCACAACAGCCCACAGTGTTCGCCGTAGAACAAACTATGTGGACAAAAGTCATTATCAAATACCCGGAATTAGGTACTTTCTACCTGTAAACAACACCCCTAAGCCCCTGATTCCAAGAATTGTTTAGGTACGTGTAACATTCCATACTGATGAGTAATCGTTTATCAAAGTAAGCTAATGAGGTAAATGCAATTAAAGAAATAGGTCAGTGGCATTTTTGCTACACTTGTGCTAACACCTCATGGTGACAGTTCTTATTTTGTTTAAAGTTTCAGTGATAGATTTTACTTCTGAAGGTATGTATAATATTTTTTCTTGTAAGAATCCTTTTAATGTGTCATAAACATACGTAAAGTAGACTAACTATGAATGCACAAAAAAAATGATGTTTTATCTTTGTTTTCGAACTTATCAAGCTTGGAAAAGCCATGTATCCTCTTGTATCCAGGCTGAATTTTTGATATGTTTTAGCTGCATGACTATGGACGATTATGGCATATATTTTACGTAGCACACTTGAGTACAACTACTTTTTTCTTTTTTTTTCAGAAAAGCTTTACTCTATTAGTAAAATAGAGTTTTTCGAAAAATGGCTAAAGCACGAAAAAGACGAAAGAAATGATCGTTTATTTCATCTAAGTTTGATTTATCTGGCATTACTGAAGAATGTCAAAGGGAAATTAAGATGACATTAGCCAATATTTCTTCGAAAATTGCTACAAAATGGGTTTCTTCAGGAAAGTCAAAAGAGCGTTTCCTTATAAGAATAAGATGTGGCTGAAAGGCGATGAGATAGTAATTTGTATGCGATCGACTCAACCACAGCCTTCTACCTCATCTGCTGACCTTTCTCGGCCTGGCAGGCCTAAAAAGTCTTCGAAGATAGAATTAATGACTGCAGAAGAGGTAGCTGCACGGTCAACTGAACATAAGAACGTTGCCAGAGTTATAAAGAACATTGGCATTGATCCAGCTTCCGTAAGTGTATATATTGGCCTTCAACAACCAAGTGCTGTGCAAAGTAATAGACCGCTAAGTAGTGACGAGGCATTAGCGTATTACATTGATTCAAAATCAACAAGTCACTCATACAAGCAGACTAGGACATGGACTATGAAAGTCGGACATCACGTGTCTCCATCATATGAATGAATTGTTAAATAAAAAAAAGCGTGTTATCCTTCCGAGAATCACGTTGTTGTGACACAATCTCGAGCAGAAATTGAGCTACATGCTATTTTTAATAAAACTGCAGAACGGTTAGTTAGAAGCTCAGAGAGAAGTTGTCACAAGCGTGCTCCACAGTTCCTCGTTTACTCTTATAAGTAAATGGGTGGTCTATCATCTCATAGTGGTTATAAACAGAGATTTGACAATAGCGAAGACACTGATGAGTTCCTTTTCGTTTTTTCATTTGTTTCTCTTAGGTTAATCGACGAAGGTAACAACATTATCTGGCAAAATCCTCATCCATCGTCGATGTTTTGCCGTTCAATTAAATTCATTTTTGCCAAAGAAACTACGGAATTAACAAAAATCGAGACTAATAAAGTTTTGGAACAAATAAACAACTTGGAGCCTACATCTTGTGATCTTGGTGGTTCTTTTTATATTTATTATTTGATTTGAATTGACTATTATTTTTTATAAATATGTCAGTTAATAATTTTTGTATAAATATGTCAGTTTGTAATTTTTGTATAATATATGTCAGTTAATAATTTTTGTATACATACATAACGTCACGCCTTTTATGCCCGAAGGGGTAGGCAGAGGTGTATTTCTACACCCACTTTTCGCCAGATATACTTTAGTCCCACGTAATAAGGTGCGAGCCTATTGCCGTACCGGGCACATTTCCAAACTCCGTGCTGCTACTGAGAATTTCGTGACAGAAAAACCCAATAACACTGCCCGACCCAGGAATCGAACCCGGGACCTCCCGATCCCACGCGCACATTTATGCCGCGAGACCAACGAGGCAGTCGTATGGGGTTTGATGTCGAGTTTTCCGTCTCTACGCAAAGATGGTATTTGCATCTTGTTATTCCTTAGTCACCTCTTACGACACCCACGGGAAGATAGGGGGTGGTGACACTTGTATTCTATGCCTTCAACCACACGGCATAATTTATTTAATAATATAGTATTATATATTATAATGACTGAAAATATGTTTTTGTCCACCTGGCTTGTTCTACGCCGAACACTGTGCAGTCCGGCGAAACTATAAAACATAAAAATGCGGTTTGGCAAAAAACATGCCTGATGAGCATTTTCTGATGGGAGATTATTTGAAGATCTCGAACATCTGATGCGGAGAGCCCAGCTAGCTAAAACATATACAGCCATGACGTGTCAGATAAAGTTATTCAGTCTGATGAGCATTTTCTGTTGCCTTATAAAAATCAGAGATCTGAAACATCTGATGAGGAATTATAAGATCCCATCTGCACTATACTATAATTACGAGTATACAATATACAGACTCGACGGCTTAGCAGAAGTTGTCCAATATTAAGAGGATTTCTTGTTGAGAGATCTATATTCATAATTCTTCGAGCAATTAAAGACCCGAGGAAGGACATAGTTTTTATCGCGATAACCGACATCCACGCGGGTGGAGCCGTGAGCGACAGCTAGTATTGACATAATATGTATTTTGTATGGATCTTTTGTCAAATATGCCTCTCTAATCTCCAAATACATGGATATATTGTATACATAATATAAGAGAGACAGAAACTTATATTAAGAGAGACTTGAGTTCGAAACCATAGCGTTTTTTTTTATTTTGTGGTTATTGTGTGCTGCAATGTGAGTACGTTAATCCGTTGGTTCCTGCTGTCATAAAGATCTTTGACCGTCGTTGTAAGGAGTAAGTAGCGGCAGTAGCTTGAAATATCCTGATTCTGGTCAAAACCATATTATCATTTTAAGTTGCGGAGGTCAGATGACATATGAAATAGGTACTTAATCGAGTCGTATATACAATCGGGATAACTAGAATAAGTAACTTTAATACTCAACTTTTCTATTCTTCAATCAGATGATTCTATTGTTCAATGATAGCAAATAATGAAGAGTTTTGTTGTTTAGTCCAATGAATAACAAAAACGGCTTAAGTTACTAATCTTTTACCAGAATATACAATATTAACACAGTAATAGATTCGCAATTAGCCTATTAACAATTTCACATGAGGCTACGAATACGTTGGTTCTACTATTTCACTAATTCTGTTCTTATATTATGAACACGACTTCATGGCCATTGCATCAGTATATCCGAGTGAAATTATTCTCATACATCCACTCGGGCGGAGCCACGTGTGACAGCTAGTTCATAATATTATATTTATAATATATAATTTATAATAAGACGTAATTTTTACAATATGTGACGCGGAGTAGTGACTTGGAGTTCATTTCAGATATAGTCATGTATATCTCAAAGCATATTGGTTCTACCATCCATGTGGTACACATTATTTGCATTAAATTGTGAATCAAAACCATTCTCAAGTCCTCTTGAACACACACAAAAAATTTCATCATAATCGGTCCAGTCGTTTAGGGGGAGTTCAGTGACATACACACGAACACAAGAAATATGTATAATATATATAATAATAAATAAAATAATTTAATAAAGATAAAGATGTACCTAATTAAAAGTTAAATTCCCAAAAATAATTGCCTTTGGCAACATTAATTAAGACTTCTGATTTTACGGTGTTGTTACATAAGATAAATTGTTAGTCGTGTATGGTCGTAAAACAAAATTCCATATAAATTACATTACATTTAATAATAAGAAGATTTTGTTAATTTTATTGCAGGATTAATTTCACGTTGCAAATAAAACAATTAAATAAATAATCAAAATAATTCATGACTAATTATATTACAAAAAAATATATAAAAATTGTCAACACTCATGTATTTTAAATCTGGTATTCTGGTTTGCCATCTCCGTCGTGTCAAAAATGTCAAAATGAATGCGTATACTTCATCTCTTTCTTTCCGAGTAGTTAAAAAGAGAGAGAAATAGAGGGCGTGGCCTATGTGCGTATGTGTGCAGATGATCGGAAATGGCCTGCCCGCCGTGCCATTTCGAGAGCTCGTACTGCGGATCAGTCGAAATGGAGTGAAGCACATCGAGCTGTCCATTCTCTACAACGGATAAGTCGTTGGAAAACTCGTACTAGACCCTCTGGTGCGTCTAGAACAGGAGTATTTTGCACATTTTTCGTCAAGAGAGTCTACGCCGCCTTTTGAAGAATTGTAAAAAGAAATTATTTCTGGAATGTTGCTTTCCGTATCTGTTGCTGGTTCATGATGCATGGTAGATACCAAAATAACAGTCTTATTTTTTTTTGGTACATATGATAGCAAAGTTGTATCTTTGGTAAATCCGTACAAAGTTGATTTCACCGAGCGATTCTTCTCAAGGAATTCTGGAGGAATTTCTTTCTTATTTTTTTTTACGGTACCTACATACACACATCAACAAAGTCTAGGGATATTTTATATTTCATCAAATATCTAAAAATCTATGAAGAATTTTCTGATACAGTAAATAGAAGAATCATAGATTATTTTAAGGTCTTTAATAAAAATAAAAAACATTTCGTGTTTTTTTTTGTTTTAAATAAAAAAAATATTTTTTTTAATCATCATGGAAAATTAGTATGATAACAACAAACATTTCTTCTTAAAAAACTATTAATTTTAATAAAAATGGAAAAAATCTTGTAAAATCTAATCATTAATAATCAGTGTTGCCACCTCTTACATTGATTACACATCGACATCGATTGTTAATACTTAAAATTAAATTGTCAATGTCTTGCTGCGGTATGAGGTCCCATGTCCTTTGCAAGTGTTCGTAAAGTTGTTGTTCAGTCGTCAAATTTGGTGGAAAATCTCTCAAAGCTTTTCGTTGTAACATGTCCCAGGCATGCTCGATAGGATTTAAGTCGGGTGACTGTGCAGGCCAATCCAAAACTTGAATATCGTGCTCTCGGAGAGCGGTCGATACCAGCCGCGCCGTATGGCAAGGAGCATTATCGTGCATGAGAAGAAATTCATGGCCTATTTGAGTTCTGTGTGGGACAATATCGGGCTCTACTACCTCCTCGTGGTATTTTTGTGCAGTCATGCTGCCTTGGATCCAAACGAGTTGGGTTCGTCCGCCAAGACGAATTCCTGCCCACACCATGATTGTCCCGCCTTGGTATGGGTGGACCTCCTGAGGGTGCCGTAGACGGCTAAATCTCCCTGGAGCTCTCCAAACGCGTGTTCTTCGTGAATCCGGGTGAAACCCAAACCGGGACTCATCGGTGAACAGCACCAAAGACCATTGTTCGTCACTCCATGGTAAATGCTCCCGAGCCCACGAAAGCCGCCGACCGCGATTGCCACGTCGCAATACTGGAACACGCAATGGTCTTCGAGCATGAAGATCAACTTCATGTAACCTTCTTCGCACGGTTTGGTCGCTTACCAGCAGCTGGTGGTCCTCCTGGAGCCTTTGCACTAGTTGCAGCGCTGTGATATTGGGTTGTCTTCTGGCGGTCATTTGGAGAAATCGATCCTGTCTCTGCGTAGTAACACGATATCTACCTGTGTGCTGTTCGGCCACATCTCCAGTACTGCGATAACGTGACCACAACCTTGATATCACATTTTGACTGGTATGTAGGGCCTCAGCAACGACGCGTTGAATTGCACCATTTTCTAACATGCCCACGGCTCGTAACATTTCATCTCGACTCAAATGACGACGTGACATGACTTTTAAAGTTCGTACGTCACGTTA
This sequence comes from Euclidia mi, assembly GCA_944739405.2. NCBI lineage: Eukaryota > Metazoa > Arthropoda > Insecta > Lepidoptera > Erebidae > Euclidia > Euclidia mi. Next base: position 116,346,596 of record OX123184.2, read on the forward strand.
AATTAAAAAAGAAAAACAATTAAAAACCCTTTTCATTCATAATTATAATAAAACAGTTTTAACTTTCTTTAATGTAACGAATTACTAGCAAATTTGCCGCCATATTTTGTTTATTATTTTGTTTTTTTTCTTTCCATGTTCAAATTTTGAAAATAGAATAAAAGAGGTTTTAATCTGTATATAAACTTTTTGTGGAAACTAACAAGGTTCTAAACTATAAACTCGTAAATAATTTAGGATTAAGATATCCCTAGACTTTGTTGATGTGTGTATGTAAGTCCAACCTTTCGCAGTTCGTCGCAGAGCTCAATAGATGAAAAATAGTTATCGGCTGTAATGTTACGATTGGTGTTCTGTATTGGCTTAGACAGACGTAAAACACATTGAGATGGTAAAAGCAATTTCTTTTCAGTTTCAGAAAGGCCTACGCTGTCACTATTTCTTCCAGTGTACAAGTAAGCGTTATATAAATATCCTGTTCTTCCGTCTGTCAAACATTTTATCTCTAAGCCATATTTACATGGCTTATTTGGCATGTATTTTTCCACCGACACCTCCCCCTAAAAGCTTCTAACATTTCGTCAACTGTTGTGTTATCTCCGAGTCTATATTATTTTTGACAGTTACAAACAAATTCAGATATAGCAGCAGCAACATCGGTCACTTTTCTATCCTCTCTGGTGGAAAAATCATCAAAACGAAGACTAATCAAAATGAACTTGAATCTTTCTTTAGACATTACCGCTCTGAAAATATCGCGGCCAGTGCCGTTAGTTGCGAATAAAGCATTCAGATCTTCGTTATTTGATTTAAAAGCTGCACTGTAAACTAACAATCCCAAAAAAGCGTCGAATTCAATCTGGTCTAGATCTTTCAATTCGGGCTTATTTACTCTTTTATACTTTTGTCTCAACGACTCCATTCGCTCATTTGTGTGAAGTATAATTTTGTTTTTTATGTTTTGAGTCAAAAACAATGTAAATAAACTTACTGGGTCACTCTCGACTGGAACATTGATATTCGCCATAGGTACTACTAAATTATGAGCAGGTATGCGGCGATTCCTTGACGGAGGCTCTGCTGACCATTTCATACATCTACGTTTCCTGTAATAAAATCTCCTTGTAGATGATTCTTGGGATGTAGAAGGTTCTTGCGGTTCCTACTCCTGAACTATTTCTTCTGCCTGTACTTCACTCGACTCCATTGGAGCATCATATTCTTCATCCGATGATGAGTCATAATTAGACTCTGGAGCCAATAACTCATGAATATCAGCTGTAGATTCATCAGATTCCGAAAAAGTCAGATTTTCCATAATAAAATTCTCAAAATGTTGACTAGTTACATTGAGTCGGGGTCGTTTATTTGGCCTCGAACTTTCGGCAACCGGCAAGCGATCATCAGATGACATTTTAATGCCTTTTTAGCCCTAAAACAAAAATCAAAGTAAATAGTAAAAAGTTACATTAATACTGATGTTGGGTCTCACAGACCTTAAGGAGTCAATATTTACCTGTTAGAGATGCACGTCCGTTCACTCCCGCCGCGCGCGCGTCACTGCGTCCTAGGAAGGTACCGAGAGGGGCAAGTTTGTGCGCGAACGCCATGAAAAGTTATAGCCAATTTAAGCAAGTGCTTGGGTCTGACAGACGTACGTCAGTGGTTAAGGGTTAAGCAATACAACATTAATCCTTATCCGATTAAGTACCTTAAATACATTGAACATGTAATATAGATCAATAGAGCCCTTTACAGCATGTAGTTAAAATGAATATTTTCAAAGATATTAGAGATTTAAAATGCAGGAACATAGCGGTTGCGGCGGGGCTGGAGGCCGGCGGCACGTGCCTATAAACATTGCACCCGTGTGCAGCCGGGGCGGGTCGCTAGTTTCACGATATAATTGATTCTTATCCTCACATACAAATGGATTAAAAATTGCAATGGAAAGCAATCACGTGGTGCTGAAAATTTAATTTGAAATCGATGGAATCTCAAGTTTCCATTATCACTACTGTACGATGCCGACAAACAACCGTAGACTGCACATGTAGAACGCATCATTAAAAAACTGTCGCATCTGCATAAATAATATTAGCGATAGCGCGATAGCCACACTTGCATCTTCGTACCGACGCGTAGTGTAGGTCGGGCGGACGGGCCGCCAGCGAAAAAGTGGCGGGGGGACGCCGCTCTGCCCCGCACCACACCTCATCATTGGCCTGTCTAGACGGCCGAGTTGCTTCACTATTAGACTTTATTACACTATGCCGATACCCTCTGCATGGCAGTCTGTTGGTATATCCACTCGGCTATCGCCGCCTTTGGTTAAAAATTAAAGCATTCTGCATCTTGGTAAATATGCAGAATGCTTTAATAAAAAAATGAACCAAGTCTACATAACTTTTTTTATTTGGATTTAAAATACATTTCCCACGTGTAACTTTGGAAAATGGCTTTGTTCCAAAACAGTGTGCATTTTTCCAACAAATCTTGACAAAGTTGCCTGTCACAATCAACCTCTATTATAGTGATATTTTTAGATTTTTCATAATCACTATGAGAACACAAAATAGAGCTTTTGCTTTGTTAGAAAAATGCATCTGTAGTTGCACCTGTGCCATGTATTTGGAAGGCACAGTATTTCTTGAGCTGATGTATTGACTCATGGCCACTCCAGATTTCAGATGTTGGACATCTTATTTCGATGCTGTAAATACCACTTGCTCCATCCAGAGAAGCACCCATGATGGGATAGGCAGCATTTAACTTTAAGCCACATTTATTTATTTTATTGTTCCTTATTTTTCCACTTCCTTCAGAACTTAACTTACTAGGAATCTCCCTCTTTTCATAGCCTCTGTGTCTCTGAGTTTAGCACCAAATATGTTTTAAGTTAAACAACCATCAATAACACTGCAATGTGCAGCCTCATATGCCTTTGAGGCTGTGATTCTGCCGTATCTTAATTCATGCCACAATGGACAGTCGTTTTGTTATTGTGTTTTTAATTCAGCCTCTTCACATGCATCTGTAGTCATTATTGGCCTTATTACAAAAGACGGTTTAAGGCTAATACCAAGCTTAAAGCAGCAAAAACGATATCTTAGACCACAATGTTATTACAAAATGAGGTTTATCGCTAAGCTATGGATCACTCTATGATAAAAACCTAAACCATCGCGACGCCTAGGTCCCGGTTTAGGGTAATAAACTAGGGTTTATTACGATAAACCATTGTTTCTACTTTCACTAATGTCAAATAGACAGATGAAATACTTTGTTTATATTGTTACTGTTTTCAGTGAAAAGTGCTAAAATGGACGTAAATATTATTGACTCAGTCGATACCGAAGATATCGAAGATTTGGAGCTATTGGAGATGCCACGCCGACCCAACAAACAGCGTATACGCATAAACCCCTTCGTCGAATTATCCGACGAAGAATTTAGGCAAAAGTACCGATTTTCAGAAACTTTTGCATTGAAAATTGTCGACATACTGAGAGAACGGATAACTAATAACCCTCGGGGATGTCCGTTGTCCCCTGAAATGCAAGTGGTTTGTGCTTTACGGAGCTGGGCGCGACATGAAGTAAGTATAAGTATTTGTATACCTTGTGATTGTAGAATATTATTGAAGCTTATAAATAAGTAATGCCTTAATCAATTGTTTTATTTTGATTTGCATGGAGTTTCTCAGCCGTTCATAAGCAAAACCTGCAAGAAGGTAGCAGAAGCAATTGCCCAGTTAGCACCAAGATTTATCAAAATGCCAGCTACGCTGACAGATCAAGAGAATTCGATGCGAAAGTTCCGCAGTATTGCGAATTTTCCTACAGTCATTGGTGCAATTGACTGTACCCATATACACAAAAAACTGAATACTGACGGAGCTCAGTTGTTTGTAAACATAAAAGGATGTGCATCAATAAACGTGCAGGCATCACATCTTTTGGTCACAGCGCGACACAGGACCACTGCTTTCCGAGGTAGTTTCAGATACGCCGCCACCCATTGTTGGAATGACCTTCCGCCCCCCATGCGCAACCTGAAAACATTACACGCATTTCGCAATAAGTTTAAGTTATTTTTAATAAACAAACAAAAGTCACTGTTATGAACTTAAATACTTACTTTTAGAATAAGTAGTACGTCAACATCACTTACGTGTCTACTGACGAAAGATATTGAACTTATTGTGATATTATAATGTATATAATTTGTTACTATATAATTGCGTATGCGCAGCGATTTTATTATATTGGTAAAAGTAACTGTGCTCCGGACTCTGTTAGACGCTTGCTTGACAAGACAATTGACATTCATGACAGATGGAATCTTTCAATCTTGGGCCTATATTGAAACGTCAGTCTGTCAAGTACAAGTAGCGTTCGGAAACAAATTACTCTTTGCTATTTTTAATTTTTATTTTTATTTTGATGTAACGGAGGCATGTATTGTGTATTGTATATAATAATATATATATTATAAAACTTATTAATAATATGTACACTATATACGTATATATTTGTATATAATTTTGTGTGTATATATATATTAATTTGTCGTTATTATATTTTATTTATTTATAGGTAAATATTTATAGGTAAATTTAATTATAATTGCATATAGGCCTGCGAGAATACCAGCGTTGTAGTTTTATAACTGCAACAATAGCTGACGCAGTTGCCTAATTTGTTCTCCACATACCGCCTTCTGTAAATTTAAGTAAGAAAATGTATTTTAAGTTTTGGAGAAGCAAATAAAATATTTTTTGTTTTGTTTGTTTGTATTATGTATATATTTGACGGCGCATTACCAGCGCCTCTTTATTATTTCACGTCGGAACGGAAATTGCAGATGTCATGAAACGTCATCACGTCATTAGTACAGTTTTTAAACGAATCGAAGTGCTCCCGGCCGGTTGTGACGAAACGAATTGCGGTCCAGTGGCGGGGGGCACTGACGGTGTTCATATGGACTTGTCTGGCGGACTGCGGGACATTCAGTCGGGTCGCCTGGTTGACGGTACACCATGAATCCGTCTTCGGTTCGTTAAAAGACTTGCAAGTGAAAAGTGTTAGAATATAATTGTTAAAATAATGCCTTTCGTGTTTTCAAGTAGATAGTGTATTTTAGTTTGTGTGTATTCAATGCACAATAACCCAGCTGCGCCCACTTAGTAGGAACTCTGAACACTCTGAAGTGATTATATCGGCCAAAAATCTACTTACCCGCCTACATATTGATTAAGTATTAGTAGTTAGGAAAGGTTAGAAGTTCCCTAAACAGAAGAGCATGCATGAGGAATTTGATGATGGGAGTGAATGAAGCAAGAGAGATATGGCAGGATCATTCCAATAAGCGTTCCATAGTCTCTGCCTACCCCTGTGGGAAACAGGCATGAGTCTAAGTATATATTTCATAACAAACTAAACTGTGGACAAAATAAGATACGTGGTAAAAGAAATGTCAGAGGCTACCTAGTTGCTTAAATGTAAACAAATTTTTCAAGACATCAATCTCGCTTTTCTACTTAGATAATAAGCGATGTTTATAGTAATAATTATTGTATGTAATAAATGGCTAAAAACAAATTTATCATGGTTATAGGTGGTTTGCGATGCAGATTTCAAAATTATGGACATTGTTACTCGCTGGCGTGGTAGTGTTCATGACTTTAGATTTTTTAGACAAAGCCGATTGAAACAGCTGTTCGAAGCAGGTGCATTCATCGGCAAATTATTAGGAGACAGTGGCTACCCATGTACTCCTTACTTATTTACACCAGTATTAAATCCAGCAACACCTCAAGAGGAACAGTACAATAGCGCTCACATTCGTACCAGAAATACAGTGGAGAGGTGCTTTGGTTTGTGGAAGCAAAGGTTCCGTTGCTTGTTAAGAGGAATGTTTTGTGACATTGTAACAGCCAAAACAACCATAGTAGCATGTGCGGTATTACACAACATTGCTATAGACATGAAAGAAGAAATATTTCCTGATGAGCTTGACAGAACTGATAACAGTTATTCTCAAGCAATAGTCGCTCATGTGGAGAATAATGTGCATGGAAGTATATGGAGAAGGCAGTTTATACAAACACACTTTTCATTAATTATATTTTCTTTTAATAAATCTCTTGTTGTATGTCACATTTGTTTTATATTTCTCTTCCCAATACTATAATCACATACTTCATACTTTTCATAAGAGAGTATTTGCACAATCAAACTTCATTATTCAATAAAATTTTGTGATGTTGACACAACACATGGACAATAATACGAGGGTCAAACTGAAAGTTCTTAGAAAATCAAAAACTGATTACATTAGCCAGTTATTAGTTTTATTATATCTTTTCAAAATATTGTCCATTGACGTCAATACACCGCTGCATGCGATGGAACCACTGGGAAAAGCACTTTGCCCACTCGTCCTTAGGGGTCTCTTCAATGGCATCGCGATACGCAGCCACCGCTTCTTCAGCATTCATAAACCGCTTTCCTTTAAGTTTTTCTTTAATTTTTGGAAATAAATAAAAATCACAAGGCGCGAGGTCGGGGCTATACGGCGGGTGACCCAGTAATTCAACGTTTGATGTCGCCAAATAGTCGATCGTTCGCTTGGCGGTGTGCGACGAGGCGTTGTCGTGGTGAAGGAGGATCCTACTGCGAGGTCGTTTCTCTCGAACTTTTTCCAAGACAAGTGGCAAACAATTGGTAGTGTACCATTCTGCAGAAACTGTTTTTTGATCCTCTAACACAATTGTTGCGAAATGACCTATCCTTCCAAAGAACGAGGCCACCATTTTTTTTCCCGCACTTCGATCTCTCTTCACTTTAGTTGGCAACTCCTCGAAAGGAAACACCCACTGAGCAGACTGTCTTTTGGTTTCAGGATCATAACAGTAAATCCAGCTTTCGTCACCTGTTAGTATGTCGAACACAGCATTTGAGTCACCTCCGTTAAATCTTTCAATCATTTTACGGCACCACCATCCACACGATGGAGTTTTTGAGCCTTAGTCAAATTATGAGGTATACACCGGGCGCAAAGCTTCCTGACCGCTAAATGTTCGTGGAGGATTTTGTGCACTTGACTCATACCGATGCCTAAGCTTGTCCGAATCTGCTGATAGGTCACTCTTTTGTCAGTCTCTATCATACGCCGCACAACACAGATGTTATTTTCAGTCGTCGCCGTAGAAGGCCGTCCCTCACGTACATCATCAGTGCGATTAGTGCGACCACGTTTAAACTCATTAAACCAGTTGTAAACAGTCGCACGAGATGGGGCTTCATCGTGAAAGGCCAATCGTAGTCTATCATAACTTTCTTGTTGACTTAAATGACATCGAAAGTCATAAAAAATCATTGCACGAAAATTTTCTCGTGTTAAATTCATGTTGACGTGACACAGACAATTTTCAATTTGCCGCCAAATCGTAAAACAAATGACAAATGAATGAAATATATACTCAGTTATATTGGCAAAGAGTTCTATTTTCAAATTTTAGAATATTTTTTTTATTATATTGTTTATAAGTGGCCAGTTCTAAGAACTTTCAGTTTGACCCTCGTAATAATCAAACTTGTTTCCAGCTTAACAAATTACATAGATTGGAAATTATTCTGGTTGTAGCCATTATACCTGTGAAAAAGAAATATAATTAGAAAGCTATTTATTTTTTATAAATTTTATGATCCACTGAAAAAATTACAGCCTTTATGTAGCCTTATAAAGCTTTCAGTCTTTCAGTGAGTCTCATTAAAATTGGTTGCAAACAGACAGAGATGAAAATTAAATAAAAAACATATTTGTTATTGTTGTGACCATGTAAGTGCTTATGCTCATTTGAAAATTTCATACACTTCCATTTTAACTATCCTCCTCCTCCTCGCGTCGTATTCCTCATTACTGAGGGTCGTGAGTCCCCCGCTGAATCAATTTTTCAGTGACTATCTCCCTCCATCTGTTCCGGTCTTTTGCTTCGTGGAGGGCTTTGTGGAGTTCGGTGTTCAGTGACGATCGGATTTGGTCCGACCATCTTATTGGACTGCGGCCTCTAGGTCTTTTGCCGTTAACTTTGCCTGTCACCATCAGCTGTTCGATGTTATGACCGTCTTTGCGGGCAATATGTCCGAAAAATTCCAGTATTCTGCGAAGACAGATGGTGGATAGTCTTGTTTTTATGTTAAGATCTCGCAGAATAGACGCATTGGTGCGGAAGGCAGTCCAAGGGATCTGTAGCATTTTTCGCCAACACCACATTTCAAAAGCGTCGATGCGGTCTCTATCAGCTTTTTGCAGAACCCATGTTTCAGAGCCATAGCTGAATATGGAGAACACCAACGTCTGGACAAGTTTCTTTTTTGTGTTCCGCGAGATATTCCGGTCTCTCCATATTTTCGCCAGTTGAGCCATGGCATTTTTGGCCATGCCTATTCGCCTTCTTATTTCCTTTTCGCATGACCCATTATTACTGATGTTGGCCCCCAGGTAAATAAAGTCGTCCACAAGGTCCAGGCTGAGAGCTCCCGTTAACTCCAGTTTGTTGGCACGGTCTATTACCATTAGTTTGGTTTTGTCTTGGTTTATCTTGAGACCCAGCTGTAAACTTGTGTTCTCGATACGGGCTAGGAGGTCCACCATTTCGGCCTCACTTGCTGCGACTAGTGTGGTGTCGTCTGCGTAGCGGAGATTAGTTATTTTAGTCCCACCAATTGTGACTCCACCTTCCCAGTCCTCGCACGCACGTCGAATGGTGAAACATCATTCGACGTGCGTGCGAGAATGGGAGATAAAATGCATCCCTGTCTAACTCCTTTGGCAAAACTAAAAGGCACTGATACACAGCCCTCTATTTTGACGATACCTTGGCTGTTCAGGTATAGCGAGCGGATAAGCGCGACAAGGTGTGGAGGTACTCCCAGTTCTTTCAGCACGTTCCAGAGATCGGACCATACGACACAGTCAAAAGCTTTGCTATAGTCAATGAAGCATAGAATGGTGGGTGCGTTGAATTCGTAGGCTTTTTCGATCAGATGACGGATGTTCAGAATTTGCTCTCGAGTGCCCTTGCCTTTAACAAAGCCCGCCTGCTCCTGCGGGATTTGCCAATCCAGAAAGTGTCGAATTCTGTTGTTGATAATATGGAGCATTATTTTACTAGCATGGGATATAAGCGCTAAAGTTCTGTGATTACTACATTTGGTGGTGGACCCCTTTTTATGTAGTGGAAGTATAATGGATTTTGTCCAGTCAGAGGGCCATACACCAGTGCGCCAGATGTTGTTACAAATCTTGTGTAGAGCGTCTATACCTAGAGGACCCATTGCTCTCAAAATCTCCGCAGAGAGTTGATCTGGTCCGGGTGCCTTTTTTAACTTGAGCGTATGTATGGCGGCTGTGATCTCCGACCGAAGAATGGGCGGTTCCAGTGCCATTTCGTTCCACGAATTTGAGTCTTGGGGTGGTCTGCGCTCATGCGGATTATCGTATAGCTCCTTGCAATACCTTCGCCATCTATCTGCAACTGCCTCTAAATCTTGTATAGGAGTGCCATCTTCATCCTCAATCAGCCATGATCTAGGTTTAAACTGTCTAGAGAGAAGTTTCACTTTCTTGAAAAGGTCCGAGCTCTGCATTTTGTGTGCATGCTCCTCAATCTCTTGACAGATGCGTACAACGAAGTTGTCTTTATCGTACCGGCATTGTCTCTGAATCACTCTACAGTATTCTGCGTACTTCTCTCTATCAATTTGGCTCAATAGACCTCGGGACTTAAGCTCCTTCCTTAGTTGTATTAATTTCCAGGTGTCATTGGAAAGCCACATTTGTTTACAATTGTCTGGAGAAACCATAGGTATGTCCCTAATTGACTTATTGATGCGTTCTTTTAGGTGCTCCCACTGTTCCTCCGGGTTCGCACTTGCAGGTAATGGATCACTCGCTATAGCAGTGTCAAGTGCGGATTGGAATTGCTGTTGTTCTGTTGGCGCTAAGTTGCGTGGTTGAGGTTTAGCACATTTTTTCCTGATTGATTTTAGACGCAAGGCGAAATTAGCAACCAAAAGACAATGGTCAGAGCCACAATCAGCCCCAGGAAAGGTTTTGACCTTTGTGACTGAAGTTCTCCAGCGGCTATTGATTAGTATGTAATCAATTTGGTTGCGACATCGATCGCCAGGCGACACCCAGGTGTAGAGACGTCTAGGATGCTGCTGGAAACAGGTGTTCAGTATTGTTAATTTTTTGTCGATACAGAACTCAAGTAGTCGGGTACCCCTATCATTTCTGGCGCCGAGACCATATTTTCCAACTGTGTCCCTAATATGTTCGTCGTCTAATGTGCTACCTATCTTTGCGTTCCAATCACCTAACACCATTGATATATCCCGGTTAGGAATTTTGGAGAGTACTGCTTCAAGCTCTGCATAGAATTCATCACACTTTCCCTCCTCCGAAGTGGATGTGGGGGCGTATACCACGACTATGTGCAGTATGCAGGGGCGTGTGTTGAGTTTCAAGGACATAATCCTGTCTGAGACTGGATTATATCCTACCACAAAGTTATTTAAATGACGAGGAAGCCATATGCCAACTCCATTTTTACTGGAGTCTGTAGGGCCTGAGAAGTATAAGGTGTTGTCATTAGTGGTTCTGAGATGCCCTTGTCCTCTCATATGCGTCTCGGTCATTCCAAGCAAGGTTAATTCATGCGATTCGGCCTCTCTCTCCACAATGTCCAGCTTGCCTGGACACAGTAATCCACGGACGTTCCAGGTGCCAATACGTCGATGATCTCTAACTGAGATCCTGCTTTTGTCACCAGTAGCAATACCACCTGCTAGGACCTGGTGACCCTTTCTAGCAGAGGCTTCGGTCGCCAATTTCACACCGTCCGGGCCGGTAACCGAACGGCGCCGGTGGTTAGTCGGATCGTCCAACGAAATAGCACTATCCGTCTTCATATCCATTCACTTGGTTTCTTGGACAGGTACATCGTGGTGGGCGCCCAGATCCTTCCACGGCAGTCTTTTTGAGGGGATTTCATTCCTCATGGTCACTGAAGGCCATTCTCTACATCGTGGGTGTATAGAGGGGTCGGGATAGTTTACCGCCGCCCGATGCTCGGCGTTGCTGTTTTACGGTAGGTTATTCAGCTCTCCTCTTCCAACCCTCCTCCTTTTGCATCCGGGCTTGGGACCGGCAATGGCGGAGTTATTTTAACTATATGTATAGATATTTACATATGGGTTTACTTTTTAGAGTAACAGTATGATGCACCCGAAAATCTATTATCAAAACTAATTTCAGTATGTTGAAATACCATTCATATTAAGTAGAGAAAAGGAAACTTATTTCTGTGATAAATCATGCATAATATTTTAAACAAAAGTATCAATTAGGTACTTACATTTTTATTATAATTATGTTAGTTTTGATTTATTCAAATCATTTATTTAAATCAATAATCAGTCCAGAAATACATGTTTAATTCATTCTTATTTTGTAGTAATTCTATCTCAGTTTGTAATTTTTTAAATTTTAATTTCGCAATTTCCATATTTAGTGCATGCTCAGCCTCTAGCATTGCTAATTGCCTGTTTTTAAATATACCATTGCTCTCTAAAAAAAATCCTGAGCTGTTTGTTTTCTGAAAAGTTCAAGTTATGCTATTAACATCAGCCAACTATGAGAAGTGCTAGTGCTAGTATCTTGACATTTAATATTCACTTACGTTTTTATAAGTTCTTTTTCTTTAAATGTATTTTGTGTCTTTGTAGCAGAGGCTACTTTGTTACTATCTGAGGTATCTGTAAAATAATATGTTGATTAAAAGATCTATAATTTATTAATTCTTTGTTATGTTCAACATATTAAATCATGTTAATCATAACAAAGAATAGGTAATATATTATATAAACGAGTCACCTTGGTGATCTAAAATCTGACGATTGTTGCTGAGCTGAGCATGTAAGACTGGTACCGTGCTTGATTCAGGAGTCACAGCAACAACTTCTTCTCCAGAAGATTGTATTTCAGCCTAAACGAGACATTTAATACTAAAGCCCCTGTAAAACACCAAGTTTGCTGTTTGCAGGGCGCATTATGACCGAGTCTTACATTCATTGCCTATATTGTTTATAATAAAGGTGAGTGTAATAAGTAGACATATGCTTACTAGTAGTGGTACTGCATCACTATCATAATGATTATATTCCACAATAAAATCATGTGGCGCGATTGCTATAATCGCCTGATCTTCGACAGAAGGTGACTTGGGCTTTTCACCACCACCTGTCTTCATGACCGCCTGTCTGTGCGACGAAACGTTTGCCTTGGCAGCGAGCTTCATTCGCTTCCAAGCAAATTTCAACTCCGAATCGGTTCGGTTTTTACCCGTGAGTTCATTATGCCTAAAAATATGCCAGATCTTTTATTCAACTATATATTAAACATTTACAATGAAGGCTAAGTAAATCTGTAGGTACCTACTTCATAACGACAATTTTCCACTCCTTAACTTTTCTTAAATTGCTAGACGCCTTCATGCTCTTATCTTCTGAAATATTACCTAAAACATGTGAAATTAAAGTTAAACAAAAAATTTGGCTTTGAAGTGATACACAATACATAGGTATAGCTTACTTTTTCCTCTGAACTCCAATTTTCAGCCCTTTTTTTCTTTTGTTCTTCCATCGTAGCAACCAAGCTAGACAACAAAATATTTAAACAGAAGTTTCACGTCTAGCGTCTTAGCAAAGTTTGTAAAGTTGTAAACTAAACTTATACGTAGCGCAAGTACTTCTATCTTCTACTTTCGTATTATAGCGCGAGAGTGAACTCCGTTTCGTTATGCGCTCTTAGCTGTTGTTCTGGTGACATTATAAAATATAAGCCTCGAAAGAGAAATTGTTACCAAGAGAGTAGTGAATGTAAAGTTTATTAATATTTATTGTAAATTAACAAATTTCTAGCGCTTTTGTAACTTTTATATAAATCTTAATCATTATCAATTAAAGTAAACATAATGTTTTATAAAAATACAGAACGTAAAGAGTGAATGATGTCATGATGAACGAATAAGAATTGTTTTTATCTGTGGTTGATATTTTGAGCTTGGTTTCTAACGCAATATTATAAAAGCCGAGGCTGAAATATGTTTTGTAATAAAAACAAGTTTACACCGTTGCTCAGCTATGAGACTTGGCCTTTATAGTTCTGGTTCAAGCTAAGGTTTATTCAGTTTTTTGTAATAAGGCCGTATGAGTCTGCAATGCTCAATAAAATCAATAGGTTTGGCAGTTTTGCTTGATATCATTAAATTATGTATTGACGACTTTTTCACAATGTTTGGCTCGTAGAATGTCATCAAGTGATTATTTGTGTCACCAAGTGACTTACAATGTTTTCTTACTACTAATAGGAAATTTTCTGTATTTAAAGATTTTTGCACAGTGTTCTGCTTAGGCGCTCTGCAAATTCCTTTTGCTTTCATAAATTTCAAGCTGGTACCAATAGAAGATAAGTTATCTTCTATTGGTACCAGCTTGAAATTTATGTTTTTAAAAAAATATCTTAGATAACTTGGATTTTGCCAATAACACTCTATACTGGTCTTTACAGGATCTTCACTACGACGGTGTAGCCATGCTAAAAAAGCAATAACATGCTTACATCCTCCTAAAAACAAAACAAATAGATTGTTATTTTACTTATTTTGTAATATATCAAAGCTTTCTTGGCTATACAGAAGTCTAACCATGACTCTAGCAGAATCTCATTAACTATTGCTATAACAACATAACATTTCTGTCGCACATTGTACTCTGATGTTATACGAGCTTTCACCAAATATGTCACCTTCGCGCTTTACTTGGACATAGCCTATAGCCGAATCGCCATAAGACTCTCGTTCAGATCTGTAATAAATAAGTAAGCGCATAAATTATATTGTTAAGTTCTCCATCAAGCATATTAATATATTGGCACATGATTGGAAGTCAGTTAATTCACAAATTACTTAGAAGTAAATATTGTAATAAGGATAGTTTTATTGCTTAGTAGTTTTATTAGAGTACTTTGTTTAGTACTATAAAGATAGTTATAATAATAATTGTGAACATTTGATAAATATAGGTTATGTTTGGGTAAGTGTTTAAGTGCCGAGTACAAATATGAATAAAAAGCTATGCATATATTGAAATATACTATAGCATTTTATATAATTACCTTGCAGCTTTCACTCCTTTGACCTCAGTAGACGTAAAATCTGGATTTGATGCAAAATATGCTGTCATCATGAATGCATCTATTTTCGGTAGATTGTCCGATTGTGCTTTGACAAAGCCACTTTCAGTCGTCATCCTGAATGATTTCTAATATCAGCAGATGTTCAAATTGCACTATCTAATGGCAAAAAACCACAGGAAGTCAAATAAAAACTATTTTTCTCAGTATAACACTTCTTGCACAGTACAAATAGCTGCTCCTGAGAATTTTCTAACGGAAAAACCCAATATCACTTTGCCCGACCCGGGAATCGAACCCGAGACCTCCCAATCCCACGCGCACATATTTGCCGCGAGACCAACGAGGCCGTGTCCTAAAATTTGTGGGATGAAAGGGGAAAGACATACAAGGTTCGTTCTAGACGTTCATTATCCGAAAACCACACATTTATAATCTTTAAAATTTTCATAAGCACACTCAACAGTCATAGTTTCTACTTCGTTCAAAACTTTAAAAGTAATTTATGGTGCAACATATCTGGGTTGTATGTGTTATGGTGCGCCTGCATGGGCTGATAGAGCTTCTATCGGTGCTGTACGACGTAAAATGCTACAAAGTCAACGTCTCGCGTTGATATTTTTGTGCAAGGCTTATAGGACAGTTAGTACTGAAACTTTGCCAGTACTGGCAGGTGTATTTCCAGTCAATCTTGAGGCACAAAGACGAGCAGCAATGTATTATTTGACACGAGATAACATGGATCTAAATTTTCTAGCTCCGCGCGACAGACATAAGATCGCTTGATTGTTGAACCATCAAGCCACATTCTATGACGATCTTCTTGATGAATGGCAATGTCGCTGGAACACATCAACTAAACGCCGTCACGTCTACCAGTTCTTCCCATGCGTCCGAGAGCGACTGGCGAGGAACTGGTTGGAGGTGGATCACTGTGTAGCCCAATTTCTTACAGGTCATGGTAACTTTACGAGCAAGTTGTATTCATTTAAACTAGTTGATTCACCGTTATGCCAATGTTCAATCAACATCTGGCAACAATTATTATCAATCTGCTCATCACATTCTATGGGAGTGTAGTCTTTGGCAAATCGAACGTAATATCATGCCCCGACGCAAACAGACGAGGTGAGATCTTGACTGAATACATCTTTTCAACAAATCTATCTGTAGTTAACAACGGTTCGGAGCCCACCTTTGTTAGCTCCAGATATCAAACCATAGTAGACATAACGCTAGCATCGGATGGGGCCGCGGAACTTGCCACAAACTGGCATGTGTCCGCTGAGCCATCCTTCGCAGACCACAGACGAATCTGCTATGAAATACGAGTGCAAGAGAACGTCCAACAACCTAGGCGCAACCCTCGCAGAACCAACATCGCGAAATACAAGACGTTTCTCGTATCACAGGTAGACAAATCCTATTTTAAGGACATGTCGACCAGCACTGACAACATAGAACATAACACCAACTTACTAACAGAATGTATACAAACAAGTTATCAGCAAGCCTGTGCACCCACACTCCCAAAGTCGTCTAGCAAAACCCAGTGGTGGGGAAGAGAACTAGAGGGACTCAGGCAAAACCTGAGGAAACTCTTTAACAGGGCTAAAAACACGAGAATGGAAGCAGACTGGCTCAAATACAAAGAAGCCCAGTCACACTACAAGAAACGCATAAGATTCCGCAGAGGCGAGTCCTGGCGGCGTTTCTGCAGCGGTATAAACACCACGAACGAAGCAGCCAGGGTGAAAAAGATCTTGTCTCAGGACAGCAACAAAACCCTTGGCGCCATTAAAAAGCAAGATGGAACCTACGCAACTACGGACGCTGAAATTAGCCAAGTGCTAATTGAAACTCACTTCCCAGGTTGTGAAGTAACCAATGACAGTCTATGGGACGAGTCAGACTACAGACCGCCGACCCAAACAGACTGGCTGGTAGCCGAAAATGTGGTCACCACAGACCGGCTGAAATGGGCAATAGACAGCTTCCAGGCATTCAAATCCGCAGGCCTGGATGAAATCATACCAGCATTCCTACAGTGGGGATGCACAAAGATTGTGCCGCACCTGCTCGACATCTACAGGGCCTCAATAGCGCACAGATACATACCTTGCAGGTGGAGGGAAGTTAAAGTCATATTCCTCCCAAAACCTGGCAAAACTGACTACTCACAAGCGAAAGCATATAGACCCATCAGCTTGACCTCCTTCTTATTGAAAACGCTGGAGAGACTTACGGACCGATACCTCCGTGAGGGCGCATTACTGCGCAATCCACTACACCCACATCAACACGCCTACAGAAGTGGCAGGTCAACTGAATCGGCGCTGCATTCCGTTGTGGGAACCATTAAAACAGCGCTTACCAACAAGTTAATGACACTGGGGGCCTTCATTGACATAGAAGGCGCCTTCGACAAAACTAAGTTCAACAGTATCAGCCGGGCCCTCGAAAAGTTCGGAGTTGAGCAAACCCTTCACAAAGCTCAGTTCACACCGAAATGGCAGCGGCTGGAAGCGACGCGCAGCGGCCGGCATCGAAGAGAAGGCTTGCGGCTGCCAGCGACTGCTCGCGCTGGCGCGCGACTGCTCGCGCCCGCCCGCGACTGCTCGCGCTCGCCCGCGACTGCTCGCGGCCGCGCGCAGCTCACGTCACGGCTCAGGCTCACGCTATTCCTATGCGCAGTTTATATTCTACATATAACGAGGAAACACGTGTGTAATTAGCTGTGAAAATGAGTATTTTGGATTTAATAGTTATTGCACGTATAATTGAAGAAGAAGAAGAGGAAACGCGGATTCTTGGGTACGCGGCCGCCCGCGCCCTCCCGCGCATGCTCGCGGCCGCCCGCGCCTTCCCGCGCATGCTCGCGGCTGCCCGCGCCTTCCCGCGCATGCTCGCGCCAGAGCGGTCGCGCGCCGACGCGGCGTGGATTGTCAAGTGATTCTATGTATTATAGTCATGGTGATAGAGACTAAAATTATATGACACTGAAACTGCTCTCCGCTTTGCTTCCGGCCGGCATCGAAGAGAAGGCTTGCGGCTGCCCGCGACTGCTCGCGCCTGCCCGCGACTGCTCGCGGCTGCGCGCGACTGCTCGCGCCCGCCCGCGACTGCTCGCGGCCGCGCGCAACTCACGTCACGGCTCAGGCTCACGCTATTCCTATGCGCAGTTCATATTCTACATATATAACGAGGAAACACGTGTGTAATTCGCTGTGAAAATGAGTATTTTGGATTTAATCGTTATTGCACGTATAATTGAAGGCCAAGAAGAGGAAACGTGGATAAGATTAAGAAGGAAAATAAATTCTTGGGTACACGGCCGCCCGCGCCTTCCCGCGCATGCTCGCGGCTGCCCGCGCCTTCCCGCGCATGCTCGCGGCTGCCCGCGCCTTCCCGCGCATGCTCGCGGCTGCCCGCGCCTTCCCGCGCATGCTCGCGGCCGCTCGCGCCCGCTAAAGCGGTCGTGCGCACGACGTTTTCAAGTTTGTTAAGTGATTCTATGTATTATAGTCATGGTGATAAAGACTAAAATTATATGACACTGAAACTGCTCTCCGCTTCGCTTCCGGCCGCTGCCATTTCGGTGTGAACTGAGCCTTAGTGGCTGGATTGATCAACTGCTGAAACAGAGGGCAATACAATTCACGGTAAACTCCACCACAAGGGGCATAGTTGTAAAAGGCTGCCCTCAGGGAGGTGTACTCTCACCCCTGTTGTGGAACATTGTGGTGGACGATCTGTTACGGAACTTAAACGACAGACGATTCTTCACGGTCGGCTATGCAGACGACATCACCATCCTGATCAAAGGTGACTCAGAAGACACGATCCGAAATTGGATGCAAGCAGCCATCAGGATCATGGAGGAATGGTGCAACCAACATGAACTGACGGTTAACCCCAACAAAACGGAGCTAGTACTTTTCACCAACAAAAGGAAAACCCATATGTGCAAAACACCAAAACTCTTTGGAACGGAGCTTACCCTATCGAATGAAGTCAAGTACTTGGGCGTAATACTTGACCATAAGCTAAACTGGGGCAAGCACATCAGCACAAAAACAACAAAAGCATGCATAATCTTCTGGCAATGTCGGAGAATCATAGGCAAAAAATGGGGTCTCAAACCATCAATTACCCTGTGGATCTACACTGCCATTATACGCCCCATGCTTACATATGGTGCAGTAGTGTGGTGGCCACGCACGCAACTAAGCACAATCACAAAAAAGCTACAGAGCCTTCAACGCCTAGCCTGCTTGGCCACAACAGGCTGCATGAAGAGCACCCCAACAGCCGCCTTGGAGATACTACTGGACCTAAGACCGCTGCACCTAATGATCCAGCAGGAAGCTGGCGCTGCAGCAATCCGTCTAGAAAAGCTCGGGCTATGGAGAAAGGATGATCGAATTACTCACGCACGCCTAAAAGGGACCTTAACCAAAGAGATCCCGATGCTAGAGGCCGCTTGCGATCTCATCCCTAAAGCTTTTGTCTTTGACAAAAAATATCGCATCCAATTGCAGGAGGAACACAAAGACTGCTCTGGTATACACGAAGTCAGAGTATACACAGACGGCTCAAAAACGAAGTATGGGACGGGTGCGGGCGTATTCTCCCATGACTTAAATATCAACATCTCAACATCCCTTGGCACCCATAACACCATATTCCAAGCCGAGTGTGTTGGGATAACAAGAGCCGCAACAGCAATCCCGTCTAGGAACGTAAGTGACCTGGCTATACGCATTATCACGGACAGTGCCTCTGTACTACAAGCTCTAGGCAGCAACTGCTTTAACAGCGGCCTCATCATGGAATGCCACCTAGAGCTGCAAAAGATTGCAGAGAAGAATCGGGTTACGCTGCAATGGATTAAAGGCCACAGCAACTCCGCAGGCAATGACGCCGCAGATCAACTGGCACGGCAAGGATCGGACACAACGATAATGGGACCAGAGCCGATTGTACCGATACCAGCAAGCCAAATCAAAACGTGGCTACGTGAGAGAACCGCACATGAACACGAAAAACAGTGGGCAAACATAAAAGAATGCAGACAAACAAAAGATGCCATCCCCTGCTTGAACAAGCGACTCTCACACAAGCTGCTGCATTCTAATAGGAAAACACTAAAGCATCTGATGGGCATAATAACTGGCCACTGTCCACTCAACAAGCACCTATTCAACATAGGCGTTACGGACAGCCCACTGTGCAGGGGCTGCATGGAAACCGAAGAAACACCCGCTCACGTCTGCACTGTGCAAGTGTGAGCGATCAACGGGCAAAGCTGCTGAACAACCCCAGAACCATGAGTGAAGCTTTAAACGACACCAGCCAACTAATGGCTTTCTGGAAGGAACTAAGGTGGTATGAGTAGTCGGCGTCAATGAAGTCGCCACATACGCACAATGGCCCAAATAAGTGGCTAAGTGCGGAAAACCCACGACCAACTAACTAACTAACTATGCTTAACGAATTAGAAGTAACTTCTGGAGTAGTGTACGATACGGATCTTGTGGCAAGTAGGACGAATTTCCGTGCCTTTAGGCGTTTCTGCAATACATATTACTGTAAACATGTATAGTTCACAATTTAAGGCCCCCGTAATGCTCATGTCCGTGGTGCTTATCTTTTCTCATCATTATATCTCTTAGTTGCTTGTCTCCTGCTTTGTTAAGGAGGGAAGTGGATTGTTTATTTTCCAACTCCTCCAATATACTTCTGATTAAGTTCGTTGCGGGTTCCAAGACAGTTTAACTTTCTCCGGGACTTCAGGAGTGTCAAAACTCGTTGTCATCAATGGTCACTGCTGCTGAACCTGGCTACACAGGTGACACAGTAGTGTGAATGAGGGTGGGATTAGTCCCAATTAAAAAAAGTCATAGTTTCTACGTCCACCAGAAGTCTCCCCCCATTGGTTACCAAACTATTTCCTTTTATACTCACACTTTCTTCCAAAACAAATTTCTTCTTCTTCTTGATCGTTTCCTCATGACTGAGGGACGTGATTATGGTGTCTCGCCACCATCGTTCTCCAGGCCACCCGATCCTGAGCTAACTGTACAGCTGACTGCAAGGTGGTCCTGGTGGCTTCCTGAGTCGTATCCGTCCATCTCGTCGGCGAGCGTCCTCTGCTTCTTTTCCCTTCCACCGCGCCAGTAATTAGGAGTATTTCGAGACTATCTGGGTCTCTCCTGACAGTGTGTCCGAAAAACTTAAGGACTCTCTCCCGGCATATGGTAGAGAGGCGCTTTTTTATATGCAAATCCTTGAGAATTGATTCATTTGTCCGGCGTTCTGTCCAAGATATATGGAGCATCTTGCGCCAGCACCACATTTCGAATGCGTCAATCCTCGAACGCACACGGGCTTTTGATGTCTAGGTTTCAGCCGCATAGAGAAATATCGAGAAGATAAGGGTCCGCATGAGTCTTATTTTGGTTTTGCGGTTGATGCCTCTGTTCCGCCATATCTTCTCGAGTCGTTTGACCGCGGATGTTTCTCGCACTTCCTGCTCGCAGTCACCACCATCACTGATTTGCGATCCTAAATACACAAATTGGTGAACTACATCGAGGTCGCACAGCTCGTTGGTTCTCTGCATAGTGCCTGCTCTGTCTACAAACAAAATTAGACTAGCACCATTACAATAGCCAGTACTAAATCAAAATTAAAGTTAGCCAGTATTACGTTTAGACATAGGAACTTCATACAATTGTATTTTTTTTAATCCCAAAACTCGGCCATAATTATAATACTAATAATAGAGCAGTCGAGTTGATTATAATAATCAAACTTAAATAAAATTTTGATTTTATTTATTAAACAAATTCTCTTTACTTATATTTTAATGAAAAACTTAGTCATATTAATATATTTTAATAGTTTTAATGCCAAAGTTAAGGCACTAATTTTTGGTTACAAATCAAAACAGTCTTTCATAACAGGCATCAAAACCTATAGAATAAAAATCCTTTAAAAATCTATAGTTATCATTAAGAACTAGATACAGAATAAAGTCAAAGTCAAAATCATTTATTCATCTAGGTCACAAGGTGACGCTTATGAACGTCAAATTTTAATGTACATTACTTAATGCTTCTACATTTACACTTACTGCCCATTCGCAAAGCAATAGGTAGAAAAATAGTAATTTGTACGCCAAGAATTGGCAGACATAGCGATCTAAGAGCACTGTAATATCCAACTATGTATATACCTACCTATGTTTACAAATAAATAAATTAATGAAAAAAAAAAAAAAAAGAACCACGCGAAAGAACGGGCAATAAAACTCGTGGCCACTCTTTTTAATCGCCAGTGTTATGTAACATATTTTGTTTTTGTAAGGAGCTGCAACTGTTTCACATTGTAATTAATTACTTGTAAATAGTAATTAGGAACATACATAATACTTAAATAATTAATGCAGTTACCAATTTAACTGCTGTAGTAGCCTTCCAGTGTGAATATTGTGTAACAGGAGTACTTACTACTTATAATGTACGTACGTACTTACGTCTTATAATGTAGGCAACTCGCGACCATGTTCATAACTATGGTGGAAATATATGTTACAGAAGTGACTGTATATGAATACACAAAAATTACTAAAACATTAGTTTACAGCCCATAAACACGAGTTATCTTCATCTTACAGTGCAGTAAAACTTTAATAAAATTAGTGGAACAACAATGCAAATGTAAATGTAGTACCTAAGTTGAATGACCTAATAATACATGAACAGTAATTTAAAAGAACTAGAAATATTATATAAAGATTAACTGAAAAATGCAAAGTATCTATATAATTCTAATTAGGTATAAAGATCATGAGTTGTCTAGAGTAAGTGACCAGCTATCCTTATCACTGAAATAATCATTAATAGTATAATAACCTTTCTTAATAAGGCAGTCTTTTATTTTAGTTTTAAATGTACTAAATGGTAATTCTAAAAGACTAATTGGTATTTTATTGTATATACGAATACCTAGCCCTACAAAAGAATTATTAACTTTATGTAAACGATGATAAGGGGCATATAACCTATGCCTGTTTCGAGTGTTTATGTTGCGTATATCGCTTTTTGTGGTGAATAAACCTATATTTTGCCTAATGTACAAAATATTAGCAAATAAAAATTGCGAGGCTACTGTAAGAATTCCTATAGACTTAAAGCGTTCCCTAAGAGTATCTTTTGCACCTAACATGTATATTGCTCTTACCGCTCGTTTTTGTAGAACGAACATATTCTGAATATCCGCAGCTTTGCCCCATAACAAAATGCCGTAGGACATAACACTGTGAAAATAGCTAAAATAAACTAAACGAGCCGTATCGATGTCAGTAAGTTGCCTAACTTTTCTGACGGCATACGCAGCAGAGCTTAGCTTTCCTGCAAGACATGCTATATGTGCACCCCATTGTAACTTATTATCCAATGTAATACCTAGGAACACTGTAGAGTCCACTGTGTCAAGCTCCTCCCTATCTAGCACAGTCTTTGCAAGAAAAAATTGCATGTTCAAGGCAAATGGCCTTTTCACAGCTTACACATACGTGTTTTGTTTTACGATCTTTACCGCGTGTACATTCAAACACATCGAACATAACGTCCTGTAACACTCTGGACGACAACTGGTTGCAATGGTTCATTGAGTTGGGAAGATATTCTGTGACGTATATTTATGGGAATATTTTTTTGGTCAGACCGGTGTCGTTAATGCGGTTGTATCAAGCTTAGTCCTAAATTACTAAGAATTCCGTACGTTTAGTAGTTCCGCTTGCATTTTGGGTCGTATGGCCCAGCAGGTTGCTTCCCCGCATAAACTTCTAAATTGAAAATGTAGAAACTTTTGGCATCTATGAGTGCTAGAATTTTGATTCGTACTACGCTGGTTTGGTTGGGATATAAACACGGAATGGGCACCGTCCTCTAAACGCTAACAGCATCTCATCAATTGTCATGTATTCATGTGGTATATAAGCTTCTTGGCAGCATCGAATAAACTGTTCAAAGAACGTTCTAATATGAGCCATATTGTCGAATTTTTTTCGATCATTCCTTGAAGACTTGTCGTCAAAACGAGTACAATTTTGTAGGAAATAAAACCGTTGTAATGACATCGTCGTTCGAAATATTTCAACTCCTGTTCCGTCAGTCCTCCACAAGTCTTTCAGACTTTGCCGGCTCGGTTTGTTCAGACCAGCAATGTACAATAAGCCAATAAGTGCATCAAGTTAAATGGATCGGTAAATGTCGTTTCTTTCATGTAATATAAGGTTTTGGGTTCTTTGCCACTTGCCTGTCGTCTAACGATCTCTTCATTTGTGTGTATCAATATAGTATTCTTCATTTCTGCGGTACAGAAAGCATTCAAACAATCAACTTCAGTTTTTGCATTTTTAGGTAATCCTTTCACTCTAGGGCGTTCACGGATTATATTTTCAGACCGTGTTCCTATATTAGTACGTGCCACTTGCTTGTACCATATTTGACCATCTTTAGATTTGTAATGAGTTGCGTGACCTTGAGTAGATGGACGACGAGTTCTGAGAATTGAAAGAGGGACATCATCGTCGGAATCTTGATCACTACCACTCTCAACATTTAGCTCCTGTTCCGTATCGGATTCTATATTATGTTCACTGCAATAATCTGACACGAGCTTGATTCATCCGAAGAATTTTCTAATATGTCGTATAACATAAACGTAAGTCTATTTTCCCTGCAGTCAAAAGCCTAAAAAAGATAAGAACTAATAAAATAAAATGTAAATAATGTTATGATTAAATGCACACGTAAACTATGTGGCGGGGTGTCACTTACTCCACGCACGAATACTCGCGTGGATCTCGAACGCCGGCTGACGCCACACTGCGATCACGCCAATGTCCCTCCTCCCCGTATTATCTCAGCTCCAGCTACTCGAAGCCGCTACCACGTAACTTACAATAATAAAAATGTACGCCAGTAAAAATAATTGGTGGGGTATGCTACACCTCACCACACTCCCGCCGCGCTCGCCGGGTTAATATCTGCAGTGTCACTGTTGACGCAGTCGAATAATTTGTCCATATTTGATATAACTTCTGCAGTTACTATTACTTCTGTAGGTAGCAGTCCTGGAAATGAACAGAATGTAATATTAATGTACTTATGTGTAGTATAGCCAGCACATCAGTGGTAATACTTTGACTTGGAGATGGCCTTGTTTAGTATGCAGTTTCAATACAATAATAGCCCAGCTTATGTTGGTTTTGTTGCCACTGACGTGCAGGCAACTATAATGATTTCAATTAATTTGGTAAATTTTAAAATACATTTATAATAATTTTAATTTAATAAGCTAATAATTTTAAAAGCTAATTTTAAATTGAAACTCAGCAGCAGATATTCAAATTCTATGGAAAAATAATTTGATTTAAGCATATCAATATTAAAGTCTCCACCAATAACAATATGTCTATAACGTAGCTTTGCAATTTCCTTCATAAGAACCTCAAGCTTATTCATACACTCACTCAAATTATTTACATTCGGTATTCTATAAACACAAATAATTACAATCTTATAATCAGTCAGCTCTACAGCACAACATTCAAAAATACCTGGGCATGATAATTTCGCTATATTTGGCAGCTCCTGCCATTTATATCCATGTTTAACAAGGATGCATGCACCACCTCTTTTTTTTTCCTTTTCTACAGTAGTTTGCTGCTAAACAATAGTTTGGCATATATAATTGACTTTCGTGGCCTTCCATAATAAAATGCTCAGTAATACATAAAATATCTACGTTTTTTTTTATTTGCTAATTCATCTAAGCACACGATAAGTTCGTTTGTCTTATTTATCAAACCTACTCTGTTTTGATGTAGTATATTGAGATATTTACTGGCGAAAAAACTCTTCTGATGTATCGATCTCCGGGTAAGCATGAGTGTTCGACGTCTCACGCTGTGTTTTGCATCGTGAGTATAGTTAGTAACAAGCAGTTTTAAATTTTTAAATATGTAACCATACCAAACTTACTTAGAGATCCAGTGCTTCTTGAAAACATTGTATAATCATTCTTTAAATCTAAATTAGAATCGAAAAGAAATGCATAGTTATGAGTGAAAACATCTAAATGTAACATGTTATTAAATGTTTATATTCGGCAATTATACATCATAGAGTAATTATTTAGTTTATATGTTGGCACACATAAAATAATATTCGTATGTTTAATATTAGATAAAGTATTACGTATATATATTATTAAGTCCAAATAATTGCTTGTCCGTCTGAAATCTTCCTCACCGATGAGTATTATGCAGTAATCTCTCATAGTTAAGTTAGCTAGTTTCCGGTCTATGTTGTTAAGTAGCGCTTTTATTCCACAGTTAGGTGTCAAATAATGGCAAATTTGGTAATCTGGAAATGAATTTTCTGCAGTTTCTAGTATGGCGTTTCGGTTATTGCTGCTTACTATGCAAATTTTAGGCACCGAAGATGATACTTTTATTTGCATGGAATGTATTTGTTGTTGCGTCTCTTGAGACTCCGTAGTTTTTCTAGACATAAGCTCGTGCTTGTTATTTGGTGATGATGAGGAACGCACGGTGGTTTTGACAGGCGTATTTATACATGTACAATTTTTCTCCTTCATACCCTGTATTTGTATTTTAAGTTCGGTATTTTCAGTGGATAGCATATTAATTTGCGTTTGAGCTTTGTCTAATTTAAACCTGACATGTTGGGCATAGAATCACTGGTAGTGGCATTTAGTATCGGTTCAGATTCATCTTCCGAAGTTTTTTGTGAACGTGCCTGTGTTCTGTGAAATGTTATATTCTCAAAGAAATTCATGTTGCAAAATTTTTTATTGTTTGAAATGCAGTTGATGTGCGAGTTTTAATGGTTTAATGTTCACAAAATAATGTTTATATTGATAAATCACTGTATTAGTTCGTGAGTTAGTTTTGCACTAAAATTTATTGTTTCACTATTCGTACACTTCCACCAACGATAGATGACGATTATTGGATGGATAATACCTGATATATAAATGTAATTGACTATAAAGTAAGGAAATTATATATAATTTATGTTAATTACTGTACGATTGCGTGGTAAAATTACATACTTGAGATAATTACACGATAAAATTTACATAAATAATAGCACATCTATTTGTGGAAGGCTTTGGCTGCTCCGCTGACCGTTTGGTTGACGCCTCGATATCTCGACCCTCGTTGTTGCAAGGCTTTAGCTGCTTCGCTGAACGACCTTTGATGTCGTGATACTTCAACACGCGGTGCAAGGCTTTGGCTGCTTGGCTGACCAAACTGTTGAAGTTGCGCCTCATGCGCCCCCAATTTATGTCTCAGCGGACATAATAGAGCCTCAATTTCCAATTGAAACTCAGATGTAGTTTTCAAACGATGTTTAATCGACGAGAAAAACGTTTTTACAATAATGAACGACATTTTGTTCGTAACGTGCACGGTAACAGAAAAAATAGTGATGTGAATCAATCATAGATGCGGACGAATTAGTAACCTTTAGTGATGTGACGTGTAGGCGCGAACAACTTATATGTATAAAGAGACAGTCAAATTTAAAAAATGTATCAAAGTTCTGTCTGTACCTTCCATTATTTAATGGTGATTCTTTATTGATTAG
Organism: Euclidia mi; assembly: GCA_944739405.2. Lineage (NCBI taxonomy): Eukaryota > Metazoa > Arthropoda > Insecta > Lepidoptera > Erebidae > Euclidia > Euclidia mi. Next base: position 116,373,553 of record OX123184.2, read on the forward strand.
TAGAAAATTATAAGGCTTACTCCATATAGTTCGACAAATATTTTTGAACTCTTTCCATTCTAAATCAGAACTAACATGCTTGGTAGCGCCATCCGCTATCCTTTGTATACAGTCCATTTCCTTCTCCAAGTCGCCTAGAACCTACGGTTTCGGTGTATCGCCGAACCAATGCTCTTTATATATGTGTTTTAAATTTACGTCATCTTGTTTGAATATAATAAGAAAATTGACATTGTCACGTAACAATTGCTTCGGAATTTTAGAATAGGTTTGAGATAAATAGAAACAATCGATTTGTTTATGCCTGCCCATACAAAAATAATAGCGAATGTTTATTTGATTTTCACACGCAACATCATCAAAAATAAATACAGAATTAGTTAAAGCTTCACTCGGAGAAATTACATCTTTATCATCGCTGAATTCATAAAAGTTAATCTGTGGCACTCTTTTTAGCACTTCGGTCAGAAACCGGTATTTTGGTTGAAAATAAGTCTTAGAATAAAGATAAAGATTTCTAAATTTGAGCCCATTTTCATGCAACAGCAAACTAATCATAACATTAGTTTTTCCACAGCTCGATGGACCGCATATTATACAGCGAATGGTATTTGGCAATAAAGCGCTATGCCTGATGTGGTGAACAGAGTCACTTAATTTTATATTATTCACTTTGAGGGATATGGCTTGCTTGATCAACTTCATCTTACCGATTAACTAATAAATCATTTAACGTGCATATAAATACATATATACATACTATCTCTAAATACGAAACTTGAGTTGAGTACAAGAAAGATGATATTCACAACTTTCAAAATATATACACCACCAGTTTGCAATCTTAGTTAAGGAGTGTACTAATTATAAAACATGCGATTACTTCACTTCTTTGCTGTCTTTTCCGTAAGTTAGTCGTTTCGTATACCTTTCTTTTATGATTTAAGTAAATTGAGAAGGTAAATATACCTACAGTATTTTTTTATATTTGTACTATAAAAAATATGTATATGCATACTCTTTTTACAGCATCATGTCACAACTACCATCTTGTAGTCCTATTTTAAATAATATTGACCACCAATCCAACGTAAGTATTAAAATGAATATTGCTGTTTCATAGTTGATTAAATAATATAAAAATAATCTTTGTTATTTTTTCTTTTTCAGAGTTTGGTTGAGGACCAGATCCAGTTATAAATCCATTCTACTATGCACAAGATAGAGAGAGTTGGATCGCTGAAGTCGCGGCAAGTTCGCGTGAGGAGAGTCGTCAGCAAAAAATAGAAGAAAAAAAAAGAGGAATAAAAATAAATCAAAATCTTTTAGCAAAAAATAGAAGAAAAAAAAGAGGAATAAAAATAAATCAAAATCTTTTAAAAACCAGTCATTTATCATGCGTAAAGAGCCAGGGTATGTTCGTCAATTAATAAAAATAATTATTCATGATTTGGATGGTCATCGTCTAGATGAAATAGACTCTGACTAATAGTGCAAGCGTGAATATACAGTACTTAGTGAGAAGTGATTATGATGATATCGTGAGTGAAACTGAACATTTAGTTGGTAAGATAGTTAAAAAGTTAGGTTCAACTTTGAATGTCATTTATTAGATATGTTTATGTTTGTATCTAGTTATAGTTCATTATCGTTCAACTGCGACAGTAAGATATAATAAAAAATATAATATTATAAACTGTGTTTTATTTATTAATTTATCATTTAAAAATCGTTAAAGATGCTTAACGATTTTTAAATCTGTCGTCTGTTTCTTAGAATTGACAACCTGAACAATAATAATAACTGAATAGTTACATATAAGAAAGTCTTAAATAGGTTTTGTTTTTGTTATTCTTAGATGTGTGAATAAAATAAGTTGAAGTACATAAAGATAATAAAAACACGATTTAAGTTAAAAAAATATTTATTAAAATATTTTAAATACTGCAAATAATACTAGTAATGTAATTAACAATTCATATTTAGGTTTATAATAAAAAATACATAAACGGTTCTATGAGAACCTTAAACAAGTTACAATACTGTTTATATCAATGACTAAATTATTACAATGATGAAATAAACTTAAATAACTTTACAGTATATCGAAATAGTGATATAGAAATCTTTTATAACTCATATAAATCTTTTATAACTAAAATATAATTTTGTAATGACCCCATGGTAAGGTTTCTATGTTATTTGGTAGCACGTATCTTTTATCATCATTTCTATTCATCACGGCTTTGTTCACTTGTTGAGAATATAATACGTGTTTCATAGATTTAATCATATTCATTTTAAAATACTTGTTTTCATTATTGAACAATGTCTTATTGTAATCTGAAATGCGCAGTTTAATTGTAACAGATTTTGAAATACCCTTGGCCTTTTTAATTTGAATTTTAGATGTTAATAAACAATACAATTTAGTTCTCAAGCCAGTAAATTCAGTGATCACGTCTCCACCCAACTTATCTTTGAATAGTCCAGGGGGCTTATCGTGCTATTTTCAAACGTTCAAACGTTGACAACGTAACGTATTTGGTGAACATTTGGTTTAAGTTTGGCTGATGTCAAACATGGTATCGTGCTAATTGTATTGAGCGTTCGAACCGTAGACGCAACCCTTACGTTGGGCTTACGTCAAACGTTTAGTGCTTGACACCGGTTTTTGAAAATAGTAAGTAATATTCTTATATTAAAGAGACTGTAGCGACATCGCACCGTGTGCAAGCACTATTTTAAAAAGACAATCAATGTCATTATGTGAATGTCATTGAATGTCAATAAATATTATAATATGAAATCATGAAATAATTTTATTAAAATTATACGGTAAGTACCGAAATATTGTTTACTGTAATAAGTGCTTTATGTAAAAAACAATTAATGATCACACTTGGTCATGTAGAAGTGGTTTTTATTTCACTAGAGTATCGAAGGTGAATTCAAATGATGATGCACCACAACATTACTGCAATTGCAACTTCTTCTGCTATTTGTCGAGCCCAATACGAATTTTATATGATCGTTACAATAAACAACACCTATTTTTCAGATTTGGAATAATATATAGAGCAGAGAAAGATGCTATACAAACCCCGAGTTGTCAGCGTTCGGCATAATAGTCATCCTTTCTATAAAAGAAGAGATAGACGAAAAGCTGGAGAATTTGAATTTGGCTGACTTTCTAACTTTTCAGGTACGCATTTGAATTATCATTACGTAAGATCCTACAGTATTTACTCTCATTCCGAACTTGTGTCATAATATGCATAAATACCCAACAAAATAATGTATATTATATATGTATGTATATTATACTCAAACACAAGATATAGCGCACCGCACGTATGAAAACAATATTAATCTTAAGTTAAATGTCAGTGGGTTTAGTTATTTTGGTGGGACTTATATTTGAGTAAATAATGATTGAAAATTAAAACATAAATTATTTGAGTGAATAATTTATGTTTTAATTTTGTGCACAGTAGCCGAGGAGTAAGCAGAATAATAAGCCGCTCGTTAGCACAATCACATGGACATAATTGCAAGTTAACAAAAATGAGCAATTTGCTATGAGCCAAATCGAGACCATCATCACTTCTTGGACATTAAACAAGAATATACTATTAATTAGTTTATTAAAATAATGTAAACCAAACCAAATACATAATTATTACTGTGAAGTTCACGTTGTAACAATGGCCTAACAGATGTTGTTTGTTTCAACTCTACTTAAAATTATATTTTGTATCAGATTTCATAATCTTAACACACTGAATAAATAAAATCGAAATGTTAAATTGGAGCTTGCTTTTTAATATCCATACCTACTCTATTCCTTTAACTATATTGAAGTGGTCCAGTGGTAGTCTGGGTAACACTGGATCATCTGATGTTGGACTCGATACCCGATTAGAAAGTACGCTTATGTTAGCTCACACACTTGTATCACATCCCGCTGAGTCAGTGGTTAGTCTCCCCTGTAGATCAGCGTATTGGTCTAGTGGTACCTAACCCTGCTAAGACGAAAGTCATGGGTTCGATTACCACCCAGAAGAACTCTTTGTGCGATGAGCAAATTACCATAACTATAATACTCGTATGTGTATAAAAGCAATATTTATATATATTGATCAATTGTCTGACTACCATGCTACTAGGTTGTGCCTAGTTTGGGACCACACCGCCAGGTGTCACAGAGAATTAATTTATTGTTATGTTTCTTTTCTTCACGGATATTTTCTTACAATTCACTTAGAAATTCACCCGGTCTAAATGGTCACTAAGGACGAAAGGCGGCACCTACCCTAACCACTCTCATACTAGTATGGGGAGGTGGTACTTGATGGGCGAACTTATTAGATAGATATTCTCTTAACAGACTCCAAGGCTTATTTCTTTTACGATATATGCAAAGTGGGCAACAGTGATGTTTTGTCATGGCGGGTCTCGTGGCAACAAAGACCCGGGGCAGGTTTTCACGTGATTATGCCTTTGAAATTTCACCAAGCGAATAGCTCCTGTGGCCTTCCCTTCGCTGATCGGTCAAAGCAAGCCAAATTTAAGAGCCCTCAACCAACTAGTCAAAATAGGCTGGCCAGAGACTAGGCTCTGACCAACTCATTGAACTATTAGGCACACACAGATTACATGAAATTTACAATTCTGTGTCGGCACCGCATTGCGCTTCTCACGCACGCACATTCAACTCGCTGCCACCCAGCCCTAATCTAAGGCTCAGTTCACACCGAAATGGCAGCGGCTGGAAGCGACGCGCAGCGGCCGGCATCGAAGAGAAGGCTTGCGGCTGCCCGCGACTGCTCGAGCCTGCCCGCGACTCCTCGCGGCCGCGCGCGACTGCTCGCGGCCACGCGCAACTCACGTCACGGCTCAGGCTCACGCTATTTCTGTGCGCAGTTTATATTCTACATATTACGAGGAAACACGTGTGTAATTAGCTAATAAAAATAAAGTAGTGAGTGCGCGGCGCGGCGTGAGCGGGCGGGGCGGATACTTCCAGCGGCCGCTCGCGCCCGCCCGCGCCTTCCCGCGCATGCTCGCGGCTGCCCGCGCCTTCCCGCGCATGCTCGCGGCTGCCCGCGCATGCTCGCGGCTGCCCGCGCCTTCCAGCGCATGCTCGCGGCCGCTCGCGCCCGCCAGAGCGATCGTGCGCACGACGTTTTCAAGTTTGTCAAGTGTATTATAGTCATGGTGATAAAGACTAAAATTATATGACACTGAAACTGCTCTCCGCTGCCCTTCCGGCCGCTGCCATTTCGGTGTGAACTGAGCCTAAGACTTAGGTTTGTTACCCGCACTACGCTTTTGTCTGTGTCTTGGTTAAATTAAATAATTACAATACCTATCTAGGTACTTAGGAAAAATAATTATAAATGAACGTTTATCAGTCGTCTACTTGCTGTATACAGGCGTCTGAGAGCGCAGTGACCGAGTAGGCAGTCTTTTCGCTTAAGCCACCCAAAGAACCTATAACTGTGACAGTATTATGTGTATGGTATACGTATATCCACATAATATTATTGTTTCAGCCTTTCAAAAGTAAATTTCTAGGAAGGTATCGCGTCGAGTTGTAGCCTTTTTGATGAGATGCCTTCCTAGACATTGTTATAAATATAGGGCCAAGCAAGCTTGACGCCAATCTTGCGATAATGAATTCTGCCGTAACAATAAGCTATACTAAAGAGATATATATGTATAAAAATTGTCTTATATGAAAGAATGTTGTTCACTCATTTAAGTTGCAATCAAAATTATTATAAACATATGCCACGAAATTGATAATTAATACACAATTATCTTAATAATTTTCTCAAATTTAAAATATTATATAATTGAAAAGTTCGTCGATAGGAACTTTTGGTTTGACAACGTATGAGACGTTCGCGAACGTAACGGTTTTGGTTTAAAACGTTGTCAAATAATAGCGCGATACAATGCAACAACGAGAGTTCGCTCGCACGCTGTCACTAGCTGTCACTGAACGTATCTGCCCTACAAAAACCAAATCGTTTACGTTCAAATAATTAGCACGATACGAAATGTGCATAACGTAATGTTTTCGGTTGAAGTTTGGTTTTGGTAAATACGTTGACGTTTAGCACGATTGCCCCCCAGGTACTTTAGCGTTAACTAGTGGTATTGAATAAGGGTTGTTGACGTTAAATTCAAATTCAAATTAAATTCAAATTAAATTACGTTAGACGTTATAATTACTAGTATCAAATTCTTTCAAGTTGTTTTATATATCACTATAAACATCTTCTGTATTAATTAAGTATAATAAGCTGACAGTGTCTGTGTAACAAAGCTTAATGTTTGTCATGTATTTATTTTTCATACTGTAATGATATTCATAAAGATGTGATTTAGCATATTCTAAAGCAGTGAAACCTATATATATATATCGGTTTGTCTAAAACAATCATTTCCTGTTTAAGTTGAATGGCTACAAAATTTTCTGAAAATACAGTAACGCATTTCAAATTTGGTTTGCAAATTAGTTTCTCAGCACTCAGTTGTTTGTTTGTATTCAAAAGCTTAAAAAAGTCTTTTTTAAATGCTGTCGTGGATGATTGTCGAAAGCTAGTGTTTAAATCTATATATTTTTTTAAGTATTCTTCTTGTCTAAACGTAAGAATGCGATGTATTTTTCTGAGAACAAGTCCATACTTCAGACATTGTTTTAAATTAGTGTAATGTATTAAATAGTTAAATTTATCGTACACATTAGCTATGAGTTTCGGTGTTTTTCCTCCGGGTGGTATAAATTTTTCTGGGGCAAAAGGCAAATCACTATGAACATCATGTAGGTAGTCTGGATATTGGAGGTCCACCTCTAATATAAAGCCATAGCTATTTTCATCTGAAATATTCACAACATCGAAAGAATCAATTTCATCTTGATTTAAAAATCTCAATTCTGAAATAGGAAACTTTTTAGTCATTGCGTAACCGTATAGATTATTGCAATCAAGATACAATAAGTGGGTAGGAGGCAATCGATCATCGTAATCAGTGGCCCAATTTTGCTATTTTAGATGACATCGACATCATATTTTGAATGGAATGAGATTATATTTTGAATTGTCTCAAAATCGGTATTCTGCTACACATTGTCATTCTATTCTAATTTCGATATATTCAATTTAATGTCAAATATCCTGACATGAGTAGGTATTGCCATTAATGAAATAATTAACTTTATTGCTGGTAATTTGATGTTACAGCGTTGCCTATGATTAGTTTTTTATGTAATATGCCCGTAAGTACGCTCTCACATTTTATTTCAATTTAACAGTTCCTTACGATCTGGTAGATGTTTCGGGAAATCTCTTCTTAGTCAGGGACCGTAAGGGTGCAGCATACGGTCCTCGACGAACGTACATGCCAATTTTTTGCATCTTGTGCCCAGTAGATTCGGCTGTGCATTGCTGTTAGTCAGGGAATTGTGAATGAATTTTATATATACAGATGATACTACCTAGCAGTGCAATATGGCAGTCTATAATACTAACCAGTACCATTTTAAGTAAATGAATTTATTTGTTGGATTGTGAGAGATTTTTTGATACATAATCAATAATGTATACATAATCAATAAATTCTACGTACGAATGAAATCGAACATTTAAAATATGGGTGTTTCGAATATGTGTATTTACAGTTTGACGTTTGTCTTTGTACAAAAATATATTTAGCAGAACACCGTTTATGTATTGTTCATCTCTCAATATATTCGCAATATCATTTCAATGTCTCTTAATTTAAGAGAATACCATTATGACGTAAATATGACACTGACATCATATCGAAACTGCATTTTGAACAAGCAGAATTGGGCCCCAGGTAAATATCTATTATTGGCTTTTGCATGACGTAAAGAACACTGTGCTAAGCCACCTCGTATTCCCTTTTCTAGCATTTGATATATTTCAAATTGTCAATTAAATCTAATTCAACACCAGTATACAAAAGCATAGCATCCCAGCTCAAACTAGGCGCCGTTACATAATATGCAGGGTCTAACTTATAATATTTCAGACTTATATCACCAAAATTTTCATATATATCACACAACAGCAAAACATCACATTTTAAGTATAAATCGGTATAGTCACCCATAGTGCGGATGTTAAATGCATTCCATACAGTTTTCGCATGTTCATATTCAACATCAGTAATATGTTCCAATTTCAACGTATTATAGAAATATTTTTTATTCGGAAGTTTTGTTTCTTCTTACATACTTTTTTCAAGCGTTCATATAATCATATGGATAAATACCTTTACTCGTGAAAAAATGAATATTTTCGTTATTGAATTCCGTTGATAAGTGAATAAATTCTTCATGTGTCAAATTTTTACGAAATTGAAACGAATCAATGAATTTCATTTGAATCGACGAGTTATCGTCCTCGCTAGAAATGTATTTGGTGATGGTTAAATACTTTTCTTTAGTTTTAGGTATAATTTTAATATGTCCCTTGTACTTTACTAATTCTTTGATGAACAAATGGGCGTCATAGTTCGATAAATTGTGAAAAACAATAGGTATAAATGAGCATACTCTATACATTAAATTACAATGAGCATGTGCAGCTCCTCTGTACTTTCCTGTAATATGATCGTGATTACGTACTTTATCATTAAATAATAACCGATCACAAATATGACAAGTACTAGCACAATTATATCTTTGTTTTTCTTTGTTTGACATTGGGTTCATAGGCACTTTAATAGATAATATTTTACTTATTTTCTTTACGTCGTCCACTAATTTACTTACAAACACTTCAACACAATCTGAACCTCTATATGTAACATACTTATTTTGACTGGGATCATGTGAACAACAAATATAATAAGCAAAGCATGAAGGCTCATGTTTTTTTAAGTTATGTGTCTTTTCAGTAACTTTTTCTGAACAACTTAGTAACAGACTTTCAAAATCAGCATAGATTACATAATTTATCCTTTGTTTTCGTTCATAATTCTTAAAACCAAGCCTTCTATTTGTTTCAGGCAGAACGGTTAAAACTTTAGAACACGTATGGGCTTTATACTTGGTTTCACTACAGAAAAATTGTAAACATGATTCACACATAAACACATTACCTTTAAAAGCCCTTGTACACATTGGCCCAACTAGCTGGCCCAACGCATTGGCCCAATGTGTAGAGAGCTACTTGGCGCTATGCTGGCTTACATGCCCGCTGTACACATTGGCCCAACATGCTGGCCCAATGTATTGGCCCAATGTGTAGAGAGGTACTTGGCGCTATGTTGGCTTAATTGGTGTAGTTGGCGGCGACGTTGGCCGGCCAACCGAATAGTGTCGGTTTTTTGTGCACACATCAAAGGATCTTAGCTCGCTCCGCCAACAGCGTTCACACGTTGGCGCCTTTTTCATTTCGTTGTCGCTCTTCAGCGGAGACGGTACTGTTGGGCGCACAGAGTACTTTTTATGGTTGCGCGTGTGTTACAAGGACCCGGTCCCGCCACCAACACACTATTTAAATAAGACTCAACTTATTAATTATCTAAGTTATCTTAACTTAATAGACTGTCATCTTCTATATATATATAAAAGAAAGTCGTGTTAGTTATACTATTTATAACTTAAGAACGGCTGAACCGATTTGGCTGAAACTTGGTAGGGAGGTAGCTCAGAACCAGGAAAAACATATAGGATACAATTAGTTCCAAAAAATAATCTGGAAGGGATTTTAGAGAGGGTAGAAATTTGTAGGGACAAACCTACTACCTATTGACAGTAAGAACGCATGCGCTGTTACAATTGAGTGCTGCGCATGTGCTATCTGTCAGTACCTTTTAACTGTTCTGTAGTCAGTACTGTCACATTATACGTTGTCATCAGAGAGGTTGGACTACGATAAGCTTATATTTCTTTGGTTGTCATATGGTGCACTGTCATTACTTCGTTCGCTTACTAATTATTGTAACAGCCTTGGCTAAGCCCTACTAATATTAGGTATAAATGCGTAAATGTGTATGTATGTCTGTACCGATTTCATCCTAAACCGGCTGAACCAGTATTCTCTACTCATAAGTGCGAAAGTGTGTATTGAGATATATCATGACATTCGACTGTATGCAAAGTGATGTTGTTGAGGACTTTCCACCTGTTGTTGACAAAGTTACTTCGTATCCTATAGAGTTTCTGAACTCCTTACAATTATCAGGAGTACCTTCACGCAACTAGAGACTAAACATTGGTGTTCCAGTCGTGCAAATGCGGAATCTTAATGCACCAAAGCTTTGTAATGGCAACCGGCTACAAGTAATGCCACGTTTCCACGCTTGCCAAGCCTCGACAAGCTTCCACAAGCACAAGCGTGTAAACAGGCCGTTTGGCTTGGCTTGCGTGAGCTTGTGGACGCTTGTACAGGATCCGGTCTAGTGTCGGTTTTTGGACACAGATCAAAGGGCGCTTGCGGCAAGCGCTTGCGACGCGTTCACACGTTGGTGCGTGCTTAGTAGTCGCTGTGATCTCGAAACGAACGCACGTCTAGTTCTGTCTCAAAATGAGTGGCTGGTCGAACTTCTTTTGCTTGTTTGTATGATTATGCACTCTGTTATTGTGTATTCCTCTGGGAGTGATATGCTCCCAGAGGAATGTCACGAGGGAACATATTAATAATATGCAGGTGTATTGACATACGTAATGCCGTAACCTATATGACACCAGTAATATTTCGAGGCTATGTAGGTAAGGTTTTCCGTAGAGGGTAAGGAAGAGGCCCTGGCAATCTACATCATACCAAATAATTGGTTTTGCTTCTCTTTAAGTGTATTTCAAATAAAAGTAGGTTAAATCAAAGGTTATAGTCGATACAAGTTCGGTGTCCGCCATGCTTGGATGTACGTAGCATACTGACGCATTCACAAGCGTGTAAACGGCTCCCAAACGCCAAGCGAGATTTGTGGACGGTTGGCGCTTGTGGAAGCTTGTCGAGGCTTGGCAAGCGTGGAAACGCGGCATAACACCTAGGACGAAACATTATAAAAGCTATTCGCTATTGTGACTCAGACTCGCTCATGAAGGATTCCGTAGTGGAGGTATCCACTTACCATAGAGCCATTATTTATTTATTTATTTATTTATTTATTTATTTATTTGGAATAACTAACAGTTACACAATATATAATACAAATTTGCATAGCATTTACATTTGAGCAAATGTGCACTCACACTGTTATTCACAGATTACTTAATAGTGAACTAACAATTTAATTTAATTATATTATTACATATTTCCAATTTAATTTCAAAAACTTAATTATTTATACAATTCAAATTACTGCTGTGTATACAAATTTTATTCAACGAAGCTATTAATATTTAGGATTATACTATTACGAAATTTATTAGCAGGCAATGCAAACAAATCTAAATCTGTAAAAAATGTATTATAATTATGACACAAACGACGAAGAGGTGCGCGAACTCCAGCGTTAGTGCGACAAGAGGTAACGGCAAAGACAGGATGTGCACGCACCTCCCGCCGAATGACAGTTCTTGGTACAACATAACACAATTTGTTGGTGATATCAGGGCAGTTATATCTATTATTACAAATATCAAATAAGAACATTGCTTCCAGAAACAGTCGTCTGGACTTAAGGCTCATCAGGTTGTAAGTATTAAGTAGCTCTTCATAAGTGACGAATCTATGAAAACATCTGCGTCAGCATTATCTTCGACTAACTGGTCTTGTTGAATTATTTGTGTAAAATACAAAGCTATATTTGCGGTTTTTAAGATATGCTTTATTTAAAAAACTGCTGACTACATATCGTGCAAATCAATTTTCGTTGGAAGTTTTTATAACGATCTACAGCATATGTTTTTTTAGATTTGTCACTCTCTTGCTTTAAAAATTAGTGGGACACACACACTCATTTTACCACTTTGGAACCGTATATCTTTCAAACGATTGACTTTGAGAAACAATGGTTTTAGGAGACTCAAAGTTATTTTTAACGACCCATTTCCCACATCAGTTCCATGTATGAAGAGCCCCCCTTAATATACAATATTTTTTATTTTCTATTACGTCTTAACCAGGTGTCTTAGAGCCGCCGGGCACTCGGGGCCTAGACGGGGATTTACTCATCATCCATAGGAGGGTTGGACCTTGAGCCCACCACGCTCGTCCAATAATATGCGTCTTGGTGGGACTTCAGTTTGCCTCGTTTGTTGTTTAGCAGGGTATACCACGAGCAGGTGAGGTTGAATTGAGTCCCGTAAGATGGTGTATGGAACCCCTTATACCCCGTATCCGGAACACCACGCTACGTTCCAAAACACGCATAGCCGATGTTGGCTTAAAATCTGCCAGGCTGAAGTGGGACTGGGCTGGTCACCTCTGCCGTATGCACCCAGAAAGGTGGGCTTATTTAGCAACCAGTTGGATGCCTCATGATAGATAGATAGCGAGACGACCTGGCCATGCCATGCATTTGACAGCTACTGGCCGAACATAGCACAGGACAGGGATGAATGGCGGTCCAAGGGAGAGGCCTTTACACATGTATAGGCTAAATAAAAAATAAAAACGTCGTAAAGCGGTTCTCAGAATACATCTACCTACCAATTTCCAAATGTGTAAACTGAATAGTTTCGCCATAAAGTGGCTGTGACCTACGGTTAGACTGACAGACATAGCGCGTCTATAAGGATTCCGTATTTAGCCATTATTGACTACAGAAATGTTTTAAATACTTCTTGCGGCTATTTTTCTTATTAGTCTATGGGTATAGGTGTGGTGTGTGGTAGAAAATAATACGTAACTCACGTTGTAGAGGAGTTTATTGTCCACAGTCGTACACCGTTAACACTAAGTTCAGAAGGCACAATAGAGAAGAGTTCACAAGCACAAGCTGAAGCACAGTATAGATAAATAGCGTAAGGATGAAAGTAGAAGAATCATAGATAGATGAAGTATAGTAAAGGTTAATAACATGGAAATCAAAGCTAAATCGCAATTTCGCGTGTTTATAATATTAAAGCGACAAGCGTGCGCTCCGCGTCGAGGTAAGGTCCCTGACTGGTTTGACCTTGCGCAGTGAGAAGGAATGCGCCCGCGCAGCCGTAGCCGGCCGTATATGGCTATTGATAATTATACAGTGAACATCGACTATCGATAGAAAATTTATCGACCAACTGGTAAGGGTTTATATATGATGGAGTTCAGTGATTGTGTTTAAATGTAAATAAATATATGTATAAATTGTATAGTAATTTGTAATTGTGTTTGTTTGTAAATATTAGTTTTAAGTTTTAAATTATATAGATAAACATATGTAAATAATTTGAATAAAGTGTATAGCTGCCTACAAGTCGCTATAAACACTTAGAACTGATGACTGCCTCCGACGATGCAGTCAGTGTGGCTGCTTTCTGGGCGTCAAAAATTTAAGTGTTTGCTAGCAATACGCTACGAAGAAGAAAAAGTCGATAAATATCGAATGACTCTGGGGGTGAATAAATATTTCGTGAAGATGAACTTTTTCTCAAAAAATTATGTAGGTTTAGACATGTCATTGTAACAACAGATGCTTTGTAAGGTTCCAAGGGTATATGTTTTTTAAAGATCCTGAACCTGGCGGATAGTATTCCAAAAGTGTTTTCCACTTTTACTCGAGAACGGGATAGTTCTTGATTGAATACTCTTTCCGGAGAGCCTAGAGCGTGATTTTATTTTTATTTTATTTTACTTTATTAGGGAAAACAAACGTCATTACATTTCAAAAGCTTAAATAATAAATTTTACAATGTATTACTTAATGCAATAACAACAACATTTTCCACAAATTACTTAAATAAAAATAATTGCTGTAAAGTGTACGTGTCAAGAGCATCCAAAACTCTGTAATGTTTACAAGATTTAAATAGATACTTAATAAAGTTGTGATGACCGGGAAACGGTTTCATTAAATGGGTACTGAGAGCAAATGCACCATCGCCTAAAAATACGTAAGGCATGACTCTATCACTATTAGGAAGTGGACTGGGACGGGGTAAACTCATGACTTAGACGATAATTTTTGATATAAGATACTTTGATTGAAAACTCCTCCATCACTAATCCGACCTTGAGAACCTACATCGGCAAACAAAAAACAATAATTACTATCTATAGTAAACTCACGTAATAACGTGATATACCTAATTCTGTGATAACTTCTTTTCATACTATTACTAATTATTTTAGATGATTTAACTCCTTTAAAATCAACCAAATTACGACGTGATAAGTCCTCTAATCGCATGCAAAAGTCTCATTCGATTGAACGAGCGAGACAGTAACAATCCACACTTTTTTCACTACACGTGCAGTTTTGTATACTTCGCGGTCGCTATTGTTGTGATCTCTCGTATTTTATCAAAATTTAATAGAAGAAGTGATTGGATTACGACAAAAGTTATACATATTATTGAGGTAAGTGCGAACTATGTACTGCAATTAACATAATTAGCGTATCACAGATTGTTTATAAGTAATTCCTTATTTTCTGACTGGAAATGTGATTGTCACGGAATTACTTAAAAAAATATTATAATGAAAAACACATATAATTTAAAGGACAATTAACTTCTTGGTAATTTTGATACTTAAAGCTGTGCACAATTGTCTAATTCATGTACCCAAATAAAAAAATATATAAATGCTATTTAATAAGGCAATATTTGCATGCAAAATAAGTTTTATCACGCAATTCGGTGAGTTTTAAAACAATGCTGAAGTTGCCTTTATAGTTAAAGTATTCAGTTCCTGAGTGTACAGGTGACTGTATATTAATATGCTTCCCATCTATAGCGCCTAGACAATGTGGGAAGCTAAATCCTTCTGAAACCGACAGCCATTTGCTCGCAGATTTCGGCATCTGAAATAAATAAAAAAACGAATAAACACGCTTTAATAAGATAAATTCATAAAATAAAATTATTGTTTTTCACCAATCCTTGATCTGTTCGTTTAAAGTAGGTCAAAATCGACTGTAAAAGAGTCGGTTATATATAGGTCAAGCATTAGTTTATATTTATGTCGCAGATATTAAGTCAAAAACATGATATTATAAATTGACTAAGACGCAATAGTGATATTGTAATAAAACTAGTACTATAACTAGTACTCTATATATATTGTCTAGAGTTTGAGCTGAGATCGGGTAAGGTTTACAGAGATCAGTGGAAGCGATTAATTCATCCAGTCTCAGCCCAAGGCTAAGGTCCAACATACACTGCGGTAGCACAGCGAATGAATATAAATTCTAATATTAATAGAAAGTCTTACCAAATATCCCCTGGTGATGTTCTTGAGTGGAGTCCTGGAGGCAAGCTAGACACACACGAGACTAAATTGGCCAATATTAGCAAGTGAATTATCTTTACTTTACCAGACTCCAACGCAGCGTTTTCAATCAGCAAATTCGTCCGGCACCAACCACGTGCATCGGATTCACTCAAGTTTTACAATGTTCGTTAAAATACTATTTTTATCACAATTAACCGGTGCCAGTTATTGATCAAGGAAGTGGCAATCAAACGGGTTCTAAATACAAGATCAAAACGCTCACAAAACGAAATCTATCCAGAGCTAGGTTTTTTCGCTGACCGCGGGAAACGACAAAGAACCAAAGAGAGTGAATGACAGTTCAGTGTGACCATTGTCAGAAATTTTTAATAGACTAAACAAAATGTTACTCAATCGATCTAATCGATTTGACTTATAATAAAAACTAATTCTATTTCAAACATCCACCCGCCCCGGACCGGCCTACCGGTCCGCTAATCGGTTGGTAGACGTGACAATGTTGCAACCGCTCTCCTCAGAATCGAACCGTCCACCAAGACCTCAGCAAATCGGGGAACTCCATCAGCCCCAGTTACCAAATGAAGGATGCGCCCCCTGCGCTATCTGAGTGGCGGAAGGTTAGCCTCCTTGATCAAAACGAGGTCACCAATCTTGGGTGGATCGGTCTTGTCGGTCCACTTAACGCGTTGCTGGAGTATGTGCAAATATTCCAAGTTCCAGCGTTTCCAAAAGCTCTGAGTAATCTGGCGTACCAATTCAAAACGCGAGAGACGACCAGGTCTCGTATCAATATAGGGGTACTCAGGCAAGGCGACAAGTGGGCGACCAATCAAAAAATGGCCCGGCGTAAGGGCCTCCAAATCATTCGGATCTGAGGAGATCGGGCACAATGGCCGAGAGTTCAAAACGGCCTCAATCTTACAAAACACAGTTGCGAGTTCCTCAAATGTAAGGACAGATTCACCGATTGTCCTGCGCAAGTGTGTTTTGGCCGATTTTACGGCGGCCTCAAATATACCACCCCAGTGTGGACAATTTGGTGGGGAAAACAACCAATTTATCCCACGTCGGGCAAGCCTATCACCTATATCAGCTTTGTTGGTTTCAAGAAAATTAACAACATCATTCAGATAATTATAAGTGCCCTTGAAGTTAGTGCCGCAGTCAGAACGGATCAAGGAAGGCAGCCCTCTGCGGGATACAAATCTGTCAAATGTGGCTACAAACGCCTCGGTCGTAAGCGAGGAGACCAGTTCTAAGTGTACGGCCTTTGTGGAAAGACAAACAAAAACACACAAGTAGGCTTTGACAGTCTTGCTGTTTCGAAGTGTCGACGTTTTCACCAAAAAAGGACCAGCGAAGTCCGTGCCAACACCGTCAAACGTCCTGCTTTCAGTTACGCGATCTGCCGGTAAGTCCCCCATCAAGGGCTGCATGGTAGAAGCCTTGAGCTTATAGCAAGGGATGCAGCGAAAGACTACACTCCGAATAATTTTTCGGGCAGACAAGATCCAAAATTCGCGTTGCAAAATGGCCAACAAGGCATTACAACCAGCATGCGAATTTTTAAGGTGACGGTCAGTTACCAACAAGCGTACCAAATGACCGTCCTTAGGTAACAAAAGGGGGTGACGAGCCCCGTAAGGGAGGTTGGCGTTCTTGAGACGCCCTCCAACGCGCAAGAGACCCGTTTCGTCCAAAAAGGGGTTCAATTTAGATACAGCTCCCGACAATTTCGATTTCCCCGACTTGAGGATAGCAATCTCCCTTTCAAAATGCGCCAATTGCACAGAACGAACCCAAAAGGTGAGGGACTCCTGTCGTTCCTGTGGTGTGAGAAACGGTGTCAGTCGTTTCTGTTGTGGGTGCCTAAAATTAAAAACAAAACGCTTTATCCAAGCAGTGACACCTAACAACTTGTCGAGGGAGCTGTAACGATTCAACAAAAAATCGGGGTCGAAGGCGCATTCCACCTTCTCAAGAGCGAGTGTTCGTAGACCCGGCAAATTAGAAGTATTCAAAACTGGCGTTTGAGGCCAATCAATTTCTGGTCGACTCAACCATTCCGGACCCCACCACAGCGAATGACCTATCAAACTAGGCGTCAAGCATCCGCGCGAGGCACAATCAGCGGGGTTGAGCTCACCTGGCACGTGTCTCCAAACAAGTTTGACTTCGGATTTCTGGATTTGGGAAACGCGATTAGCGACAAATACCTCCAAAGTGTGGACAGAAGCCTTCAACCAACAAAGAACAATTTGGCTGTCTGTCCAGGCGTAGGTCCCATTAATGCAAATGCTTTTACCCAAAGTACTGGACACGTGGTTCAACAAGCGTACAAGAAGGGCTGCTCCCGAGAGCTCCAATTTTGGAATGGTCAGAGATGTCCGAAGGGGTGCCACCTTGCTCTTTGCCATGATCAGGGAAACCCTCACCTGACCTGAGGCACTAACTGTGCGCAAGTACACCACGGCGGCGTGACCACGTTCCGAGGCGTCACAAAAGCCGTGAAGGGTGGCCTTGTACTTCCCGGGAGGAAGGATGGGACGAGGCAAGGAGATCTCGTTGACGGTAGGAAGTGAGGATACAAAAGAGGTCCATTCCTCAACAAGAGTGCCGTGCAGAGGTTCGTCCCAGGTCAATCCTGCTGTCCAAAGCTTCTGCAAGAAGCATTTTGCCCAAAATATAATTGGACAGATCCAACCGTTCGGATCAAAGGTTCTGGCGACAGTAGACAATACGAGACGTTTAGTCCAAGAACACGGCAATTTCAAGTCTACGTTATATGTAAAGATGTCTTGGACTGGTCTGTACTGAACGCCGAGAACAGCCATCATGGCGGGGTTGTCAACAATCTCAAACAAATGTGGATCTTGCTGATGATCCTCTGACAAGCCTTCCAAAAGCGCTGGCCAGTTGGAAATCCATTTGCGCAACTCATAACCAGCGGAGGCCAAAATACCTATCAATTCGTCCCGCAGGAGGATCGCCTCGTCCGCTGTGGAGGCGCCCGAGCAAATGTCATCGACGTAAATATCGTCCTTCAAGATGGCGGAGGCTCTTGGGAAACGTAGGCCTTCGCGGTCTGCGAGCTCCCAAAGAGAACGTATTGCCAAGTAGGGGCTTGACCTTAACCCGTACGTATTTGTATTAAGCTCGTAGACGACCATGGGATCGCGAGGAGACTCTCTCCAAAGGATCAGCTGGAAGCGACGGTCATCAGGGTGGATAATCGTCTGCCTGAACATCATTTTTATGTCGGCCACAAAGACAACCTGATGTCGTCGGAAGCTGGTGATGACGTCACAAAGGTCCTTGACCAACTTGGGACCAGAATGCAAGCACTGGTTCAAGGATACGCCTGTTGAAGTCTGCGCAGAACCATCAAACACTGTGCGCAGCTTGCCAGTCGATGGCTTCAATACCGCATGATGCGGGAGAAAGTAGTGCTCCACCGAACGCCAATCCAAATTTGACACAGACATGTGTCCCAACTGTTCATATTCCCTCATGAACTCAATGTACTTCTGTCTGAGCTCCGGATCACGACCCATGCGGCGCTCCTTGGCCAACAACCTCTTTTCGGCTAAAGGTCGTGACTCACCAAGCGGAGGCCGAACAGACAGGAAGGGTAGCCTCGTAATAATCCGACCAGAACGGAGTCGACCAGTGTTGTTCTGGAAGAACAGCTCGCACTCCTCATGTTCTGGATTCAAACGGGCAGCTTGAGGGGGCTCCTCTATGGGAGATAGAAAAAACCTCTGAACCGCATCAGAGAGAGCGGAGCCTACAGCCAACAAATTATCAAGTTCAGGTGGAGGGGGGTCCCTAGGTACAGGTCCCATCAAAGCAAATCCAAATATGGTCGGGATGGCAGTCAAACCATTTGGCACCAAGACCCGTTTCCCACCAATCAAAATTCCACCGAGGACATCAGAGCCAATCAACAAGTCGATTTGTCCCGGTGTGTCAAATTTGGGGTCCGCCAGTTCCAATCCGGATGTCAAATTCACCACAGCAGCAGGTAGCTGCTTCTGTGGATGCATACCCAAAATATTCTTCAGCACAATAGCCGAGGTTTTAATCCTTGGGTGAGAAGATTCAACAGGGCCAAACAAAACCTTAACTTGCCCTTCAACATTAGAGGCTACGTCACCTATGCCCCGTATACAATTTGGAAAAGAGCCCATATTTTTATTTAACCTGCCCTACCAAATAAGTGGAAACAATGCAACCTTGTGAACCTGTGTCCAATATAGCACGGACAACAACAGAGGTCCCCGTGGGTCCCCAGACCCTAACAGCAACCGTTGGTACGATAACGGTCTCAATGGGGGAGGTTGGCGTTATAGGGCAGGGGTCAATGACCTATTGTTGCCTGGGCGGCGACCGTTGGCCAGGACCAGGCAAGTCAAAACGAGGGTGCGGCTTGAAGTCCTCAAAGACGCGGTGACTTGATCCGCGCGCCATCTGTGGGGGGTCATAATGACGCACCCGCCCAAAACGAGGTGGGCGCGAGTCAAGGCGGGGACGCTCCGCCAAAGGAGGGGAATACCTGGGGCAGCAGTCATGGTGCTGGTGACGTTGCGCGGCACATTCAGGTGCGCGAGAGAGAGGAGGCGTGCGCACGCTACGGTTCTCCAAGCGGGGTGAGTGGCGATCAATTGAGCGAGGCGACTCTCGGCTACGCGCCGGTGAGCCTCGGCTGCCACCTTCAAAACACCCGCCCGTGCGCGGCGTCGGCTGGTTGGACAAGCGGCCAACCTCTCTGGCATTCATACAGAGAATGTCCAAATGCTGTCCTCCACAGTGAGGACAGGGGCGAGAGTTTGGGCAGTCTCGCTGGTAGTGGGACCCCAAACAAGAGAAGCAAAGGCGGCGGGCATTCGCGATGCGCCTACGAGAGGCGACATGAAGGTCCAAGAATGCCCTACAACTGGTCGTTCTGTGCCCCGTGACCTTGCAGTAGGAGCACTCCACTGGGTTCTGCGTGACTGCAAAGCGAGGAGGGCGCCGGTCAACATTGGCTCGAATGTGAACGCGAGCCTGCTCCTTGACCTTGGGCGGCTGCGACTTAGCCGGCGTGTCACCACCGGAGTTGTCCAAGACCCGGCACTCATCCTCCAGGAACTTCTCCAGGTCAGCAAAGGGGGGCAGATGGGTCGCGCTATCCCCACCAAAGCGCTGCTAAAAACGCGACCTCAGGTCGGCAGGCAGCTTTTTCAGTACAATGTGCACCAATAGATAGGACCATTGGTCCACGGGCAGGTCAAGGCACTTAAGTGCGTTGATGGCCACCAAGAGCGGGTTCAAAAGTTGAGTGCGCAACCCAGAGACCCGGGTGAGCGTCGGCAAACCCAAAATCTGCTCGATGTGCGTGTCGGCGAGGCCACGCTTATTATGGTACCTACGGGTGATTAGGTCCCGAGCCGTCTGGTACGCCTCGTCAGACACGGGCAGATGCTGGATGAGGCCCTTAGCCTCCCCATCCAGAACCGACATCAGATAGGCCAACTTTTGTGCCGGCCGAAGGTCAGCCCTATCATTGACCAGGCTGTCGAACAAATTAACGAAGCCCAGGTAGCTTCCTAGGCAGCCATCAAAATGGGGGAGGTCCAAGGTAGGGAGCCTACTCACCAGCCATGGTGCTGACCTAGGAAGCTCCTGCTTCAGGCCGGGTTGCCCTTCCCTATCGGCAACTAGTTGTCTCGCAGTATTGGAGACAGGACATCATACAGGTCTAAGACAGGTCAGCGGTGAAATCATTGATTGACACTTCAAGACAGCAAGTGCTGAAAGTGCGAAATTGCTGTTCCACACTTGCCAGGCGATCGTCAATCCGCTCGTACCTTTGTAGTAAGGCCCGCTGGCGATCAGGCCGGTTCACTAAGGCACTGGCCGAGGCAAACCAGCGCAAATCTGATGCAATGGCACCAGCAGCCGCACGCAAGTCCTTGATAGCTGACATAATCAAAATTTCAAAAGAGCCCGGATAAGCGTTAAACAATATTAACAATCAAAACTTAATTTTTCTCAATTTTTTGAAACCAACAAAGTATTAGCCTGTTTACTGCAAGTGCAGGCAAGTGACAGGTATTTACTGCCCAACAAAATTAAAGGTTTCAGTATATTGAAACAAACACAAAAGTTATCATTATAACTTATAACAAATTAATAAAGTTGAAACTTCAACTTAATTAATTAATTATTTGCAACAGACAGACTAACTGTGTTATTTATGATATACAATAGGAAGTAAGCACAGAATATGTGTTACCTAACAATATTATCTTTATATTATAACAAAACAAAGTTTATTAATGTGACCCGCCCAAGTGGCAAGGTCAAGTTGGTTGTTATGTTTATGAATATATGCAATAAACTAAATATACTAAATTTATTGATACATACAGCTGTTATGTATCCAAACAAACTGACTTATTAATGCAACAACAAATTTAAGTTAGATTTTTCAACAATACAAATCAACAATTATTGATTGAGGTTATGTGACAATGTGTTTCAAATTATCTAGGTCAACTTATACAATTAAATATTATGTATTTTAGTCAATAACTGACCTGACAAACACTACAATACTGTCTACAAGGTGATAAGATACAAGCTCATACCAATCTGAGTTTATACTCAGTAATGCAACAGCGGCTAAATTTCAACTACAGCTCTGCACCAAAAAATATGTCTAGAGTTTGAGCTGAGATCGGGTAAGGTTTACAGAGATCAGTGGAAGCGATTAATTCATCCAGTCTCAGCCCAAGGCTAAGGTCCAACATACACTGCGGTAGCACAGCGAATGAATATAAATTCTAATATTAATAGAAAGTCTTACCAAATATCCCCTGGTGATGTTCTTGAGTGGAGTCCTGGAGGCAAGCTAGACACACACGAGACTAAATTGGCCAATATTAGCAAGTGAATTATCTTTACTTTACCAGACTCCAACGCAGCGTTTTCAATCAGCAAATTCGTCCGGCACCAACCACGTGCATCGGATTCACTCAAGTTTTACAATGTTCGTTAAAATACTATTTTTATCACAATTAACCGGTGCCAGTTATTGATCAAGGAAGTGGCAATCAAACGGGTTCTAAATACAAGATCAAAACGCTCACAAAACGAAATCTATCCAGAGCTAGGTATTTTCGCTGACCGCGGGAAACGACAAAGAACCAAAGAGAGTGAATGACAGTTCAGTGTGACCATTGTCAGAAATTTTCAATAGACTAAACAAAATGTTACTCAATCGATCTAATCGATTTGACTTATAATAAAAACTAATTCTATTACAAACATATATAATTAATAATAAGTACGCTTATATTAATAAGCGTATTAATAAACTAAAATCACTTTTTACTACAGGAGTCATCGCCAGGTGACTACGAAACAGAGGCTGAAACGGACTTAACTCCTTCCGTTATTGTAACTAACGACTCTGAAGCTTACGGGAGTGCGGCTACTAAGTCAAAAGTAACTGTTCGTCCTGCACAAAAGCGCCGTTCGCTAAATCCACCAGAGCTATCAGAGGCCAGCAGGGAGATGACAAATGCTTTTGGCACATTAAACAGAGTGCTTAATAATAAAGCAAAGCAAGACGATGACTGTGACCTATACGGTAAACTTCTTGCCTCAAAATTAAGAAAATTTCCAGAAAATGAAAGAGAAGAAATTATGTTTGAGTTTGATAGCATATTGATAAAGAGACGTCAAAGTCACCAAAATACTGATTCATACATCAATTGTTCATCTTACTCACAAAATTCATATCAATCAAATTGGTCCTCATCTCCTTCACCACAGTTCCGACAGTCTGCTCCTCCAACTTACATAACTATTCCCAATCAATCACCGCAGTATGTTCTTCATGGACCACAATCTCAACGTATTCGGATATTGTCTAATAATAATATATATTCATCATCACACTTCATGCAGTCTTCACCTGCTCATGAGCAAAAAACACCATATCCAGAACTACCTGTTGTACCTCATTTACCAGAATCCTCTACACAGGGGATGACTGATAGAACGTACAGCCAATCTCATTCAATAGACACACAAAATATAATATATCAGGCATATGACCATGCATTAAATAATCTTGTACAATTTTGTAGCTCTTTCTTTCAAAATATGAATAAATTATACATTAATAACATGAAGTTTTACTCACCTTAATCATATCTTGCAAAACATCATTGAGTGCCATACAGACTTCAATTATTATGCGTGAGATAAGTAAACTTGATATTTTAAATAGATAATGTAAACTTCTGTAGTAATCTCCAGTAGCTAAAAATCTTAATGTCAACGCAAGTCGTATTTTTGTTGGTACAGCTTCCCTCCAGGTAGTATCTTGCTTAGAAACCATCGGAGAAACTTTTTGTAGCAGGTATTCAAAATCAGTGCATGACATTCGAAAGAAATTATCGAACTCCCCAGATGGTTCTGCTAGAAGCTCGGCAAGCTGTTGATTCATGGTCTCTCTAAAAACAAAGGAAGTTATTGTAAATATGACTAAGTTACCTACCTCCTCACTTTTTGCTATTGGGATTATTATCAGCCTGCATATCAATAATCTCTACTAATATTATAAATTCAAAAGTGTGTATGTACCTATGTATATGTAGGTAGTAGCTATGTATTTTACATTTTCACGCTAACACGGCTTAACCGATTTTTTTGAAATTTAATATAGAGATATATTAGACCATGGAGACGGACATAGGCTATCATAAGTTGCAAACATTAAACTGGGAGGGATTGTAGGGAGGGTAGACTTTTGTACGGCACAAATTTACCTCTTTGAAGGAAGAACGCATGCGCTAATAATTGAGTGCTGCGCATGTGCTGTCGCGTATCTGTCAGTACTGTCGCGTCATACATAATGTCATATTGTGCACGTTGATTAAATTGTTCGCATTATATAAACTAATAATTATATAATAAACTTAAACGGCTGAAACGATTTTCCCTACTAACATTAAAAATGCGAAAATGTACATGAACATGGCTTCGACATCTGACTGTATGCAAGGTGAATTATGTACCTTTCGATAGAAAATAGTAAATAATGTCATGGATACTGACCGAGTTACTTTGTACCTGTAATATATTGTAAATAGTGGGTAGCTATAAGTGACGTTCACATTAAAAATGTAACAAGCCAGTCGGCCAATATATGTTGTACAGCAAAGTTGTGTATCATTCCGCATTACCAAATATCCCCGGCTAGATAGTGTTTTATCCTAAATATTACATTGGCGACGAGAACCAAGAATATTACGCGTTAAATACGGCAACAGTGATTAGAGCGTTTGCGTGTAAACATCAAACATTATCAACAAAAATGTCGATCGGAAAGATTGCCGAGTTCAAAGTTAACTGTGACGACTGGCGGTTATATGTGGAGCGACTAGAACAGTACTTTTTAGTAAATAAAATTACGACGGATTTGAAAGTGCCTACATTAATAACGGTCATGGGAGCAGACAGTTACGAGCTTTTGGTTAACCTTTGTACCCCCGAGAAACAGAAATGTAAAACGTTTGAAGAAATAACGGACATTATGGAGAAACATTTACAGCCTAAACCGAGTGAATTAGCTGAGCGGTATAAGTTTAGGCATCGCAAGCAAAAGGAAGGCGAAACCATATCGGAATATACTGCAGTTTTGAAAAAGATGTCCAAAACTTGTGGTTTCGGAACGTGGTTGGAAGAAAGCCTAAGAGACCAGTTGGTATGCGGGATAAGCAGCGAGATAATACGACAACGATTGTTCGCGGAAAGTCGGTTAGATTTTGCCAAGGCGTATGGGCTGGCGGTCAGTTTGGAGGCGGCCGAGAAAGATGCAGCAGCGGTGGTGGAACGGAGCAGACAGACAGTTCGACCGATATCGATTGTCAGGTGCTGACGCCGAAGCCGAGACGCAGTGCAAGGTCTGCGGTGGGCGAGCGAGGCGGAGGCCAGAACAGGCATGGCAGGCGCGAGGCGTATCGGCCAGCTGCCACGCCTACTCCGGCGGCACGCGTGTGGCCGCTACCGCACTGTCGGGTGTGTGGATCGCAGCACGAGGCAGCCACTTGCAAATACGGACGTTACGTGTGCAGAGTGTGCAACCAGCAGGGTCATCTGCGGCGCGTTTGCCCGAGGCTAACGGGGCAGCATCATGTTGACCTTCAACGCGACGACGACAACAAGGACGATAACGATAGCATGGCCAGCGACGAGGTAATAGATATGCGTTTATTATCACCTACACAGTGTACACCTATCTATATTACTTTAAATGTAAATGGTTATGATATAAAAATGGAGTGCGATACAGGAAGTGCTGTGTCATGTAATTTCGGCATGTTATAACAGATTGTTCCGAAATTTAACTCTTACGCCATGTGAATTAAGGTTTAAGTATTATACAGGCGAATCAATTAAACCATTGGGTAAGCTGTTAACCCTAGTCAAATATAGGAATACAGCCAAATTACTGGAATTATTTGTTGTAGAAAATGGTAAAACCATTCTGTTAGGTCGTCAGTGGATGGCGGAGTTAAAAATACAATTACCCCCGTTACTTACGATTGTAATAATTTATGTATGTTTAAAGGCGATGTGTTTGATGAATTTGCATTCAGTTCCAGATACTCTGTGGTGTTCGCGGATGGGTTGGGCCGATTCACTGGTGGCACAGTGAGCATCCACATCCGCGAGGGGGCGCGGCCGGTGTTCATGCGCGCGCGACCACTCGCTTATGCGCTGCGCGAGCCCGTTGAGCGCGCGCTTGAGCAGCTGGTGCGCGATGGCATTCTCTCGCCCGTTGAGCGTTCTGACTGGGCGACTCCTATCGTGCCGGTCGTGAAGAAGGACGGTAACATCAGAATTTGTGCTGATGATAAGTTAACGTTGAATAAAGTCGTAGAAATTGACCGTTATCCGTTGCCGAGAGTTGAGGAATTGTTATTACGTTTGAAAGGGGGTGACCGTTTTAGCAAAATAGACCTCTCACAAGCTTACGCACAATTTGAATTAGACGATACAAAGAAATATACCGTAATTAATACTCATAAGGGTTTATTTAGGTACAATCGGCTAGTTTATGGACTATCTTTAAGCCCGGGTATATTTCAAAGACATTTGGAGCAATTATTTGCGGATATGCCTCACGTCGGAGTGTTCCTTGATGACATTATTATTACTGGATGCACCCATCAGGAACACTTAACTAATTTATGTAATGTTTTCGATCGTTTGCGTAAATTCGGCCTGAAAGTTAAGAAGGAAAAGTGCGTGTTTTTCGAGACGTCTTACTACTTGGGTCACACGATAAGTAAGGATGGAGTTCACACATGTTCTGACAAGGTCAAAGCTATTGTCAAAACGCCGGCACCCACTAACATTTCCGAGTTAAGAGCATTATTGGTATGGTTATGTATTATGGAAAGTTTATTAAAAATATAAGCACGATTCTAGCACCTTTGTATAATTTACTTAAGGCAGGCGTTAAGTATCGGTGGGCTAAAGAGTGCGAAAATGCATTTCGCGAGGTTAAAGCATTGCTAGCAAGTAGTAATATATTAATGCACTACTCGCCAGAGTTGCCGCTTATATTGACCACAGATGCGAGTAGCGTAGGTATTGGCGCGGTGATATCGCATACGACTGCGAGCGGCGAGCGGCCGGTGGCATATGCTTCCCGTGCGCTGACTGCCGCTGAACGCGCTTACTCACAAATAGATCGCGAAGCACTTGCTATTGTATACGGCGTCCGCAAATTTCATCAATACCTTTATGGTCGTAAATTTATTCTTAGGACGGATCATAAACCGTTGACATATATTTTAGGTGATAAAGTAGGCATTCCGGTAATGGCTGCTTCCAGATTGCAACGTTGGGCAGTATTGTTATCGGGTTATAATTATGATATAGAATATATATCGTCTAAGAAAAACTGTGCAGACGCATTATCAAGGCTACCTCATAGCAAAAGTAAGGAAAATAAAAATAGCGAAGAGAACACATACGTTAATTTTGTTGAAAATTCCTTACCCATAACAAGTAAAGAAATCAAACAGGCTACTGCCGTAGACGCAGTTCTAAGTAGGGTTTTGGGTTATATTCAATCCGGTTGGCCTTTGTCTTGCACCGATGAGCACATAAAACCCTACTTTGTTAGGCGCAATGAATTGTATACTGAATATGGATGTATAATGTGGGGTTATCGTATGGTGATACCGGTGTCATTACAGGGTAATATCTTAAAACAGTTACATATTAGTCATATGGGTATAGTAAAGACTAAATCTTTAGCTCGAAACTATGTATGGTGGCCCAATATAGATAAGGATGTAGAATTAATATGTAAGCAGTGTGAGACTTGTGCGGCGGAGGCAGACGCCGCGCCACGGGCTCGCATACAGCCGTGGCCGTACCACGCACGTCCATGGAGCAGGCTACATATTGACTTCTTGGGCCCATACAAGGGATTAACTTTTTTTATTTTGATAGACTCGACTTCAAAGTGGATAGAGCTTTTTGAAATGCCTCGCACTACTGCGTCAACTGTGATCAAGATATTAAGATCTACTTTCGCACGATTTGGGCTACCTGAAGAATTAGTTTCAGATCAAGGACCGCCATTCACAAGTTTAGAATTTAATTTTTTTTTTGTCCAATAATGGTATTAAACAAGCCTTTTCACCGATATATCACCCGGCCTCAAACGGTGCAGCCGAGAATGCTGTTAAGCTGTGTAAACATGCGATAAAAAAAGCACATAGGGACAATGTGGATATAGATGCAGCCTTACAAACGTTCCTTCTAGCATATCTAAACACGGTTCATAGTACGACCGGTGAAACACCGGCTATGATGTTGCAAAAGCGGTCTCTGCGTTCAAGGTTAGATCTGTTGCGCTCCGAACGTACTGTCGAGGACAAGGTTCGGGACGCACAAAGGCGCCAAGTCGAATACGCAGGCGGGGTACCGCGGAACTTCCGAGAAGGTGACTCGGTATGGGCGCGCGGTTACGGAACCCGGGATAAATGGGTAAAGGGTATCGTGGAAGCGGTTGACAGTTCACGGAGATACTCCGTGGCGGGGGATGACGGTCAATTACTTAAGAGGCACGTTGATCAAATTCGTCGTAGATCGTGCTTGTCTGATGTTACTGTACCTGTTCCCGAAGGCAGGAGTGACTCCTTAAAAGAGGAGGAGCTGGTTGGGGAGCTCCCGGGTGGGACGGTTGGCGGGCGAGATAATGCTGGTGAGGGTAGTGTAGGTCAGACTGTAGATGACACCAAAGACGTATCGGATGTTTTGTCAGACAATATGCCAGCGGTAAATAAGTCACCATTCTTGCCAACACCAACTGAGTCCCCAGTGAGTCGGTACTCAAAGCGGATACGAAAACCAGTCGTTAGGTTTCAGAGTTAAATGTATGTACATAATATTAGGTTAAGATGTATACGTAGATATAAGTTGTACATAGGTATATTAGGTTTTAAGTTTTAGTAATAAGTTCTGTTTAGTTATGTAAGTTAGCAATTATTGTTGTATTGTGGTGGAGGTGTAATATATTGTAAATAGTGGGTAGCTATAAGTGACGTTCACAGTACCCTATAGAGCTTCTGAAGTTTTTAGGATAATCAGGAGTGTCTTCACACAATTTGAGACTGAAAGAAGATTTGAGTTACCCCGAATTTAACGCGCGCGAAGCGGCGGGCAAAAGCTATTAACTAATAACTCATTTACATACCTCGTTCTATTCCGATGAATAGTCACCATCCACCACCTTCTTTTCCGCCATTTCTTTTTAGTCAATCTATTTTGGTACACATGTACGTAATAATTAAACGCACTGTATAAATAAATTGACGTGGCTGCAAGTGCTTCTACGTCCATCTTTGTCTAAGCACCAATGCAGAATGATCCGTCAACCAATGCAATCTTGGCGTCGTATCATGTTGGCCCAACATGCTGGGCCAGCTAGTTGGGCCAGTGTGTACAGCGGACTTATGATTTGTAACTTGACGTCGCACACTGGCGAATATTACCAAAAAGATGGCCAAAATGTTTTAATGGTAAAAATGTATTAAATAAACCTATTGAAATTAAATGCATACCTTTTGAACTATGAATTATTATTATTTTAATTAAAAGAGGCCTTCATTTCAACCAGCGCGAACATAAAAAACTGACTTTATGATGATATTGATAGTTTTAAAACTATCGTAGGATAACAGTAAGTATGTATATGAGAGATAAACAAGAATTTAATTAACTATGTACTATAAATCAATAATATTCATAACTAAGAAACATGAATGATCAGATATATACAAAGTATATGGTGTGCAATGTTGATAGTGTTGATACCTAACTTTGTTTAAATATAAAATACTCTATTTCAGGTTCCTTTATTAGTTAAATTGCATCCGGGGGCAACTGCGCATTGGACTTTCTAGACTTTTTAGTAAACTTGAAAAAAAAGGGTCTGAAGAAGCGCAAAGTCTTTGATATAAATGTCTCATTTGTAGTTTAAATATGGGGTGTTTTTCTTGTAAAGTCTCTGCGATATTTATTATATCCTTATTTCTTGACTCTTGTGCATCTTCAGATAGATACTAACATTTTTAAAACCACTTATCAAAAGAATGAACACAAGTTAAAGTCCTAAAAATATCCGACGACAAAATATACGCATAAATACTGGGACTTAAAGCAAGTTAAAACTAATCACTAGGCAGATATCGGCAGCCAAATCTAAAATAAACTAAATGCTAGCATTATATGCTACAATTTAATACAGCTTATTTCTCGGAATACAGAAGAATATCGTACTATTTCCCTTATTCTTTCTGCTTACGTAAGTAAATAATACTATAAATTTCAAGGCAAGGTTATTGGTGTTAAGATTTATTTTAGAAAATAATAACATCTGATAGCAATAATAATTACCTCTAGAAATAGAATCCATAACAGAAAAACCCCAAACATTTACAGTTGTAAACACAACGAGCGATAACATGCGTCTTCGGAAATCATCAGATTTAAGCACGATATTTTTGATCAACTTCGCAGGCAGATTGTTATAGAATTTTACCATATTAAATATATAAAAACATGCTCAAAAGTTGCGTCACTTATTGAGCTTTAAGGTAAGTGTTATAAAACTGTTCTATCGACAATATTTTAAAATCATATAATGTCCAGGTTTTTGCAAACTATCGCCAGTGTGCGTCGTACCAATCGTACCAAATTTTAATCAAACAGTAATGAGCTTTTCCATTTCTCTCTAAGTATAATAAATTCACATGGTTTGGTTTTCTTTTATTTGTTAAATATAGAGGTCCAGTCACGTTTTCATTATTTTCATCTATGCCGTATACATTAATGCTTATGTTGTTATTTGTTTCAAATAATTTTATGTCCTGATATGTAACAGGGAAAGACATTCCTTAAATATTAAAAAAAGAGCTGTAATGTGGATATGATGCTGTCCTGCAAACATTATGCTTAGCAGGATATAATGCTGCTACAATACTCCATAAAAAACAATGACTGTCATCATTTTGTATATTCACACAACTTTTAGAGTTCCGGATTTTTTCGGTAAATTTAAATACGTACCACCTCTCAACGGACTGTATTTATTAATATTTATTTCCAGATGACTTACTGAATGATAAGACCATCCAGACTCTTTATGTTCGAATTCTATTAATTTATCGCCGTGTGGTTGACGGCATAGAATACAAGTGTCACCACCCCCTATCTTCCCGTGGGTGTCGTAAGAGGCGACTAAGAGATAGCACGATGCAAATACCATCTTTGCATAGAGATGGAAAACTCGACATCAAACCTTATACGACTGCCTCGTTGGTCTCGCGGCATAAATGTGCGCGTGGGATCGGGCGGTCCCGGGTTCGATTCCTGGGTCGGGCAGTGTTATTGGGTCTTTCTGTCACGAAATTCTCAGTAGCAGCACGGAGTCTGGAAATGTGCCCGGTACGGCAATAGGCTCGCCCCTTATTACGTGGGACTAAAGTATATCTGGTGAAAAGTGGGTGTAGAAATACACCTCTGCCTACCCCTTCGGGGATAAAAGGCGTGACGATATGTATGTGTATGTATGTATTAAATTACATTTTAAAAGATTGACTATATTCGAGTACCATTCATTAATATTCGTATTTTTACAAATCTTCTTAATATATAAAATCCTTGCGTTACTGACTGACTGACAGACACGCTACAGCCGAAACTATTGAGCGCAGGAAGCTGAAATTTGGCATGTGTGTTCCTTGGGGACCGTAGGGGTGCACTAAGAAGGGATTTCCGGAAATTCCCACGGGATCGGCCACAATGGGTAAATTTAAAAAATATGCAGGCGTAGCTGCTGGCGTCCTCTAGTTATTTTATATTTTGTATTGAAAGACTTCAGTTGTTCCTCTTTGTTCTTTTCTAATACAAAGTGAGCAAACAGTTCAAAGTTCACTTTAATACAAATATTTTTCAGAAGCGACATATCAACTAATTTTAAGACTTCATTTTTATTCTCACACAAGAAATCCTCTGGCGCGATGTATTCAATTTTGTGAAGGATTTAAACGATACGTTACAATTCTGTTTTTGAGAGCACTTGAAATAATGTAAATGTTTTGAAACTCGGTTCGTAAGAGACTATTTGACTTATTTTATTGGTTCTCAATAAGACATTGTTCGCATTCAATAAATTTTAATTTTAAATTGAAATTCTTACGTCACATATATGATAATTATGTCTTCGCTAATATGTCCTTAAAGTTTCACATATGCTGTTTACATTTTTAAGCATTTCTTTCTTAAAGCCTAGACTAAATATTAGCTATAATACAATAACACATTATTATTTATTTACAATAATATAATTCAAATGGTGAAGAAATGATTAGATTGAAATATAATTTTATTAATATAACAGAATTAATAATTATTTTGAAATATATAAATTAATTTTCATGTCAGAATAAAGACTATACTAGACAATATCTTAGCTAATATACAGCGTTAAAAATAACCATGTATAATTAATAAATCTTTAATTTATTTACAAATATAACATTTTATTGTACTATAATTATCATGGTATATCAATATTATATTAATACCATACTACTAGAACCTGTTGCTACTGTAGACGTAACAATAAATTATTACGTGTAGCCCTCCCTTGCATCAATTCATTTTGAGTGTCTATGTCTCCAATTACATTTGATGGTTCCTCATTTGTTGTCTCCTCTATTACTAAGTTAAAGTTGAGGGAGGAGGTAACCTGGCATCGACTGCCATATTATGCAATACCGAACATGCAAGCTTAATTTTCGCAGCTTTAACTGGATCATAATGCAATGTCCGGTGCCTTAATAAGCATCTCCAGCGTGATTTGAGCAATCCAAAGCAGCGTACAATACAATTTCTTGCCTGAATGTGACGCTGTGTGTATGTCTCTTCAGGAGAACCAGGGGCCGCATCTAATATAGGTGTTAGCAACCATGGCCGAAGAGGATATCCTAGAATCACCTATAACCAAATGAATGTAATTAATAAGGACACTTCATAACTATAAACAAAGATACATATTTACTGCAAAAATATTAATTAACTCAAAAAGTAAATAAAATTTCTCAAATTAGAAACACTACTTCCCTGCCAAGTTCCATCAAGATTATGAAACTGAAAGTTATAAAAAGCTAACATGGTTACTGCCAATTTACATGAATGTACATGTATGTAACATGGTATGTTTTAGTTTATTATTAAATAGATCAAATATTTATTATTAATAACCTTAATTCCCAGAATATTTGCTAGAACTATCTTAATGTAGCATTTTTTATTTATTTTATTATAGAACTGAATATTGATTATCTTACCTAATAACCATACTTGTTCTTGATGGTTTTGATGAAGCTCCCTCAAACAAGATTCCACTCTACTTGATGTCCAAATGAATGCATCATGTGTTGCTCCACCAAATTTAGCATTTACATTTCTAATTTTTAAATCCATGTCACAAATCTGTAACAAAGATACGTAGGCACTATTTAATATCTTAACTAATTATGAGTAAAATAATAAGGTTAATTAAAATCTGCAAATGCACTTACCATTTGAACATTCAGTGAGTGATAGCCTTTCCTGTTATAAAATAAATGTTCAGCAACACTAGGCTTAACAATGGCTATGTGGCTGCAGTCTATACATCCTATGATGTATAGACTGCAACCACCATATGAAATTTTCTTTGAAATTGAAATAAATGAGGAAATATTGTTAATCATAACTACTATAAATAATTACTGTGGTAGTTTTAAGAGGATACCTAATGATGACTGCAAAACTTACTCAAGTTTCAAACGGGCTCTTTCTTGTTGTGTTTGAGGAAATACAATCCATTTCCCCAAAACAGCTGGATGGTTTAGGGCCTGCACAACTTGATCAATGCATCTACTAGCTGTTCTCTGTACCATATATTGTGACAGGCCAACAATCCGTTGATAAAAGCCCGTTGTTAGGAAGCTAAGAGTGCAAAGAATCTTAAACAAAGATAAATTTAAATTATAACACAATATGATTCAAAAATATCCAAACAGAATCAGTAGGAATTCAAATAATAGCAAAGGCTGCTGTTTTGAATCCGTACTTACTTTTTAGAGGCAAATAATAATCGCTTGATGGATAAATTTGTTATACAAAAGTCTACGAAAAGTACCTTAAAACGTTCCGGGACAGTACGTCGAGGGACGGTCCTAAAATTCCTATAGATAACGACACAACGTCCATCGACGGTTGACTTTAAGCTTCGAAATACGACAGCTCGTCAAAGAACGGGCGTCAGCAATAGAAAATATTGTAGGGTGACGTATTAGTGTCGTATTACAAGAACCTACAGCTGGCTAGTGTCACATCGTGAAGTTTTATGAGCACACAAGTAAACTACACTGTGTCATTGAGCGGGAGCCCCGCGTCGCTTTAGCTCATGCCACCGAATGCGATCGCGAAAAGTAGATATAATTTCATAATTACTTGTATTTTATTGTTGTTTTGCTATAAAATTTGTTCGTGAAAACAGTCGTATAAAATATGAATAATGGTCACGTCCAGAAACGTAATGTCGTATCACGCAATATAAATCAGTACAAGGTATACCAACACGTCGTCAAGCGGGGGGTGAATTTGTATGGGGAATTCTAGTGTCAAATTGAGTAGGTTTTGGTGTACCGCCCCTCAACGTTCTGTCCCGGAACGTGTTAAAATATATTTACCTTCAGTTCTACAGGATTTTCCATAGTTCCTCTAAGAGAAGTTAGATTTCTGAGGTCATTGCAGAGTCTTCGAAATGTTCGTTTATCCAGCCTAAATCGGTGAATAAATTCCATCTCAGGCATTTCGGCAATAACCTCCTCTCTACGGCGATTTATTCTTTGGCGACGCCTTATCCACATTTCTTTAGTATGTGCCGCCCATAACATTCTTAAAGTATGCATTATGCACTATTTTTACACAAAAACTATCTAACACAACACAAAAATCTTCGCAGAATTAACGTTAGCACCTGGGTTCCGGCGTCCGTAATGGAGCGTGATATATATAATATAATCTCCTTAATTAATAGTTCTAATTTAAAGCAAAACAATCTTTGGTAATTCAACAAAAATATTAAATAGGAATTCATAAATAAAAATACTTATAATTAATAACAAATGTGGAATTAATATTACAGGCAAATAAGACACGACCGGCGGCCTCTAGTCACGTGGTGCCATTTGTGACTGTAATATTAATTCCAATGTATCAGCAATTTTTTGGAAGATTGCATGCCGGCTTCCCTCCATTTCTATTCTGCGAGACTCCACTCGCAAACGCTCCATCTCCACCTCATGCTGCCTCAAAATGCGCGTTTCTTCCAGTCGTACCCTCGCCTCTTCTACTTGAACAAACTCACTGGTCGCTAGTTCAAATGGCGTCTGATGGCGCAATCGTCTGCGTTGGCCGATTACACGACTACGACGTGGAGTTGAAGGGCACGCTGAAGGCGATCTTACTATATCAAGAAACAAAATTATACTTTGTAAAATCAATAAAATAACATGGACACAATAATCTTTGTTTACATAACATGGGTTTAAAATTATTATATGAAATTATTATATTGTACCTGCTGTATTTTGTCATCTATTATTGGAAGATACGGGCACAGTATGTGTTGGGTCTGTGTTTGCCACCTCTGCAACAAAGTCAAAGTCAAAATCCTTTATTCATCTAGGTCACAAGGTGACGCTTATGAATGTCAAACATCTGGATCTGTCATATACGCCAGCTCAA
Organism: Euclidia mi; assembly: GCA_944739405.2. Lineage (NCBI taxonomy): Eukaryota > Metazoa > Arthropoda > Insecta > Lepidoptera > Erebidae > Euclidia > Euclidia mi. Next base: position 116,409,309 of record OX123184.2, read on the forward strand.
ATTGTTGGCTAGGAGAAGGCTGTGGATGCCGTACCTCTGTTGGTAGAGGTTCCGGCTGGGTATGTTGTGAAGATGATGATTAGCCGTGTGGTTGACGGCATAAAATACAAGTGTCACCACCCCCTATCTTCCCGTGGGCGGCGTAAGAGGCGACTAAGGGATAACACGATGCAAATACAATCTTTGCGTAGAGACGGAAAACTCGACATCAAACCCTATACGACTGCCTCATTGGTCTCGCGGCATAAATGTACGCGTGGGATCGGGAGGTCCCGGGTTCGATTCCTGGGTCGGGCAGTGTTATTGGGTTTTTCTGTCACGAAATTCTCTGTAGCAGCACGGAGTCTGAAAATGTGCCCGGTACGGCAATAGGCTCGCCCCTTATTACGTGGGACTAAAGCATATCTGGCGAAAAGTGGGTGTAGAAATACACCTCTGCCTACCCCTTCGGGGATAAAAGGCGTGACGGTATGTATGTATGTGTATGTATTTATGATGTCATTACAATAACCTCAGATTGAGACTGTACCTGAAATATATTCAAGTAATTCTATTTTAAGGAATTTGAAGATATATAACATAATATACATAGTTTTACGCATATAACGCTGAATAGGTAGGCAATGGAGTATTTCTACACCCAATTTTCGCTAGATTTATTCTAGTCCCACGTAATTGGGGGCGAGCCTATTGCCGTACCGGGCACATTTCCAGACTTTATGCTGCTACTGAGAATTTCCTGACAGAAAAACCCAATAACACTGGCGGACCCGGGAATCGAACCCGGGACTTCCTTGTCCCACGTGCACATTTACGCCGAGAGACCAACGAGGGAGCCCAGTCATATATATAACAAGCATAAATTGTACAATATTTTAGTGAAGTATAACTTCAGCCAATTAAGATTTGTTATTTGGTCGATGGAAAACACAAATTTTCTTTCCAAGAATAATTGTGATTCTCTAGTTTACACAATTATACCCATTGTGTGATTTACATGACTGTGCAGAGATATGAGTGTGAATATGTAGTGTGAATTCACATTATGCCCACCCCACTGAGCTAGGAAGGACTGGGCTACTGAGAAAGTGAGATCTGGAAAAGGGCAGGAGATGATGATGTATGTAAGTAATACAGACATAAAAATAATACTAACATCAAAATCTGCTTCCTGTAATTCTTGAGATCCAGTTATAGAACCAATACCATAATCCTAAGAATCCTTTCTGCCATGGGATTCAATGGTTTGGCTCTACTAGGCCTTCCACCTGTGCCATGTGTGTCTCTATTAATATGGGAGGCTTTCTTTTTGGTTTTTGTCTTTCAGTCAGACCAAACCTGAAAGAGTAATTTCAGTGTCAATATTACAGTGGATCATAAAGGGATATAACATGTATAGCGCGGGATTTTTAACGTAGGCAAGTTTTGGCCGTCATATTGGTGCAACGCGCGGCCCCTCCTCCTTCACCGCCCACGCGTCTCACGCCTTAGCGCCGCCGCAACGCGGCGAGCCGGAGTGCGCCCCGACCGCATACGCGTACGCACACGTTTCTGAGATCCTCCGCGACTCTGAGTCGCGACGTAGTACGTAGATTGTTTCTGGAAGTTTCTTTTTTTTGTTAAAGATATTCTCTTCTTTTCGTGTGGAACATTGTGAACGAATAAATGATTATACCCCAGGAAGAAGTGACTTTAAACTGGCGCCCATACTAGCGGCACGAACATTACAACAAATACAGTTTTAAATACGTGACCGATTGAATACCTACTCACGTTAAAAGTACGGACATTCGACCTTACCGTTGTCATCACCGAAGTGAAGATGCCTACAACGAGGGGAGAAGCGCTCCGTCAACGACGAGAGGACGAGGACAACGTCACGCTCACTGAAGACGAGGAGAGTGTTATCGAACGCGGCCACGCGGACGAAATCGCGGGCGCCGGCTCGAGGTCGTCACAGCAACAAGCTCCTCAGATTTCCCCAGACTTCCTATCTACACTGATCTAAACGATAACACGAGCGCAAGTGGAAGCCAATAGAAGCCTCATCAATTCACTGATGACATCCAACGGCGACTTCAGGGCCTCCACCCCAGTCGGGGTCCCTCCTACACCTAACGCAAGCAGCGAAAGTACTGCTGCTGCGGCCACGCCGAGCGCTGACGCAAACCTTATGAAATGCACGGCGAGATTCAACGGGTCATCCCAGGACGCCGAGGTCCTGGAAGCATTCCTGGACGCCGTCGAGATCTTCAAGGAGTGCGCCGCCGTAAGTGACGAGCACGCCCTCCGCGGGTTGCCGATGCTGCTAGAAGGTGAAGCGGTGGTATGGTGGCGCGGCGTCAAGACGTCGGTGGCAACGTGGGCAGACGCGATCGCGCGCCTTCACGCCACTCTCGGCGCGGCGCAGCCTGCACATCAAGTTCTACGGCAGATCTTCGCTAGGAACAACGAGATGAAGAACGTGCGGAATCGTTTGTGTGTAAAGTGCGAGCACTTATTGCTAAGTTACCGTATACGCTCGATGAAGTAATGCAAGTAGACATTTGTAACGGGTTACTGCACCGACGCGTAGTGAAAAGAGTGCCGCGTGATTGTGTACGTAATCTTGATGAATTATTATGTAAGACTAGGATCGCGGAGGATACTCACAAGGCGCTCAGGGTAACCAATTCTGTTAATAATAATACGATGCTTCAGACCAAAACATCGGAGGTCACTAAAACCGACCGTAATCTCACGCAATCGAGTACAAGTACTACGAGTGAGAGGGCGTCGCTTAGCAACAACAAAAATAGACCCCGTTGTAGTTATTGCAGGGTTTTTGGGCATATTAGTGATGAGTGTCATAATCGTGAGAAGGCGACCACTAATAAAAATAATAGTGACACTAAATCTAAAGAGGTACGTTGTTATGGTTGTGGTAAACAAGCCGTCGTGAGGTCTAAATGTGAGGTTTGTGCGAAACCATCGTCGAAACCAGATGAGAGAACGTCTGTGAACAATGTTGATTTAGATTTTTGTGGTCATGGTGATAGTAGTAACATTAGTACGGGTGATACCGCTTCGTGCGTTCGAATCGCAAACATGAGTGCGCGCGAACATCACCCGATGGTAAATATTAGTGTTATGGGTCGTAACGGCATGGCGATTGTAGATACCGGCGCTACGCACAGCATTGCGAGTCCCTTATTGCACCGACTCTTAGCAGATTCAGGAGTTCGGTTCAGCGAGATAACGTTTCGTGCGCCTGGCCGACGGTACACAAAGGTGGAGAGACCTGTTGTCGGCAGAGATAGATATTATTATTAAAGGTCGTAGGGTAACGTGCGATTTTTTAATATTGCCTGAAAGTAGACCCGAGAAGAAGAAGACCCGGGCCGGCATGGTATTAGACGTCGCCCGACGCACTTGGTAATTTTCAGATAGTCCGGAACATTATTATGATTTCGTGTACACGTACTCGCTTGATCCTACCGATGCAGACCTGTTTAGCACCTCGTCTACCAAGCTATCGTTGCGCTCCGACGAAGGTTGTAAGTTAACCCCCGAGCAGAAGGATACACTGAACGCTTTTATCGGACACCGCGCACCGCAGTTCGCGCGCAATGGACCGGCGACCGATTTCGCCGCGCACCGAATAAAGGTAAGTCTACAATAGAAACCGATAGCTAGTCCACCTTATAGGATATCGCAAAGTAAAAAAGAGGCCTTGCAGAAGGAGATCGATAAGCTGCTACGAGATGACGTCATAGAAGAATGCGAGTCTCCGTGGGCGTCTAATGTCGTCCTCGTGACAAAGAAGGACGGGAGTTTAAGGCTCTGTATAGACTACAGAAAACTTAATGCATTGAGGACATACTGCACGCGGCCAAGACCAGTGAGTATATGACCACCCTCGACCTTCGCTCAGGCTACCATCATTTGCATTCATCCTTTGCACTGACAGTAGCGCATATTGCCTAGAGGCTGTTCTTATGCAGGGGGAGGGACACGACGAGAGGCCCATTGAGTATGCGAGTCGACTACTCACCAGCGCCGAGAGGAACTACTCCACGACCAGGGCCGTGAAAGTTCCATACATGGATAAATTTCATATAATCAGCGCCATCTACCGATGAGGGCAAGAACTAAATAAAAAGCGACAACTGGACGGTAATTTCGCCAACATTGAAAAGATCTGCGTGGCGCAGTGGTAGCCTGCTCTGCTCATAAATAAGATGTCCGTGGATCGAATCCACGCTTACCAAGAATTACATTTTGTGATTTTTATTTTTTTTTACTTTTAAATTGCATATTTTACATAATAATTGTCATTTACTTATTTATTAACACCGAAATTCAACATTTATTTTACTTTGAAAAATGAATCCACTACTAACGCCATCTATACGATCGGAATAAAAATAAAATTGTTTGTACGCCATCTAGAGAGGATGCCTATTGAACTTTTTCCTTAGAGGGAGTTGCGCATCTATACCAGTATATCTGTATAATCTATGTCCACGACCGAGCGGGAGGCACTCGCCGTCGTGTGCTAAATTAGAGGTTTGCACCGGAGCGAGATTTTAACAACCGATTGAATTCACCGGTGATTGGGCAATCACCGGTGAAAAACCGGAGGTTACCGGAGAATAAATAAACTTTTGTTTCTTTTTTTAATTTATACATTAAAAATGAAGAAATACGAAAAATCAATTGATATAATTTATATAATCATTTGTTAAAAAAAACGTTTTATAAAGATAACAAATTACGATTTTGATTTAAGAAACACAACATGTCAACAGCGTCATAGCGTAACTTGTTTCTTCTATCATTTAGTATTTGTCCTGTCGTCGAAAATACTCTCTCTGACCTTACAGAAGTAGCAGGCACAGCTAGGTATTTAAAGGCTATTTCGTCTAAAGGCTTTAAATGTTTATTGAATTTCCAGAATTGCACAACTTCATCCCAATTGTGGCTTTTTTCAGGATACTGTGTTACCGTATACATTTTGAATAAGTTCATTGCCGTAGCGGATGATCTACATTACTGGTGTTTCTTTTTAGAAATCCAAGCAAATCCGGGCGACCAGTTTCTCTTGTACTGTTGGCACTTGATGTGGCTATTGATTCTGCGCTTTGAGATATGTTTCGGATCCGGAAAATATTATTTATTTCTGCCTTTACAGCATCTTTAGCAGCCAATTTATTTTGCAATTGTCTAAAGCTGTTTCTAAAAACGGGATGCAGTATAGTAGAAATTCGACAAACAGTTCGAGATTCGTATTCCAATAAGCGATCATTCATACAGTTTTTCAATGTTTGTAAAAATATTTCACCTACCGCTGTAGAAATTCTGGGACCCAAACTTTGAATGTTATCGAACAGCCCGTAAATAATAGGTATAATCAAACTAGAGGTTGGATACTGGTCTCCGCTTATCATTTGGGTTGCTTGCTCAAATATATCCAACAAAAGCACCATATCTTGTAATATTTTTTCTTCTTCTGGGCTAATTATTTGAGGTGCTTGAGGCAGTTTTCTCTGTGCGGCGGTTATACTATCAATTAACTTTAAAATTCTTTTTATCATATAAAATAGGCTATTCCAACGAGTTGGAACTTCCTGTACTAATTGTAAAGGTTCTACATCAGGATTTCGGTCTCTATGTTCTTTGTGGAGTGTTAGTGTAGCAATATTAGATTTTTTGAAATATATAACAATTTTTTTACACTTCTCAATCAAGTTTATTAATTCAGGAATGTTTAAGGAATCATTTACAACCAAATTCATAGTGTGTGCAAAACAAGGCATGCTACGTACTCCTAATAGTCTGGCCATTTTTACTACGTTGGCTCCATTATCTGTTGTGATGCACACAACTTTATCACGGATTTCCCACTCCGTCAATATTTCATGGACCACATCTTTTAAATGATCTGCAGTGTGCGACTCTATCAAAGGTGTAGTGGTTAGTACACAACTTTTAAGGCCATTTGAAAAGAAAAAGTGCGCAGTGATTGTGATGTAAGATTCCATGGAATGACTCGTCCAAATATCTGTGGTCAGTGACAAGTTATCAACTTCAGATAAGACTTTTTTTAACTTTGTCTTAGCTTCATCATATATTTTCGGCATTAATTCATAACGTATTGTCCTTTTATCTGGAATTTTGTAGTTTGGGTTAATGTTATGAACAAAGTTCTTAAAGCCTTTATCATTAACCAAAGAAAAAGGTTGAAAATCTGTTGCTAACATCAAAGTTAGAGCTTCGTCCACTTTTTTAAAATTTGGATTCGAGGACTGCTCCATAGTAGATACTTCTATACTATTATTTGTATCAGATGAAATTGGAGAATCTGTTTGTCTCATAATATCAGAATGCTTTCTTTTCAAATGTGATAACATATTTTATGTTCCACCGCCAGTGGTTAGCACCGCATTGCATAATTTACATTGAACTTTTTTGCCGTGTTCATCTACTTTTTCAAAGTGGTTTTTAGTTTTTGACTGAACTTTCGGCATTCTGAAATAATATATCAACACGAATAAGTTTGAATAGTACCACAATAGTTTAAAATACACATATTGATAACTTGTTTTATTGCTGGAATTTAATGTTAAGTTAGACAGAAGTTAAAAAATAAAACCCAAAAAAACACTTACGTAAAAGCTGGTGTGTTTTTCTTATTAATAAATCTTAGTTTTTCACTTTAATTGAGTACTTATCTCAAAATATTTAATTACGGTGACGCTATTATAGTAATAATTAATTTATTGATTAACAACCTCGACGTATCGAACGAAATTCTACAATACGAATGTAATTTTGAACGAGTGAATGAGTATGTTTCAGAAATAAAATGCTTTCGGGAAATTCCCTTTACCAAAGACTAAAAAAATATGTTTATCTATGACTGCTCACTTTTAATAATATTTTATGAAAGGGGAATCCCCAAATCTATGCGTCCTATGTCACAGTCAGACTAATAAGGTATATTTCTTACTTAATCGTTGAATGATCATTCGTTCGTCCGTTATTCGTTAATACATAGTAAATATAAATAAAACAGTTACAAAGAATTTATCTTTTAAAATGGAAACTCAAGGTAAGCTTTTGTTCACTATTGTGTTCTAAACGTATGCAAGATACAATCTATGTTTTGTAACCTATTTTTTTTTTTCTATTTAGATCTATTTGAACAATATGCGCAAAGTATGACATATTCTGACGAAGAAACAGAAGGTGATTGTGCTACAAATATTTCAAAAGAGCAACCCATAGTAATGAGCTATGAACAAGAAACGCAAACAGAAAATTACCAAAATAACCACGAAAATTGTAACAAATTATTTGGGCAGTTAGTTGCTAGTGAAATGAATCACATAAATGGACAAGACCGCTTTGAATTAATGACTGAAATAATTAATCTAATTCGTAAGGAACAAGTTGGTAAATAATTGTCATGAATGTTAATAATTATGAAAAATGATTGTTGAATGTGTCTTTTATTTGTGTAACTATATTATATAAAAAAAATAAGATGCGACGATCACCGGAGATCAATCGGTTAATTACCGATTATTTCAATCGAGTACTTTTACCGGTAAACCACCGGTTATTCTCCGGTACTCACTGCTCCGGTGTAAACCTCTATGCTAAATCGAAATTAAGAGAAAAGAAAAATAAGGCTTACATGATTTAGTTTAGATCTAGTATAACTTTTTAACATAAGATTTAGGATAAAGTCTTGTATAAGATTTAGCATTATATTTTCTTATAAGATTTAGGATTATAACTCAAATCAAATCAAATTCAAATCAATTTATTTATATAAGTATAAATATAGACACAATATAATACACGCAACACCATCTAGTCCCAAACTAAGCAGACCTTGTACTATGGATACTAGACAATGGATTGACATACATATTTTTAATTATGATAGATATCTTACATAATGAACATACATACTATACACAATTTTTGTTAGTAAGTAACTAAGTATACTTATGAACTATGTTAAAAAAACTTGCACGATGATGTTGTGCGTTCGTGTGGCACTTGTCCGCGGAAGCGACGGAACAGTCATAACCATGACTATTTACCCACATCGATCATGCACCAAATGATAATAACTCGCATCCAGGTTACAAATGTAAGGTCCCCATTTTTATTAAAATTAATTTCGATTGAAAATAATTTGTAGTCGATTGACTCGTTCGAGTCACATCACTATCGAGAGAATTCAAAATGGCGGTTGGTGAGAGCGGGCATTCTATTCCTGGCGACGGTACCGAACGGACGATGGCTCTTCGGAAATATTATAATATCTGTACAGTGTAAAAGTATATCTGAAATATAAATTTTTTTTATTGATTCGCCGTCTATTTAAAAATACAAATTCAAACCGAACTTTTCGTCTCTGAGTTAAAGAAAATGGAGCGAGGTGGGAATGGACCAAGCCGACACCTGGAGACAACCAGAACTCGGTGGATCGGGACGCGATGGCGAAGGAGCTTGGCGGAGTCGGATTCGACTGCGCAGCGAGGTGGACTGTAGAAGTCGCACTCGCTATCGGAGCCGTAGCCCTGCTCATCGCAGCGTCTGCAGTCAGAGCATCCGGGACAAAGATCCCGAGTCGGAGAAACGAGACAGAGTGAGGCGCTTGGAAGAGGAAATCAACTTGCAACGAAGTCGTCGGCGACCGAGTTCCCAACGGCATAACTCTCGTCGCAACGACCGTAATACGTCGCATATTTATTATTTATTTAATTATTTATCATTCACACGTTCATACAGAAATAGTGCAGTGTCCCACAAAACCGTGTCATCGGTTTGACTGTGGGCTCCAGTCTCCGTACAGTAAATTAGAACGTTTACATAAATAAAATTACAATAACTACTTATAGCTAACTTCACTCTTAAGTTCTAGCACTTATCTAAGTAATATTGCTCAAGTCTCCTTTTAAATATAGTTTTATTATTTTCGTTCCTTATTTCCTCTGGGAGATTATTTAGCAGATATGGCAAACGTTTTTAAAGTTCTACCACCGTAATAATTAAACACTCTCGGTACAATATATTTGCCAGAGGCCATCGATCGGGTGTTATGATTATTTGTAACATATTCCAAGTTATGCTCAAGACTGCCATGGTTGTTTACAGCCAATAAGTATTTATGTTTGAGGAAAATTGGTAGTATTTTACAAATTTTAAATTATTTTGTGTTCACATTTTATGCTGATTTCTAGTTTTATTATTGACAAGAAGTTTAAGAAACTTTGTTTGGATTGATTCTAATTTATTTATATATGTTTTGAATGTAAGACCATAGCAATTTAAAGCATAACCGAGAATAGACTCCTAGAGTGACTCATATAAACATTTCAATGTTCCTTTAGGTACTTTAAAGCTTAAATGTCACAGTCGGAGTCACATCACTATCGAGAGAATTCAAATGGCGGTTGGCGAGGGCATTCTATTTCTGGCGACGGTACCGAACGGACGGTAGCTCTTCGGAAATATTTCTGTACAGTGTAAAAGTATATCTGTAATATAAATATATAAACTATATTCTAATATAACTGGAGTTTTACTACACAAAGGAAGATATCCTACGTATTGAGCAAAAAACGCGAGCCAAGTCAATGCGGTTAATTTTATTTTATTTTATTTATTTGGACAACTAACAAAACATACACTAATATAAAATTCACAAACATGTTTACAATTGCATGCTAAGTGTTGTTCCACTTACAAGTTGCCACGGCATGGTAAGGGACTGTTTAAATTAAGGTACCTAAATTAAACTTAAAATTAACAAAATATTTTACATGTAGGCAAGAGAACAAAAAATGAATTTACTTGTGAATATATATACTTACAAAAGAAATATACCTAGTTATGTCAGTCGTATACAAAAGACACAGAACATGATCGAGACAACAGGACTTAATTATTGAAGCACTTTACTTCTTCAAAATTATTGCATCATTTAATCCTTCCAGAAAGATTAAATGATGCAATAATTTTGCTTTTAAATTTAGAAAGACTGTTTGAAAAAATATCTATATCAATGTAATTATTTTTCGTGAGCTTATTATACTCACTCTGTAATCTGCTGATAGTAGCGTTTTGACCCAAATTGGTTTTTGATTTTTCTATCGAAAAAGGTGTGTATTTACTTGCACGAGGTAACTTTGATGGCGCATATATACTTAACTTCTCAACGAGAAAGGGGCAGTCCAACTCACCGTTAACTAATTTATATAGCAAAGTCTGATCCAATAACCGTCTTCGATCCAACAGACTATGGAGATTAAAATGCTTTAACCGACTTTCATATGTTGGCAACAATTTTGCCATGTTACACTGGTACATCATTAGTACCATCGTTCACATGACAGACAGGAAGAATATTAAATCATTGGTGGATTCTATCATCGAACAAAAATCTTTTCACTCTCTTGCAACTACCTGGGGCAAGCAAAGTGAGAAAAAGGCTATATGTGTATAAGAGGAGGCAACAACTAATCAGGTTGTAAAATGTGGGCTATTTATCACTTTGGATCATCCTTATGTAGCTGCATCTCTGGATGGACTTGTACTGTTTTGGAAGTGAAACGTCCCTATTCAATAAAGGACTCTGTTATAAATTGTGATAATGTACCATATTTGGAAATGAGGAATAACGAACTTTCTTTGAAACGTAACTGTAATTATTTTTACCAACTACAAACCCAAATGTATGTCACAGACCGTAAGTTCTGTGATTTTTTCATTTGGACAAAAAAATATTATAAATGTATTTCTATTAAAATAGATGTTGATGTATGAATAAACAATGAAATACTACCAAAATGCAAATAATTTTTTGAAAAGTATATGCTACCGGCACTAGCTGAGAAATACTATGGTCAATAATGAGTAGAACAATTATTGAAAACTTGTTAATGTACTATTTACTTATTATATAGGTAATAAATAATATACTTGGGATTGGGAGGTCTCGGGTTCGATTCCCGGGTCGGGCAAAATGTTATTGGGTTTTTCCGTTAGGAAATTCTCAGTAGCAGCACGGAGTCTGGTAATGTGCCCGGTACGGCAATAGGCTCGCCCCCTATTACGTGGGACCTAAAAATTGCTGGCGAAATGTGGGTGTAATATTACACCTCTGCCTACCCCTTCGGGGTTACAGGCGTGAGTCTATAAATAAAATAAAAATAAATAATATACAGCTTTTGAATACAGTTTATTACTAAAAACTCATTTAAATTATTGAATAGTTATAAGGTAGGTAGGAGTGTAAATAAAAGTCAAATTAAAATTACTTCATTTTCTATTTTTTACCTCCATCCATAATGTTATTACGAAAATTTGTTAACATAAAACAAACACATACTATTCTACTTCCCAAGGGTACCAAATTGCTTGACAAATAGGTATGTATACGGTATGTCTTGCCCAAACCAATTGTCCTTTCAACATGTATTTGGTTTGATGACAATATTTTGGAACGGCAAAGCTGGTCAGGCTCAAGCTGACCAGACTTTTTTTTCAAAAATTCTGGCATGTTGACAGTTACATCTTTGGAGGCTAAAATATCTTGTATATTAAAACCTCGATCTGCTAATACTATGTCATTTCTTGCAAGTAAATTGTATAAACCACACTTTTCAAACAAACATCTATCACTTATATGTAGAACCTCCGTAACTATCAGATACAAAAGTTATGATAAGATAAGATAAGATGATTTATTTGTTTAAACATGCGTATGCGTAAAGGATGTATGTATACATACAGAAATCTGATGAAATGCATCCAAGATGTTACATAGTATTGTCCCAACATGTTTGTCATATAGCTTGACGTACAAATATTTGTGAAGTTAATAACACATAATATGTCAGAATAAGTGTACTGAATAATAATTAATAAACAGGAGAGAAAAAAAAATCGCTAAATACATTAATAATAGTCAAATACATTTAAAACATTGTCAAATGGTTATAAAAAAAAATTATATAGATTTGAATAACATTAATAATCGATAAAACAATTGCATTATTATAGTACCTATGTATTATTGTCTTGATATCTACTTAAATTTATTGAGCAAAGTGTATCAGTTAAAAAGTCATTAACATTATAGTAAGCCTTTAGCACAAGGAATGTCTTAAGCTTATTTTTGAAGGCTTCGTTTTTAAGTTCTTTCCATTCTTTTGGAAGTTTGTTATAGATGACGGGTGCCATGCAAAATACACTTTTGCGCATAAGTGCAGTCCTAAAAGTATGTAAACAGAGCCTGCTGTTGTCGCGTCTATTTCTAAGAACTCTGTCATTCAGACGTGGGAATTAATTAGAATTTGTTTTAACGAACATTGCTATCTCTAATATATACATGGATGGTAATGTCAGTATTCCGTATTTAACAAAGTAAGGCTTGCAACTGTCTGTCATTTTGAGGTTAAACAGCGATCTGATACATCTCTTTTGTACTTTAAAAGAATATTTAATTTTGTTAAATTTTCATTATAAGGTACATTGCAGATGATTAATTATAACTATATACATGACTACCTATCTTAAATAAGCATACTTACTGTCTAAGAATATATATGTACATAAAACTAAAAATAAAGAGTAAAAATAGATACATATGTACATGTGTGTTTAGGCGTCGTAGAATGCCTCCGCATCAATATCATCGGGTAACGTGCCCAGAAGGCTGGCAGCATTGCCGCGCTGGATGGCAATGCTGATTCTCTGAGCAAAGAATAAACCAGCCTTCTGGTCACGTGAGACGTCGACTAACCGTTTAGATATTTCTCGGTATAGAGAACGAGCGCTCGGACCCCATGAGCCAAGCGTTTCCACCCCAAACGGCTCAAATACGTAATTAGCTACTAGATTACTGTATTTGCGCCGTTTGAGGGTTTCCGCAGATGCAGCAGCAGCGCCAGCATGACCTCCCGAGCTTGGAACATGGGATGGCGCGAGGGTGTCTACGCAGGTTGCGTCCCACACCAAAGGCCTACCCATTTTCCATGGCAACAGTGACATACCGTCAGGTCTCTTCCCGTCGTCGCGTACCAAACCATTTGGTTCAAGTACAGCTGGTACACCAGACGCGACAAGAGCACGACGGATTATGTCATTTAGGTGAGCATGACGAGGAATCCTACCAGCGCTTCTGCTGCAGGATAGCCCATGGTGTCCGAAGCTATCGACGTCTTCTCCACAATGACATCGATGCGGAGAAACACACGGAGCACCTAAACGGAGACAAGTGGCGATATGGAACGTCTCATCGTCCAACATGGTTCCTGTGTTAGACGATGGTAGTACCTGAAGCCATAGACCGGATTCCCATTCCCCCACCCCACAGCCAGCAAACGAGCACGCTCTGTAACATTAAAAGATGTATCCAAAAGAGTTTTCCTCACGGCGCGTCCCACTGTCTTTGGGAGAATAGGTTGGTGGGCAAATCAGTGTTTGGACAAGCCATTTTCCAGGCGTTTATAGCTTCGGTTTTGCACAGCACTTCTGGGTTAACTAGTGTAAGTGATAATATTTTCCTAGTTAACTCTTCCGTGCTGTGAACCGAAGACAGGAACGCCGCCTTTAAAAGCCATTTCTTTGTCCGTCGAGTATCCCCAGAACATGACGCCGTATCTCAGGATGGATTCTACCGTTCCATAGTACGCCGTCAATAATGCGTCTACATTAGTAACTCGCGAGTAGTATATTATTGGGCATATATACCACTATCGGCAAGTTGCGAGGCGAGTAGGCGCACTCGCCTCGCAGCCGATAGTGTTATAGAACGCCCAATAATATATGATCGCCTCGAATATCACATGCCTGTATTATTGTACACCGATCGTTTTCAATCACTTGTTGGTATTACTTACTGTACTCGACCACTTTTCATGCTAGTACACCTCACTCGGGATAGTGCTATAGAATGCGTAATTATGATCTACACTGTACTTGACGTTCGTCCATTAATGTACTAACTTCGGAATAGTGCACTACTTACCTATAGCAACGATTCGATGATTAGAACGCGATTCTACGATTGTGTTAGATCGTCGAATGGACTTTGATATTATCAAGGTAGTATATAAATAAGAAGACGATTGTAAATAATAAGCGATTAAAACATAGTTTATTTATTTATCATATAATCTCGGTTTGTCGGGGAACAAAATGCCAGTCGAACGCACAAATTCTTGTAGTTTTCGCCACTGCGGTGAATCCGTATCCGTCTGAAACTTGATTCGAACGACCGCCTTCCGCCACAGCTCTAGAGATTCGGTGGTGCGGGCGTCGTCAGCCTTGTATACCTTGCAGTCTATGTAGTACTCGCCGTTGGTGCTCGCCGTGCGCCGCTCGCAACTGTTGGCCACGCGGTTCACAAAGTATGATGACAGACATGTAATTTTGCCGGATGAACCTTCCTCGAACTCAACGTCAGACCCGTGTCTCTTACTGATACCGAATAAATCGCTATCAGCCGAAGCCATTTTACTGAAACAATTGAGAAAACAGCGATTATTTCATTTAGTCAGACAATTAAGAAATGCTAATCTGTGATTATTTTGTTCAAGGAATGATAGTGTTTCTCCCATCAATTAATTGCTATGCGCTCTACGTTTCTATGCGACTGGGTGCTATCAGATGACTGCTGCTTATTTATGTAGTTTTAGTGCTTCTACTGCACATAGGATTGTGCATAGAGTTAGTGCAGCTATTGCATCTCTTCGGCCACGCTATGTTTACTTCCCAGAGTCACCAGATGATATCCAGCAGAAACAAACCAATTTTTATAAGAGAGCAAAATTTCCTTATGTGATAGGTGCAATTGATTGCACTCATGTGAAGTTTCTCAAGTCACCAGGTAACTGCACTACCATGAATACTTAACTAATATCATTAATATATATTTTGTGTATACCTATTAACGAATATAACTGGGTGCCTAATCAGTAATCATCCAGGTTAAAATGCTTTTTAGAGATATAAAGTATTAAAACAAGGATTTACTTATTAAAGTAGGTAGTTATAATTGAGCCACATGGGTAATCATTGGATGTAGCAATGGCCAGCATTATAGTAATCTAGATATTAGCAGTGACCTAGATTACTTAGGTCACTTCATTATTTTCTTCAGTGTTCAAGTGTTATTTTTATTTCAGTAACTTGTTAAATTAATTTTAATATTTAGTAAATTATCTGTTTTAGGTGGAGATTGCCCTGAGATATTTCGAAATAGAAAAAAATATTTTTCGTTAAATATTCAAGCAATATGTAATGCTAACTTAGAATTTACTGATATTATTGCACAGAATTTACTGATATTGTTGCACGATGGCTTGGGAGTACACATGACTCTTACATCTTCAATAACTGCTATAGAAGAGCAATGTTTGAACAAGGCCAGTATGGAAATGCTGTTCTTGTTGGACATGCAGACTATGCTCGCAACAAGTATACGATGACTCCGTTGGAACAATGCAGTGTACTGCTGCAGAGGATTTGTATAATGAGTCACATCGATGCCTTAGCTCACAATTGCACTAACTACAAAAAAAAAAATTCACTTTTTCACATTTGCGCGTATCGAAATACTGTTATTCCGTCTCCTTCTACCAAAAACGTAGGTAAACAGTTGTATTAACTATGTTCCATTAAGGTTCCATGAATGTTGTATTATACTAATGACCTTTATTTTTGTAAATCCAATCAAGATATACTTTAACTGATTTTAAGTTTCTCATCTGAACAAAGTTTCAAATCACAAACATATTAAATACATTTGCAATATCTGCTCATACTTGTTAGCATTGCTTTGAGAGTGTATTATGTGTTGAAAGTATAAAAGGATCAAGAAAGTTTGATGTACAAGTGTGTTAAATACTTTTACTTGAAGGGGTTTGGCAATTTTTAAAGTGCACAAATGCATGCTCTAATTTTGTAAAAAGAAGACAAGCAAAGATGCTTGGATTCGGATGGAACTTTCCGGCCTATAACATTTGATCTTCAAGCTATTCTATTCACATTCAGAATGTGACGTAATGATAGAAGATGAAAAAGTGGAGCAAGTGAACGAGTTTGTGTATTTAGGGTCTTTGTTTACGAGAGATAGAAAATGTGAGGGAGATATTGAAAGGAGAGTGAAAGCAGGAAATAGTGTGAATGGTGCCTTACAGTCCATCATGGTATTATCCCAAAGCAAGCTCGCCTTGCTATACTACAGGGAGTTTTGGCGCCAACACTGATGTATGGTAGTGAATCATGGGTATGGCAGAAGAAGCATGAAAGTAGAGTCAATGCTGTGGAGATGAGAGCTTTGAGGAGTATGTGCGGAATAAGGCTGATAGATAAAGTGAAAAACAGTGTGATACGAGAGAAGTGTGGTCTAAACGAAGATTTAGTGACAAAAATTGAAAAAGGAATGTTGCGTTGGTTTGGACATTTGGAACGGATGGATGAAAGAAGAAATACGAAAGAAGTGTATCGTGCGAGAATGAATGGAAATGTCGGTAGCGGACGCCCTAGGCGGACGTACGCCGACCAAATAGGTGACGTACTGAAAAAGGGCCAAATTAAAAGTACCCATAACCGACGCGCATGCATGATGAGGTTAATGAATGTCGAGGAAGCGAAAAAGGTATGTTTGAACCGAAGCATGTTGCGTTCCATAGTATCTGCCTACCCCAATGGGAGACAGGCGTGACGATATAGATAGATAGCTATTCTATCGGTACCGTTTACTGGAGATTGCAAAATATATTATTTACGCAAATTATCGATGTACAATTTTACTATTCTAGATTGTCATAATAACACGGCTACTGCTATTTATGGGATGAGTTTAATGGCAAAAAAGGTTCTACTGAAATCGGATCAATATTGTTTAAATATCTTTATAGTCTACCCGAAACTGTTACTCATGTCGCATCATTTTCTGACACTTGTGGTAGTCAGAACCGCAATAAATATGTTACTCTAGCGAATATATATAGTCCTTAATATATATAGTCTAAGCTCTAGCGGCTTTATATGCTGTCAATAACATACCTCACTTAGATACGATCGATTTGAAATTCATGGAATCGGCACATTCGTATTTAGAAGTGGATTCAATTCATGCGTGTATAGAAAGAGCGCGAAAGCATAAAAGTATATTCACTTTGCGTGAATATGCATTGGTGATAGGGTCTGCTAGAATCAAGCCGAAACCCTACGATGTTATAATGAAACACGGAGATTTCTATGATCTGAAGGGATTAGAAAAAAACTTTGAATTCCAATACAACTAAAAATACAAAAAATGAGCAAGTACAGTGGTTGAAAATTAAATGGCTGCGGCTGAAGAAAGAATTCCCCACTCACTCAATTATTACAAGTACGATTTGACTGGTCCACATTTTAAAGAAATAGACAATTGTAAGTCAAAAACAACAAAAAAAAATTCAGAGACATGCATAATCAAACTAAAAAAACCCCTGAAAGGAGCATATAAATCACTGACTGCAGTTTCGCAAACCAAAAAGTGAGATCTGTTAACACTTTTAAAAGATGGAGTCATTCCACCAGAATATTATGACCAGTATTACAAAGATATTCCATCCATTTCTGCGGCTATTATTAACAACAATAGTGATGATACTGAAACGTCTGATGATGATCAGGATGTAGAGTCCATTGTTGAAGAAATTTAAGATTTTATTCTTTTGTTTTTTTCATTAACTAGTTAGTAATTAATCATTGCTTCAAAACTGAAACTGAAGACTAAATTTATTAATTTTCTAATTTGTACCTAATGATTCAGAAATAAATTGTTTTGGGAAATAACTAAACATTACCGCATGATTTTTTTTTATCGTGAGATCGAAAAGTATTTTATTCGATTGTAGTTTGAAAAACTGTTTGTGTTTTATAAAAAATCTAGTGGACGCCAGCAGCAACGCCTGCATTTTTTTTAATTTACCCGTTTTGGCCGATCCCGTGGGAATTTCGGGAAATCCCTTCTTAGTACACCTCTACTGTTCCTCAAGGAACATACATGCCAAATTTCAGCTTCCTGCGCCCAATAGTTTCGGCTGTAGCGTGTCTGTCAGTCAGTCAGTAACGCAAGGATTTTATATATTAAGAAGATAAACATTATGAATATGAATCACTGGTTTATTATTGTGTCTATTTAATGCAATACCCATACATAGTATTATCCTTCTTCTTGGACCTTGATCTAGCCTGGTAATGCTGCTAAAAAATTTTGAGTTTTTCACTTAATGCCTGTCAACATAATCAATCTTAGTGTACAAATGTATTAAATGATGGGTTGTATGTTTATTTAGCGATTTTTAAAAGGTTACGTACATACTAATATTACAATATTGAGATATGATGGAGTTAAACGACTATTCTTATGAATAGATGCAAATTTGTTTTGTTATTCTACTTTGTTTTTGTACTGTTCTTGTCTAAACTTTAAAAACACTTTAAAGCTCTCACCTCAAAATTGACAATTTTGTAGTTAGTGCAATTGTGAACTAAGGCATCGACATATACGAACAAGAAAATGTATAGAGAGATTGTTTGGGATATGGAAAAGACGATTTCCAGCCATGGCCATTGGTTTAGGTGTTATTAAAAAAATCATTCCCTATAATCATTGCAACAGTGGTATTACACAATATTGTTTGCAGAAATAGTGAAACTGCACCTTCAGATGATAATGATATAATAAACCCAGCTTCCTGGGATGCTCTCTTGACTATGGATGAAATAAACCATTCAAACTCAGGGATTTCACAAAGGAGCAATCCAAATTATAGGAGACGGAATGAAATTATAAATCATTATTTTTCACAGTAAGCATTTTTCACACCTATACTACATTGGGCTTTTGAAATACATCTCATAATAGTTCAATGTTGTTAAAGCTTATACCAATTCATTGTTTCAGATTGCAAGGATAAGTTGTTGGTAGTGAAGAATAACCAAATGAAGCTAGTGTTTGAATAATTGCTAATTCTTTTAGAAGTTGGCTACCATAGTGTTAAGAGAAATGCATAATAAAAGAATACTGTAATATTATGTTTTTTTAATTCTAATTCTAATATTTGTAGTTTTATTTCTTCCTGGTGGGTTTTTAATTTTGCCTCACGCAGCAACTCCTCTTCTCTTTCCAACTGAGTTCGTAAAATAGACATTTTTAATTTATGTTCTTCTGCGTGATACTTAGATTTTTTCAATGTATCTAACTTTTCACCAACAAGAGTTTCAGCTTGGTGGTACACTGGTCTACGACGACTGGTTGATGCCACTTAAGCTTTGTGGGTCCTGCAAGATGATAAAATAATATTAATACAATGAAAACAAAACTATAACTTTCACAGCGTCTCCTACATAATCACAAGAAATAGGATTATGATGAGAAAGGTGAAATGTTTAACTAGCTGTAGATTCAGAGGCGCAATTGTATCATATCATAGTATAGGACTTAAAAATATTTGTACATATTATTTAGAATGGCAGTTAGCCATCAACAGATACTGTAATTTGTATCCTGGGCTCCGGGGTTAACATTTTAATAATAGATCCAGGTCCTAAAGATTCATAAGACAGGATTGGATTGTGTTGTCATGTAGAATAGACAGACATAGGTACCTACATAACTAATTTATACTACTGTATGATAATTACTAACCTCTTTGGAGTTGGAACATTAATCAATTTTTCACAGTCTTCTGCAACATTTAACTCCTGAGGCGACTTGAAATCCAGAAATGCATGTTTTGTTTTTTTCAACATACTGGGGGTATATTCAGGCCAGACCTGAAAACATTTATAGTATGTATATACATCTCATTGAAAATAAAAATATAGATACTTTAACTGTATACTTACAATAGTGTCTGTGGATACTGAAACAGTTAGTTCGCTTTCAGTAAGTACCACTATCTCCTGTTGTGGCTCTATCATTTCAAAATCTGTTAAGAATAAATTATTTATTAAACCTTATAGTACAAAAGTTTACAAATTTACTTAACTAATGAAACCTACATACCATTATGGCACTGCGAATTATCTACACCTTGAGTGTCAGTAGCACTGCTACCGGAGGCTGTAAAATAAAATGATGATTTAGGACCATAACAATTTATTACAAGGTATTTAATTATCATAAATATTATGACTTGATAATTACCTAAAATCCTTATATTATCCGAGTCAAAAGTATTGACAAAACCAGTCACTCGTGTCTGAATTAGTTCCAGCACTTTATTTACAATTGGGTCTTCTGGTTCTTTTTTGGGGGGCCTCCACCTGTAATATAAAATTAAACATAATTCGTAAGTAATTATGTTATAAAAGGTGATAATTGTTATTTCATTACATTAGGAAATATCAAATTACCTGTTCCTAAGTAATGCTGATTCCGTGAAGTCTGCACCTGCTTGGCTCTTTTTTCATATTTTCCCAACAATTTTTGAGAACTTTGGAGTCTCTAGGGCATATAGCAGATGCCGCATTAAATCTTACTGCGATTTTGCGCCATTACTCAGCTTTATTTTTCATGCTCACAGCATCTGCTTTTTTTATTCCACGACGGGAAGATGCTTTTCTAATAATTGAAGTAGCAGCTCCTTTTCACTACTGGCAAAAGCACGATCTCTTTTGCGTTTTGCAGTCTCGTTTGAGGTGGTCGACATGTAGGAGTGTGACAAACGGCTTAATTTCAACAACGCTTACAACGTTGTACTTAAATTGAAAAGCGCGCTTTTGAAAAAGCTTTTCACTTAAAACGCTTTTTGCAATTCGCTGTGAAAGCGGACATGCTGCCGCTTCCCGCTTGTGAGATCGTTTTATTATTGCATTGGTTGAACGTTAGTGACAACGTTGGCTTACACATCTACGAGTTCTACAACAACGCAACAAAATTGTATACCATACAATACATATAGTTTATAATGCTATCAATGAATTTTCCTTCGTACTTTATCAGGCTTAGGACTGTCTGAAATGAATTTTTAAGACAATATATTATTAGGTTATTAGTGTTAATACTCATAAAAAATATAGGTTACATTATTCATTTTTATCGATATATCTTTCATTCAGGCGTACTTAAAAGTTCATTGATTTTATGTATGTGTGTGTTTTGTTTTTAAGGGATAATATGTATGCACATAATTATTAAATCACTTATTTACAATTTTAATTATTTAGTTCCCCTTTGTTTCTTCCTTTCTCATTTTGATTTTTTGAATGAATTTAAAAACATCAGCTGATTTACTTTTGGTGTCGTCAGACGCGATCTCCTATCTGTTATAATGTTTCCTGCTCTGGAGAAAATTCTTTCGCAGGGTACGGAAGTGACAACAATGTTCGAACTGCGGACAAATAATTCATAGAGCTTTGGGTAAATCGATCTGTGCTCCTTCCACCATTTCGTAGGGCATTCTGAAGTGTTGTAACTTTTTCTAGAATTGCAGATTTTGCGTTTAGCATTGCCGCATGGTTTTCAAAGGCCCATGGTGCTTGAAGCGTGGGTCGAGAAGGTACAAACAGCTATGGGCTCGTAGTCTTCAATGTCTCCAAATCTTCCTAACAATCCATCTTTTAAATTTCTTACTAATTTTTTTACAGGATTGCATAAATTTTGCAACGAGAAATCATCGCATACGGTATTTAGCCCAGATACTAGGACAACAGCTTTACTAGCGGCTAAATAATTTTCTGTACTCATTATTTTAGTAACCTGCTCAAATGGTTTGAGTACCTCACATAATTGGTTTATACAAACCCACTCTTCCATAGGAATAATCGGTAGATCTGTATTTAAAATAGAAATCGTGGCTCTTAACGCTTCCTGCAAAGCACTAAACCTCTCCAACATATAATAAACTGAGTTCCAACGAGTTGGTACCGAAATAATAAGGCTCTTTGGTTGGGCGACATTTTGGGCAGTTACTTGATATATTAGCAATTTCTCCTTCGCTATCGTACTCCGTTTAAAATGGGAAACAGTTTTTTGTACTTTGGAGATGGCTTGGGAAATAACTTCATCATTCAAAGCACCTTGTACTATTAAATTAACTTTATGTGCGTAACACCCGTAGTGACATTTTTGAAGAATACGTGCCGCTGCTACCATATTGGCAGCGTTATCGGAAACAAGTAAGTTAATTTTTTGGCTAATGTGCCAATCTTCAAAAATATGTTGAAGCTGCTGAGCTATTCTTTCCCCGGTGTGATGGCCTTCAAAAGCAGCTCAGTGTAAAAGAATGCTTTTAAATTCTACAGTGTCTTTGTCGACGAAGTGACCCGTTACTGCTATGTACGACTCCATGTTTCGAGACGTCCAACAGTCGGTCGTTACACACATGCTGAGGCAACGTTCCCGCACTAGGGTCTGAACCTCGGCAAGCTTATCGCTGTATTCGATAGGTAGTAACACTTTTGAAAGTGTTTTTCTATTCGGCAGTTCATAATTGGGATTTAAGGCTGAGACCAACTCCCTAAAACCTTCGTCTTCAACTATACTAAAAGGTTGAAAGTCATGTGTAACCAATTTTAGCAGACTTTACACAATTTTTTTCTTTTCGTCTGCGCGAATTGCGCGCGGTAAATAGCAGGCCATAGTTTGCTGCCTAGAAGGCCGTAAAGACGTAGCCCTATCAGAAATCACTGTGTCACTTCCAGACATTTCAGTTGATCCACCTGCATTACTCCTATCACCACCAGCATTGTTCCCAGCATGCAAGTTACCTGGCGATGGGTCACCCGACGTCATCCCTGGCAAAGGCCTATTGTTAGGTAATAAGCCGCTCCTTAAAAACTCACTAAACACACTAAAATGTTTCAATTTTAAATGTTGTTTTAAATTAGTAATAGTCGTTTTATATGATATATTGCTTTTGCACACATTGCACTGTGCAATTTAATTGTCTGGATTCCTCATAAAATAGTCCCAAATAAAAGAATTGCCGCTTCTCGACATTGTAATAACACTAATAACTTAATACCTACACAAGTCTATTTACACAACAGGTAGGTACTAATACGAAACGATTTAAATGAATTTACAATTAACCTAAACTAAATAAAACCTAAACTAAAAACTTATTTGAACTATTTATACACTGAACTAAATTAATTTAATATATACAAAATTTTAACTATTGAAAGTCACTGGTTTAATATTCGCACGTAAAAGTTCCAATTGATATTATTTACGTACACTCGTATGCACTTACGTAATGGCCGCGAAAAGTATACTAACAATACATTGAAGAAAAAACAAATCGTTTAAACGAAAGTTTATGCAACTAAAAACAAAAAACTTTTTACTTTAAATATTATTACGTAAACAATCAACTCGTAATTTAGTAGCTTAAATGTTAATGTTGACGTGTTTGTTTGTATATTAGTCTCTATGTTCACATAAGTTGAGTTCATTTTCAATATTACTTAAAAAAAGCAGTGAGCAGTGCGGCCAACCTAACGTTCGCGAATCGTTGTCGTGCAACGCGCCACTCGCCTGCCGCCAGCGTCCAGCGGCAGCGTTACAGTTTGTGATGTTGCTTTCCGTTTAAACGAAATCGGCCTGTACTTATAAACGAACGCTTATACTTATGTTGATAAGCAGATTGTGTTTACAGCTTTTCGTTTAAACGCCCACTACTATCGACATGATTATTATTTAATTTTACTGACAATAAAATAATACCACGCAGATAGGCAAAGTTTTTAAATTGACATTTTGACTATGACAACGCGCTCTTTATGACAGTTCCGAGAGGAGGTTTACGTTTTGTTATACGAAATAGCATAAACACTCGGTTTTACTGAACGCGATCAAATGAACTCATAAAGTAGGTGGTGAAATCAGTTCGACGTAAATCAAGATCAACATCGGCATTTGATCTCGTTTTAGTGAACTTAGGTTTAGTAAAACTAGTTTTGTATTAAAATTGGTGAAATCGGCCCTAAGTTTCATTGTTTCACAAAGACTAAAGCTTCTTGTCCGGGGCGTTCAATAAATATTAAAATACACACATTTCCTGCAATCAGATCTACCAACGCGGTAACAATAATTGCCCATGTGACTTTCTGAGCCGAGCCACTTCTGTAAAATACCTGGGAGTGAATCCCGCTCCACATTCACGCGAGAATCTCGCGCGAACGCGCAAAAACCACAAGAAACGTGAATGTGGAGCCGATTCGCATATTCTTCGCAGGTTCTCGAATTGTTCTCCAGTTTGTGTCGGTTTTTTGGCGCGAGACAAAGGAGCCGAGAACGCGCGAAACAGGCGAGAACATGAACGGCTCCACATTCGCACGTTTCTCAGTTGCGCGCGAGTTGCCGAAGAGAGTAGTTGTGCCTACTTATTTGAGTGATACCTACTGATACCGTTTAAGCCACTTTCAATATGAGCAGCGTTAGTTGGACTAATGAGTTAGAAATTACATTCCTGGAATGCATTCAAGCGGAACCTGTTTTGTGGAACAACGCTTTAAAAAACTATAAAAACAAAATTAAAAATCACGATGCTTGGATGCGTATTAGGCTCAGTTCACACCGAAATGGCAGCGGCTGGAAGCGACGCGCAGCGGCCGGCATCGAAGAGAAGGCTTGCGGCTGCCCGCGACTGCTAGCGCCTGCCCGCGACTGCTCGCGCCTGCCCGCGACTCCTCGCGTACGCGCGCGAATGCTCGCGCCTGCCCGCGACTCCTCGCGGCCGCGCGCGACTTCACGGCTCAGGCTCACGCTATTCCTATGCGCAGTTTATATTCTACATAATTATAACGACGAAACACGTGTGTAATTACAATTAGCTAATAAAAATAAAGTAGTGAGTGCGCGGCGCGGCGTGAGCGGGCGGGGCGGATACTTCCAGCGGCCGCTCGCGCCCGCCCGCGCCTTCCCGCGCATGCTCGCGGCTGCCCGCGCCTTCCCGCGCATGCTCGCGGCTGCCCGCGCATGCTCGCGGCTGCCCGCGCCTTCCAGCGCATGCTCGCGGCCGCTCGCGCCCGCCAGAGCGGTCGTGCGCACGACGTTTTCAAGTTTGTCAAGTGACTCTATGTATTATAGTCATGGTGATAAAGACTAAAATTATATGACACTGAAACTGCTCTCCGCTGCCCTTCCGGCCGCTGCCATTTCGGTGTGAACTGAGCCTTAGTCCATCATGGAGATACCCGTAGAGGATCTCAAAAATAAAAAGAATTCTTTATTTGCTAGCTACAGAGCTTATAAAAATAAAGTTAAAAAGTCGGAGAAATCTGGAGCAGGCACCGACAACTTTGGTGTGACTCTAGTACTGTGCTCCTAGTGTGTCCATGTTATCGCACGACAACGGACAGTACTTTTTGATTATTAATTATTTTTAATATTTTCAGAAAACACAAATAAAATAGATATAATAAAATTGTAATATATCCACCACCCTTAAAATATGATAATATCTTTTGGCAGCAGTTAATACACGAAAGATGTTGTGATGTGACTGATAATATATGTAGGTATATTGGACGAGCTGTTCCGCGCATCTGAGGACGTGGCGTGGACTACAGAGCTCATGCCTACCATATTTTATCGTACTTTGAACCTCGTAATAAACCCACTTTGTGTTGCCGGCACAACACAGCATCACAGGAAGGAAACCCTAGTTGCTGTGTCCTGTAGCGGTGCTCGGACGCAGTCGACGGTTGCTACTCCTGGTCACTGGTAACTGTAGTTGCTGTGTCCGGGGGCAGCGCAGCTCAGTATAATTGTAAGGAAACTTGTTAACAAATTTCCTAACAATTATAAGGTGGTTTATTACGTATGGTTTATGACGAGGTTCAAAGTACGATAAAATATGGTAGGTATGAGTTCGGTAGTCCACGCCGCGCCCTCAGATGCGAGGAACAGCTCGTTAAATATACCTATATTATAATAACCAGTTTTAACCAGTCACAACATCTTTCGTGTATTCAATGCTGCCAAAAGTTATTTAAAAAATGAAGAATCATATTTTTAGGGGTGATGGATATATTACAATTTTATTATATCTATTTTATTTGTGTTTTCTTAAAATATTAAAAAAATATTTAATAATCAAAAGTACTGTCCGTTGCCGTGCGCTAACTTGGACACACTAGGAGTCACACGAAGGGCAATTTCAATGTCATATTTTCTGTCCTCAAGTACCTTCTCCGAGTTTGGACTCCAGTTACGTATGAAATCTTCTTGGTAGTAGGTACTTACATTGTTTTATGCTGGGTAACTTACAAATAAAATCTTACGAATAATTTGTATTTCTATGTATAGTATTAGATATTCATATTAATTACTACTATACCTACTCTAATAAATATTCTATTAAGAGCCCACCTGACGAAACACTAGCGCCACTTCAGTAAAAAAATAATATCTCGGTAGTATAAAAAGATACATTTATTGTATTGAATAATTTTAATAACATGTAAAATATCTATTCCTGGAGTTACAGTAGGAAGAAATGACAAAAACGGTTGTTTTTTGTTCTTTATCCTACTGTAACTTCAGGAATAGGTATTTTACAGTTGTTTAACATGTTATACAAACTAAAACTATTCAATACAATTAAATGGTACTCGAACCAGATTTTTTATATTTTGTCTACCTACCGAGGTATTGTTTTTTTATTGAAGTGTCGCTAGTGTTACGTCAGGTGGTCACTTAAAAATAGAATAATTAGTTAATTACATATTATATTCTATTAAAATAATTTGTGAATTCGTTCCTTATTTCTGTGGCGTTAAGAGGTGGTCGACGTGTTATATGTCGCGAATTACGTATACCACATGTCCCTTCCATTACATTTCTCCATGAGCCAGGTTGAATTAGTATGTCATTGCTGTCATAAATATCTATAGTTTCGGGTGGTGTATAGATGTGTGATGATGTACTGCTTCGCCTCAAGAAATTATGTAGGTAATAATATACATGTCATCGTTACCAAGCTAGCTTTTTCTGGTTGCAGTTTGATTGGCTTTTTAAATATTCGAAATTTCGTCACTAATATGCCAAAAGTATTTTCCACCACTACTCGTGCTCTAGACAGTGTCTGGTTAAACTTACGTTTAAGTGGATCACTTAAACGTAAGTTTAACCACACACCGTACGTTGTGATTTCCAGAATAGGGTTTCATGTTTTCAGAAAGGGCAAAGGCACCGTCTCCCAAGAAAACGTAGGGCACGTCTATATTTGAGCCTGGTAGAGGATGTGGCGGTGGTAAATTAATTGTCTTCTCGCAATTTTTTTTACATAAAAGTGTGTTCGCAAAAACTCCACCATCGCTTACTCTACCTTGACATCCAATGTCAGCAAAAATGAAGTTATACTGACTATCAACTAATGCCATCAATTCTATACTGAATGTTCTTTTATAGTTGTAATATTCCGATCCAGAGTTTATTGGGATCCAACAGCTCGTGGAAATTTTGATGCAAAACCATGTTCAATTTGTACCCATTCTTCTGGACACGATGGTAGCTGTAATAATAAAAATAATCAAATTAATATTTTGATTTTAGGTAACGCAGTTCGCTAATAGTGGAGATCATGAAAAAGAACAAAGCGATCTTGAAGAAGAGCAGGGAAACCAAAGTCAGCAAGTAGCCGATCAAAATGAATGTGTTAACACAAATACGACAGCAGTACCAACAATTCGTCGTTGAAAAAACCCTTCTGAACTTTCCGAGGCAGGAAGAGTTATCAAAGAAGCTATATCTACGTTTAAAGATACTATTAAAAGAAGAGAGTCCCAAACTCAGTCCATCAATTTAACAAAAGAAGACGATGATTGTGATCTCTATGGCAAACTTATGGCCAATAAATTGAGGAGATTACCAGAACAGAAAAGATTAAGATTAATGCACGCTATCGATGGCATGTTTTTGAGTTCGCAATATACAGTACAATCAGAAGAACCCTCATCACCAGTACCACCATTATCACCACAGCCACAATATATCAATACTCGATCACGCTATTCTGAGCCAGCCACTTATACTGCATCAAAAATACAATATAGTCGTAACCATGGCAGAAACTTCTGTTTCGAACCAAGACCTGGCACTTCATCATCGTCATATTCCGAGCCAGCCATGCATTATTCTCCGATCACCATCCAAGATGCCCATGGCAGAAACCAAAGCTCAAATATTATTATCCAATCAGAACAAATTATAAGTCCTCCAGTCCTTCACATTCCAGAACAAAATACTAACACAAATTTTGTGATCACATCGAATGAAAATTTCAATCCGTCAAATTCACTCATTCTAGAAGATTCACTCATGCAAGAAGATATTACGCCAAGAATTAATACCGAAGTAAATATAATAGACAAAGCCTACTACTCAAGTTAATCATCAGTTAAACAAAACTTTAATCATTTTATGACAATCAGATCTCATACTGTTATTGTTTTGTAATAAATCTTAAATTAGTTATTAATCATAATTTCAATAGATGTCAATGATGTCATTTATTGTTTTAAAATATAACTTCCTTTAGTACAAATTTATAGCGTACTTTATTTCATTTCACTTTCATCACACACGCTAGCACATCAAGCTTAACATTTTAGTGTACATATTTATGACTATTTCATGATCATGACATATTATTTTTTTCTATGCAGTTTTAACAAAAGACCATGCCCATATTAGTATGGCGGCGAAAGTCAGCAATGCCCTGCAATGCCCAAATTGCAGCTCTATGTCATATGATAACTTTTTAATAGTATTTTTATGATATCTAGTATTAATGTCATATAAAGCACTGGTTGAAAAGTTATTGGACGTTCAACAACACATAATAACTGCCTAATGCCTACTGTTTATACATTTTATCGTTTACAAACAGCATTGCTATTAGTTTGCCACTAGGAACTTCATAATCATTACATAAGCTAGTCCAGATAAGTATTCTTTTATATACTTAAATGTCTGTAAACATTTAGTTATTTGGAATTATATAGTCTATCTCCATAGTATCTCCATCTATATAATTGTGAAAACAATTTGGTGATATACAAAACCTTAGTAGGTAGTATATAATATATATTAGTAAATAATAATATGTAAAGAGTACTCCGTAAAACCGCAACACTATCACAAATCACAAGGAATTAATAAATCGGCTAAAGGACGTGGTTCCATACCGCAATAAACTGCACTTTTAGTGCATGAATGTATGAAACATTATTTATCATAGGTACTGCAAAGTAAACAAGTCTTTTTTTCGTTTTTTTATTCAGTGCTTGTTAGGTTTCAAAATTAACAACTTAATTCTAGTTTTAATTTATTAGGACGATCTTTTATGTTACTTTAACGCATGATTTTAAGGATTTCATTATACTGGTCCAGGGCACATTTCTTTTTTTCCATCGTGTATTATACCTACTTACCTTTATTTCGTCTTTTAGCACTTCATTTAAGGCTTGACAAACTTCTGGTACGATTTTTGAAATCAGCTGTGGAGATATTTTAAATAAAAAATGTAGGCTTTCGAAATCATCTCCTGTAGCCAAATATCGCAGTGTAACTGCAAAACGTATCCGAGCTGGAATGGCTTCTCTTAATTGAGTATTTTGCTTGGAAATCTTTGTTGAAATTTTGTTCAGTAAATATTCAAAGTCCAGTGAAGACATTCGAGTAAACTTTTTGAATTCACTAGATGGTTCGGCCACTAGTTCATCCAACTGCTTGTACATAGTTAGGCTGTAACAGAAAAGTTATTTTTAATGAAATTAAATATAATAAATAATAAAAGTTATTACATAACAAGTGTAAACCAAAGGCATAGATAAATAAAAGTGAACAATAAACATTGACAAAGTGAAGTTGAAATGATTTTGTGCGTAAAATAGACAGAATTTTAAATAATAAGAAATAACGACAAACAGTTAAAAACGAAATGTAAAGGCATACTAAATGACAGTGCAGAAAAAACAACAATTTGCTAATCAAACCTAAGTGAAACAAACATATTAAAGCTATTTTGTGACTATAAAACAGTGTTATAAAGTGACTTTGTATTCATGTTTAAAGAAAAAATGTCAAATCATTCTCCTTCGATCATAACAAGTAGTGACATCTGTTAATACATCCGCAAACAACGATAAGCGTAAACTACTAAAAATCGTTTGTCAAAGGATATTACATGTAATCAGGATTATAGAACAACGCTTCAACACTACTAATGCCATCTATTAGACTATTGAACACACTAGCAACTTTAGAAAGTAGTCATCATATTTGGCGCAGTCCAGTAACTGCAACCGTGGCGGGTCCGA
Organism: Euclidia mi; assembly: GCA_944739405.2. Taxonomy (NCBI): domain Eukaryota; kingdom Metazoa; phylum Arthropoda; class Insecta; order Lepidoptera; family Erebidae; genus Euclidia; species Euclidia mi. The sequence continues at coordinate 116,439,651 of OX123184.2, forward strand.
AAAGCAAGCGACTGGAATACGAATACTGAGGTCCGAGTTCTAATCTGAATGGCCCTTCACTTTTTGTGAAGTATTAAATTTAGATACATATTAATTTATCATTAATAGACAAATGGAGGACGAAAATAACATAAACATTACACAGCGAAAACGTAATAAATGTTTTAATAGCAATATGAATATGACACTAAGTAGTGATTGGACGTTTCCTATCAAAGCTTACCTAATCTCACGGAAGATATAACTAATTTGAAGGATGAATTGCAAAAACTAAAATTGGAGTTGCAGTCGGCAAATGCCGAAATAGACGTATTAAATGCCGATAATTATACATTGAAAAATAAGTTAGAAACATGCGAAAACAAATTAAAATTATTAAAAGCAATTGGTATTGAGGAGCTCCCAAGAACATGTACTACGCCCAAAAAATTCTTCTCTCCAAGACTTAAACACCGATTTTCTTCTAATACTAGTACGAATAACATTGCTTCATCAGTTATAAGTCTTCCAGAAGTTTCATCTAAGGAAACAGTAAATAGTATCAGCTGTATGAGTACTCCAAAAAGCAGTCAACAGAGAGGGTTTGCTAGAAAGGACATTAAAAACTCTGTTGAAACAACTAAATGTACGGAAGGTCAGCACAAATCTCCCTCACCTTTGAAACCTAAAGAACTTGTTGAAATACCGGCACCAACAGACAAAACCGTGCATATTTTTGGCGGACAACAATGTGTAGGCCTAGCATCAAAGTTGATATGGTCCAGGACACGCACACAATATGGCAAATACAAGTTCAGCGCTAATACAAGACCTGGAGCAACAACAGAAGAAATTCTCAAATCATTATCGTCACTAGAATGTGACAAAAATGAGATTGTTATATTGTCAGTTGGTAAACATGACACCAACCCAATGCATGTAATAATTGAGCTAAGCGCCTGTCTAAAAAAGCTAGCAAAATGTTGTGTATTTGTATTGGGCGTATGTAGTAATAAGCATTTAAATGAAACCAAACTTAATAACTCACTAAAACATATTTGTAGTAATTTTAGTTATGTAAAATATATCCCACTTGAAGATGTAAAGGTTCCTATGTCTGCTAATATATATAATTGTATAAACAAGGCTCTAGATATAAGTTTCTATGAGCAAAGATTTCTAAGAATTTCGAATAGAGTAACAAACACCTGTTCTCACAACTCATTGATAAGGCATGGCTCTAAGAGTAATACACAATTATTGGTACCTCGTAAAGGCACCATCCCATATTATTTATTTCCGATAAATCGCAATAAAACGATTAATAGTGGAAATAAAATTGATGTTGAGCAAAATAGTTCAGAAAAATGTTTTCATAAATAACCAAAAGCTTTGTTCTACGTTAAATATTTATCACCAAAATGTATGTGGAATTATTAGTAAAAAAGATGATCTTGAGATATACTTAAGTGACTTGTCATATAAACCCAATTATATATGTATTTCTGAGCACTTTCACAACGAAACTTTGGTGAAACAATTTAATTTAAGTGATTATAAAATGGGAGCTTATAACACGAGACTTAAAAAGAATAGAGGAGGTTCTTTGATTTTGACAAGTTATGATAGAAACGTAGAGGAACTCCAAATATGTAAAAAGCTGTATAAAACCGATTGTTTTGAAGTATGTGGAGTCAGGGACCTAGAAACAAATTTGTGTGTAATTTGTTGCTATAGTACACCCGCAAACAGTAATTTTGATAACTTCATGGATGGGCTCGAAAAACTATTACAGCATTTCCTCGATAAAAAATGTATGATCTGTGGCGACTATAATATCAATATATATAAAGATGATTTGCGCCGAAACTCATTCATATCGTTACTTACATGTTACAATTTTAGGTATCTAATAGACTCACCCACTTTTAGGCGAAACAAATAGGAATCGTGCATAGATAATATCTTGACTAACTTACCTGACCATAGTATTGAGAGTATTAATGTGCAACATAATGGACTCTCTGACGGACAAGCGGGGCTGTTCTGTAAAACGCGCTTGGAAATCGTTGAGATAAAAAAACAACCTAATTATGTGCTTTTAAGTAGAAGAAGTTACAATGATAAAAACCAAAAAGCTTTTAGGAAAACAATATTACAGTCAAATTGGTGCACTGGCATAAACACGGTTCTATGCAAATTAAAAGACATACATTCAAAAGTGTTCAGAAAGCGTAAAATCAAATTTAATATAAGAAGGAATGGCAAAGCTAAATGGATAACGAGCGGAGTAAAGATAGCTAGCAAAATGAAACGTTTTCTTAACACTATAGACAAGACACAATGTGAGCAGTCGGTCCTGGAATATCGAAACAGGTATGTCCGTCTGTACAAAAAGGTTTTTATCATTGCAAAACGTAATTGTGTTAGGAAACAAATAGAAAAAGCATCAGTTTCTAGTAAGGAAATATGGAGGATAGTCAATTCGCGGCGAAATAGCACTAAAGCGTTTAATGATGAACAAATTATACTTAAAGTTAATAACACAATTGCTAACAATGCTTTAGACGTGGCAAACATCTTGTCAAAACAGTTTGAAAACAGCTCTGTACGTTTAGACTCGTGCAACAAGAACTTAGCTATTATGTATTTGAAGGAGAGTGTTAAAAGAGTCGATTTAAATATGAGCTTCGAACAAGTGACGGCCTCCGAGTTACATAAAATAGTAAATAAAATGGTCAGCAAATCATCAGTTGGCTTCGATGAAATACCCTTAACTGTTATTAAAAATAATATTGATTTGTTAGCAGCTCCGTTAGCATCACTTTTTAACGAGTGCATCGAATTAGGTGTTTTTCCAGACCAATTTAAAATCGCAAGAGTTCTTCCAATTTTTAAAAAGGGTAAAAAGTCAGACCCATCGAACTATAGACCAATTTCCTTGTTACCAGTTTTGTCGAAGTTATTTGAGAAAGTTATAAAAGATAGGCTCATGAGACACATAAGATCTCACAATGTATTACATAACGAGCAATACGGATACCAGAAATCACTAGGTGCTACCGATGCCATAAAAGCTTTAATTGATGCAGTCATCTGTAATTTAAACGACAAGCGTAAGGTAGCAGGTATTTTCCTGGATCTTAGCTCCACATTTGATACCGTTGACCACCACATACTTTTGGCCAAATTGGAGCACTATGGTGTTAGAAACGACGTCTTAAAGTTATTTAGATCCTATTTGCAGAACAGGCGACAATACGTAGAAGTCAGGTCAGTAGTGGACGGAGAAGAAAAGATTTGTAAATTCAACTTAACCACAGTATCCTGTGGTGTTCCTCAAGGATCTGTTTTGGGTCCAATTTTCTTCATCCTGTTTCTTAACGACTTAATCGGTTATGTAAAAAGCCGTACATCTGACACAAAACTAATTATATTCGCTGATGATACAAACGCAATAATAGCTGCAGATAATATAATTGATTTAGAATCAAAGGTTAATACAGCATTAAAAATGTTTGAGGAATGGTTTGGTATAAATAATTTAAAACTTAACTTTACTAAAACAAAATGTTTATTGTTTAAATCAACAGTAAGAAATCATGCCAATCTTAATGTATTTTCTTCTGGTAATGTAGTCGAGTTGGTAGACAGTGTTAAGTTTTTGGGCATCAACATAGATGCGCAGTTAAACTGGAAGCAAGAGACACTAGCCATAACCAAGTATATTAGTTCTGCGTGTTATGCAATCAGAAGTTTGAGGGAAGAACTTACAGTGGCTCAACTTCGAATGGTGCACTTTGCTTTGGTCGAGAATAAGCTTAGATATAGCATTATATTGTGGGGAAATAGTTATAAATATAACATAAGCACGACATTTATCATTCAAAAAAGGGCTATTAGGACAATGCTTCGTCTTAAGCAAACAGATTCATGTAGAGAACATTTTATAAATCTTAAAATTTTAAGTTCAGTTCCATGCCTTTATATTTTAGTGTTATTGTCTGACTTTGTCAAAAATCTCCATAAAATTGAAACTGATGAAGAAAGAAAGGTTAGAGATAACACTCGTAGAAAGGATTTACCCTCGACAATACAGCCCAAACTCAATGTAGTGCAACACAGTTCAAGAGTACAATCAGTTTCATTATATAATAAGCTACCCATAGAGTTTAAAAATATTTACAGTGCAAACTTATTCAAAACTAAATTAAAAGTATATTTATTGAGGAAAGGCTACATAGTATTGACGAGTTTATTAATGATAAACAGCAGACATGATTACTTATTAGAATTCATGACGAAATTATTAATTGTTAGATTTTTACCAATGAAATTTTTTATTTATTTTAATAACCTGTTGACATCCTTCCATTAGATTTTACATGTTTAAATTATAATTGAAATTAATATAAGTAATCATTTTTGATTTATTTATATTGTGCATTATTGATTTATTTATCATTGAAATTGCGATTAATGAGAAACAGCAGACATGATAATTAATTAGAATTTATTAATGATGAAATTATTAATTATTAGATTTTACCAATGACAATTTAAATGATTGATCATTACTGTAATGCATGTTATTAATTAATCTATCATTAAATTGTGGTATTTATAGTGTGGTATATCGAAAATTCGATGTCGTGGATTCATAGTATGTAATTTTCGGTAGAATTTGTGTAGTTCATTGTAATTATTATTTTATTATTGTTTAGTTGCAAATAATCATTTCAACACAATGTATATTGTTCAGAAATAAATTAGTTATGACTTATGACTTATTACTTATAATATAATACTATACACCAAAGGTCAATAAGGATATTTTACATAAAAAATTAAATATTGTTTATATGCTAAATCAAAGTAGGTATTGTACTAACCTTGTTCTATTACGATGGATACTTGTCATCCACCATCTTCTTTTTCTCCACTTTTTTTAAATTTCTTTTTTATCTTTAATATAAGCGTAATTGTAATACGCAAATGCGCATAACAACAAGCTTGTCGCAGTAGCAATATCAGCGTCCATTGTTGTCGAGCGCGTGAGCTGTAGTGAGAACCTTGCGAGTGTGGACCCAGTGCAGTTCTCGCCGAGATTCTCTAGAGAATTCTCTCGGAGAATCTCGGTGAGAATCTCGCGTGAAGTGTGGAGCGGGCATAATAGTAGATGATAACTTACGCTGGGATCAGCACATAACGACATTGAGTGGAAGACTGCGTAAAATCATATACATATTCAAGGAACTACGAACAGTTGCACCTCTGAAACTTTTAATACAGACATATAGTGCTCTTTACGTCTACTCAGTTACTGCATATGTTATTGTGGAGGAGCCTCAAAGACTTTGATAATAGAGTTAGAACTTGCACAACGTGCCGTGGTACACTTACGGGTTATGATGCATCTCCCGTTTCGACACCCTACAATTGATCTATATCTACCCAAGTTCTAACAGTTCGGAAACTATATATATACCAGGCATTGCGTAGGTACATAAGCTGCACTAAAAGTATCGGGAATGGAATATTTCTACTGTTCCTGTCATATTAAAATCTTTTTAATCGAAAACTCCTTGGTTTTAAAAATCTAATACCATTTATTTATTTAAAAAATGATTCTCGGTCTTGTCACAAGGTTTTGTCAAACTTGTTTAGTCGTTGAGAAAATGGAATTGACTCGACAAAATTCAAGAGCGATGATTTATTATGACTTTCGAAGTGGTTTAACACAAAAACAGTGTGTTGACCGGATGATTTCTGCATTTCGTGATGAAGCCCCATCCAAAACCACAATTTATCGCTGGTTTGCTGAATTTCAACGTGGACGTTTCAAGCTCAGTGATGATCCCCGTCAAGGTCGTCCAAAAACTGCAGTCACCCAAGAAAACGTTGATGCTGTGCGTAAGCTGATTGAGGAAGATCGACGTGTGACATACCGCGAAATTCGGGCAGCTTTAGACATTGGCATGAGTCAAATACAAATAATCTTGCATGAACAATTAGGTGTAAAAAAGTTGTTTTCCCGATGGATGGCTCGCGTTACTTGGTGTGTCAGAACTCTCGAAAGATTCCACGCAGGATCCTCAAATGCTGTATACACATCGTATCAGGTGACGAATCCTGGATATACGCGTACGAACCCGAAACAAAAAACCAGTCACGAGTTTGGGTGTTCGGAAATGAGTTAAAGCCAACAAACATTTTTAGTTCACGGAGTTTTGCAAAAAAAAATGGTGGCCACGTTTGTCTCCAAAACCGGCCATGTTACTACTATTACTCTTGAGGGACAAAGAACGGTTAATGCAGAATAGTATGCTAGCATTTGTTTGCCACAGGTAGTTTCTAAACTCCGTAAAGATTGCGGTTGCAGTTCGCAACCGCTGCATCATCCTCCATCACGTCAATGCGAGTTCTCACACCGCGCACAGAAAACAACAGTTTTTAGAGCAAGAAAACATAGAATTATTTGACCATCCGCCGTACAGCCCCGACCTAAGCCCTAATGATTTCTATACTTTCCTTAAAATAAAGAATAAATTGCGTGTACAGAGATTTTCATCACCTGAAGAAGCTGTGGACGCCTACAAAATGGCCATTTTGGCGACCCCAACTTCCGAATGGAATGGTTGCTTCAATTATTAGTTCCATCGTATGGAAAAATGTGTCAAATTTCGCGGAGAATATTTCGAAAAGCAATAAATACATTTTTAAATAGTAATGTTGTGTCACTTCCTTGATTCCCGAAATTTTCAGTGCCGCCCTCTCGTTTTCAGTTTTACTTCGAAGTTGTTCATGCATAATATACAATGTGGATTCAGTAATTATTTTACAATACTAAACTTGTACATTGGGTATCGTGGTCATATGTATCGTAACTAATTGGAGTAATGATAAAATAATAAATCGTAACATCGTGTTTCCATCCCTGACTTGCCAATTATGTCAAAAAGACAGTTTCGATGTCCAGTACCCGCCACCAAATCCAGCTTCGCTCAACGTCATTATAACTATTGTGCACCCCGTATATATAATAGGATAAATAAAAATTGTAAAAACATCCATGAATTTAACAACCACAAATACAAAAAGTACCTGTTAGGCTGCCTTAAAGCAGTGGATTACGACCAAGTAAAATCTCTGTTAGTAAATTAATATACATAATATAATAACGTATTAAACATACACACAGACGCGCACACACAACATAACACAACACAACCATACCTGTCTCACTTCCATACAAGCGACGCAAAATCCCTGAGATATTTACCTACTATTCTGGAAAACAACCTAATTTCAACCTTTTGCATTGCGTATACCGTTCATAGTACAATAACTGTCTGCCGTCTCGCTTCAATCTGGTAGGGCTGTCAGAGGTACTACTTTATCTGTGAAAGTAATACACGCGAAGTGAGACAGATGGCAACACATGTTGATACAATTTCCAAACGGGCTAGTCTAGGAGCTAGACAACCGAGATTAGTACTTATATAATATGAAATACCTACCTGTAAAATAATAATAAAAATAGGCATTTAAGATAATGAAAGAACAAATTATGCAGACATTATGTTTAATTAAGTAGGTACTAAAATATACAACATCAGACAATACGTTTTCTTATTTTTTTAAATTTTATAGTTGTTTTACTTTTAAATACTGTTTTATTGATTTTGTTCCTGATTTAAAGCAACGATTGTTAAATTTTAATGTAGCATAAACAAGCACACAAAAGAACCGGTGGTATGTCTTTGAGCAACTCAAATAACGTACTTCCTGGTCTGTTTTGTATACATTTATACTTGTAAATGCATCTTCTAATTTTACATCCTGACTGAATTCAGCAGGTGGAACTTTTAGACTCTCGTAAAACGAGGATGTTTTGTTGTATGCTTTGAAATGAGTGAACAACATGCTTTGAATAAAATTTTGCATTGAGTGTAGTAGAAAACACACATGTGAAATATGGTGAATAACACCATATTTTCACATGTGTGTTTTCTTGGGTGCATAGGGTTCCCACCAAGAACTTAGGGTCCCAAGCCAACCTCACCTGCAAGTGGTGCACCTGCCGAACAACGGACGAGGCTCTGGCAAACAAAATATCCTGATAAGCGGCAATCGGCTCGCCACCTATTACGTGGGATCAAAACACTGGCTAAAAGTGGGCGTCTAATATGCCTCTGCCTACCCCTTCGGGGAAACAGGCGTGAGTCTATGTATGTATGTGTATGTGTTTTCTTGTGCATTTGAATAACAAATAACCTGTCACGTATGTCACAGCATTTTCTTCTGGCAAATCGATTCGGTAATCTGCTTCACCTTGTATGGAAATGTTTCTTGTGGAATGAAAATTCGTTTAGTTTTTATTACATCTGCGGCCTTTAGTAATATATCATAAATATCAGTGTCACAGTTTGCTGTTGGAGAATTTTTTAACATATTAACAACGAATAATTTTGAAAAGGCCCTCGAAAACTGAACAGGACGTGTCGGCTCTGAGCACGATCCACCTTGCTGCCTCACAGCGCCAAAAAAAATCTCAACACTGTCTTGGTTCAATCTTCTGGTAAACATGTATTTGAAACGTAATTCTTCTTTTAAATTATCAAACAACTGTATGATGGATTGTATGAAAATTTGAAAATTAGCAAAAGTTTTAATATGATTCTTGTTATTCTCTCCTGTGGTGCGATTGATTGATTTAATTCTTGCAAAAATATTTTGAGCTTCTTCCAAAATGATTTTTTGATCATCAGACATTCTAAATGCAGACTGTAATTTTTTGACTGTTTTAATTTTGCTGGAGTTAAGAACATCGAACAAATTGTCATTTTTTTTATAAATTCAGCTGTTTTTTTAGCTTCTTCATTGTTCTTTTAGATTTGACGGCTGTTCGACGATGGCTGGAAAAGTGAAGTACAAACGATCCTACGCAAGAAATATACCAAAGCATTGTTCTTTCATTGCTCGTCCCATAAACTGAATTTTGTATGTAATCTGCCTGAAATTCGAAACGCCATGGGAACCACCAAAGATATTTATTTTTTCCGGGAATCTGTTTTGAGAAGAAAAATAGTTCCTAATATTTCCAAACTTTGTGAAAAGCACAAAACTCTCAGAGGTTTTAAAGATAATTTTACTATTATATTGGAAGCCTTAGAAACCTTATCGCTTGAAGGAAATAGTGCAGCTAGAATAAAATGCTTATCAGCTCCATGTGGCTACTTAAAGAATTTCGTTTATTCTTGCGATTACTTTGATAGCCAAATACTCTGTTTTGATAGAACCTGTTGTCAACGCACTCCAATCCATAACTTTGGACGTGGTCAAGGCCTCGCAACATGTTAAACGCATTTTGCAATTGCTTAAGAGCCACCGTGACAATCCCGAAAGAGTCACAGACGAAATTATAAAGGATGCAACTGATCTTGCGGAGAAAGTCGGACTGGAGGAAGACATCACAGTAATGCCGCGGATTGTTGGAAAACAACGTCATAGAAGTAATCACCCAGCAGAGAGCCCTTAAGAATCTATGAAGAAATCTGGAAAAGATCGTTAATTATACCATACTTGGACTTCATTATTTCTTCTCTTGAAATACGTTTTGCTGAAGAAAATAATCCATCATTTGCTTTATCAAAATAACACCCCGCAAAAATGCTAACGATGTTAATCGAAAATATCAGAGAAACTTGTGAAACAATCGGTAAATTTTATAATTTATCAAATATAAAACTTGAAGTCGAGCTGTGGCAGCAATTCTGGCATAATAAACCAAATCCAACAGATCGGACTGTTGTTGATATCCTAAAGGAGGCACAACTTTTTAGCCGACACGAAAAAAGCGTTGAAAATCTTGATCGCCCTTCCGTGCATAACGTGCACGGCAGAGCGATGGTTTAGCAGTCTCAGGTGACTAAACACCTGGCTAAGAAGCACTATGGGTGAAAATCGCCTGAATGGCCTGGCCATGATGAGTGTGCACAGAAAAGTTATTCATGAAAACTTACAAGATTTTCATAATAAAGTGGTTGAAAAGTTTTCAAAAAGCCCCCGGAGATTGTTTTAATTAACCCTATCAGAAAAATAATTGTTTCTGAACCACAATAATATTAAAATTTGGTAATTACACACACTGTCTATTTCAATCTCCCAAATGATTTGATTAAATTTTCTAATAAATGTATTAACCTATTCATAAGTTTTTTTTGGAGATAGGCATTGTCCATATAAACCTGCAAGGGCCATCGGCTGGCGACGCCCACGATTGCAATGATATAACGAACGCACTCCTTTCTTGTCGGTACTTCAACATTGCACGCACCTTTTTCTTATTGTACGCCCATCTGCACCTCTGGGCAATACTCAGGCAAATGTATTCTTATCCCTAAAGGTAAATTCAGCTGGATTAAATCAAGAGGACAAGACTTTTAACAATTTCAAACTTAAAGTCGTAGTAGCGCATTATTCTGCAGTGCTTTTTATATAATAAAAAAGCATTTACCATCATAACCTCTAGAAGGTGGATAATAACTTCCTTGTACCACCTCAAGCTTTTGTGCTCACATGTATGATAAGCGAGCATTTGGTCTATTGGCTGCATATATTTTGTATAATTCGGTACAATTCTTGGCTTTTCTTTGACCTGTTTTCTTCGGTTTGTGATCCTTACGAGTTGAGCGTTATATTTAGTACAAAGTGCCATTATTTGCCGCTTATCTTTCCAGGCTACGATACAGAGCCGATTCTTCCTTATGATGGCAAATTTTCCTGGCTTCAATTTTGCCTATTTGATTGCTAAAGGCGTGCCTCTTTTATTCATATTTAATGTCCCTGTGCTATAAATCTGATTTGTCATCAATTTTTCTGCTAAATCTACACTAGTGTAGTGACTATCTGTGTAAAGACTGTGTCCCATGTTCTAAAGGCCCGCGTTCGATGTAGCACTACTTTGTTTACATTAATTAGTGTCATCTAATATGGATACACTTCCTGAAGTAAGTACTTGTTTATGGCTGTGACAGAGTTAAAACATAGTTTTTATTAGGTAAGAAATATTATACATCCAGATCTCTGTACTGAATAGTGAATAGATAGGTCTAAGTATTCAACTATCATTTAATAATTATTACTTTCAAATAACATCTGACAGAAACATGGTTTTATTTATTTATAGCAAAGGATAATCTTTTACCGTCAATATTACTATCAATATCCACTTCAATATTAATGAGGATATTTTTATCTATGTCCATCACCTTGGCATCGATAGGGTTCATGTCCATGACAGATGGCCCACCACCAGTTAAGTGGCGAATATTTTCCTTTATTTTGCACTCCCTCACTTTTGCTTTCATATACCATAACTTCATTAATTGTTTTGTAGATGCCTTAAGACAAACAAAATAATTATATAGGTTATACAAAATAATTACAATTACATGATTAAACTAAACTACGCACTCTTGTAAAAATACCATGCTACACAATGAAATTATAAAAAAAGCATGGACCCTCTTTAATTATAATAAAGCTTAACATAGCTATACAAAATAGGTATATTACCTTTTGACTAACGATAGACGCCTCATTAAACTCCTCTCTTATATTCTCCCATGAATGTTTCTTCTTCAAAGCAATTGTTGCATTTGTTTGTTTTGCAGTTTAAAATAGTCTCATATTTTTGAATAATAATTAAGAAACAATTCCTTTTCCAGACTCGAGAAAGGTTTATTCCTATCTACTTTGGAAATAATTATCGTTTATCAAAGAATTTAAATTTAAACAAATCAATAGAATATAGCGATCTTAAACTGACGAAGTTAGTTACTCTTCTGTGTGACGAAGTCAACAAAGGATATAAAATTAAAAACGATGTGTTAGTCAAAGATGTCAGTGTAGATATGTAATTCAAGTGAATAAACAAAAATATACTTTCTATTTTGTCGGGTTTTGTCATGTCAAACTTTTGTTTCGCCCAAGATTTACATCTCTAATTTTTTTTTTATTGAAATAATTTATTAGGATTGGTGGTTTAAACGTGGATTTATTGGAATAAAGAAGAAACATAAAATTTAAGTAATATTTTAGACGTTAAATTAAAGTTACCTTTTTTTTTTATTAAGTTACCATATCGTCTAATGAAACAAAACGTAGTTAGTCAGTGTTACCAGTCGGAAAGAACTCTCAAGAACTGTTACTTAAGCATTTACTCAAGTAAGTAACGCACAGTACTCGACTATAGAATACAAATTTTTAATGGAGCATTCTATCGTCAAGTAATTACTTAGCACCAAGTTATTACTTGTTTATAAATACGGGTGCTAGTCATTGAGCCATGTCAGAGACGTTCAAACTGAGCCTGGACAACTCTGACACTAGCTTGCCCACAGACCTTTCGACAAAAAGATGTAGTTGGACAGCTGCTGTAAAGTCCACATCAGATGAGTATGGATTCATCAGTATGAGACAGTCTAAACTAACTACAACTAGCCCAAAAAATTTTTTCTGATGGTTCATACTTACCAATGAAAAACTGAAAAGCCATCTTGGTCAAAGGAAACTTTATTTCAGGCAGTTGAAGCTGTCCGATCACTTATCTGGATATGAACCAGCTTAAACATAGCATACTTCGTAAAACGATCATGGAGCAGGTGACGGGTCGAAGGGGCCAAAAATCATCTACAAAAGGTAGTCAGTCGGCTGATATTGAAGCAGAGTAAGCTAACTGTTTACATAATATAATGGAGAGGCGTAGCTTTGGGTTAAGTCGAAAAGAGGTAATAGAACTGGTTGGCGAGTATGTTAAGAAATACAAAATAAATACACCATTTACCAATGGCGTCCCTGGAAACGACTGGTTTTCTAATTTTTTGACTCAAAAACCAAAGTGGTTGGCTTAAAGGGATATCCTTCAACTAGAACAACATCGTCAGCTGGTAAATCAAACACAACTGTCTTAGTTGCCAGCAATGCAGCTGGAGGCAAAGTTCTCCATTCATTATTTTCAAAGGTAAGAATGTGTGGAGTACATGGACGTCTGAAGAAGCATATCCTGGCACTTTGTATACTGCGACATCCAATGGTTGGATTTAATCCGACGCTTTCTTAGAGTTCATTACAAAAAGTTTCATTCCCATGGTCAAAGATGAGAAAGAGCCAACGCGACGCTCTTAATTTATGATGGTTTTAGCACTCACGTGCAATTGGCTGTGGTCGAAAAGGCAAAACAAAATAATATCACCATCATCAAATTGCCACCGCACTCAAGCCACCAGTTCCAACTACTTGATCTAAGCGTATTCAAATCAATCATATAAAGACGCCTGGGACCAGGAAATGGTTAAATGGCAGCGTATACATAAAGGCGAAAAGTTACCTAAAGAACAGTTTTCAGCGATAGTGAGAAGAGTTTGGCAAAATATTAATTCCAATATTATAAAGAAGGGGTTCGGAAAAGCGGAATCTATCCGTTTCACAGAAATGCTGTACCGGAACATTAAAAGGATCCACAAAGATGGAAAAATACCATGAAAAATTATTGAAAGAACAAACATTCGCTTGTAGCTCACCATTGACCTGAACCAAATTATGCCTGAATAAAATTAACTGCTTTATTAAATTAAAGTCGATTACAGAAACCATTTTGCCAAATATCCATAGTTCTAAGATTCCAGAGAAAACACATTTCGAAGATTTATTAATACAATCTACAAAACAGTCGCAGACTGTCAATGTCAAGAGAAATAATGTAAAAAATTCTGTAAGTGCGGAGGTGATAACACATCAGGATGTAACAGAAAGAAGAAGATAAAGCCAAAAAAGAACAAGAAAAACAAAAGCAACAAGAGCAACAAACAACTTAATACTGGACCTCCTAGGTCGGAAGCAACTCTTTCTGAAATATGACCCCCTAATATAGACTTGAAAGTATGTGAACCAATTTATTCTTTACAAAACGATTCTTCGATACTTAATTGTCTTGCCAGCTCCGCAAAATCACCACTGCCACTGACTTCAAAACCGAAAGTAGCTATTTTAGAAGACAGATATTTAAAAGTTGTTGGAAAACTGACCAAAGATGTTTTTGCAGGATATAAAATGAAACGACCAGCAGACTTTACTTTACAGGTTACTAATGAAATACATACTGTTAAAAAAATAAAAACTGAAAGACAAAACATCAAAATAAGAAAGGGAAAAAGCAAAAGAGAACTTACAAAGAAGAAGATTTAGAAGAAGACATTGACTTTACGATTCATGATTCAGATGCTTCAGATATGGATATAGAAAGTTAGCGCAATATTTATTTATCAGAACATAACTCAGATGGAGAAAATGTATACAGGGTGATTTTTAATTGCTCGTATTCCTTTCGGAAGGTGATTTTAGGGCCATAATGGAGTATTTTTACGCCATACATATAGCGGTCCAAAATGCGCCATTTTGGAATAAAACATTCTAATAAATGATTTGCTGGCTCTGCTGGAGGACTTACCACTAGTTGTGAGACTGCGTATGATGTATCAGCACGTTGGTTGCCCAGCACATTACCGCCTAAGTAGGCACTTGTTGGACCAAGAATACCGACAACAGTGTATCGGTAGAGGTGGCCCGATCCCAGGGCCCGCAGGTTCACCGGATCTGACACCCTGTGACTTTTATTTATGGGGTCACATGAAAGAGTTGGTTTACCAAACATCCATTTCTTCACAAGAAGAACTAAAAGATAGAATTGTTGCTGAAGCTCATCATGTAAAATCTGCAGCTGATCATGTAAAACAATCTCTGACTACAAAGGTAGTAAAACGTGAGGTACTGAAACGGTTGCGAACTTGCATTCGCAATAGTGGCAGACAAAGCGAACAACATTTATTGTAATCATACGTATTTTTAAAAAGGATAATAATAATTTATACATCACTTATACACAACAACATTGTGCTTCGTGCAACGCAAATTTTATTTTAATGGTGGTCTTCATCATTAAAATTTGCGTTTTTCTTCACTGATCCATTGAATACTAAACGAAACTATTGACGGCGTCTACAAACCAACAAAAAATGTAAGTACCTACGCTATAATCATAATTTTAACTGTTTTACAAGGCGGATTCCTACTCACACATATTATTAATTTATTTGTAAAATTTCGAACTTGTAAGGGATGACGACGAAGACACGAATCCGTCGGTCAGTGGCAGCTGACGGATGCGCCTGCGGCGAGCGACTACGCACCTACCAGCTTTACTGGATTACCTACTGTGCCTCGCCAAACGCAGCCTCAACGAAGAGGGAGACGTGCCGGCGAAGCGTCGATGCATCGATCGAATGAGTGAGATTAGCGGGGAGCTCGAAGTGGCGTGGCGCCGTGTTCAAACTGGCGGTCGCAGCTCGACAGTCAGGCGCCAGCAAAATTAACGCTAACCCCCAAAGGGAAAGAGATTGGCAAAAAATTGAAACCAAAAAAATAAATAAGTATTTTTATAAAAATCATAGCGTATTTTTTATAAAGTACATACCTACCTACGTAACCTAACTCAGTATCTAATAGTCCTGATCGCGTCAGTGACTTGTATTGTACAGCACCTTCGACAGACATGCAGCTTACCTCATTTACCATTACGTACCTAGGTACCTTCAGTGAGTCTATTGCTTGAAAGTAGGAACAAGTTTTTGCATCTATTTGTAACTATACATTGAACTCCTACGCACGTTGCGGTTAGCCACAATGCGGTTAGCCGGACGGCTGACCGCATACTTTCCTTAGACCAAAATGGCTTTTCAGTTTTTCTTTGGTAAGTATGAACCATCTGAAAAATAATTTTGGGCTAGTTGTAGTTAGTTTAGACTGTCTCATACTGATGAATCCATACTCATCTGATGTGGACTTTACAGCAGCTGTCCAACTACATCTTTTTGTCGAAAGGTCTGTGGGCAAGCTAGTCTCAGAGTTATCCAGGCTCAGTTTGAACGTCTCTGACATGGCTTAATGACTAGCACCCGTATTTATAAACAAGTAATTACTTGGTGCTAAGTAATTATTGACATTAGAATGCTTCATTAAGAAATCTTGTTCTATAGTCGAGTAATGTGCTTTACTTACTTAAATGCTTAAGTTAAGTAACAGTTCTTGAGAGTTCTTTCCGACTGGTAACACTGACTAACTACGTTTTGTTTCATTTGACGATATACGTAAAATGTAGATAACTTTAATTTAACGTCTAAAATATTACTTAAATTTTATGTTTCTTCTTATAATTCCAATAAATCCACGTTTAAACCATTAATGCTAATAAATGATTTCAATAAAAAAAAAAATAGAGATGTAAATCTTGGGCGCAACAAAACGTTTGACATGACAAAACCCAACAAAATAGAAAGTATATTTTTACACTTGAATTATCTACACTGACACCTTTGACTGCCTCGTTGGTCTCGCGGCATAAATGTGCGCGTGGGATTCCCAATCCCATGCGCACTCTCTCTCGGGTTCGATTCCCGGGTCGGGCAAAGTGGTATTGGGTTTTTCCGTTAGGAAATTCTCAGTAGCAGCACGGAGTCTGGTAATATGCCCAGTACGGCAATAGGCTCGCCCCCTATTACGTGGGACCTAAAAATTCATGGCGAAATGTGGGTGTAATATTACACCTCTGCCTACCCCTTCGGGGATACAGGCGTGAGTCTATAAAAACACCTTTGACTGACACATGGTTTTTAATTTTATATGCTTTGTTGTCTTCGTCAGTTTAAGATCGCTATATTCTATTGATTTGTTTAAATTTAAATTCTTTGATAAACGATAATTATCTCCGAAGTAGATAGGAATAAACCTTTCTCGAGTCTGGAAAAGGAATTGTTCCTTAATTATTATTCAAAAATATGAGACTATTTTAAACTGCATATATATTGATTCAGTAATAAAATATTTCAATACTTCACCCATATTATATAAGACTAGAAAATTATGTTATACACGTAAACATGTTGTTATTATTAATTTCCTTTACACTAACTTTTTGTTCGTCTCTAATTTATGCTGTATCCTACAAAATTAAATTGTTTTGTTCTAAACTGTAGTTACTAAGTTTGCAAGTGTTATGGACGCCGTTATTGTGATGCATATCAGAACATTTGTTATAGACATAATTATTTATCTTTTGTACTTTTTAATATGTATCATGTGGCTGTTCTTTAATAAATAAATAAACTGCAAAACAAACAAATGCAAAAAGTGCTTTGAAGAAGAAACATTCATGCATGAGAGAATATATGAGAGGAGTTTAATGAGGCGTCTATCGTTAGTCAAAAGGTAATATACCTGTTTTGTATAGCTAAGTTTAGCTTTATTAGAATTATAGCGGGTCCATGCTTTTTTATAATTTCATTGTGTAGCATGGTATTTTTACAAGAGTGCGTAGTTTAGTTTTAGAGTCTGTTTCACAATCTATGGATAAAGTGGCAAATAACTATGCAACACATGAATTATTTAGAAGATAAAAGTTTCGAATAAGAAGCTTCGCGTTTCACAATCATATTTTATCTGGCACATAACTATTCGAGACTTATATGAGATCGGGGTGGCAACACCAAATACACACTTTCCGTTTAGGTATGTCATTACGTTACATACAAATATAGTTAACATTAAACATTTATAAATTTATTTAAATTTACACGGAAAGACTTTTTTTTTTGTATTATTAGTTATTAATAGGCAAGATTACTGCCAAGTTAAATCACCAGATGGCGGTATCACCGACTACAGAAAACAAAGAATTTTGGCAAGTATGACATTTGAGTGACAACTTGACAACTCGTTTAGACTTCAAATGCTTCAAACTGTGGATGCGCGATCTCTTTATCTCATCTCAAACAAGTCCCTAAAACAGAAGCATTGTACCATTTTTATTGTAATTGATAATTACAACTGTTGTAACTGTTTTGCCTATATAAATAAGTATAAATATATTGTTGTCTTGTTGATGACAATATTTGAATAGTGCTCTACGAAAGTTTGTTTACTGTAGTTGCTTGTGCTGCGTCGAGCTTTGCGTAATGTTCCCTATTACATAACGCTTAATATTCTATATAAAAACATAGATAAACTTTTTAATCGTCATTTAATATTGCTTGTAACGAAACGGGCTGTCATTTGACTGTCATTTTCACGTGGCGTGGTATGTGTAGGGATGCAACATCGCTCTTAAAAACATCGATGTTTGTAAACATCGATGTTTTTAAGAGCGATGTTAAAAAAAAACATCACTCATAAGAACGATACATCGAGGTTTTGTCAATGTTTTGTTTTTACCTTTCGATTCATTGGTAACAAGAAATATGTTTATATAAATCTTAATTAATAAAATATAAATAAATGAAAAAAAAAATGTTCTATTAATAAATAATAATAAAATGTATAATTTTTTACAAGTTATTCCCAGTCAAACAAGAAAAAAATCATTTTAGTATGCAAAAATATTTACTTATTTCCAAAATCAATTTAGTAATGTTGTAACTTATTTCTTCGAGTTCAAAAATCTTGAAATTGAATTGAGAAACAGAGTCTTGGGAAGCCTTATTCCCAAAAGCCAGTTTCTGTCTTGAGTGACAGTTGCCCCAGCTTCTGAAAATAATCTTTCGCTTGGGACTGATGTTGCAACGATCGGGCGGTATGTCATTGCGATCCTAGAGAGTTTTGGAAACAGAAATTTCATGTCTTCCCAAATTTCAATTGCATCCCTCTTTATCGGTGTTACAGGAGATGAAAGGTACATCTGGACCTCAGTTTCGCTGATGGAGCTTGGCGTAGCTGAAGAAGATAGTTTATTCTTTATGTTTTTGTGTGTTACCTGCTTGTGATACTTCCAGATGTCAAATTCAGCATCATCTTTATCAGATTCTTCAGAGGAGTCACTTCCTGCTTTAGCCAAAGACTCGTTCTCATGTTCCCGCACATATTTATTTAAGTAACGCATGCGCGCCACGGCCAACCAATGTCACAGAAGTTAAGCGATTCTTAGGCTTAATTAATTACTATCGTAATTTTATCCCGAACGCATCCGCTAAATTACATGCGTTGCATAAATTGCTTCGTAAGGGGGCGCAGTGGCAATGGAACGATAGCCACGAGCGTGCATTTCAAAATGTAAAAGCTGAGCTTTCTTCAGAAAGAGTACTTGCTCATTTTGACCCCACCGCGCAGTTAGTGTTGACAGTAGATGCAGGCCCGGCTGGGCTCGGTGCAGTCTTGGCGCAGCGCGATAGCGAGGCTCCGCATCTCGAGCGCCCGTTAGCATTCGCTTCAAGATCGCTATCGGCTAGTGAACAGAATTACAGTCAAATCCAGAAAGAAGCAACGGCTATAATTTTTGCTGTAAAATATTTTCACCAATATTTATATGGACGTCAGGAACCATTTATTCTAAGGACTGATCTTCGTCCATTGCTTTCTATTTTTGGCAAAAAAACCGGCTTTTCGGTCATGGCGGCGTCAAGGCTTCAACGTTATGCAATAATCTTGTCTGCTTATAATTATTGCGTACAGTACATAAAGAGTGAAAATAACGTCACGGCAGATTATTTATTGCGTTCGCCGTTGCCTGAATCTAACTGTACAGCGGAGGGTGGCGAGGATTTATCTTTTCTAAATTTTTTAGATGCTAATGTCGCTCCGCTTACTTTTATCGATATTAAAACGGAAACTAAAAAGGTTGTCACTCTGCAAAAGGTAATTAAATATATGCAAAAGGGCTGGCCTCGAAATATTAATTGTAACCTGGTTCGCCCATATTTCAATTGCAAAACGGATTTAGAGTTAGAAGATGGATGCATTTTTCGAGGCCATCGTGTGGTAATACCGTCGGTGTACCGCGAAAGATTATTAAAAGAACTACATTCTGGGCATTTTGGCGTGGTTAAGACTAAGAGCAATGCTCGCAGTAGGTTTTGGTGGCCTTCCATCGATAGAGATATAGAGGAATGGGTGGGCTCGTGTACAGTATGTGCCGGCACGCGGGCTGCGCCGCCGCGCGCGCCGCCTGCGCCCTGGCCGCGCGACTCGGCTCCCTGGCGACCTATTGACATTGACTATATGACTGTGAACCAGCGCGCTTATTTAATTGTTGTAAACTCATATAGCAAGTGGTTGGAGTGTTTACATATGAGTTGCGGCCTTTCTAGCCGAGCGCTTATAGTTCAATTAAAGGAGTTATTTTCCAGGTTCGGTATACCGAGTGTCATAGTTTCTGACAATGATGTTAAAATTAAATCGCACGAATTTAAATACTTTTGTCAAATGAATGGTATTCGCTACATAACAACTCCTATATATCACCCATCTAGTAACGGACAGGTTGAAAATTCTGTTGAAAATTCTGTTAAAACATGCAAAAAGATGATAAAATGTATTATTAGTGAAAACTATCAGCAAAATGTAATTCATGAAAAGCTGTTAGGATTTTTATTTGACTATAGAAATACACCACATTGTGCAACGGGCAAAAGCCCCGCTATGCTTATGTTTGGCAGAAAGATTATATCTAGGCTCGATTTGTTACTAAATAATAATAATAAGGCTAATAACATTGTAAGCTCGAACAGAAAAATTTATCTGGGCGATATTGTATGGTTGAAGTGGTACATAGCGAGAAGGGAAATCTGGACTTTAGGGAAGATTGTGAGAGTAATAGCTAATATAATGTTTGAGATATTTGTTAAAGATTATAATGTTAATTGTAGGAGACATATTGACCAGATTGGAAAGTATACAGGTGTAACCATTACAGAGACCGAGTGGTGCGGTGCACGCCATAGTGTCATACCGCATTTACACATGCGTGTTCGTCATTCGCCTCGACACTCCACGAATATTCGTCGAAACATTCGTATACGAATGCTGTCACGAACTACTGTTCACACATTCGTGGAGTGAATCATTTGAAATTCGCACACGAACATGGAGGACGTGAAAATAATCGCAGCGTGCGCGCTACATTTAATGAAATTATATAATTATTTAGATATCCTGCGTAAAAAAGTAAAAAAAGCCATCGTCACAGACGATTTCTTTTTTGAGCATGTAAATTATTAAATAACTTTTAGAATTACTCTATCTTTCTAATCTATTTAAATAAATAATTCATTTTTTATTTTTATTTATAGACTCACGCCTGTATCCCCGAAGAGGTAGGCAGAGGTGTAATATTACACCCACATTTCGCCATGAATTTTTAGGTCCCACGTAATAGGGGGCGAGCCTATTGACGTACCGGGCACATTACCAGACTCCGTGCTGCTACTGAGAATTTCCTAACGGAAAAACCCAATAACACTTTGCCAGACCCGGGAATCGAACCCGAGACCTCCCAATCCCACGCGCACATTTACGCCGCGAGACCAACGAGGGAGTCATATCTTTTACTATGTTTGTTGATAATCAATTTTGTTTTAGCCAAAGTATGTTTTATTTCTGTTTAATGTACTTAATGGCAACCCATTACTAGCAGACATACGGTTCCAAGCACCGTTTATCTTTCTGATGTTTTGGGTTCCAAATGAGCTCTTCTTTTTGAAATAGTTCAAGGAATTCTATAATGCGCGCTTCACTCCACTCCATTTTGACGACACGTCCGGTTGGGTCGGGCGCTAGCTGTCAACTGAATGCAGACGAATGTGTAAACAGTAAGTTCGTGTTCGCCATTCGTGCCCTTTGATTCGCGTCCGAAAAACCGCTCTCAACGCGAACACGCGAATCACGAATCGAATCACGAGGCGAATAGCGAATGCAGTGTTTACACATGCGTGTTCGTTATTCGCCTCGTTATTCGCACGAATGTGTAAATGCGGTATCATGGACAGCCCCATGTCCTCGCCTGCGCGACCGCGCTTGTGTTCGCCGCTCCCATCCGCGCCTGTCGCAGAGACGACAGAGCTGCGATCGCCACGAGAAAATGAATCGCAAACTGCCGAAGGGAATAATAATAGGGAGGAGGACGAGTGGGTTGAAGCCCAAAGTGAAATGGGTGCTGATGAGCCCGCTAATGCCGAGGAAGACACATTTTCACGTTGCATTTTAATAAATTATGATTGCGAAAAAATTTATTGTAAAGCATTTCGGATATAACACTAACTCCCGAGCCAGAATCCAACTCCATGTCTAGTCAATTAACACGTTTATAATTACAGGCGAGTTACTTACATACCGCAGATTGTTTAACTCACAATTTTCGCAGTCACTTTGTTCAGATTGCCTTTCTTCAGTGTTCAAGCACTGCAAACGAGACTCAACCTTATTAGCACTGCACATCTTCTTTAAGTGACCTTTTACACCACACACCCGGCACTGATAGTTTTTATACCGACACTTTTCGAAGTTGTGATTTCTGAGTCCGCACGCCGTGCACCGGCGGATCTCCCCGGAACGGTCATTCACGTAGCCGGCGGCTGCGGCCGGCTCGCGTTGTCCGCGCTGCCCACCCATCCGGTACACAGGTTCCTCCTTGATCTGGGTCTTACTGGCGATCGGCGCGGCTGCGTCCACTGCCACGGCCCCAGCACGAGCCAAGCGCACATATGCCGCCTGCTGAGCTATCTCCAACGCCTTCGCGAAAGTTAGCTTGGTTGCATCCTCTTCAAACAGCCGGTCACGCTCCCGACATGCCGCGAGCCCTAGTATGAACCGGTCTCGCAGTAACATATTATTATCCAATGCTTCACCAAACTCACAATGAACGGCTAAGCCCCTCACGCGTGCCGCCCATTGTTCTACACTCTCGCCCTCAGATCTTCTCGACTCATAAAATTTCTCTCCATCAGCAATAGTACAACGTTTCTGTCTGAAATGTTTGTCTAATTTTTCTACTAGCTCCTCGAACTTTACTTCCTCGAGTACTTTAGGATGAAGTAAGTTCCGTGCAAGGCGGTAACTATTGTTCGAAAAATGTGTCAGTACAAGGCACTACTATTTTCCGGTTTTACGTCGTTTAGCTTAATAAACTGCAATAGCCGACCTCTAAAAATTTGCCACTCTTGTAAATCGTGATCAAAACATGCAAGATTTCCTATAATATTCGACATTTTACACAAATATTATTTTCATATTTTATAGAATGCGCGCGCAATTCAAATTCGGAACGCGGGCAACCTCGTCGCCAATGTTCTATCTACGAATAATAAAACCACCACTGCGTTTGGATGCTAGTATATTACTAAAATTTGAAATGAGAAGTACAGAACATAGAACATAGATATTCGTTCGGAAACTGATATTTACTTAAATAACAGATAATCAACGTTGAGTTTTGTGTACGAAACTTTTGGCGCCAGGGTCAACGAAGTTAACTATATTCAATTGAATGTTGATGATTGTGCAGGATTCCATTCGTGTGATTGTTTTTACAACGGTAAGTACAAATCATAATAAATGTTACGACTGTATGGTTTTTTTTTCTGTTGAATAAAGTTTACACTTTATATTTTGTGTAAAATAATTACATTTTATTTCGTATTTTTTCCATAAACTTATTCAAAGTGGTTACCAACGGTAACCACCGCTCGGTAACTGTGTATTTTTGTTTGATTTTTGTAAATACATTTGAGTTGTTGATTTTTGTTTTAGGAAGATGTCAAAGAGGAAGATAACGGATGCCGACATTATTAATCAGTTATTGTACGAAGAAATACCTTCAGATACAGATAGTCATGCTGGCGGTGATGGTTCAGACGAAGACAAACCCTGAAATTGATGAAATGCTTACCAGCACTGCTATTCCACTACAGTCTTCAGATGAAGAATTCGAACCTGATGATGTCGTCCCTCTCGCTGTTCTTCGTGGTGATTGTCCATCAACTTGTGAGTACCCAGTTTTACCTGAACCTGAAATAGCAACTCCCAAATGGATGCGTGCTTACTCAATTTTAGCTCCCGACGATTACACACCATCTGTTCATCTTCCCGAAAGAATAAGTAACTTGGCTGCGTATCAACTGCTGACTCCGCTAAAAGTTTTTCAATTTCTCTGGACGGAAGAGCTCTTACAACATTGTTACTACGGATGAAATGTCTGTTTTTATTGCTATGAATTTGGTAATGGGTATAAAGAAGAGCCCGAGTTACAGGGATTATTGGTCATGTTCACCGGATCTTCGTGACGAATATATATCATCTTTCATGCCACTCAATCGCTTCTCATGGGTTCTAGGTAACCTACATCTAAATGATAATAACATGATGCCTTCTCGAAACGATCCTAACTATGACAAATTATATAAAATCCGTCCTTTTATAGAAATGATTAGAAAATATTATAAAATTAATTATTATCATAGTGAAAAGATTGCAATTGACGAATCTATGATCAAATTCAAAGGCAGAAGCACACTGAAGCAATATATGCCAAAAAAGCCCATCAAAAGAGGGTATAAGGTCTGGACAAAGTGTGCTTCGAGTGGTTATTGTTTAGATTTTGATATATATGCAGGTAAGACGGGAAGCAATACGGAAACTAATTTAGGAGGCAAAGTCGTAAAAAGGTTTTGCGAAGGGTTAGAAGATAAGAACCACAGAGTTTATTTCGACAATTTTTTTAACAGTTATGAATTGCAAGTACAATTACGACTAAAAAATGTATGCATGCGGAACAGTCAATTACAATCGTAAACACCTTCCAACTTTGAAGCCAGATGCCCAACTGAAACGAGGTGACTATGACTATCGTGTTAGTGACAATCAAATGGTTTCGTACATGAAATGGAAAGACAAACGTTCAGTATATCTGCTTACAAATTTTCACGATCCTAAAAGTACGGTACATGTGACGAGAACAGAGAAGACTGGAGAAAAGACTGAAGTTCCGTGTCCTCTCGCCCTGAAAGACTATAATGACAATATGAACTTTGTTGATAAATTTGACCAGCTCAAAGGAACCTACGCGATTGATCGGAAATCAAAAAAATGGTGGCATAGAATTTTCTTTCACTTTTTGGATTGTAGTGTAGTAAATGCATTTATTATATACAAAGAGCTTCAACAGGACCCTAATTCTTGCTTAGAAAAACTGTGTCTGAAAGATTTTAGACGTCATGTGTACCAGGATATGTTGGCACCAGCTTTTGTCGCCAGGAAGAAGGGGTTGTCGCGCACGTCAAGCAAACCCTGTTCACCTACTTGCTCCTTTATAAAAAAGCACAAACTCGAAGTACCATTAGCAATAAAACAAGCCTTTGGGAATCACCAACCTATCAGAGGCACTAAAAGACGTTGCAGCATTTGCAGTACTAAAAGTTTGCCAGTTCGTACAGTGTGGAGTTGCAAAATATGTAAAGTTCCTCTATGTTACCGAGACGGGAAGACATGCTTTGAAGATCATCATAAATAAAAAACTCTAAAAATATGTTATAATACTCTTATTTATGATACAATACTCTTGTTTTGTTCTTGAATAAAAAAATAGGGATTATTGTAAAGTGTAGTGTAGAGATGGCCCCATATAATATATAAGCGATGTATTCTTATAATAAAGATCAGTATTTACTCAGCAATCACGCCTTTCAATACTCTCCTTTACATGGCGACCCTGCCAGTTCGGGCTTTGTTTTAAAATTCCATTTCCAAATATGGACTAAAGACGCGCAAGCGAACTTTGTACCGTACGAAATGTTTTGTGATTAGTGAATACAGAGTCTAAAATAAAACTAGCACAATGAAGAAAAAGAAGAGAAAGAAATGTGCGGTAGTGCTGGTGTTTTAGTTTCCGTACTACGAACTGTGTGCTTTGATAATGATCAAGCCCAGAACCTGCGTTGTGGCCCTAGATTGATATCTGTGCAATCTGCAAAATATAGCAGCTAGATCAAATCAACCTGGTAGAGTTGTAGTGATGATACTGAGGATGGATGATGAGAACTGCAGGCGGACTCATACCGCCGCGCTACCCCCGGCCCAGTGATGACCAAGATGAAGAAGACCGTATTACGAAAGACTATTACGCCTCGCCGTGCTAGGGATGTGATGGTGACGTGACGTTTTTTTTTCGGATAAGTGTGTGTTTTTTTACAGCGAAATCAGATTTTTTTAGATAAAATAATATTATGCGTATTATTAAGTACAGTATTGAGTTATTTCAGGTGTTCATTATAGATAGAGCACCAATTTTAATATGCCCTAAAATATAATCTTTTTTTTGCTATACAGGTAGCTATGTACCTACTTATGTTGCGCCTGTTGCGTATTATCTATAAATATGTATTGTTAAATTACAGAAATAGAATTACATAAAATATTATTATATTTGAACATAGAACTTGGAGCAGTTTGGTAGCAAATTCCTTTAGATGTATATGTCATGAGATAAAGTAAACATATCGGATAGTCGCTATGGCGTCACCGAGTGTAGAGTTACGAATTACTGGAACTGTTGCCACCCGCGCGTAAGCTAAAGAATTATGCACCTAGGTAATATCTGGACAGTGGTTTATAAATTTTATGTTGCTAAAAATAGAACTTTGATATTAAATATAGATGTTAGTGTGGTCCAATAAAATAAATTGATTGTATAGTGTGTTAAGTGATATGGGATTACGATTTAAAATATAATATTGAATGTTTTGTTTAGATTTTGTTAGTTGGAAATTATTTGGTACATAAAATTTGTTGTATGAATTGGTCTGATCAACCAAATGCAATGCAATTTTTTATTGACCTAATAATTTAATTGGAATGGAAATGTGTCATGATTTTGAAATGTAGGATATTGTATTAAATATATAATAGGTACACATTGTAAGGTACAGGTTTAGGGTAATGACCTTCATATTCGATCATGGTGTAAATGAAGTTTCTCCGTGAGATTTGTTGGTGACCATGTATGTCTTAAATATTGACTCTAAAACTAGATTTATTATGTTATAAAATATTATGCGCCATGAGATATTATAAGAGAATATATTAAATAAATATGATGATGATAAATAAATAATGATGACGAAAATAATAATGTGCGCTAAGAAAATGTAACAGGTACTGAGTAGTCCTGTATGATATGATTTATGTACCTTACAATAAAATTTAAATGTGGTTAAATCGATAGTAAATAATTAATACGATGTGTACCTATATATAACAAATGAAGGATAAGTATATGCATTAAAATATAATGTACAAAGAGATTGAAGTGTTAAATAGGAAATTGTGCAAGATTTTATTAAAATGAGAGAAATATTTTCATAAAAAAGAGAAAAGTGAATTTAAATTGTTATCAAATAAATGTTTCTAATAAATGTTATATTGCTTTTACATATTAAATATTATCAAGGTGTTTCATGTTTGTGTTATATGTATTTTATCAGTTGTCATTAATAACGGTTTACCAGTTTTATTGTTTATTTTTTAATGTGTAATATGGTGTTTTATAATATTGTTTATCCATGTAAACAGTGCGCAACACAAATAATATTTCCTAACTGTATACATTTAAAAAAAAATACTTTATTTTACTTTTAATCACTTTTCGATTTCTCCTGAATTATAATGTAATTTTATGTTATGGTTAAAATATTTTGATTCATAAAATTATGGAATACAGAGAAAAATCATAACTCTTTTATTTTAACCTTTTATACTTTTGTAATTCCATGTTTTACATTGTTTTTTTTTGTGATTTTTTTTTATTTTGTAACGTCTTATTCTATATTTTTGTAATAACAATAAATGTAATCAATTATGTAATCGTGAATATGCCATTGTAACCTTTATTATACATATTTACTTAAACATTATATAAACATCTTATTTTATAATTATGTTTACTCTTGACATGTTTATTGATAGGTTAAAAAATAAAATAAATATGTGTAATTTATTTTATTTTTCCCAGGGGCGGAGGTGTAGTGTAGAGATGGCCCCATATAATATATAAGCGATGTATTCTTATAATAAAGATCAGTATTTACTCAGCAATCACGCCTTTCAATACTCTCCTTTACAAAAGAATACCTATTTATTTCACAGTGGTCACTCTAGAGTGTCTACTCTAGGGTGTGTTATGGGGTGGTTACCTAGGTAACCACCCCATAACACACCCTGACCGTATGTTTTTTCGCTTTTAATATCCATATTTGGTTTTCTGAAACCATGAACAATAGTTTCATACAAAAACATTGTGTTTATCTATGTTTATAAATATTTATGCCGAAAAGAGTTAAGTTATAACTATATTATTGGTTTACGTAAGTAAATGTGAACTAACATTTTTTTTCATTTCCACGTAATATTTTTTCTTTCGTAGAAATAAATGGTGTCTGACTCAGGTTTGAAAATAAATATTTATTCACTATAAAGTATGTTTTATTTTATACAGTTACATGGCGTAGGAATCCCTTTGCTATATTAAATCATAAAAACAATATGTTATCGAGTTACATTTTTTATTATATGTAATTAAAGTTGATGTAGGTACGTTTGCAACCATAGTTAAAGCACAGTCAAATAATCCATACAGTCGTTCGACGAACGCGTCTAGACGGGTCAATCGTGCGGGGGGCAAGAGGTGAGACGCGGGAAGAGCGGTACCTAGTTACGTATATCGCCTTAGTTCGTAACTAGGTATATGAAATCAAAATCATTTATTCATCTAGGCCACAAAGTGACGCTTATGAACGTCAAAACTTAAGTTAATTACTTAATAATTCTACATTTACATTTACTGCCACGTTCGCAATGCAATAGGTAGAACCACGAGAAAGAACGGGCAATAAAACTCATGGCCACTGTTTTCAAACAAATATAATGGTGGTACATTTTATTTTTGTAAGGAGCTGCAACTGTTTCACATTGTAGACATCTACTAGTAAAATTTTTAGTAGCTATTGATATCATACTCAAGCAGTACTGTACTGCTTGAGTGAGGGAGTTGAGGGAGGCTTACCATATGAACATCATGTACTGCCAGTACATGATGTTCATATGGTAAGCCTCCCAAAGTAAATATGGTGAAACAGGAGCATCCACTTACGTCTTTTTAATGTAGGCAACTCGCGAACATGGTCAGAACTATGGTAGAAGTGAATGAAGCAGAAAGTAACGGTATTATGAAACCAAAGCAATCGACAACCTATTAGTTAGCCCATGACCACGAGTTACCCACATTTTACAAATCCGCAAAGTTATAATGAAAGTGTGGAACATGAATGCAAAATATACACACATCAACAAAGTCTAGGGATATCTTAATCCTAATTTATTTACGAGTTTATAGTTTAGAACCTTGTTAGTTTCCACAAAAAGTTTATATACAGATTAAAACCTCTTTTATTCTATTTTCAAAATTTGAACATGGAAAGAAAAAAAACAAAATAATAAACAAAATATGGCGGCAAATTTGCTAGTAATTCGTTACATTAAAGAAAGTTAAAACTGTTTTATTATAATTATTAATGAAAAGGGTTTTTAATTGTTTTTCTTTTTTAATTTAACGTGACGTACGAACTTTAAAAGTCATGTCACGTCGTCATTTGAGTCGAGATGAAATGTTACGAGCCGTGGGCATGTTAGAAAATGGTGCAATTCAACGCGTCGTTGCTGAGGCCCTACATACCAGTCAAAATGTGATATCAAGGTTGTGGTCACGTTATCGCAGTACTGGAGATGTGGCCGAACAGCACACAGGTAGATATCGTGTTACTACGCAGAGACAGGATCGATTTCTCCAAATGACCGCCAGAAGACAACCCAATATCACAGCGCTGCAACTAGTGCAAAGGCTCCAGGAGGACCACCAGCTGCTGGTAAGCGACCAAACCGTGCGAAGAAGGTTACATGAAGTTGATCTTCATGCTCGAAGACCATTGCGTGTTCCAGCATTGCGACGTGGCAATCGCGGTCGGCGGCTTTCGTGGGCTCGGGAGCATTTACCATGGAGTGACGAACAATGGTCTTTGGTGCTGTTCACCGATGAGTCCCGGTTTGGGTTTCACCCGGATTCACGAAGAACACGCGTTTGGAGAGCTCCAGGGAGAGTTAGCCGTCTACGGCACCCTCAGGAGGTCCACCCATACCAAGGCGGGACAATCATGGTGTGGGCAGGAATTCGTCTTGGCGGACGAACCCAACTCGTTTGGATCCAAGGCAGCATGACTGCACAAAAATACCACGAGGAGGTAGTAGAGCCCGTTATTGTCCCACACAGAACTCAAATAGGCCATGAATTTCTACTCATGCACGATAATGCTCCTTGCCATACGGCGCGGCTGGTATCGACCGCTCTCCGAGAGCACGATATTCAAGTTTTGGATTGGCCTGCACAGTCGCCCGACTTAAATCCTATCGAGCATGCCTGGGACATGTTACAACGAAAAGCTTTGAGAGATTTTCCACCAAATTTGACGACTGAACAACAACTTTACGAACACTTGCAAAGGACATGGGACCTCATACCGCAGCAAGACATTGACAATTTAATTTTAAGTATTAACAATCGATGTCGATGTGTAATCAATGTAAGAGGTGGCAACACTGATTATTAATGATTAGATTTTACAAGATTTTTTCCATTTTTATTAAAATTAATAGTTTTTTAAGAAGACATGTTTGTTGTTATCATACTAATTTTCCATGATGATTAAAAAAATTAATTTTTTTATTTAAAACAAAAAAAAACACGAAATGTTTTTTATTTTTATTAAAGACCTTAAAATAATCTATGATTCTTCTATTTATTGTATCAGAAAATTCTTCATAGATTTTTAGATATTTGATGAAATATAAAATATCCCTAGACTTTGTTGATGTGTGTAGTATGAAATGAGAATATCGTAATTAACTACACTATAAAATAAAACTACTAATTATTGACCTAGTCAAAAGCGAACAACTACTTCCAAGCGCTCCTGTCATCAAAATAATCCTTCAAACTGTAATATGCCTTATTTATAAGATTCTTTTTAACTTCTGCCTGAAACGAACTTAATGGCAAGTCTAAAATGTAAGTTGGTAATTTATTGTATATGCGAATACTGAGCCCAATAAAAGAGCTATGCGTTTTGTGCAAACGAAAATACGCAACACATAATTTATGTCTATTTCTAGTATTGATATTGTGTATGTCACTATTAATTTTATAAGAATTTATGTTTAATCTTACATGCATAACATTGGCATAAATATATTGTGACGCTACAGTAAGAATCACTTTTTGGTGGGTAGTTGAGTAAACATCTGGTTTAAAACAGCTGTTAAAGTTATTTTAAATAAAATAGTTTAAATATAGTTTTAATATATTTAATGACATATAAACATAGCTGAGGTTGAATACCTGCCAGTCTAGTGTTATCTTCACATATACACAACATTAATAGCACTAACACAATCACACGCTGCAGCATGGAATCCTCTATCCATAATATTCAACAATATTTTGAGGAAAGGATGGCCAAGTTCGAAGCGGATTTCCTCAAGAAGAGCTCTACTGGTACGGGCGGCTTGGCAGAAGAATTTGTGGCTTTCAAGGACTTCATAATCCAGACACTTAAGTCCTTTTCGCAACAGTTGGAGTCTGTCGCCCGCACTGTGGACAGTATGGAGACACGCAGCCGTCGAAATATGATTCTCCTGCACGGCGTTGAAGAGGAGAAGAGTCAAGAAACAGCTGAGATGGTCGTCCAAGTGGTGAAGCAACGGCTGAAGTTTGATACATTCACTATGGAAGATATCAAACGTTGTCATCGAATGGGCCGTCCCCAATCAAATAAGCCTAGACCTATTCTCGTCAAGTTCCGGAGCACATCAGTTCGAGACAGCATATGGTTCGCCAAAACTAAGTTGAAGGGGTCCGGAGTAACGCTGTCTGAGTTTTTGACCCGAACGCGGCATGTGGCGTTCATGGCAGCGCGGGAGAAGTTTAGCGTGACGAAGTGCTGGACCAGGGAGGGCTCGGTATTCGTCCTTGGCGCGGATGGTCGTCGGCATCGGGTGCTGTGCTTGGGCGACCTCAACAAAATTAAAGTCGCAGACCCAGAAAAACCTGTGGGGAAGGTTGCTGCTGCGAAAACCAAGCGGACGGCGGCTTCGAAAAAATAGGTTTCTTGTTTGTTTGTTTTTGCGACTGGGTGAATTTATATTATTTTTTCTACCTTCTTCATAACATAAAATTGTATTTAGTTTTAACTTTCACAGTATTTTTCACTTTGACGTATCATATGTCAGTTATGTCACTTGCTTGACGTACTACTGCCAATCTGAATCATTGGTATTTTATCCTCAGCCTATGTCAAATATTATTTTGTTTTATATATACTTTTTTTTTTATATTTTACTTATTTAACAAATTCACCTGGTTCAAATTTTATTACGCATTTTAATTGTTTTTTTCTCTTTGTTTCTTTTTTCTATAAAGCTATGTAGTGTTATTTACAATACTCTTCTTGTAACACGCAACTGGCGGGTGGACTGACTTTACACCGTTTTGCAATATATTTTTATTTAGGTATTCTATATAATATAAATATATAACGTTTTATTGTATTGATATAGTTAATTAATTATATATTGTAAATATATTGTTATTTAATATAGTCGATGTATTATGTTAGACACAAATAGTGACGATGACAGCTTTTTAACTGCTAGTAGTCTCAATGACAGTTTTACTAGTTGCCTTCACTTGCAGACATTCTTCAGTCTCAGTTCTCTGACGTCGCAGGGAACTTTAATGTAGTCCATATAAATGCCCAAAATATTCCAGCTCATTTCCCTGATATGCTGGCAACCTTTGACTGTAGGAACATTCATGCTATTCTCGTTTCAGAATCATGGCTCAAACCATGTCTCCCATCAACTTCATATTCTCTTCCGGGGTACCACCTAATAAGAAATGATCGCGCGGTTGGTGGTGGTGGCGGTGTTGCTATTTACCTACGTGCTCAAATTCCGTACCGAATAGTTAGCATCTCACCGCAACCACCACCCTCGAATGCCGGCGAGCATCTATTCTTAGAAGTGGAACTAAATCGTGCTAAAGTTCTTCTAGGTGTTTATTATTCCCCTTCGTTACGTATAATTTTTTTCCCTTCTTTTGAACACATCCTAGAAACTTTGGTACCTTCTTACAGTCACACAATTATAATGGGTGATTTTAACACCTGCCTCTTAAAACAGGATAATCGTTCCACCACATTTAGGCGTATTTTAAATTCTTGCAATTTATCTATTCTTCCTCTTCATGCTACACACCATTTCCCAAACTCTGTACCTTCTCTTCTTGACCTCATTTTTGTTTCTTCCCCTACTTTTGTATCCAAACATGGTCAGTGCTCTGCAGACAGTTTCTCTTACCATGATTTAATCTATCTTTCATATAAAATACGTCCACCAAAGGCAAAACCGAGAATTATTATGCAACGCAACTTCGGTGGGATGGACATTGTAAAGCTCTGCGCAGATGCCCGAAGTATAGATTGGTCTCCTTTGTACACATCAGACTGTGTAGATATCAAAGTCAATATGTTTACAGACAAATTAACTCAGCTGTACGATGTGCATGCACCAATCCGTGCCATTAAATTAAAACACCTACCTGCACCTTGGCTTACTGACGAAATCAAAATACTTATGTCAAAGAAAGCGGCTGCCAAGGCGAAGTACAAATGCCGTCCAAACCCTGTGAATTTGGAAAAATACATACGTGCCAGAAATCTCTGCAATAAGGTGTGTAGGAAAGCACAACGCCAGCATATTCACAACTCGGTTGAAAACGGAGATCCAGTTAAAATTTGGAAATTTCTTAGAACACTGGGAGTTGGTAAGTCGCGCAATGACGCAATCCCCAAAGATATAAATATAGATTCGCTTAACGCACATTTCTCTGCTTCGTCCAACTTTGATGGGACAAGAAAAACTAACACGTTACAAGATCTTTCACGTATCCCAACTCCCAGCTACTCACCTTTTGTTTTCGAGCAATTTTCCGGTTGTGATGTTAAAAAGAGCATAATTTCTATCTCATCCAATGCTGTTGGTAATGACTGTATCAGTCGAAATATGATCCTGCCTATCCTAGATGAAATCCTCTCTGTCCTTTGTCATATCCTGAACTACTCAATTACCAGCGGTGTCTTTCCAACCGCGTGGAAAGATGCACAAGTAGTACCGATCCCTAAAAAATCCAAACCCTGTTCCTTTACTGATTTCCGTCCTATATCCATACTTCCATTCCTCTCCAAAGTCCTTGAGCGTCTTGTACATACACAACTCTGTACTTTCCTTTCCAAGAATGCTCTCCTGAATCCATTCCAATCTGGTTTTCGTCCTGGTCATAGTACTACTACAGCATTGGTTCATATCACTGATGAGATAAGGCTAGGCATGGATGGTGGAAAACTCACGCTTTTGTCCCTACTTGATTTTAGCAACGCATTTAACACCGTGGATTTCCACATCCTGCTTGCCATACTCCGCTCTATTAACATATCTCCAACGGTAATTGACTGGTTTCATAGTTACCTGTTTGGACGCCGACAGCGCATACGCGTTGATGAGTCGTACTCGTCATGGTGTAGCACAACTGTCGGTGTACCGCAGGGTGGCGTGCTATTTCCATTACTATTAGCAATTTTCATAAATTCTATCTCTAAGCACTTACTTTCGTCCTACCACCTTTACGCAGATGATTTACAGATATACTCACAGGCACCACTAGAAGCGATTTCAGAGGCGTTCTCTAATATAAACTTTGACCTGGCGCAAATTTGTACGTGGAGTAAAAATTATGGCCTTAAAGTAAACCCATCTAAAACACAAATTATTCTGATTGGCAGTTCCAGAATGATCTCCAAGGTCAACTGGCCGCAGTTACCTGAGATTCAGTTCGACGGTAAAATATTAACAATCTCAGATAACGTAAAAAACCTGGGGATCTATCTAGATAAAACTTTATCTTGGGGATGTCAAATACAGGAGACAAGTCGAAAGCTGTTTGCCTCAGCTGGGTCATTACGTAGGCTACGGAACTTTCTTCCCACAACCACCAAGATTGCGCTTGCACAATCCTTGCTTCTCCCAATACTCGATTATGCCGATGTCAGCTATCTTGATCTTAATGAGGACCAACTTGACAAACTTGAGCGTCTCCAAAACTTCTGTATAAGATCTATTTTTGGTTTACGCAAATATGATCATATACCTGAATTTCGATCCAGACTCAAGTGGCTCCCAATTCGTCTTCGCCGGAATACTCATATTCTTATGCTACTGTATAATGTGCTGTTTAATCCTAATAGCCCCATGTATCTCAAAGAACGTTTTAAGTTCCTTCATGACACACATTCAAGGACCTTGAGGTCGTCAGTGGATCTGAGACTGCAGATGCCGACACATTCCACAAACTTCTACGATAAATCCTTTGCTGTTCAGGCTGTACGTTTGTGGAATGCACTGCCAATTGAGATTAAGCAAGCAAAATCACTTAATAAATTTAAAGACGCATTAAAGCAGCACTACTTGTCATTATAATCGAAATTGATATCATTATATGTATATGTATGTATTATATAGCTATGTATTATATGTATTGTATGTATGTATAATTATATATGTATTATATGTATAGTTAGTATGTATATTACGTATTATTTGTACCTATGTATAGGTAATATTAACTATTAGTGTCCATATATATATGATCACTACACCATCAAACTTCTCTTTTTCAGTCTGTCCATCCTAAGGTTGCCTGGAAGAGATCGCAGTTTGCGATAAGGCCGCCTTTGTGCATTTACTATTTGTATACCTACATATAAGTTATTATACCTAATTTGTACCAACTGTATTTGCACAACAAAGATTTATCTATCTTTCTATCTATAAGAATACCAATAGTTTTAAATTTTTCTTTGAGTGAGACTCTTGTCTTTAACTGGTAAATGGCCCTAACTGCCCGTTTCTGCAATATAAAAATATTTTGGATATCAGCAGCTCTACCCCATAACAATATGCCATATGACATAACACTATGAAAATAACTAAAATAAACCAATCTAGCTGTATTGACATCGGTCAACCTACGAACCTTCTTAACGGCATAAGCAGCTGAGCTAAATTCCCTGAGAGATATGTAACATGCGCACCCTATTGCAACTTCGAATCAAGTGTTAATCCTAGAAATTATGTGGATTCAGTTGTTTCGAGTACATCGTCATTTAAAACTATGTTAGGACCAAGGTTTCTGACATTAGGCGGAGCAAACTTAACACACTTTGTTTTTTTGGCATTCAGTACTAGATTGTTTACATTAAACCATTTAGTCACTTGAATGAGTGCACCGTTTATTTCGTTACGTATGTTTTTGGGGACTGGCACGTGCTTGTTTTTTGTTCGTTACTTATTTATTTGCTTATAAATATTAATTAAGATGGTGCATACGACTTGTGCTGTGAGACATTGAAATTAGAGATGCGCAAACTATATCAGTTGAAAGAAAAGAGAGATACATTATATCACTTGTGATGGAATGGTTGAGCATTTAAATCATTAGATCAATGTTTCATCAATCATGTTATATAGCATTGATATAGTGAGTTAAATCAATCTTAATCTATCAGTGTATGTAGTAGTGAAGGATTTGAATTCAAAATAAGACGTTTATGAATAATTGCGGTATTTAAGGCTACCCGCTTAAAAAAGATTGTGCGAAATTTTAATTGATATAGAATACGTTACCTACGTAAATCTATAGCAAAAAAAAAAATGCGAACAGCCGTCGCTCAAGCGTATCATTCGCACACTAAAAGTTTGTTACAGTAAAAATGAATAATAATATTTTATTAAAACTCAAAAAGTGCCTAGATGCGTCTATACATAATTATAAAGTAATCATAGATTTGCATTATAAGTACATGCTAAACTGCATTTTACATCTTGAACATATAGATTACTTTTACGCTGCCAAATCTTCGCTTACACACACATGTACAAGTCACCGGGCGATACTCTGTGCCTACTTAGTGCAACGCTTATTCTCTCCCGCTCTGATTCATAGGAATCAGCCATACTCTGTTTCACTTTACGTATATCCTAATTCAGTAGATCTAAATTGAACCATGAGCGTAATGAGTTAAAGATATATTCGAACTGAGAGTGATATAAAGATAGAGTGATTCATTTCAAATGATATGTATCTTTTGTATCACTCACCCAGGAGTTACACATCTCTAATTGAAATTCTTTAAGCTGTTTAAAGATATAAAGGGATTTCATCAATTTACTTATAGGTACCAAAAAAAAAAATTTCATTTATTATAATTATTTGTATTAGTTTGAAATGTATGTACCTATAACCACTTAAAATAATATGCACATTCCTACTAATCTACTAACTTTACAATATCTCATGTCTGGCAATGACGTATTATAATAGTTTTTATATATCTTTGATGTCCAGACATCAAAGATTATTCTGTGATTTGGCCAGCCAAATCACAGAATAAAGTGGTAATCATTGTACGTGAACAACTTGGCAGACGTAAGAAAATTTGCATTGTAAGGTAATATTTGATTCAAGTGTGATTTTAATTTCATGCAATAAGTACCTAGTACTTTCGTATTAGTTAAGTACCTATCACATATTATTATGTATCTTGGTAACGGCGCATCCTAGTTCAAAAATAACCATATTTTTTGGCCCCCTTTTATAAACCCCAGACATGTTCTCCGTAATCTCATAGCCCGGTCACCTATCCATAAAATGAATCACGGTCATTTGCTTTACCTTAACGTAGTTTGCACGAAAGAATCTTACTATACTTCATATCGATAACATAGGCTCTGCAAACTGATCCCATGGTTACCCATCCATTAAGTGACCGCTATGTCAATCGCTTTATTTCAACATGGTTTGTACGATAACGATATCTGAAAAATGCTTTATATTCTTAACCGCCTCCCACGACACCTGCGGGATGAAATAGGTGCTGACTGACACTTTGTATGCAAAACTGTCACCGTACGAAAAATGCAAACTGTTTTATAATAATTATTTATCGTCAATTATTGTAATATAATAAACTAGCTGTTTCCCACGGTTTCACCCGCGTCCTGAGGGAATTACATCGCGTACTCAGTTAATTTGTAGCCTAAGTTACTTCTTGGTATCAGCTATCCGCCAGTCAACGTCTCGTCAAATTCGGTCCAGCCGTTCCAGACATCGGTGAAAACTAACAGACATACAGACAAAATGGTAAAAAAATTTATTTCGGTATATGTACCGAGTATACATCCATATGCATTTAGTAAAAAGCGGTTATTTTAATATTACAAAGAGACGTAAGAGTATAGATGTATTTACATGTATAGATAAGTGATTTACACTATAATATTCATCTAGCGTAGCAATTGTAATATTTTTCTAAAATAAATAGACAGCGTTTGAATAAGTAGGTATTGTTAACATGTGGCAGCCCTAGCTTCTTTACCCTTGTCTAGACGTTGTCGGCTTTTTCTACGAGATCAAAGGCGTCAAACTACTGTATGTCTTTATAAAGTTTGGCGCTGATTATAATAAATCTGATACTTAATTTCTACTAATATTGGATACAGTTTGAAAAAGTAACTCTTGAACTTTCACAAAAGCAGCACTTGAGGCCAAATCATTAAAGATTCTATAATTAAAACACTTAATTATTGTAGCTCGGCGCTCGCTGCGCACACGTGTGCCGGCATGACAAAAAACGGTGCGCCTACAACGGTTTTTTTTGCAATAGTTCTAAGCGCCCGTGAGCGGCTAAACACATTGTATTTGAAAATCATATTATGAAAGTGCGCTTAGCAGTACAGCTACTTAGTAAAAGTGTTGCAGATGCATTATAACTTTTTGAGACAGTTTTATGTTTATTTTTCAAACGGTATTATATAGATATAGTTGGCTTTCAAAGCAAGCAGACGTGCCTTGTACTAATATTTAAATTATTAAATGTTAAAGCAATTAATAAAATCGGTGACCTACTTGCCGCGTATATGCTTTTACGCTGAGTTAGTGTTAGTGCATTATGATTGTCATATGAGTTATGAGATGGCTAATATTCAAAATAGCCCGTTTAACCGTAGTACAATAACACATCGCAGCCCTCCCAACACCTCACAAACACAGCATCATGCTTCTGAGGAGTCATTGGAAATCCTGACCTTCAGTGAAATCAAATCTTGGAAGTCTTCAATGGACCAATGCCTCAATGTAATATGCCCGATTGCCGCCGAAAGGAAGCTAAACTCAGAACAAAAGTTAAGAATTAACCACATCGCAAGGAAAATAAGCAGTGGAGCTGTACTTTTGACTGCCCATTATCATTCGCTTAAAGAAAATAAGAAAATAATTTATATACGCCCTACGAGAAATTAAAAAAACTACATACAGTACTCGCCAAACTTTTTGGCCGCTCCGAACCTAGCCGCATTACGCTGCGCAGAAAACAAAATCAGGTATCAGCGGGACGTATGCGGGGCGTGGAGGCAGGGCTCGCCCGCGCGCGCCCCGTCTTCCACCCGCTAGCATCCTCGCCTCCCGCGCGTTAGTGTGAGTGCTACGTTCGTACACGAAACACATATTCGCTATGCTCTGACAGTATCGTCGCGTATAGAATACTTTCATAGTGTTACTTCTTCGTTGTTTCTCGTTGCTATCGTTATTGTTTCTTGTTGTTATTGTTAGTGTTTCTTGTTGTTATTGTTATTGATTCTTGTTGTTATTGTTATTGTTTCTTGTTGTTATTTATTTTAATTGATCATGCCTCGCGGTCGTTTTAATGTTTTACGTCGCCAAGCACGGAAAATGGTGTTTGACGTGTTAACATTTATGAAGAAGGAAGCTGAAGAAGACTTTCAGTATAATTTGAAGGCAGTACAAAAGCGAACTGCAGCAGCTACAGGTGTATCTGAAAGAACGGTGAGACGAATTGCGACGGCTGCAAATGACCCCAGCTCGAGTTTGATGGCAGTTTTTCGTACACCCGAAAAGAAAAGGGCGGGGAAAAAAAGGGTGACCGGAATCGACAACTTTGATAAAGGTGTTATCAAAAGAAGTATACACAACTTCCATATCACGGAAAAGGAATTGCCGACGATAGCACAACTTTTAAAAATATTTAAAGAAGATATACGTTTTGAAGGCTCTGCAACTAGTTTAAGACGAATATTAAAAAAAATAGGTTTTAATTGGAAGAAGACCGAAGATAATAGAAAGGTTTTAATTGAGCACACAAATATTTGCCTAAAGCGAATTGAATATTTTAAGAAAATAACAAAATATCACGCGGAAGGAAGGCCTATAATTTATACAGACGAATCGTATGTCGACTCGTCGCATACTACCTCAAGGGCCTGGACTGATGGTAGCACAAAGGGCTTGAAGAAAAATATCTCAAAAGGCCAGCGTGTTGTTATTGTGCATTAGGGTGTGTCATTTTTTCAAACTTTCAAATATTCACATTTAATCCCTCTCAAAAGTTGTTATTTTAAGAGTCTTTGAAAACTACATTTACAGTTTTTTTTACATACCTACTTATGGCTCGCTCAGTACCCTTGAAGTTTTAAAAAAATCGGTAAATTACACCCAAATCGTATTTTTTTTGTTTTCACTTAAACACATTTTTACGATAATTTTATTCTATATTCCTAATTGTTGCGTCGTTAACAATACAATAAAGTGATATAGCGCCTCATTTTACATTTACTTTGCTATACATTACAAGTTTTACGAGAGCGCGGTCGCCCCCCGCCTCGGCGCCCGCGATGTTCGTGTTAGTCCGCGTCATGCGTGTCAGTCGGTCGCGAGACTTGATAAGAATTGGTTGTTGCCGATTTAATTGTTTAAGAATCAGAACGTGTTTGTGTTAAATATAATTTTATATCACAATCGAAATTACGGTTCGATAATGACATCAGTGACTCGAAATAAAACAAAACTACGTATTATCGAAAAATTTCCCGAGAAGATTAAAAGTAATGTCTTACTGACTTATGAAGATGTTTTAAGACATTATGAATGTTTGCGTTATGAAAAGAAGCTCTCAAATAATCAAGAACCTCAGGCAAAACGTATCTGTTCTGAAGTAGTTCAAACCACTATTGACGTCTGGAAAACAGCATCGATTCCAACAGTCACTGAGGTAAGAGTAAGTCAGCTAATATTGTCTTACTGCAATCAATATCGACAGTTATCGAAAAATTATGACAGCTAACCCAAAAGTCATCATACTTAGATAAAATACATGATTTTATCACGAAATCTACCCAACTATTTGATATTGCTTCATGTAAATGCAAGAACTTAGCAAATTGCAAATGTGGGAAAAACAAGACAGTCCCTGCTAAAGAACGTACATTTCTTGAAGACCAGAGGACAGTTAGGCTATCGGAAACATCGACGCAGAAGCCACTAAAAAGCTTCGGAAAAAGCATGAAAGGTCACAAAGGCAACAAATTTCTTCTGAACCGCAACCCTCTACTTCCAAACCTGTTTGTATAAGTTCATCAGATAATGACTCTGTTACTTCAACTGAAGACGATGAATACCAGCTAACAAAACCTTCAAAAGAAGGTAGAAAGAAAAAAATCAGTACACAATCTTTAGAGAACCTGTCTGAAATATGTGACCGATATGGAATATCTTATAGAGCTGGAGCAGCAATTGCTTCCGCGACACTAAGCGATATGAAGAAAAAATGGTCGGTTTCACCTCCTACTATCATAGATCATAGCAAGTTGAGACGGGAGAGAGTTAAAAGAAGACGAACTTTATAAGAAAATCGAAAGTTGGAAACAATAAAGGCATTATTCTTTGATGGACGGAAAGACCAGACGTTATATTGTGTTTAAGATAAAAATAGGTTATATCGCCGTATTAGAGTTGAAGAACATATTACGATGGTTCAGGAACCTGGATCCATTTATCTAGGCCATGTAACTCCATCTACAGGAACATCTAAGGACATCGAGCAAGCATTTTTTTCATATCTAACCGAAAAGAATATTAGTCTCAATTCATTGGTAGCAATCGGTTGCGATGGAACAAATACTAACACTGGGCGTAGGAATGAAATCATTGTTCTACTTGAAAAACGCTTTCAAAGACCACTACAGTGGCTTATTTGCCAACTACATGCAAACGAATTACCATTGAGACATTTAACTCAACATTTAGATGGGAAACAACAGGACCGAGTGCTTTTTCAGGCCCCATTAGCAAAATGCTTTAAACTTGTGAATTTAGAGAAATCACACAGTTTGAACCAATCACAGTTTGTTTACCGCAGCTTTCGAGAACAAAACTAAGCACAGACCAACAATACTTATACGATATTTGTTTGGCAGTGTCGACTGGCTCGGTTAGCTACGAGTTAGCAAGAAAATTTCCTGGGAAGATGTCGCACGCTAGATGGCTCACAACTGCTAATAGAATACTGCGACTCTATGTTTCTACAGAAAATCCAACAAACGAACTGGTTGTGATGGCTAATTACATTTGCAAATGCTATTGTCCAACATGGTTTAATACAAAAATCAATAGTTCCTGTATAGATGGTGCGCGGAATTTGTGGTTCCTCATTAAAAGCTCGAGATATTTGCCCGAAGATATAAAAGCTGTGTTGGATCCCGTAATACAGCGTAATGCATATTTTGCTCATCCCGAAAACTTGTTACTATCGATGATGACTGACAACAACAAGCATATAAGGAAACTTGCTTGCAGAAGAATCATAAAAGCTCGTACGATACGACAAGCTACGGTCATAAGAACCTTTGTTGTGCCTAAAATTAACTTCAAGAGTGAAAGTTATTATGACATTATTAACTGGCAAGACGAGAATGTCGTGTTAACAGAGCCTCCGCTGTTGCGTGATTTAAAAACTGATGAGCTTCAGAAAATAGTGGACGAAGGAAACATCAAGAAATTCGACTTTCCGAAATTCCCATGCCACGCGCAGTCTGTAGAAAGATGTGTTAAGTTGACGACTGAAGCTGCGGGATCTATTTCAAGGCAAATGGCTAGGGAGGGCTTTATTGCTTGCAAGCAAAATTCAAGACAAAAAATGCCAAAATTTAATTCAAAGAAAGATTTTAATTAGTGCCATTTTACCTTTAAAGCTCTGATAATTAACATTTTTATATTTTTTTTACTATTAAGTATTATTGCTTAACTTACATTCTTTGGACTAATTATTTTTGTTTTCTTATTGGTTAATAATAATAACTTTATGTAGCATAGTGAAATGCAACAATATTTCATTTGAATAAAGCTTGAACTTTTTACTGATTTTTCCTTATTTACAGAAATTCAAGTAGCTTGAGCGAGCCAAAAGTAGTTTAAAATCACAAAGATTTTAACATCTTCTAGTTATAATGGTTTCAATACAACTTTTGAGTGGTATTAAATAAAAAAATAAACATTTTTTTTTTCGCTATACAGAGGTGACACACCCTATTGTGCATGCCGGATAAAAAGGCGGTTTTATACCCAACGGCCTTTTGATGTTTAAGGCTGGTACAAAAACAGGTGACTACCATAGTAATAT
The DNA here is from genome assembly GCA_944739405.2 of Euclidia mi. Lineage (NCBI taxonomy): Eukaryota > Metazoa > Arthropoda > Insecta > Lepidoptera > Erebidae > Euclidia > Euclidia mi. The sequence continues at coordinate 116,483,195 of OX123184.2, forward strand.
GAATTACGAGAATTACGAGAAGTGGGTTCGCACACAATTAATGCCAAATCTCCCACCAAATTCAGTTGTGGTAATAGATAATGCGCCCTACCATAACAAATTAGACGACGCAGCGCCTAAATCAAATAGTAAGAAGTCTGAAATGTTGTCATGGCTTATAGAGAAGGATATAGTTTGCAGCTCCAGCATGTTCAAGCCAGAGCTGTACAAATTAATAACACAAAACAAAGAAAAATTTAAAAAATATACCATCGACCAAATTCTGCAGCAAAACAACCACACGATTTTGCGCCTTCCACCTTACCATCCTGATCTTAACCCTATAGAAATGGCTTGGGCAGCAATAAAAGGCTACGTAGCTAAAAAAATGTAACCGGTAATATTAATAATGTAATGAAACTTGTGGAGGAGAAGGTCAATGCAATGGGTGAACAAGAATGGATTGCGTTATGTGATAAAGTTATACCCATTGAGGAGGAATACAAAAAAGTGACGTTGTAATAGATGACTTCACCGAACAATTCGTCATACACGTGAGCGATAATGAATCGGAGGAAGAGGATGAAGATGTCGAAATACGTGAAGAAAGTGGCGAAGAAAGTGACGAAGAAAGTTCTTCAGATGAGGAACCTTCTACGAATATGGAAGATGTTTTTATGGAAGGTGTAGCCCCATTATAAAAAAGAAATTTTCTATTTAGTAACCAATGTATTTTATTATTTAGAAGTCCCTTCACCTAACTGAATTTTTATTAATCGAATTTGATTGAATATGTAATTAAACAATATAATATAGCTAATTTATCAACGTAACTGAAGATTTTAATATTTTCAATAATTACAAATATTTTTCTTGGTTACGAAATGTCCACGCGACTGTACCATGCGCAAGTTCGTACCGATCGCTACATTCAGAGCGACCATAAAGATTGGCGAGTACTGTAACTCAAAACAGCACTGGTCACATATTACGCGTATGCATACGCATAGCTAAAGTACGGGGTTATCTTATGGGGTAACAGCACTGATGCACCTACATTATTTATTCTACAGAAAAAAATAATAAGAATATTAACAAATATTAACCAAGAAGATAGCTGTAGACCCTACTTCCAAAAGCTAAAAATTCTCAGTTTACCTTGCCTATACATATATGAAATATGTAAATTTGTACGTGAACATCCAGATCTTTACACTAAGAGAGAAGACATCCAATCAAAGATCATACTGAGACAAAGAATAGACTTAACTTACCAACTTCAAAACTTAAAATGCACTCCTCCAGTACTCTAGTGATGTCAATAAAAATATATAATAAGTTACCAGAGACTATAAGAAATGAGGACAAATTAAATAGTTTTGACAATAAATTAAGAAAATTATTATTGACTAAATCATATTATAGTATTAATGAATATTTTAATGAAAAATTAATATAAATATAACAATAATCATATTATTATAAAAATAAATATTTTAGTGATAAATTAATATAATGTTACAATAATCATATAATAATAAAAATGACTATTTTAGTGATTAATTAACACAAAAATAACAATAATATCAACTCCCAATATCATACAAAATAAAAATAATTTAATATCCAATTACATTTGTTTTAAATATTTCTTTTCTTATACATAAATAATTACAGCAAAAATACATACATTTTTAAATAACAGATACATATAATACATACAATAAAGCAAACAACATAATATTAACAGATAATTACTTTAGCTTAGCCTAACCTATTGAATACAGCGCGCTTCCTCTTCTCTCCTACACTTTGCTGTGCCCGACAGGGTCCAGGTCAATTGAAACACTGTACTGCCTAACTTACCATCTAGTATAACAACATTGTGGAATGCAATAAAGTATTGAGTATTGAAAATAACATTTTGATAAATGCGAAACCGGAAGCTCTTAAAGAGAAACAAGACTTTTTTGAATATCTCAAAGACCTCAAACAATCCATAGTAGAAAGATGCAATAAACCAGAGACGGAAAAGCCTATGACCTTTGCCGATATGATAAAACAGATAAGAACACCTACGTGCGCCCCAAAACAATGAGCTCTATCGCTATTTATCCAAGAATAAACAAAAAACAAGCGATGACACAAAATCACTCGTCCAGAACATCAATTGCCCAGAAAAAAAAAAAGCTACAAGTGCGAGGGCTACGCAAAATCAAAAACGGAGGTGCGATTATTAGCACAGAATCTAAGGAAGATATAGAAAAGCTAAGACAAGCAACACAGCTTAGCAACTCGGGCCTGAAGGTGGAGGAGCCACCAAAACGAAGACCACGTATTGTGGTTATCTGAGTACCAGCTAGTTTTGAAGAACAAGACGTCTATAACCGCATATTTCTGAACCGCAAAATCTAGCCGACAAGCTGCCCAATCTGACCCGCGAATCTTTCCTGTAGTCTATCAAACTTAGCCACAAATCCGGCAAAAGAGAAGCCTCCACTTGCAACTTTGTGCTAGAAGTCTCTGCCACTATTCGAGCCACTGCCACTGCCACAAGGACGAACCTTCATCAACTGAACATCTTGCCCAATTAGAGATTTTACGCTAGTGACCAGATGTTTTAAATGCCACCAGTATGGACATGCTGCTAAGTCCTGTCGTGAGACTGTTGATACGTGTGGATAAGGAAATGAATGCACCAAGAAAGAGAGTCCACCTAAACGTGCGACGTGCCTCCGCTTCAAAAACCGAGTGACCACAAAACAGGCACAGGCGACCCCGAGTGTCCAGGGAAAAAGATGGCAGAAACAAGGTATATCAATTCTATAGATTATAGTGAGGGCGCCTAAGAGCGCCGTTTTTGTTTTTTTTAGTTTTTAGTAACACCTTAGTTTTTTCTATTCTAATGAATGACGAAGTAATTAATGAATTAGATTATATCTCTGTACATTCTTCAATCGTATACGTATCGAACTTTAGGAAGCCTTTAACTATACTTACCCAGAACATCCGCAGTATCTATAAGAATATTTATAGTTTAAACATATTTTTAGATAGATTAAAATTTGAATGCGACGTCTTAATTCTTACAGAATGTTGGCTAGCTAACAGAAACAATAGACTGCCAGCTTTGTCGGGGTACAATATCTTTTACAGCACATTATCGTTAAATCAGAACGATGGCGTGGTAATATTTGCAAAAAAGTCCCTACTTATCACCGTTGAAGAACCAAAGGTCAAAGAATACAACTGTCTACTGATAAATATTGCGATGGCGATGATACTGCCATCCTTGCTATCTACAGACATATAAATTTAAACGCTGACACCTGTGACGCAACCCAAGACTACCTAAACCTATGTGCATATCATGGACTTTTTCTTCTCATACTTTCCCTACACATCAGAGTGGCTCCTGCTCAGATCACGTCATGGTTAACACTAGACTTCCATCAATACCACTTATCACTAACTCCTCTATAACTGACCATTGCGCTATCCTTATCATTCTGGATTTAGCGCAATCACAGAACATTAGACGATCACAACGTAAAACTAAATAAACATGAGTGGCTTAGAACATACGTTGCGCAACATTGACATTAGCCCAGTTTTTAATAGTGCTGATGCGAACAAATCACTGGCCTACGTGATTAACACAGTTCAAACCAGCATTTTTAGAAATTCTACTATATACAGTTCGTAAGAGAAACTACATATAATATTAAACCATGGATAACTCCAGGTTTGATTAGATGTATTCGGCATCGAGACAAACTACATTTAAAAGCGAAACAGAGCGCCGAAAATTCTATCCTGCAAATTACATATAAAAAGTATCGCAATTTTTCCAATAATCTCCTAAAGAAAATTAAAATAGAAAGTAGGATAGAATTGGGGCTTCTGGATCACTTCTTCCTCGCTCCGCTCGGAATGTGATCCAGATCCCCAATTATCCACACATCTATTCAAACACCATATTATATGAATATTATATTCTGTCTGTAACTGCTAATTTATCACGAATCCGCTTCGCTAGCAACGCAGTGCAATACAATGTAGTTACGAACTGTTGTTCATATGCATCTCATTGCTAACAGAGTTATTGCAATCTGTTTTGAACCATGATGACGTCACGAAATCCCGCATCGCGCAAGTAAAGTTTTCCGACTAATTAGCATATATACAATCGCCAAATGATAATTGTCAATAGCGCCCACCTAGTCATAGAATCCTCCCATTTCTATGAAGGAACAGCATACTTCGTTTCTCCATGTCAAATCAGGACCACCAATAAAGAAGATTATTACGTAACGAACGAATGTAAAGTATATTCGTGTGATATGACGATACATACGTAGTATGGTGTGCCTCCATACAAATGGGTGGATTCTCCAACTTGGTGGGTGTTATTATAGACACTCCTTGTTTTTTACAAGTTTATAATATGTATTTAATCACTAAAATACAGACTGGAACAAATTTTTGCTCCATGCGGGAATCGAACCCGCGACACTTTGGTTAATTGACTATTACTAATATTTATTTATTTATTTATTTTACACTTTATTGTACACATTAAAAAACATTATTAGAAATCTTATAACTAAGTAGAGTACAAAGGGCGGCCTTATCGCTGAAAGCGATTTCTACCAGGCAACCTTTGGATGGAAATATTATTAGTAGGAGAAAATCGGTAGTTGCATGTGTGTGTAAACAAAGCTATATAATATACATACTTAATATACCTATATTCATAACTGTAATATGATAATAAATGATAGACATATATACATAATATACATAAACATACATACATACTCATACATACATACATACACATATTTAATACATGTATTTTGTAGAACTAGCAGAAGTTACAGTGATAGATAGTGAGCCTTTACTGAAGGTTTAAATTAAGGGTGCGTTTCCACAGAAGCGGAGCTGCGCGGAGTTCAGCGAAGAGCCGTGGAAATAGGTAGGGGTTTCCACTAAAGCTGCGCAAAGATGAGCGGTGCAGGGCTGGGCTATGTAGCTGGGTGAAGTGGAGCCGAGCGGCTGAGACGACCGGGGTGGACCAGAGCTGAGTCTAGCGGAACGGAGCTGTGAAGTGGAAATGAGCTGAAAGGGGCTGTGAATACATTTACTTTTCAGTCAGTACGGTGTCTCAACTACTATCAACAAACTCCCGCGCCTGACGTCGCGTAACCCCTCTCAGCCCTGGTCCACCCCGCGCAACCCCGCTCTAACCGCGCGCATCCCCGCTCTACACCGCACAGCCCCGCTTCACCCGGCCCAGTGGAGCTCCACTGAGCTCGACACTGCTGTGCCCCAATTGTCTCCGCGCACCATACTTTTTAATGTAAATCTTCCCAACGCCGCTAACACTGTTTCCACTGAATCGGAGCGGAGATGAGATGTGTATTTTGAGCAATGTGATTGGTCAATTTTTATAAGTCTCTGCTCAGCTGCGCGCAGCTCAGCTGCTGTGGAAACGCAGCCTTAGTTATCGTTTGAGCCTGTCATATATGTAATCGTAAAGCATTCCATAGGCGAACAGCGGTAACACAAAAAGATTTGTCCAATGCTGTGGAATGTACCGACATTTTTAGTTTCAAATTTTCTAATGACCAATGATAACGGTTATGCGTATCATGAAGGAATTCGAATCGTCCTTTAAGATAAGAAGGAGTTGAAGGCTTAAACAATATGTTGTACAGCAAAGAGAGAATTACTTAAGCTGTGTTCGAAATTGTGAAACATGATCATATTTGTGTAGTCCAAATATGAATCGTATACAGAGATTTTGAAGGCGCTCAAGTTTATTTACCTGGTTTTCAGCGAGATCTGAATAGCTGACATCTGCATAATCGATAATGGGCAAAAAGAGGGAGTTTGCAAGTGCAATTTTGGTGGCAGCAGGAAGAAAATTCCTAAGCCTTCTCAGTGAACCTGCTGAAGCAAATAACTTTCGACTCACCTCTTGGATCTGCGATCGCCAATTGAGATTAGAATCCATAATAAGACCCAAGTTTTTAACTTTGTCTTGTATGGAAATGAAGGTACCATCAAATATGACGCGATATTTACATTGTGATGCACTGGTAGTAGAATGGCTTAACCAATGCGCCAAACGTGTTGTCAAAATATAGGACGAATTAGGCGACTACTTGATGTATATGTTAGGATTGGGGTGTTAGGAGTGTTGAGAATTAAGTGTGAAATAAGTGTGTTTTTACTAGTTGTGTAAATAAGTGTGTATAGTGTTTGTGTATAAATAAAGTTCAGTTTAAGCGGCATCGTGAGTTATAATTTATCGTCGAACCCCAGCTCGTAACAATAATAATTTTCGACAGCTAATATTAAGTACTGAATGGACATCGATGTGAATAAATGCATTTTTAACTTAAATTTAATAATGCTTTTCAAAGCAGTTTCAAAAAGAAAAGAAGGAGTATATCCCTTTAAAAAAAAATGGGTATAACATGGATAACGAAAGGCATAAAAATCTCGAGCAAAATGAAACGATTCCTGTGTGTAAATTCTGGCAGTTACCAGGATAATAGCATCAACACATAATAGTCGATAGTCCTGGTGACATAGCGGACGTATTCGCCAAGAATTTTAACTCTAACCATAGCCAATGCAACTTTGACGTACTACAATCAAGGTGATATTTAGAACAAGGTACAGATAAAGTTAAAACTGACATAATATTATCTCCTGCCACATCGAGTGAAATTATAAACATTGTAAAACAAATGCCAAATAAAAGTTCTAGCGGATATGATGAATTACAAATATCAGTCGTGAAGGAACTTATCAAAATATTAGCATTAGCCTTTTCTTATTTTTTTTATCTATGTATTGAAAGTAGCATTTTTCCAGAGCAGCTTAAAATAGCAAAAATAATCCCATTGCATAAAAAGAGCATACACACCGATCCAAAAAATTACAGACCGATTTCCGTGTTACCAACGCTTTCCAACATATATGAAAAACTAATAAAAAGTCGTTTCGTTAGCCATCTTCATAAAATAATTAATAGAAGACAATATGGATACCAGAAAATTGTAGGCACAACGGATGCCGTTAACACTTTAGTTAACGATATATTACCATTGAGTAGTAACACTTATGTGCTTATGTAACTAGATTTATCTTTTATATTTTTATGTGTTTGTTTTTATTTTTTATTTTATTATGTTCTTGGTTTTATTTTAGCTTTATTATGTTTGCGGTATTTTACTTGTGTTTTAGATTTAAAGTTACCTTTATTGCACCTTATTGTATATTTTAAACTTATTGTGTACTTTATCGCATTGGGTCCTGTAATGACAAATGTATGCATGTTTTGATAAATAAATAAAAAAATAATTACAAAAGATTAAAAGTAAATTGAAGGTAGCTGGAATCTTTTTGGACTTGAGTTTCGCCTTTGATACGGTAGATCACGCGCTGTTACTTATGACAATGGAGCATTATGGGTTGATTACACCTAACGAGTACAGTGGCGAGTCAGTAAATGCGCTCTCGGCCGAGAGAGTCGCCGAACCGAGTGGGTGGTCACACGTATTTACTATAGTGGCGAGACAGTTTAGTTTTGATTACACTTACGTCTGCAATGGATCGCAAAAAAAAAAGAATTTAAAAATGTTTTTAACTAGCTGTTACCAGACATTATAATAAACGAATTGTGGGATTTATTAGAAGATGAAGACTGAAGAATTTGGGCTAGAACATGGATGTTAAGGCGAAATGCCCTTGGAGCAACAAATTGCCTTTTTAATGAATTGCAGTCAGAAGATCCCAAAGAATTCAAGGCACTTTTGAGAATGACTGTAGAAAAATTCCACAAATATTCATGTATTTTGTAACACTGAATGAATTTTATTGTTGTTTCCATGCTCCATTTGTTATTAACGGACATTTTAATTGAGATTAGGATAATTGGAAAACAAAAACATAAATAAACATAGCGAACGGACGAGTGGCGAGTGGCCGAGTGACAATCGAGAGCGTGTTCATACGTGCCGAGCGGTATACCGAGTCGCTGCAGGGGTAGAAAAATGATGCGGGGAGGTGGGTACTCGGTCTAGTAAACAGATTGGGATTCTAGTGACTCTCTCGCCTCTTTGCTCGGCCGAGCACTTGGCCGAGCACTCGTTAAAGTGTTTATACCAACCGAGTACTCGGCCGAGGACACTGACTCGCCACTGTACTCGTTAGGTGTAATCAACCCATTACGGTATACGAGGCAATGTATTAGAACTATTTAAATCGTATTTTAGTAACAGAAAAATGTTTGTTGAAATTAAGGAACTAGACAAAACCCATTGCCAAAGGGTATACCGATCTAGTATTCAAAACGTCACAGCAGGTGTCCCGCAGGGATCTATTTTGGACCAATTTTATTTATACTTTTTACCAACGACTTATTAAATTACTTGAGTAAATGTAAGCCTGACGTTAATCTTGTTGTTTTTACTGATAACACAAACGCCGTAATAGGTGCAAATACTTTGGAGTCCTTAAATTTAAATATAAATAAAACTCTCGAACTATTCTGCAATTGGTTTGCCGCTAATAGACTTGTTATAAATACAAAAAAGACGAACATTGTTCTATTTAAATCTACAGTCAGGCGTGAAGATAACCTAAGTATAGTATTAAACGGAGACAAAATAGCTCTTGTAAATACAGTAAAATTTCTAGGTGTGCAAATAGATTCTTTACTTAATTGGAAAGAAGAAATAATAATAATAATAATAATAACAAACAGATTAAATATCTGGACTTGGCTCACGAGATTGTCGACATGTGGGATGTGGACTCGGCAATTATTGTGCCGATAGTTGTAACGGTTAATGGCCTAATAGCCAAGAGCCTCGATCGTCACCTTAAGAGGCTCGCGTTGGGTGCTTGGGTCAAGGGCCTGATGCAAAAGGCAGTACTTCTCGACACGGCACGTATTGTGAGGAAGTTCCTGTCTCTGGAGCCCTAACCACCGACAGCTTGGACCCTGTGCCCGTTGCTGGTGGGATCCCACGGTTTCTTTTTATATTTTTAAATGTATGTTATTTTTTATTGTATATTTAAAAATGTAAATGAAATCTGAAGAAAAATAAATAAAGGAATAATAATAATAATATCTTTATTTTGAACACACAATACTTGCACATTAAAAGTTCATAATTTCCACAGTAAAGAAAAGTAAACATAATATAACATCCTAAGAACATAATATTAAATCGAAAATATAAATAAAAATCATAAAAACCAAAGTCAAAACAAAATAAAATAATTATAGGACTACATTTTAAAGCGATCGCGCGCGCACGTCACCCACTCAGAACGCAATATAGGTATGTATATACCGACCTACATAATATGTAAACAAGAGTACACACGCGACAGCCGGCATAGCGGCTTAAGCGCCGAGACAGTGCGCATGTCTCCTGTGCCCGGCAGTCATTGCCCATAGATCGCTGATCGGTAAACATAGTTACTCATAACATAACATGTCGCTTACAATACAAGTAGTAAGTACCTAAACATTAATGCAACCAAGTGGCTATTCTCAGCACGATGCTTAGGAATTTACATCGCAAATGAACCGGACAAATCAAGGTAGATACTTACTTAATGAATATAATAATATGTAACTTAAATAATATTTGTATTATGTAGTAGGTACTCATTTAATATTAAATAGATCTCTGTGTGTGTTATTGTAGGTTTACAATAAAGGCAAATACAGTGCATCGGCGTGAGTACAAATGACGCGCGGGCATCGCTGAATGAGAACGCATTCCAAAATTATTATTAAGTACATGATTATAAAATGGCACGAACCACTGGCCGCGTAGGCGCCCTGATGCTGCATTGTCACAATTTAAACTGACTGGGTATTTCATTATGTATATACTAAGGTTTAGTTACATTTTAGCTAGCGAGATACTTATAGATAAACTAAATAAACAATATTTTCCAGACTTACTGTGGGACATTAAGCATCAAAGAAGACGACCACATGTAAGCAGCCAGCGGCCGGTCAAGAAACACATGAAATACAAAGATTGAAAAATATAACATATATTTACGCAGGTAATGCTAGGCTCGGTACTGTGTGTCAAAAAAGGCAGCAGCTCAGCATATTGCTGCAATGTTAATTGCAGCGCTGATTTTCAGCTGGCGCCTCTTTGTGGCTAGCGGGTCAAATAGTTTTAAATAGTCTTATATGTTTAGAGCTAAAAGTCTGAGTCATATGATTGATCAATACAAAAAATGTGATATTGGCTAAATCTAGAATATGGATATACTTATGAAATAATAAAAAATAGGAATGTCAGTTGAGTTAATAAAATTAGGTAATAATATTATTACCTATATATATAGATAGGCATGTCAATGAACGTAGATTAATAAGTTTATAGGGCAGGTCAAGCAAGTGTCAAAAACAAAAATAAAAAATATGTCAAATAGATGTCAGTTAAGTGATAGATCAAGATTATATGTGATATTGGCTAAATCTAAAATACAAGTAATACGGATATACGAAATAATAAAAATAGGAATGTCAGTTGAGGAAATATAATTAGGTAATAATATATATATGTATGTCTAAATATATGTAAGTTAATAGCGCTGGTCAAGTGTAAAAAAAAAGTAAAGATATGTCAAATAGATAGATGAAGATTAATTCAATAATATGATGTCAATAAATAAAATAAAAACATATCAATTATAATATTATCATTTGAATTATAATATGTAAAATAACATGATAAAAATAACCATATATTACGATTATAATGAACTTTGCAATAGGATACAACTTGCTTACTCATTTAAAATAAACTAAATTAAAAAACAATAAATAATAAATAACTAAGTGCCTGTCAATCTCGCAATAATTAATAAAACATCGATTTAAAATTCGATTATGAGCAAGTTTTCTGTTTTTGCAATAACATATATTTGAGTTTTCTTTTAAAGCTGAGCGCACTGTTTAAAGAGCGAATCGGCGGCGGCAAATTATTCCAACACTTAGTTGCGTTGTACTTGAAACTACCATGCAATGAATGTAATTGACGCAAATATCTCTTCGGCTTGCTATGCCATACGAAGCTTAAGAGATGAAGTTAATATAGATACTTTAAAAACTGTATATCACGCTTTAGTTGAATCAAGATTAAGATACAGTATACAACTTTGGGGCAACAGTTTCAGATACAATAGGGACAGGACAATACTACAAAAAAGGGCAATCAGAACTATGATCTGAATTTCCCAAAGAGAATCGTGTAGGCAACACTTTCAAAGTCTTTCTTTATTAACAGTGCCTTGTTTTATATATATTAACAAGTTTGAGCTATTTGTCAAAATACATCAATGAGTATGAAACCGAGGACGAAAGGTTAGTGAGAGAAAGCACAAGAAGAAAACATTTAAAACAAACAATAAAACCTAATTTAAACATTGTGCAACATTGTGTTCAAAATCAAATGATAAAACTATTTAACTGTTTACCAACAGAATTAAAGACCCTCATTTATAATACTAGTACTTTTAAAAGAAAACTTAAGGACTTCTTGTTAGAACACAGCTACTACTCGGTAACAGAATTCATAGACTCCAACATAAGTAATTGAATTATTATTATGATGTTATCTATTTTCAATTATTATTATTGTGATCATTTTTAAAACTACTTAACTTGAAATTTAATTGTGTTGTTGAGCTGTTTTTTTAGGGTTCCGTACCTCGAAAGGAAAAAACGGAACCCTTATAGGATCACTTTGTTGTCCGTCCGTCTGTCAAGACCCTTTTTCTCAGGAATGCGTGAAGGTATCAAACTGAAATTTATACTAAATACTCGAATCTACAGTTCCATAGAGCTGTAAAAAAATCAAACTTCTAATCCAACGCAATCAAAAGATACAGCCGTATATGCTGCAAATTGCAGCATATTTTCAAACTCGCATTGAAATCAAAACCTACAGGGTACTTCCCGTGAACTCAGAATCTTGAAATTTGGTACGAAGCAACGTCTTATATCACTCATAAAGGAAAAATTGCGAAAACCGTAAATTTTTAGTTACAGCATATAAAAAAAATGTTTTAATAAATTTAAAGTTACTACCCCTTTCTCTTGAACGCATGGTGGTATTAAATTGAAATTCATATCAAATACTCAGGTATATAACACCGTAAGGCTGCAACAAAATCAAGCTTCTATGTCAACGCAATCAAAAGAAAGAGCAATATAAGCATATTTTCAAACTCGCGCCTACTCGCAAGTGAATCAAAACCTACAGGGTACTTTCCGTGAACTCAGAATCTTGAAATTTGGTACGAAGTACCGTCTTATATCACATATGAAGGAAAAATTGCGAAAACCGTAATTGTTTAGTTACAGCATATAAAAAAATATTTTTAATAAATTTTAAGTTACTACCCCTTTCTCTTGAACGCATGGAGGTATTAAATTGAAATTTATGTCAAATACTCAAGTATATAACACCGTTGGGCTGCAACAAAATCAAGCTTCTATGTCAACGCAATCAAAAGAAAGAGCAATATAAGCATGTTTTCAAACTCGCGCCTATTGGCAAGTGAATCAAAACCTACAGGGTACTTTCCGTGAGCTCAGAATCTTGAAATTTGGTACAAAGCAATGCCTTATAGCGCATATAAAGGAAAAATTGCGAAAACTATACATTTTTAGTTACATCATATAAGAAAAATATTTTTAATAAGTTTAAAGTTACTACCCCTTTCTCTTGAGCGCGTGGAGGTATTAAATTGAAATTCATATCAAATACTCAAGTACCTATATAACACCGTTAGGCTGCAACAAAATCAATTATCTATGTCAACGCAATCAAAAGAAAGAGCAATATAAGCATATTTTCAAACTCGCGATTACTCGCAAGGGAATCAAAACCTACAGGGTACTTCCCGTGAACTCAAAATCTTGAAATTTCTTACGAAGCAACTTCTTATATCACTTAAAAAGGAAAAATTGCGAAATTCGTAAATTTTTAGTTACATCATATAAGTAAAATATTTTTAATAAATTTAAAGTTACTACCCCTTACTCTTGAAAGCGTAGAGGTATTAAATTGAAATTCATATCCAATACTCAGGTATATAACACCGTTGGGCTGTAACAAAATCAAACTGCTATGTCTACGCAATCAAAAGAAAGAGCAATATAATCATATTTTCAAACTCGCGACTACTCGCAAGGGAATCAAAACCTAACTTCCCGTGAACGCAAAATTTTGAAATTTGGTACGAAGCAACGTCTTATAGCCCAGATAAAGGATGCGGAAAGCTGAGGACCGTGTGTTGTGGTGCGTGTTGGGAGAGGCCTATGTCCAGCAGTGGACTGCGATAGGCTGATTGAGATTGAGATTTCAAATAATTACATAGTCTTCAAACCTTTTTGCTAATTATTCTGTACTTTATAAGAATTTTTGTAACAGATTTCTAATAGTCACTAAAAACTTTGTAAATCAATAACTTTGATAAAACATCTTACCATCATTCATCAGCAGACGTTTGCAAGGCTGCTGCAAGGTAGCTGCAAGGCTGCTGCAAGGCTGCTGCAAGGCTGGTATAGGTATTTAAGTTATATTATAAAATAAGCGATATATGTTAATATAAAATAAAGGATGACTGATTACAAACGACAAAGACCCCTTTTTCTTTAATTTATGCTCCTCCAGCTTTCCACACTGTAATGTTATGGATTTCATTTGGCAATAAAAATATCATAACTATGACTGGTGAACTTTTACTTATATACCTACAGGTTTGTACGGAACCCTCGGTGCGCGAGTCCGACTCGCACTTGTCCGGTTTTTTTTTTGTGTTTGATATTGTGTTGACTTCTTTTAATGACATTGATGATTTTTTATTTTTTGACAGTAATTTTTTTGTATTTAAAAAAGACAACTCCCGCACTAGGAATAAATCTTGTGTCGCGGGGAACTTTAGAAACATACAACCAACGGACACAATGAACACCCAGACTCCAAACAACAATTTATGAATCACACAAAGTGCTGTCTCGTGTGGGGATCGAACCCACAACACTCGGCGCAGTGTCAAGCGGCGAGGCGACCGCTTAAACGACTACGCCAACCGTGCAGTCAAATTAACTTTTTGACATTTTATTTTTATTGTGTTCCTGTTAATGTTTATTTTATGTGTATTTATATTAACATTCAAACTCAATTGTATTATTGTTTGTAAATAAATAAATTAAATGAAATGAAATCAAGGAGCTATTTATACAGGTAATTAAACCGTTTATTTTGTTAATTCCTGTGCGAAGTTATGTATAGAGATGTGAGATGATCAAGTCGTAATTAAGATACCTAATGTTAGAAAATGATCAGAATGTCCTTACCTGTACTGTCCTTACCGTATAAATTTAGTGGCTACGGTAAGGACATTGAGGTTATGTTAATGTCTTCATTCAGTCAAGTTTTGTGTTTTGAATTTATTTTACTCAAAGATCCTGAAAAATATGCAGCATTATAAAAAAAAAGAGAGCGTTACCAAAAACGAAGAGAAACAAAAAAGTTAAAAAGCATTACTGAAATGTCAGAAAGAAAAAAGAGAGCGAAAAGAAAACAATGAAAATTAATAAGAGAAATTGTAGGCGTAAGAAAAAGAAAACTACACTATACAAGAAGTCAATATTCAGCAAGCAGATAAAGTTAACCCAAGTCGCCGCAATCAAGAAAAAAATCCACTGGAGTTGAATGAGAAGCAAGACCCTCACAATAATAGCCAATTGTCGAAGTTAAGAAGATTAATGGTGCATCTTAAAAACAAGTTAAGGTTCTATGAACGAATAATTCAATGACTTCAAAATATTAACAATAGATACAGAGTGAAGATACATGGATTTAGAAAAGGCAAAAACATTAGAATTCCAAATAACCAATCTGAAATAGGTTTTACAAATATTATTAACGAGATTCACAAATTTTACGAAGTACCAATAGTAGACAAGCAGCAGGAAATAAAGAATTCATAACAAGGAAAGGAACTAAGAAAGCAAAAAGGTACTTGGTGATGATTGAAATTAAACTACAGTTTACGGATTTTATCGCGTTATATTGGTTTCACTGGTTATTAGTTATTACATTTAAACCGAATGATCTAGAAACTACATTTTTTAATTTTTATTTTTACAATTCAATGTGTAA
Source organism: Euclidia mi (assembly GCA_944739405.2). Taxonomy (NCBI): domain Eukaryota; kingdom Metazoa; phylum Arthropoda; class Insecta; order Lepidoptera; family Erebidae; genus Euclidia; species Euclidia mi. The sequence continues at coordinate 116,498,404 of OX123184.2, forward strand.
CATTCGCGTAAACCCAAGAAAATATTATAGTTGGTGATGAGTTTAAAAAACCTCTAAAATAAATTTATCATTACCAGTAACATAAAAATTAGTTACTCTACCTTTTGTAAATATAGACCCTTTTGGGTGGTTTTCCCAAAAACGAATAACCGGGAAACATGTTTTTGTAAAATTTCACGTCAGTATGAAGTTATTGGTTGAGGTTCCACATGAGGCAACGATCATAAATGAAAAAAGTGACTTTGAATTTGTTAACCCTTCATTGCATCTTGATGGAAATTTCCATCAAATGGTTCACAGGTTAAAAAAGCACACAAATCAGTGGGCGGTGTTGATATTTTTGGCGTCTGACAATTACTAGAAATATTCATGGTTGATAAAAAGCAAACGTCAATGTCAAAATAAAATCACAATGTGATTGTACCCTTAGACTATATATTAATGGTTGTACCTGCTAACTGTTAATTTTGTAGTAACGGTGCCAAAAAATTATGTTATTTACGGGCCATCTACGGACGTTGTTGAAAATATTCATAATGAGTGGAAATAAGGTAAATGTTTTAGAATATACTAATATTTGTAACGAAAATATGAAAAATATATCGAAAATTCTGTTTATTTGGTATGATGTAAATTTACATCAATATGCAGTATGGTCACACCTGAAGTATGGAGAAATTTTTGTTTATGCAATTTTACATTACGTACATTTTTGTTGTTTTAGAATAAGTTACTAGAGAGATATATAGAACACTATCTATCACAGCTGGAAAGTTGACAGAAGGAAGGCTGTCAGAAGACGGACTAGAAGCTCATGACTCTGATGATAATGACCCACCAAATTCACACTATTTATATACATTTTGTACTAAGCTCAATGTTACTAATTGCATAGTGATGTATATTTCCACCATATAGTTCTTTTTTTACATAAAATTGATAAGAATCGATGGGCAGAAGGACGTTACGAATATTATGAATTTTACCAACTTCAATGGTTTCAAGTGTCCATAAAATCATTATTACAACTATTTGAAGATATAAAATCAAAGGGCATTAAATTTTTGCTACCGAGGCGCCTAAATCAAGACATCATTAAAAATTTCGTCCGGAAAGTCAGACAGGCGGGTGGTAACTGTCAGGAACCAACATGTCAACAGGTTAGTAATGCCTTCAAAAATATATTTACAACCAATATCCTAAAGAAACCTCATAATTAAAATTGCGATCAAGATATTGATAGCTTACAGTCTTCTGGTTACATATAACCAGAAGACTGTCGGATTTTTAATAGCCCTTCCCAAGTTGCGCTAGATCTGCAACCAGATGAAGTTATTGCCCCTGAGCTAACAGTCGGCAAAAGTGACTATCGGTTTGATTTACTGGAAAGAATGCTTAAGTATATGTTGCAGGCTATTTGTTACAGGCTGGAAGAATACCAGCGTCCGGTATGCACTAGCATCACTGGACATAGTGCTGATCCAGCCACCTTTTTTGGCCAGCGATGGGACACATCTTCACCATATTCTATTGTAATTGTTTTTTGTTTTTGTCTTTTTTTTATTTTCTTCATTTATATAAATGTTCTAATACTTACTACTATTTGTTGTATATGTACCTACATTCTTGTTTTCTATTGTGTGTCCGATGTGCTGTTACAAAATATATTTTCTTTTCTTTTCTTTCTATTTGTATAGAAAATGCCTCGTACAACACAAAAAATGCGAAAAATTAAACTATACGTTATGAGACCTGAACAACCTATAAATATGGGCAAATATGCTCTGTTCAGTCATTATAAAGATTTTAACGATGGTAACGTACTATTGGGTTTTTTAATTATACTTCCTGATAATTTTATCGCATTTGTTGAATTGCTCGAGCAAAAGTTTCACGAATATTTCGATCTTGAAATAAATGTTGTCAATGTTGTCAATGAAATACTTAACCCTTTACCGCATCGTGGTTCGTATATGGACCAAACCATATTATCTTAAATATTTTTAAGTTTCAAACTGATTTTCTTATTTTATGCATACTGTGTCAAATTCGTCCCATACGAGCTTCATTTTATGTATAAAACGGCCATCTATGAGCAAGTTGTGTGAACTACATCCTTCATCAAAGCCAGTGAACTGGTACGAACCGGTGCGGAGCGAGTTTATGATTTTCGAAATTGTGTAAAAAATACAGTTCTCAATGTTAGTACTTGCAAATAAATACTCCAGGAAAGAAAGTAATCTATATATTGGTAAGTATTTACTGTTTTATCAAGTAATAATTACTTTTAGGTGGTTCTAACTGAATGGAACAAATTTGGTACAACATGCAGAAATATCTATCTAAAACTCATCGGCTATTGCTGCTGTGGAAAGAGGTGTCCCACAGGGATCGATCTTTAGTCCCTGTTTGTTCAGTCTGTATAGCGCGGACATCACAAAGGCTATACAGAACTGTAAATACCATATTTATGCCGACGACATTCAAATATATATATATCTTTTCCACCACAGGATTACTCTAGAGCAGTAGCTAAACTTAATGAGGATCTTGCAAGAATAGTGGAATGGTCACATCACAACTCCCTCGTACTTAACCCCAGTAAAACAAAATATATGCTATTTGGCACTAAAAATCACCTAGATCAGGTTCAAAAAATTGCCAACGTTCACGTAAAAGTTATGGGTCAAAACATAGAACGAGTGAGGGAAGCACGAAACTTGGGGCTGTTAATGGATGAAGGTCTAAGGTTTGAAAAACACGTTGCAAACTGTGTGCAGAATTGTTTCTACCGCTTAAGGATTCTGTATAAATTGCGTCCATTTTTGAGCGAAGACGTTAGGGTCAAACTAGTGGAATCAATAGTTCTATCAAAGCTTAACTACGCAGATTTTGTCTTTGGCCCCCGGTTGTTATTCCGTATTTTCCATTGCACTAAGAAGGGATTTTCCGAAATGTCCACAGGATCGGGCAAAGTACAAAAACTGAGGGCGCCCTCTAGTTATGTATGTGATGAGAGTCAACGGCAGTATTTAAACAACGGATATGAAGAATATTCAGACTCAGATTAAAGTTTGGTGATTTAAGTATAATAAATTGTTTCCACTATTATCAATTCTATAAATATTAAGTTAAACTCAATAAACCTCTGGTAAACGATTTAGTTTATATTACATAAGTGTTTATTTAAACTTTTTGTGATTAACGATTGATGATGTTATAGACTGAAACAATTTTAAGGAATGAATTTTAAAATACATGATAGTAGAATGGCAGCGATAGCCGAGTGGATATACCAACGCACTGCCATGCAGAGGGTATCGGGTTCGAATCCACGGCGCGCACCAATGACTTTTCGGAGTTATGTGCGTATTGAATTGTTAATTATCGCTTGTCCCGTGCCTCGGAGAGCACGTCAAGCCGTCGGTCCCGGTTGTCATAAAGATCTTTGACAGTCGTTACAGGGCGTCAGTACCTTCTAAATAAACTGACACTAGTCTAAACCATGGAATATCGCTATCCCTTCTGGTTGCGGAGGTCAGACAGGCAGTCACTCTGTGGAAAAGCTAATATTCAGCCAAATCCGGTTAGACTAGTAAGCGGACCCCAGATTGAAACTGGGATAACGCTAAGAGAAAGAAGAAGTAGAATAGATTACAACAAGATTGCCTGCATTTGTAAGATTGTTTTTCCTTTTTAGGGTTCCGTACCTAAAAGGTAAAAACGGGACCCTATTACTAAGCCTCCGCTGTCTGTCTGTATGTCTGTCCGTCTGTCTGTCACCAGGCTGTATCTCATAAGCCGTGATAGCTAGAAAACTGAAATTTTACAAATTATGTATTTCAGTTACCGCTATAACAACAAATACTAAAAATAAAAAAAAGGTTAGTAGTACGTACCGAAAAATTATTACAAAGAGTTCAAAACGCCTGTGCCAGGTTCTGTTTTAATATACCCCCTCGTAGCCACGTAACTCCTTTTTTAAACATACACCGAATGTTGAAACTCAAATTGCGACGGAAACTTCACCTAGCCTCTCTTCTTTTTGGCGTGATTATGCACAAATGTCCAAAGTACTTGCATTCGAAAATCACATGGGTCAACTGCCATCGCGAGCGGGAGGGTCGACGATGTGCACAGCAACTGGCCATCCCCCAGCACCGGTCTGCTGCATTTCGTGGCACTTTTCGATATGCAGCGTCCAAATGCTGGAATAATATACCGCCACCCTTCAGAGCCTTAAAAAGTTTAACAACTTTCAAACATAAATTAAAAAACTTTCTTTTGTCCGTACAATTAAAATTCGAAACAATCAATGCTAACTTATCAGTTTTATAATCAAATAATTTTTTTTTTTTTTTTTTAACTATTATTTTATTATATTTTTTACGACATATTTGACATTTCTTTTATTCTTATGAATCTTATAATCTTGACATACTCACGTAACAATTTATTATCTTTATTTCAATATATTTATAATTCATTTGTTAATTGACATAAATTCTAATTTATTATCTTACTGGTGGACGTAGAAATTTGCTGAGAAACCTCTTTCGACGTATTATTATGAACCTAGCATCTGAGTTTTTGATATTAAATGAAATTATAATATGATGAATAGCTGCCGAGACAAATCCTTATATAATTATATGTTATTTTAACGGCGTATCGCAATGTCTGTATGTCATATCTTGTGTACTTTTATACCCACTATAATATTTTGTATATACAAAAATAAACTATTTCTTTTTTACCTCCGCTTTATATGTAAGTATGTATTTATGTTAATCTATTATTTTGTGTGCATGTAAAATCACTTTTTTTGTCAGTTTTGTGTTATTTTTATTTTGGCTTAATTCTTTTAGTTGCTTGCCTCCGTCCGTGCATCACTTATACAGGGTGACCAACTGAAAATCAGCGCTGGGTATCCTCCAATCAGGGCACCCAGCTAATGCTGAGCTGGTAAAAAAAAAAATATATATATTCTTCCTTTGTACCTTATTTGAGTCAACATGCACTAATATGATACGTTATAATGTAAAGTTATTTAGCTTATTTTGTGATGTACCCTCTTATTTTGTTATTTACGTGGTTTTATGCTTATTTATTACATTTACAGGCAATTTGCGATATGGATCTACGACTTTATGGAGGTATTCATATAATTATCCAGGATTGCCCTGTAAATAGAAGCAGTGATGAAGACCTGTCCGGAGATGAGCATGGGGTAAGAAAATCGGTATATTCCTGGATATGACGAATCCGACACAGAATCAGACGATAATACTCCTTTGTCCCAATTGACATCTTCGTAAAATAGAAGCGCAAGAGCTGAAAAACCTCGATGGAGGGACGAATTTCTCGAAAAAGTTGAGACTGAAACTACATTCAGTTCTGGTCCACTAGACAACATTGTAAGGTCCCTGAATGCAATAGAAGATCTCATGTGGAGTGCTGAAAATGCAAAGTGCAATGCAAAAGAATTTGTTTGAAGTATTCCATACTAAGTACATAATTTTTATTCATATTACGTTTTTTTGTTATTGTTGATTTTCTGCCCAATGTACCAAAAGTTATCCAAAGTAAAAAAGTAAAAAGTTAATTTTCTGCTCAATGTACCAAATGTGATCCAAAGTGTAAAAATGTTTTTTTTTCTAAAATTATTCAATAAAAAGAAAAACCCTGAAACACGTGTACATTTATTTAGTGTTTCCTACTATATATATATTTTTTCTAACTTAAATAAAAAATGGTTAAACGTATTGAAGATTGTATATTTGATATGTCTTGTGAGTGTTTCCCGTTGGAGTACTTAAAAAAACTATATGTTGGATTCAGAATTTTCTATACCATTAAAAGAAACGATAAAGTATTAAAAAAATTGGTTGCCTGTAAAGTCGGTATACGGGCGAAAGTTTTACGTGACAACGACTTTGAGTGGTAAAATAATTTTAATGTGAATATTCATTCGTATAGTAGGAAGAAGGATGAAAGACGCGTGCCTTTCACTTTTTATGTCTGTCTCTCTCGCTCTTAGGCGGGACGCGTGCCTCTCACTTGCTCTCATTGTGAGCGCATAACGTGAGCGGAGCGTAACGCAGTTTCTTGAAGTGTCACCCGGCAAACCAATTTATAAGACGTTGCCACGTCAAAACAAAAATTATAAAAAGAAAATTATTAGAGTAATTTGACTTTTTGGCGGTAGGCGTTAAAAAAGTTAACACATCTTTGCGATTTTGAAAATTTTATTAATTTAAAAAATATAGCAAATCTGAGTTATAGTTCATAGAAATAGTATATAACTGCTATTTTTATGACACTAAACTATTAAGTGTTAGTACATACCGCCCGCCAGCAAAACATCTTCACATTTTACACACTCTCACATGCACTATGTCCCAGCTTTAAGAGATTGAGTCCATACGGAAGGGTCTGGAAGACAGCTTTACAAGGAGGATGGCAGCACTCGAAGCCCAGTTAAATATTAGAGGCTCAACCAAAGACACAGTAGCGAAGGTTGCAGAAGAATTTCGCACATACCGTGAGCTGGTTTTCAATATACTGGGCCTACTACGCCAACAAATCCAGGACTGTCACAAACAGCTCGACACGGTGGAGACCCGACATAGACGTAAGTCTCTTCTATTTTTGGGCGTGCCAGAGGAGATGAATGAGAACAGCACTGCAACAATCTTGGGCATTATTCAAAGCAAGCTGGGACTGAAAAACATCACATCCGCTTATATCTGTAGTTGCCACCGACTTGGTTCCTCAGACAAAGTGACCGGCGATATTAGAGCAGGCATGGGGGAGACTAAGGTCATAGTATTGGCCTTGGTTGACTTTTCGAATGCCTTTAATACCGTCAGTCACGATATCCTTCTATCAATCCTTTCCCATCTTATGATCCCACCTGGCGCACTGGAATGGTTCTTTACTTATCTTCAGGAACGCCAGCAGGCATTTCGCAGTGATGACATCTCATCGAGTTGGCGTAACATTAAGTCTGGTGTTCCTCAAGGTTGCATACTCTCTCCTCTACTATTTTCAATTTTTATTAATTTCTTAACCCCTAAGCTTCGATGTTCATACCATCTTTACGACTTGCAGTTATATTGCCAGGCGAGAGTGGATGATGTTACAACTGCGATAGCTGATAATAGAGACCTAGATATCATTAAAGCTTCGTGTAAAGATTTCGGACTGGACGTAAATCCTGCTAAACGCCAGGCCATTGTTGTCGGCAGTCAGCGCATGACACGGAGATTAGACCTGCCTACCTTGCCTCCGGTGATGTTTAATGGTCTTATCGTAGCCTTTAAACCAGTGGTTAAAGACTTGGCATTGCTAATTGATTCCACTCTCGACTGGCAGGCACAGGTTACGTATGTCAGTCAGAGAGTGACTGGTACCCTTCGGGCTCTATATCGCCTCAAAAACTTCCTGCCAATCAGAACCAAAACAATGCTTGTACAGGCCTTGATATTCCCTTTAATCGACTATGGTGGTGTGTGCTATTATGACCTGAATGCAGAGTATCTCAACAAATATGACCGACTTCTAAGTAACTGCATTCGGCTCATATACAATCTTCGTAAGTATGATCATGTATCTACTTTCCGTTCCGATCTTAAATGGCTACCTATTCGTCAGCGCCGTAGTTGTCGTGCTCTCACAACTCTCTACTCTATTCTTACTTCCCCTTCTCCTCCTTCTTATCTGACTACATACTTCCAATACTTATGTTCCACACATGAGAGAAACCTTCGTTCCTCTCATAATCTACTTCTTCACTGTCCCGCTCATACTTCTGGTTTTGTAAACTCTTCTTTTGTTGCGCAAATTGTTCTGCTATGGAATAGGTTCCCTCCTGAAGTCAGAATGGCCACCAACCGTTATACATTTAAAACGAAAGTACGGAATCTTATCTTCGCTAAGTTGAAGGAATCGGCTCATCACTCTCATCAGCTATAGCATAATTATGTATTTATATATGTATATATTTATGTATTATATTTATGTGTGTATCATATCTATGAATAATTATATATATTTATAGTATATTTATGGTTTATAATATGTATATAAATAATAATATGTATCTAATACATATCCTCTTTTCACCACATGGCTAATGCACCTAACACATATATATCTGCACCACCAAAAGGTTGACTGGCAGAAAATTCCACCAGGCATTAAGTCCACCTGTGTACTATTTTTGTGCATAAAGAATAAAATAACATACATACATACATAACGTCACGCCTTTTATCCCCGAAGGGGTAGGCAGAGGTGTATTTCTACACCCACTTTTCGCCAGATATACTTTAGTCCCACGTAATAAGGGGCGAGCCTATTGCCGTACCGGGCACATTTCCAGACTCCGTGCTGCTACTGAGAATTTCGTGACAGAAAAAACCCAATAACACTGCCCGGCCCAGGAATCGAACCTGGGACCTCTCGATCCCACGCGCACATTTATGCCGCGAGAACAACGAGGCAGTCGTATAGGGTTTGATGTCGAGTTTTCCGTCTCTACGCAAAGATGGTATTTGCATCCGTTCAGGGGCAAAATGTCCAAGTCTCAAAATGTCCAGCGGTGTCAAAATATCCAAATGCCCAAAATGTCCAAAACCCAAAACGTCCAAGTCTCAAAATGTCCAATTCTCAAAACGTCCAATTCTCAAAACGTTCAATTCCCAAAATGTCCAATTCTCAAAATGTCCAATTCTCAAAATGTCCAACTCTCAAAATGTCCAATCTTTGAAATTGTGGTTAATTTTTGTTCAATAACTCATAAAAGCGTTTTTTAATACTTGCGACAAACAATAAATTCAAAATAATAATGAAAATATGTTTTATTTATAACTAACAAATTAATTAACCCTTTGACGACCAAGGGACATATGTGTCCCTAGCACATAATTTGAAAATATATTAATAATTAAGAAGCCTATTACCAATTATGAATTTTTTGTTTGTTATTTTATTAATATTTAGTTATATTTTATTAATGTTTAGTTATTTTATATTATTAATATTTTTTTTCATTGAGTGTACAACCTAGGTAGAACGATATATTTTCTATAAAAATTGTAATATGACTGTCCGCTAAGCGCGCACTTGCCCTATTTCTCTAAAGTTTTTAGGAACTTCAAAATGTTTTATATTGTTTTTTGTTGTGCTATAATTATTGCTTGGCAAGTGTTTATATTATTTTTATTAATAAAACCATTATTTATGTTTTTTATAGTTATAACACATCATAAACAAAGGAACACCAGTGTCCCAGTGGTCCGGAAGGGACACTATTTGTAATAAATTGTTAACTTATTCAACTGATGATTTTGTGAGTTATCTTCATTTTTATTGATAATTTGGCAGATTATCTCAGTTTTTTTAATCCAAGGATGATGTAGGTACTTCAATAAATTTTGATGGATGATAATAGTGATGAAGAAGACGATTTACACATTGACGAAAAGGTCAAAGGAGTTTGATACAGGATCAAGGGGTTTCTGATGTTTCTGATGATGAAATTGAAGATTTGCCTGTTCAATTTCAGGAATCAATAAGTCTGGCACCAGTACCATCGACGTCTACAACTCTTTTACCCATAACTGGAGCACAAAGTAATCAAAAACCAGTTTTCAAGTGGAACTAATAATAATAATAATAATAATAATAAAATCGTTTATTCAGGTAGGTAGATAACATTTTTAACAAAATAGTTTACCCTGCCAAACTGTATAACAGTTTGTTGGCAGATGTAGCCCCCGTTTTCACACATATGTAATAACTTAATAATAATATACCTATATAATAACTTAATAACATTATATATATATATATATATATATATATATATATATATATATATATATATATATATATATATATATATATATATATATATATATATTCTGCACATCATTTATAAAATTATGGTCAATTTATTAGCGTACCACATAAGTAACTAACTAGCCTGTGGCAGTCCATTGCTGGACGTAGGCCCTTATATAAAAGAGGTTAACATTTTTATTAAAATTGGATTGTTTTTACACATTATCCAGTCTACAGACATATTAAATGAAGTAAATATTTGAATTAAGTTTTGTCTGATATTGATTTTGAAAATTTTTCTAGTAACAACTTGTGCATTTTATTTTTGAAAGAGTATTTTGTCTTACTATCATTTTTTATTTGATCTGGTATTTCATTGAACACTTTTGGAACAAGATATTTCCTAGTCCTTTGACCAAAGTAGTTGTTACAAGAGGGAACTTCTAAAGTGTTATTATGATTTCTACACGATCTGGTACATTTTGTATAGATTTTAAATTCATCATTACAGTAATGTTCAAGTGCAATCATTAATTTGACCTTATCATGAACGGGCAGCATGTTACATTCCACAAACAGCTCTTCATAATCACTAGCCTTACATTTATTTTTAATATTCTTATTTACTAATAATTTCATAAACCTTATTTGTATAGATTTCAATCTATCCAGGTAAGTTTTAAATGTAAGACCGTAGCTGGCCAAGCCATAACAAAGCAATGAATCCACCAGCGATCATACGTGCCAAATAATTTTCGTGATTTTTGTGACGTGAAATATAATGGCTGCGAAGTACAGATTTTTCATATATTTGATGCTAATGTATTGACTCTCTTTGGTACATAGAATCGTTCGAACAAATCGATAACATCTTCCGAAAACAGCATTGACATAAGGAGCGGGACATGTCCACCACAAGTTTTGGAGCATATATTGATAAAATTTCTAAAACGTATGATCTTATTTACTAGAACAAAATGTACCACCAATTATCATATTTTTTATTGTAATAGGTTTTATTACAATAAAAAATATGGTAATTGGTGGTTTAGCATAAAAATGTTTTTTTATTTTATTTTCAAGTTTTTAGTTTTGTTGTTCGTTCATAGTGAGCCCTATTCTACCAATCAAGCCCTTCACATGGCCCTCAATATACGTATCGAATGATTTTTGCTATACGGTTTTATTACAATAAAAAATATGTAGCTAGGTTATGTACTAAAAGATATAAAATAATTCGGTAAGTCCTACCGTTAAACATAAAAATGTTTTTATTTTAATTTTGGTTGCTATGTCTAACATTTGTTTTAATTTTTGGCAGTATATTTAATTTTTTTACAACGATTAATAATATACTTAAATTAAGTCTTAAAATAATAAAAAAACGAATTAATATATACAAGGGAAAATTCAAAAAATTAAAAATTTAAATTTAGAAGGCGTCATGAAACTCATCCGCATCGCAGTCAATTGGAAGCGTGCACAGAAGACTGGCAGCATTGCCTCGTTGGATGGCTATACTTATTTTTTGAGCCAAATACGTGCCAGCCCTCTGGTCACGCGAGGCGTCTATAAGTCTCTTTGCGAGATCTCTAAAAAGTGATCGCGCACTTGGACCCCATGGCCCCAATGTTTCGACCCCAAACGGCTCAAATACATAATCTCCTATTAGATTTACATATTTGCGCCGTTTGAGTGTCTCCGCTGTAGCAGCAGCAGCGCCCGCACAACCTGCTGTGCTGGGAAGATGAGATGGCGCAAGGGTATCGACACATGTTGCGTCCCATATCAAAGGCCTACCCAGCTTCCACGGCAGTAACGACATCCCGTCTGGTCTTTTGCCCTCGTCGCGTGCCAAGCCTTGAAGTTCAGGTTTGAGTTGGGCTGGAACGCCAGCGGTGGCAAGAGCACGGCGCAGTATGTCATTGAGGTTGGCGTGTCGAGAAATGCGACCCGCGCTTCTGCTGCATGACAGGCCATGGTGACCAAGGCTATCGACAGCCTCTCCACAGTGACAACGATGCGGAGAGACACATGACGCACCTAAACGGAGGCAAGTAGCGAAGCGGAAGGTCGTATCGTCCAACATGGTACCTATATTGGACGATGGCAGTGCCTGTAGCCATAGGCCCGATTCCCATTCTCCCACAGCCAGCAGGCGAGCACGCTCCGCAGCGTTGGACGATGTATTGAGAAGGTTTTCTCGTACCACGCTGCAAAGCGGCCCATCCCATTGCCTCTGGGAGGATAAGTTTCGGGGTAACTCAGTTCCTGGACAAGCATTTCTCCAAGCGTTCAAGGCATCGGTCTTACACGGCACTTCAGAATCAACCAGTGTGGGAACTAAAATTTTCCTAGTCAATTCTGCAGTGCTGTGGACCGATGACAAGAACGCTGGCAGGCTTACGTCGGTAATTTTGCGAACGCCGAGGCCGCCCAAGCGCACAGGTAAGAACGCCTGTAGTAGGATTGAGGCGTATTTATCGTAACAGTTAAAAACAACAGGTATCATAAAATAGCAGTCTGTAACTGTGACTATCTAACTAAAAAAACAGTTCCTGTTCCAAGCGATAACAAAATGCCTAATAATCACAGTCACAAGCTTTTCTCTATTCATACTTATGACAGTAACCATTGTTAGAATGAGATAAAAACTGTTATTTGTTATATTGTGACACCCTGTTATATTTGTCACAAGCTCTTTCCTTTTCTCGCAAACGTTCAATACATAAGCTAGATAGAGAAGTACCAATATGGCAATATGGGCTGTTACTACGATCGGATACACATACATCTTTATAAAGACAATATGACAACATTATTTTGAGCGATATTTAATATAGGATAGTTAATTAAATCTACCTCATTTACTGCGAATAAAAGAAAGATGTTTTGATTATGTATGTGGGATAACTTAATATAAACTAAAATTACGTTTATTTAATCATTGCGTAGATATTAAATTTTTACTATTTTGACCAACTCTCATGCAATCAGTGTATCCGAACATTTTCTCCTTTACTATGGTAATACGGGCTGTTACTGCGATCAGATATACTTTACACATATACTTTTTATAGATTGGAATACTTTTTAAAACATATTTAATCTAGAATAATTTTATCTTATTTGTTAACTGCGAATAAAAGAACGATGTTTTGATTACGCGTATATACGATTCATCAATGTAAACGAATGAATAAATTTATTTAATAAGTAGTACATACATACGAGGGTCAAACTGAAAGTTCTTAGAAAATCAAAAACTGATTACATTAGCCAGTTATTAGTTTTATTATATCTTTTCAAAATATTGTCCATTGACGTCAATACACCGCTGCATGCGATGGAACCACTGGGAAAAGCACTTTGCCCACTCGTCCTTAGGGGTCTCTTCAATGGCATCGCGATACGCAGCCACCGCTTCTTCAGCATTCATAAACCGCTTTCCTTTAAGTTTTTCTTTAATTTTTGGAAATAAATAAAAATCACAAGGCGCGAGGTCGGGGCTATACGGCGGGTGACCCAGTAATTCAACGTTTGATGTCGCCAAATAGTCGATCGTTCGCTTGGCGGTGTGCGACGAGGCGTTGTCGTGGTGAAGGAGGATCCTACTGCGAGGTCGTTTCTCTCGAACTTTTTCCAAGACAAGTGGCAAACAATTGGTAGTGTACCATTCTGCAGAAACTGTTTTTTGATCCTCTAACACAATTGTTGCGAAATGACCTATCCTTCCAAAGAACGAGGCCACCATTTTTTTTCCCGCACTTCGATCTCTCTTCACTTTAGTTGGCAACTCCTCGAAAGGAAACACCCACTGAGCAGATTGTCTTTTGGTTTCAGGATCATAACAGTAAATCCAGCTTTCGTCACCTGTTAGTATGTCGAACACAGCATTTGAGTCACCTCCGTTAAATCTTTCAATCATTTTACGGCACCAATCCACACGATGGAGTTTTTGAGCCTTAGTCAAATTATGAGGTATCCACCGGGCGCAAAGCTTCCTGACCGCTAAATGTTCGTGGAGGATTTTGTGCACTTGACCCATACCGATGCCTAAGCTTGTCCGAATCTGCTGATAGGTCACTCTTTTGTCAGTCTCTATCATACGCCCCACAACACAGATGTTATTTTCAGTCGTCGCCGTAGAAGGCCGTCCCTCACGTACATCATCAGTGAGATTAGTGCGACCACGTTTAAACTCATTAAACCAGTTGTAAACAGTCGCACGAGATGGGGCTTCATCGTGAAAGGCCAATCGTAGTCTATCATAACTTTCTTGTTGACTTAAATGACATCGAAAGTCATAAAAAATCATTGCACGAAAATTTTCTCGTGTTAAATTCATGTTGACGTGACACAGACAATTTTCAATTTGCCGCCAAATCGTAAAACAAATGACAAATGAATGAAATATATACTCAGTAATATTGGCAAAGAGTTCTATTTTCAAATTTTAGAATATTTTTTTTTTATATTTTATAAGTGGCCAGTTCTAAGAACTTTCAGTTTGACCCTCGTATTTCTGTATTACCTATCATCACGAGTCTAATGCGATTAACGTATCCGAAACTACTAACTACCGACTAAACTTGCTACATTATGGTATGAAATAACAGACTGTTATTTTGTAACAGGTATTTGGAACTGTTATTTATGTATAACAGGAACAGACGTAACAGATACGCGATTTTACCTGTTACGACCCACTCCTAGCCTGTAGCCACACCCGGTCGTTCAGGGCCACATTCAAAATTTTACTCAGGGTATTCTGTATAATTTTGTCAATTTGAATGAGTGGAGTTGGATTTTTCCAAAAAGGTGAGCACCGTAATGCGTGCGTAAATTTAGGGACAAAAAGATAATATCGAATAATAGTGAAAGCCGAATGTATATTAATTTTGAGTAGCCTGTCAGAAATTTCACTAAAATTTTTTAATTTTGTCCTGTATAAAAGAATCAAAACCGTCGTCTAAAATTGGGGACCCCAGGAGGCGAAGAGAAGTTTTTTCAACTTGAGTGATGTTGGGAGCCAAATATTGAAATTTTGAAAGAATAGAGGATTTATCTAGATTGTCATTAATAAAAATTTCGCTTTTGTTTGTATTCAGTTCTAAGCCTATGGATAAAAATTTTGATTTCAGAAGTGCTAGATCTTGATACACAGACTCTCGCCCAGGGTTCCATCATCTAGGTACCTGATGTCTAATTTAGAATTTAGTTGGGTTATAACTGGATGGATGGCCAAACTAAAAATTAGTGGTCCAAGAGGGTCACCTTGTTGACAACCGACGGCAGATTCTAAAAGATGTTCTTTGTATATTAATTTAGAAGGGTGTCTATAACATTGCCAAAGAAAATTGTAAATTTGGGGTGTTTCCAATTTAACTTGTGTCAACAAAGTGTCCCTGTTGACTGAGTTAAAGGCATTCTTTAAGTCAACCTTCAAGATAACCTCACCTCCATTACAGTCAAGGTACGATGACAAGGCATGTACGGCAGCCTCGCAGCCTCCTCTGGAACCAAAGCCCAGCTGTTGTGGCTGAAATTTACAAGATAAGGAGGTGTTAAAATGGCGACAGCGTATCTTGGCTGCCATACGCCTGTACGTGCACCCAACGGCAATGGGACGAATGCCACCATCCCGCTTTCGTAAGGCGCACAGATAAGCGCCATACAAAACGTCGACGATGGCATCGTTCACATTGCCGGAGAGCATGAGATTAGTTAATGCCGTTAGCTCACCCAAAAGCGAGTCGCCGGCCGCCTCAGCGCTTGAACACACAAGATCTTTCAAATGTTGTGGTGTCAAACCGTCGAGACCACCAGCAGACCCGCTCCGGAAGGAGCCAACGGCACCAACCACGTCCTTGGCTGTAATGCTGAGAAAACCCGAGTCAGTGTTAGGTGGATCAGGAAAGGAGAGGTTATCCCCTGGCGCTGGATGCTTGCTCTGCAGACTCGCGAGTGTGTCGGCAGAGCAAGGCGCCACCACATCGGTACTGAACAAAAGCCTGGACGCCCCCTGATATCACCTTCCCTCAGTTTAGACTCTACATGGTGGTAGATGGTGCTATTGCGGTGTGCTTTGGCAGGATGGTAATTTAATTTTGATGTCGAAATATTGCAACTTTCTTTAATTTTTGTTGTCAAAGTTTTTTTTGTAAGCCTATCTTCTTGAGCATGTAGAATTCTATAAGGAAAGGTGAGTAACTGTTCCCAAGCCGTAATAGAATTCTCCCGGATGACAAGGCCTATGCATTGTGCTAGATTTTGAGCCACTGAAGGCCTCGCACCACGGGGAATTCTCTTCAGAACCGGAATGGAATTTTTTAACTGACTCAAATATTGCCAACAAGGAATTTTAGGGGCGTCTGTGGAATTACTGTGTGTAGTACTGGACGTATTGGGGCCGGTAAGTACATATTGGTTTTTGTGAATTTTGCCAAAATGTACTTTAAGGCCCCGCTCACCTTTGAAAAATCGTGCCTGGGAACAGATGGGGCAGCGCACCAGGGTAGAAGATGTGTAAGGTTCACTGGCACCTATTTCTTCATCGCTCTTGCCACCATTACACGACATATGCCGAACAAATAACTATATGCACTAAAAATAAACTTATCTAAATAAATAATATCAAAACAACACTAAATATACACTTTGACATATGACAATTAATATTTTTATTGTCCGTGGCGGCGGACCGTTGCCGTCGGCCAGTGCGCTAGCGGAGGCCGGCATGGAGGCTAGCGCTGTACGCCAGCGCTTCGGAGGCTGTCACGGCGCTCCTCGCACCAGCCAGCAAGATATTTTGTATATCGGATAGAATGGCTTCAATGTAGGTGTTAGGCTCGCTTTACTTTCTTTAGCGAGCTAAAGCTGCAGAGGGTGAAACCACCTTATATAAATTTATCCAACCCGATTTCGAAACCACTGTGTTGCGTAGTTTATTTAGCGTTGATTATTGCTATTTCAAACAAATGTATTAATTATTTTAACGGAATAAAATTTTTCCGACATTCCGTTCCGTAGCTGTCAAATTTTATAGCTCACACATAGCTCAGTATGAAGGAGACTGTTTCAATTTATATTATGAAAGTTATGATGTTGATCATTGTACTGGTCTTAATTTGTTAGTTATAAATAAAACATATTTTGATTCTTTCTTTATTTTGTATATATTGTTTGTCGTAAGTATTAAAAAAGCGCTTTTATGAGTTATTGAACAAAAACTTACCACAATTTCAAAGATTGGACATTTTGGGAGTTGGACATTTTGAGAATTGGACATTTTGAGATTTGGACATTTTGGGAATTGGACGTTTTGAGAATTGGACGTTTTGAGAATTGGACATTTTGAGACTTGGACGTTTTGGGTTTTGGACATTTTGGGCATTTGGACATTTTAACACCGCTGGACTTTTTGAGACTTGGACATTTTGACCCTGAACGTTTGCATCGTGTTATCCCTTAGTCGCCTCTTACGAAACCTACGGGAAGATCTGACACTTGTATTCTATGCCGTCAACCACACGGCAATAAAATAAATAAATAAATAATTTGTAAAGGTTTTTGACAAAAGTTTTGTTTAAACTGTCTTAACCTATTGAGACAACCCTACCAAAATAGGTAACAAAACAAGCTCTTAAGAAGCTTTGTCTCCGTTCGGTTTATTTACTCATGCGCTACTGCTTCACCACGATAATGCGCCCGCCCAAACCGCAATAAAAACGAGGGTCCCTCGTTTTTATTGCGGTTTCATTCGAAGATCTTTATAGTATCATCAAGCGCATACAATCACAATTGGAGTGTAAATATTCAGCACAGCCCGTTTCTGCGGTTCGAACGCCGAGATTACCGCCAATCGAGCTTATGTCGTTTGACGGAGATATACGAAATTGGCCGCTATTCTATGCGAGTTTTAAGTCTACAGTGCACGATAATGGTTCTCTGACAGATGCTGACAGGTTGTACTATTTGATAGGTAAGCTGTCACCGAAGGCCCAGTCCGTATTTGCAGGTGTCACACCCAGTGCTGAGAACTATCAGGTCATATTCCAGTCACTACTTGATAGGTATCAAGATACTCGTGTTCTAGCGTCTACTTACTTTGATCAAGCTTTAAATCTTAAATTGTCCGGTGCCGCGTCTGTTTCGAATTTCCAGCTGTTTATAGACAACTTTGTTACCGCAGTTAATTCCCTTGAAAACTTAAAATTAGAAGATCTTGCCGACTTTATGTTTCTTCAACTCGCTTTAAAAAAGTTTGACACTGAAACAATTGTAGAACACTTGTAGTTAGTCCATGTGGTGACGGATTAAGAATACGGAATGTCACCACCCCATATCATCCCATGGGTGTCGTAAGAGCCGACAGAGGGAGCATATTATGCAGAGAACAGCACTGTAAGAGAAGGAAAACTTGATACAAACCCTATACCAACCCGTTTGGCCAGCGTGGTATAGTAGGCCAATTCCTCCTTACAAAGGAGAGGCCTAGTCCAGCAGTGGACTGTTAAACGCTGATGATGATGATGAAATAATTCGCGCATTCGAGATGACGGAACGCAATCATAAAATACCTACACTAGATAGTTTTATTTCTTTCATCAAAGATCAGTGTCGAATATTTCATAATACGCAGTCTAGTTCATCTAGCTCGTCTAATAATAATAACAGCAAACAAAAGTCGAATAAAGCGCGAAATAGCAATAATAACTCGGTCCCTAATCCGCAATCTTACGTAGCATGCTCGGAATCTAATAATAATAATTCACAGAAGTGTCAGTGCAGTAATATAGTACACGACCATTTCTATAAAATAATGTCCCGCCTTTAATAATTTAAATCCGACTGCTCGTTACAAATGTGTTAAAGAAAACAAAGCTTGCGTTAATTGTTTAAGTATAAAACATAAAACGAGTGATTGTTCTAGTAAGACGAAGTGTCGTTCATGTAATCAACGACATCACTCATTATTACACTTTGATAAAAGTTATCAGTTGTCGGGCCAGTCCGGTAACCTTGACACACTTACGTCGCAGGTGCAGGCTACGGTGGCTCCACCCTCCGCGCCTCAGGGCGAAGTATCGTTGTTTACGACGTCCATTGCGCGGGCGGCGTGCACGCGCGGACGGCCCTCGCGCGCTTGTAGTGCTCAGCGCGGTGCTAAGCCGCAGTATACGGCGTCCAAGACGGTTCTATTAGCGACAGCGCAAGTTATCGTTTATGACATTAATGGCGCGCCGCACATGGTTCGTTGTTTGCTCGACAGTGCGTCACAGAGTAATTTTATTACTTCTGATTGTTTCAAGCGCCTCGGACTGTTGGATAACTTTAGAAATACTAACTTGGTAGTCAAGGGCATCGGGGGTTCGGAAAAACATTGCAAGGGTTCCGTAGATATTAAAATACATTCGCGTTTTGATAGGAATATTAATTTTAACATTTCTTCGCTTATCGTGGAGCGTATTACAGACACATAGCCGAACGCTAATGTGGACGTATCATTACTCACCCACCTCGAGACACTGCCGCTAGCAGATGCGGAATTTGCGAATCCGGCAGACATTGATGTTTTGATCGGAGCTTCAATATTTCCGCACTTGCTACTAACTAAAGTAGTACGTAGTGAGCAACATAATTACCGCACCGCCCTCGATGAGCCGTAAGGACCTCGAGTGTGAACAACATTTCCTACCACTGGTCGTGACGACAGTGGCAGATACGATGGCGTTGCCATTCTATGGTGACCCTTATTCGTTAGGCGACTCGTACGCTGCTGCGCTTAGACGTTTCCATTGTTTAGAACGTAAACTTGATGCATCACTTACGTTACGCGGCGCCTATAATGACGTCATTCGTGACTACCTAAATAAAGGTTTTTTGAGTGTAGTTTTAAGCAACGAGGGCAACTCTCTTCCCTCATATTATATCCCGCATCACGGCGTAGTTTGCGAAGATAAAACCTCTACTAAACTTCGTGTGGTTTTAGATGCTAGTTGTAGGACTACATCGGGTCAGTCGATTAATGACATTTTGCATGCCGGCCCTAATCTACAGGATGACTTATTTAACATCATAATAAAGTTTCGTCTTGTCCAAATCGCTCTGTCAGCTGATTGCCGCCAAATGTTTCTCAGTATCGGCGTTAGCGAATCTGACCGTAGATTTCTACGAATTTTTTATCGTTTTGACAATAAGGAACCTTTATCCGTTCAATCGTGTTTGTTTTGTACTCAAGTCTAGCCCATATCACGCGTTACGAGTTGTTCGCCAGTTGATCGCTGATGAAGGCGATCATTTTCCCGCGGCAGCAGCTGTTGCTACTTCCGCTTTGTATATAGATGACATTGTCTGTAGTGTCATATCCGTTCCGCTAGCAATTTCGCTTTGTGAAGAGCTTATTCAGCTTTTCAAGCGAGGCCAGTTGGATCTTGTCAAATGGACAAGCAATTCTAAGGAGGTTCTCGCACGCATACCAGATTCTCATAAAGCTTCTCCAGACATTGAGTTTGAGAAGTCTGTACCGCATAAAGTTCTCGGTTTACGCTGGGACAAATCCTGTGATAGTTTTCGGTTTGACGTCTCACCGCCAGATGATAAGTGCACCAAACGCACTATGCTGTCCACAGTGGCTCGACTATGGGACAAAATGGGTTTTGTGGCTTCCACAATTTTGTACGCCAAGCTCTTGATCAAAGAACTTTGGCCATCAAAGTGTGAGTGGGATGAAACACCCCCTGACCATATTGTCGCCGCTTTGTAACGTATGACCGGTACCTACCGAGTGTACATCATAATACCGTCCATACGCTCGGCCAATCAGGGAAGGCCATCGTCCGCGCTCGTAAGTTTTGCCCATATTTGGTTATGCGCCGACACGAACTCTGATGGAGAGCCCGGTATATAAAGGGGCCGACAGAGAGGCCGGCACCGCTACTCTAACGTCGCTTCTACTACCTACCTACTATAACTAAGCGTACCTACTGACCCTACGTCGTATCTACGTGTATCCTGGTCCCAGCTACGGGTAAGCACTACATTTACTGCGTTAGCGTACTGCCCATCTCTCTACCTGCTAGCTGAGGCCGGCTGACGCCGCCTGCCTGACTCTATTGGTTGTGGCTCTCCTAATGCTGCTTTCCTTCAGGTTCCAGGTTCACCTTAAGACTCCGGCTGCGCTCCTAGACCGCTACATTTTCCTGCATCGCCTTCGGCGTCACCTCTGCCAAAGAGTCTGGCCTGCCCTGCTCATCGTACTCGCACCGCCGGCGTCTGCTAACTGAACCAACGGCCTGCGAGGATCTACCGCTACGCGCAGCCTTCGAGCAGCCTGCCTACACACTACCGGAGGGAACAGCGTGGGAGACTGCAGCCCTTAGTGTTCAGGCCAGTGTCGTGTTGTTGGTCGGTCATACTCGTGCAAGGGAAGTGAGACAATACTCGGCAATAAACGCATATAGAACTTCGTACTGCGTTTTACTACCAGAACCCGCTACAGTGGCGCCTACGTGGGTTATTGTCTCGCTTTCCGTGCTCGAGTTCTCTTCTAGCAGGTCTCCATCATTGTAAGCGAGGAGGTGCGGCTACAGCGAACCGTTACGTATTGCTATACTAATTGTCTACCTTTTAGTGTAACTACCTACTACGTACTAGTTCGCAAATTTGAATCTAACGTTTTTCTAATTAGTCCTAACGGTCGAACTTTTACGCCTAATCGTAAAGTAGGCCATTTGTAAGGGCGGAACGCTTGCGCACTAAGTGTAGTGTGTAGTGTATACTTACGCGGTTATTCATACACCATGGGCTCACACCCCATAAAATACTTCCTGCTAAACAAGAACGAGTTAGCTTACGAGGTCGCGATTAGAGGTGAGGAGCCGGCTACCTCTGTCCTAGGTCTGCGGAAGCAGCTCCCTAAATTACTGGAAGCCATTCCAAATGATGACATTTTGGAGTCGGGTCTAGCCATAGCGGTGGACTTCGAGGGCGCTAGCGAGGCCGTCTCTGAGCTGGCCAAGCGAGTGAATTTATTAACCATTTCTTACGAGGCGAACCTAGCTAGGAGGTCTACCGCACTGCACAACCACATTTTCCATAGACTCCGTAGGATGGAACGTCCTACGGCGTATTCAAAACGAATAACCGAATTGTGCAGCCGGTTCGACAAGCTCTCGGCGGAGCTGTCCGCCATTGAACAATCAGGTGTTCGCTCAGCTGATGCTGTGGCTGAGGCCCAACCTGCGCCGTCTACCTCTACGCAGGCAGGGTTAGCCCCAGTATTGCATTGCGAGCATTTGAGAGTTAGCGAACTGTCTAAGCTAAAAGCTAAAATACGACGGTACGGGATGCGTCCGAGCGTATGGACGGTATTATGACGTACACTCGGTAGGTACCGGTCATACGTTACAATGTAGTGGACTCATAGCGGAGCCAGTTTTGTATTGAGCTTACCGTGATCAATCAAATTACTATTCCGCGTCATCTTGGTTTGGTAGATGGATGTACCATCAACTTAATAGGTTTCGCTGACGCCAGCGAGCGCAGATATACGACTCCGCCGTAAGCGGCGCAGTCGTATATCTGCAAGTCCGCATTGGTTCTAACTACTCGGTGCAGTTAGTTTGTGCCAAGCCCAAGGTCTCGCCTATTAAAACCATTTCGGTTGCGAGACTGAAGTTGTGCGCGGCCCTTCTGCTGTCTCAGTTGCTCCGCAAGGTTCAAGACACAGTTTTGCCCCACTACCCTAATCAATAAAATATACGCCTTTTCTGACTCCACAGTAGTGCTCGCTTGGATTTATTCTTCTCCCCACTGCTGGCAGACTTTTGTCGCCAAACGCGTTAGTAAATTGATTGAACTTGTTCCTGCTACTTGTTTCAATCACGTCGCGGGTATTGAGAACTCCGCTGATTGCCTGTCTCGTGGTGTCACTCCACTTAATCTTCTGCATCATCCATTGTGGCATCATGGACCTTCTTGGATTTCCCATGATCCGTCAGAGTGGCCCATGCAACCCTTTGACCACAGTGCAGAAGACGAAGATGTACCCGAACGGAAGTCTGTTTCTCATTCCGTGATTGCTGAGGTTGCTGAATCTCCGATCTATGCACTCGCACTACGCATGTCATCGTGGTCTAAGTTACTCCGCGCCATCGTTTATGTCTGTAGGTTTCTTAGGCACCTACATAATGGGACTTTTGTTTCAAGTACTGATCTTGAGTTTGCAGAATGTAAGTAACTACGAGCTGTACAGGCTGTTCATTTTAGTAACGACATTCAAAATTTGAAAAACAATGTACCTTGTTCTCCCGCTAGTCTTAGTGTAGTGGAGTTATACATATGTAATACATGCCTATCTTAGTATCTATAAAAGTGTAATCACTATTATATTTAGAGAAGAATAAATCTGTTCGTTGAACAAACAACATCTTTAATTTCTCTCTCAACACCCGTCCTTACATGGCGACCCTGCCAGTAAGCGATCGGGTTCGCGTTGCATTCCGATCGCCAAATGAGGAACTGTGATTCTAAACATTGTGACAACTTGGTGCAATTATGTGTTCAGTAATATTACTGCGTAATAATATTCGCGTCGAACGCTTTATCGTGAACTTTTGTGAACTGTTGTTTTGTGTGAAAAATGGGTAAGCAGCAGTCAAAGGAGGAATCTGTAATCATCGCACAAAACGCTAGCGGTGGTAATAACGCCTCGGCATTGGAGCAAATGCAACAACATACCAGTGTCATTACCTGCATCCTGGGGGTGATATGTCTCATCCTGACTGTCGCATTGCTGTACTTTGCGTTCCGGCTGTATGGAAAATGCCACCGAGAGTGGATACGCAGAGAGATACATGAGAGCAACCTCCGGAGAACAAGCAGTTGGTTTCGGCGACGATACGTAGACCAAGGTACGCCCCGTACCCAAGAGGATCAGCCAGGCGTGAAAAACGTATAACAAAGTGTCGGTAAACGGAAAAGTGTCGGTATAACGGAAAAGTGCGTTACGAAAAGGTATATAAAGTGTGCGTAATGGTGCGTTGCGGCAAAAATATTTAGTGCGGTACGTTACGGTAACGGTTCGCCAGTATAATGGACTTATTTAGAGGACTTTAGATTTCTAGTAGTATGTAACGTAATATATTAATCGCATTTATCAATATGTATTGATGGCAGAAAAATTAGAAGAGTATTATAGTCGTTTGTTTGAAATAAGGACATATCTTGTAAAGATAGGACCACAGCGCCGCCAAGGTGCTATTTGTTCTAAAAAATATAAGGAGGCGAATATAATTTTACAAAGTTTTGATAGAGAATTATTAGATATACGAAGTAAAATTAAGAAATTTAGTGAAACCGAACTAAGTTTGATAAATAAATTTACGGAACAGATTAGGAAGGTGTTTGAGGAGATTAAAAATTTGTGTAGTTTGCCTGTAGTGGTTGATAAAATGGAGTCTTTTAATATAAAAACGGCTGTCGCCTTACTTCCGGTCATGAATGATAAGGAAAATGTTACCAAACAGCTAATTTCTGCTATTGAGTTGTATAGCTCTGTAATTGATGACAAATCAAAACCTCTTCTTATTAACTTTATATTAAAAACTAGGTTGTCTGAGAACGCGAAATTGCGATTAGCTCAGCATTATGATACAGTACAACTCCTTGTTGATGATATGAACAAATATTTAATATCTAAAAAGTCTTTCACAGCGCTACAAGAACAACTGATGCGGTGTAAACAAAATCAGCGGGACATCGAGGACTATGGTAAGGAGATTGAAAATTTATTTGTTGACTTAACCATTTCGCAGGCCGATGGAGATACTCATAAGTATGACGTAATTAAACCATTTAATGAGAAAATGGCTATAAAACGGTTTGCCTCCGGCTTGCGAAATAGGCACTTATGTACTATCATTTCCGCCAGAAATTACGAATCATTGAAGGATGCTATCCGAGGTGCGGTCGATGAGCAGACATCTATGTATCCAGAGGACAGTATTATGAAATTGTCGAACAGGCAGTATACCCATAACAATATAAAATATTCATGTAGAGGACGGTGTTTTCAGGCACGCGGTATCTACCATAACCAGCGCGGCCAGCAGTTTAATTCACGTGGTCATGGTCACCCTACTCGAGCGCGTGGGCAGCAACGAGGTGGCTACTATCGAGGTAACCGTGGTTCTAGACCCGGCTCAGGTACGTACGTAAATAGTAATTATGCTCGTAATAGTCGCGGACGAAACTATGTAACATCGATTATGGTGCGTGATACACAGAATAACAGTCCTACTACTAGTACATCTACCGAACCTAACGTCAGTCAATTTTTTCGTGAACACCCAGAATAATCATGCAAATATTTGTTATTACAATAATTATAATTCCATTCCTTTGTCACTTGGCAACAGGTCATATAATTGGTTAGTTGATACGGGTGCGTCACTTAGCGCCATCAAATATGAGACATTGCATCAGAATAACATTCCATTCCAAATAGGGAAAGTAACAATAAACGGAGTGTGTGGTGAACTTTGCTCTGTAGGTTTTGTTGATTTAAGATTATCATTTAGAGATTTGGAATTCGTACACAGGTTTCATGTTTTTCGGGATTTATGTTGCGTGAGCGACGGAATTTTAGGCTTAGATTTTTTGAGGAAATATAACGCTAAATTGAATTTAGAATTAGATACTTTAACTTTATTAAATAACGGTATGGAAATTTGTTTATCTTTACAACCAAGTGTGAGAGGTGAAAAATATATTAACTTATCGCCAAGATGTGAATCTGTGCATTTTGTATCTACAAGTATGAAAGATGAATGTTTGATTTTACCTAAACAATTATGTGAAGGTGTTTTTATGGCTGGATGCATTGCAAGGCCTAAGAATGGTAAAATACCTATTCAGATATTAAATACGCGAGAGGAACCAATTAGTTTAAGTTTCTTTTGTCCTGAAGTAGAAACCTTGAAGGATTATTCATTACTTTCTTTTGATAAGACTACCATTAATGCGGATAGAGTTAAAAGGTTATTTGGCGAGTAAAAATTAAATTATTTAAACAAGGAAGAACAGTTAGAAATTGAGAAAATCTGTGCAAAATTTGCTGACGTTTTTCATTTAGAAGGTGATAGATTAACGACGTGTAACATTTATCAGCAGTCAATAGTATTAAAACCTATCACAGTGCCCGTTTATAAAAAGCAATATCGATTACCAAGGTCTCAAAAGGGAGAAATTCAAAAACAAATTAGGAAAATGTTACAGGACGACATTATTGAAGAAGCAACAAGCGAATGGTCTAGTCCTATACTTTTGGTGCCGAAAAAATCAGATTCTAACGACAAAAAGTATAGACTCGTAGTAGATTACCGAAAATTGAATGAAAATATTGCCGATGATCGCTTTCCTCTCCCGAACATAGTTGAAATTCTAGACTCGCTTTCAGGTGCCATTTATTTCAGTCATCTTGACCTTCAAAATAGTTACTATCAATTTGAATTAAGTCCAAATAGCAGAAAGTGCACTGCTTTCACGTATGATAAACAATATCAAATGAAAAGGATGCCAATGGGTCTTAAGACTAGTCCGAGCGCATTTTCAAGGGCAATGTCTGTAGCATTATCAGGTTTGAACTATGATAAATGTCTACTATATATGGACGATTTAGTATGTATTGGACGAAATTTGGAAAACCATAATAAAAATTTAATTGATATCTTTTCTAGGTTGCGAAAGGTTAACTTAAAATTGAACCCCAACAAGTGTAAATTTTTGGTGAAAGAGTTACTGTATTTAGGACATGTAGTTAGTGCAGACGGAGTAAAACCTGACCCTGAAAAGACAAAAATAATAGAAAATTATCCCCTACCTAAAAATGTCGATGACGTAAGACGATTTGTAGCTTTTTCTAATTATTATCGCCGTTTTATTCCAAATTTTGCCGAAATAGTAATTCCTTTAAATAAGTTGCTAAGGAAAAATGCTGAATTCATTTGGACACAGGAATGTGCCAAGTCATTTGAACGATTGAAACATAGCTTAGTCTCTCCCCCTTTATTACAGTACCCAGATTTTTCAGAAAACAATGAATTTCAGCTGTACACAGACGCTTCAGGTTTTGCAATAGCTTCTGTTTTATGCAATAGTGATGGTCGACCAGTAGCGTATACAAGCCGTAGTCTGAATAAAGCCGAGTTAAACTATCCAACCATAGAAAAAGAAATGCTGGCAATTGTTTGGTCTATTAAATATTTTCGCCCTTATTTGTTTGGCAAAAGGTTCAAAATTTTCTCAGATCATCGCCCTTTGATATATTTATTTAACATGAACAATCCTTCAAGCAGATTAACAAAATTTCGACTAATTTTAGAGGAGTATGATTTTGTGATTGAGTATATAAAAGGTAGAGATAATGTTGCTGCAGACGCATTATCTAGGATAAAAGTTACATCAGCAGAATTGAAAGAAATGAGTGAACGGATAATTAATGTTATGACAAGAAATCAACGAAAGAAAATGGAAGGTCAACAGGTAATTCACCCTAATTTGTCGACTTTGCCTAACTCGACCACTGACGTTCGGCCTGATCAACCGAAGGTTGTGGAAATGCTTACAAAGCCGTCAAATTCTGTTGAATTAGTATTAGTTTCTCGGATAAATATGAGTATTATGAAAGGTGAATTAAATAGTTGTGATAGCTTTCTGTATAGTAAAAATGAAATGAGATTATATACTTGTCCAGATTTCCGATCATATATCGCGCGAGACGCATATGTGAGTGAGCTGGAGCAATATTGTAAAAGAAAGAATATAGAAAATCTCTTTATTATAAAACTTGCAAGTTGTAATGAATTTATTGATTGGTTGTCAAGAGAAATAAATAATAGAAAAGCATGGTCCGGACCACGCCTACATATTCTAAAGGAAGTTAGGAGAATAATTTCTAATGATGACAAAAAAGTAATTATTAATGACTATCATATCCTACCGACTAGTGGTCATGCCGGAATAAGAAGAATGTTAAATAACATAAAAAGATCTTATTTCTGGCCTGGTATGGAACGTGACGTTACTGATTTTGTGCGTAAATGTAAGAAATGCCAAATGCAAAAGCACTCTTTGCCCGTTAAAGAGCCTATGGTGGTAACGAGCACTGCCACAGGAGCATTTGATAAGATATTTCTAGATTTAGTGGGGCCCCTAGATAAGGATTATTATGGTAAGGTATATATTTTAACTATTCAATGCGAACTCACTAAGTTCGTAGAAGCATACCCTTTAGATCGTAAGGACGCTGTCACCGTAGCAAGATCTTTCGTGGAAAACTTCATACTCAGGTATGGTATACCGCGAGAAATCGCGACAGATAAAGGTTCAGAGTTCATAGCTTCAACAATGAGTGAGGTCTATAAATTACTTGGTGTTAAACAATTATTTTCAACCGCCTATCATCATGAATCTATCGGTGCGCTTGAAAATACACATAAAAATTTAAATGCTTATCTTCGGATACAGACTAATAATAATCCCAGAGAGTGGAGCACTTGGGTTCCGTATTGGTCTTTTAGCTATAATACTACTGTACACACATCTACAAAATTCACTCCATATGAATTGGTTTTTGGCAAATTGTGTAAATTACCTACAAATTTGTCTCAACAAGTTGAACCTCTGTATAATTCTGATGATTATCCATTAACCTTAAAGTATAGACTACAAAAATCTCAAGAGCAGGCTAGGAAAAATTTATTATTGTCCAAAGTTACGCGTAAACATAATTACGATCAGCAAATTAGTCCAATTATTTATAAGCCGAACGATTTAATTTTAATAAGAAATGAAAATTGTAACAAATTTCAGAATGTTTTTATTGGCCCATTTAAAGTTTTAGAAGATTTATCACCAAATGTTAAAATTATTAGAGACAATAAGATTGATATAGTCCACAAAAATAGAACAAAATTGTATAAAACTTAATAACTGTGTAACACCCAGTATTTTCATAACCTGTACTTGTCTATTTATATACTTATAATTATTGTATCAATGCGTAATCGTTTTAGTTTAAAAGTTTAAGTCAATTGTGTATCAAAATAAAATAAACATTGTGTATTATTTTATTTTTTTTGAAAGAAGGGAGGTGTAGTGGAGTTATACATATGTAATACATGCCTATCATAGTATCTATAAAAGTGTAATCACTATTATATTTAGAGAAGAATAAATCTGTTCGTTGAACAAACAACATCTTTAATTTCTCTCTCAACACCCGTCCTTACACTTAGACTCAAGCCGTTTCTCGATGAGCACGGCGTCATACGCGTTGGTGGTCGTCTGTCAAATTCGGATGAACCTTATAACTACAAGCATCCTTGCATTCTACCGCGTCATGATCATGTTGTCGACCTTCTTGTTGATTTTTATCACAAGAAGCATCTCCATGCTGGTCCAGAGTTGCTTATGTCTTTACTTAGGCATAAATATTGGATTTTAGCCGCTCGACGAATAATTCGTCACAGAATACATAAATATAACGTCTGTTTCAAATTTCGTCCGCGTCCGACTTTCCCTCCCATGGCAGATCTTCCTAACCAGCGCGTCAATCAGGTTGATAAAGCGTTTACACATACCGATTGTGATTACGCAGGACCACACAGTATACGCCAGTGCGTGGTCGAGGTGTTAAAAGC
The DNA here is from genome assembly GCA_944739405.2 of Euclidia mi. Lineage (NCBI taxonomy): Eukaryota > Metazoa > Arthropoda > Insecta > Lepidoptera > Erebidae > Euclidia > Euclidia mi. The sequence goes on from OX123184.2 coordinate 116,527,959, forward strand.
CGTAAAGCTTGGCTATGTATTTTTACATGCTAAACGACGCGCGCTACGCATATTGAAGTTGCGACAGATTTAAGCACGGTGTCATTCCTGGCAGCCCTTAAACGATTTCTTTCACGGCGCGGCCCTATACAGTGTTTGTACATGGATAACGGCACTTGTTTCATGGGCGCAAGCTCTTATTTACGCGACCTTTATAAGTTTCTCAGGGAAGAATATCGTACTCGTCTTCAGGAGGAATAATTAAAACGCATCTCTTTAAAGTTATAGGTCAACAGATCCTCTCTTACGAAAAGCTTTTAACTGTCCTTGCACAAGTCGAGGCGCTGATCAACTCGCGTCCGCTCACAGCATTGAGTAGTGACCATGCAGAACCATCCGCGTTAAGCCCTGCACATTTTCTGAACACAGTGCCATTATCGTCATTTCCGGCTCCTGAAGCAGACTCTTCAAGCTTGCTCCAGAGACATACTCTGTTGGATAAACTCGTGCAGTCGTTCTGGCGGCGCTGGCGTGCGGAATATCTCCACCAACTTAAGGCTAGATCCAAATGGAATAGACCTGCATCCCCTATACAGGAGGGTACGTTGGTTGTCATAGTACATGATAATGCTCCGCCGCTTTCATGGCCGTTAGCCATCGTGGAGAAACTGCATACTTCCAAAGACGGTACAACCCGCGTTGTTACAGTGAAAACCGCGAAGGGGAGCTACGTGCGCCCTGTTGTACGTCTCTGTCCGCTTCCAACTCAGTGAGATCTAGCCTGAAGTTGGATCTACCTCTTAGTTTAAGTATTTAGTTTGTAGCTTTCGTTATAATTATTTCGCTAAAGTTAATTTAGATTAACTTTAATATCATATCACTGTCTTAGCCTATTGATGGATTATGCGGTAGTGCATCCAAGTTCAATTTAATTTTTTTTAAAGGCAACCCTTTAGGGCCGGGGGGATATGGTAGCGCCATCTATCTTTCTATTGATAATTATAACATCAACGTCAATCGTTCCTCGCTTGCTTGTCCAATAAGAGCGATCCTTTTTTATCCCTTCCCTTCTTCCCAAAGGCACGCCTAGCTCTAGTTCGTCGCCGAGTTCAACGACGCACGACAGTCAAAATCATCCGTCTCGCTGACCGGCTGCGTTCGCGAGGCAGAACCGCGACGCGCCGAAAACGTGTAATACCGCTATATCTTGCCGCTTAATACTTTAAACAAAACCGCCCGCGGGTGAAGTGGAGTGATCTGTGTAGCTCTGGGTAGGATCCAGATGGAGTGATCAGCTTTGTGGCCCGATTCTGGAAGAAGCCGGCGGCCGCCATCTTGTCAAGCCGAGAGAACGGAGGTAGGTGTGCTGTAAACTCCAGTATCTATAATTTCCAACTCCTCCTCACCTTTGTCCTCTATCCTAGTCGAATATCAGCCATCCTCATACAGTCCACAATATTCATATTTTTTTCCAAATCGCCTAGCACATTCGGTTTCGGTGCAACTCCGAACCACCTATAATAAAAAATATTTTTTTTAACTAATGTTTGATAGGTAGTACTCATTTTACTTTTGAAGTTAGTCATCAAAAATGATAATTCATGCATTCCTGCTAAACAAAAGTTATGTTTGTATATTGACGGTTATTTTGGGGCTGTTTGGTTTTGAACGCAATCTGCATGGGTTTTTTATGCTTTGGTGATGGTTTTGCATGGCTTTTTATTGTTAATATATAAACAGGCTTGATTATGGATGAAAATCGCATCGAACACCTTTTATGGCAGTTGGAAAATAGAGATGTTTCAGAGGACGCAGGTGATATTGACGAGGACTCTATTGATTACTACGACGACGTGAGTGGGTTGGTTGCAGACCTTGAAGATATTGAGGAAATAGAAGAGGAAATTAGGCCAGTAACAAATGAAATTGATTTAGAATCTGAGGTTCCAGTTCTGCATGACTCTGCGACTGAAAATCCATCAATCAACTATTCGGCCACTCGTAATTTAGGTTAAAAAAAAAAAGATTTGGTTGACAGAGCTTTTGATTTTGAAGGAGCGACAGAGATTAACCTAAAAATATTACGAACTTGTCTACAACGTACCAGTATTTTATATATTTTTTTAAGAAAGCCTTCTAGAAGTCGTCGTTAATGAGAGGAATAAATATGCCACTCAGAACAACCCAATTTTGCCGACCCAATTACCCTGCTAGAAAAAATATTTGTATTTGAAAGAAGACCTAATGAACCAGATTTAGGAGCTATATCCTATACTGTAGTACGCTTTCTTCACCCTGTACCAAGGCAGGGTAACCATATAGTTATTTTGTCAACGATTACACCAACCTGCCACTATTTCATTATCTGCACGAGGAAGAAATTCATTGTTTAGGGACAGTGCAGCCAAAAAGATTAGGAAAAGCATGTAAGTTGCCTGACAAGAAGGAAGTACTTGAAATTGGTCATTTCCGAATACTACTCGAAACACGCATAAGTTATATGCAAGGGGCATATAACTTATGCGTGTTTCGAGTAGATCATCGTTTACATAAAGTTAATAATTCTTTTGTAGTGCTAGGTATTCGTATATACAATAAAATACCAATTAGTCTTTTAGAATTACCATTTAGTACGTTTAAAAGTAAAATAAAAGGCTGCCTTATTAGGAAAGGTTACTATACCATTACTGATTATTTCAGTGATAAGGATAGATGGTCACTTACACTAGCCAACTCTTGATCTTTGTACTTATTCAGAATTTATATAGATACCTTACTTTTTATTTCTTTTTTATTTTTTATAATATATCTAGTTCTTTTAAATAACTATCCATGTATTATTAGGTCATTCAAATTACTACATTTACATTTGCATTGTTGTTCCACTGTAACAAAGGAGACCTACCAGGTGTCCACTGTAACGTTGTCCCTACTTAGGGTGTGCTTAAAATGAAAAATGTGAGTTGGATGTTACAATAAAAATTGATTTATTTCTCAAGTAAATCTAAACATCATTAGGCAAGCGTTTCACTAGCAAAAAAATTACTAAAAAAAATGTTATTTGAAAAGATATAAACAGGGTCGCGTGATTCGGCGATGGTAAGGGATTTGTTGAGGGTCCGCCTGCCGGTTCGTCCAGGAGAGGTGGTCACTTAGCTCGGTGCCGGTTCGCCATAAGAAAGGGACGAGCGCAGCCAGCGCCTCAGCATTTATAGCAGCTTGAGGTGCGGTGGGGGGCGAAGATGCAGGCGGCCGGGAGCCGGTGTCATCACGACGTCACAGCGACGTCACACACTCCCCCCATTAGGCCAGAATTTTCCCAGAAAAAAATTTCCCGGGAAAATTCTGTGGCTGGTAGGCGGCCACTGCATTCCGGGACCCTGAAACAGACGAGTGGTGGTGGTGTCAGTAGGTTATTAAATACAAGGCAACTATTAACCCTGAAGGAGAAAAAAAACAAGTATAACCCTCGACCATTCATACGTCACCAAGCATTGAACGTTCCTATTACCTGACATTCATCACATTCAAAAGGCCTACACACAATCATACGCATGAACAAGCCAGCATTCATTCACGATGCGAGTCGTATTCATTATAATACACGACGCGCGAAGAGGTATTATACGTGAGTTTTATAGCGAATAGCCACCCAGTCTATGTTGGTAGGCACCACCTGACAACCCGTATTCGATAAGTGAAATTAATTGAAAGTGTATAAGTCGTAAACTAATATTACGATTTTACTATATTAAGATACTAACAATATTACGATCAGTTGGCAGTATCACAAACAAATTGCTCATTAACAAGGTCGATGCAATATTGCAAGGACAAATTGTATTCATTTAAAATGGAATAACAATGATTTCTGCGATCGAAAGTTTGAACCGGTGAACACGTGAGTCATCACTGCGCGCTTGGCGCTGACCGCATTCCATTGACGCGAGTCATTATCTAGTTTCTGTAAACGATACAATTAATTAAAGACAATTGCACAATTCTTGTAATCTTGTCAAAAATGTAATGAATAATACACCATCGAAGGAGAACGTCGATGGTATAGTACACGCTGCCATAGTTAAAAACACAAAAAAAATGTTCGGAGCCAGATGTAATGTATAATACATCGTCGAAGGAGACGATCGATGATATAGTATACACTACCATAGTAAAAAAACACAAAAAAAAAATTCGCAGCAAGATGTAATGTATAATACATCGTCGAAGGAGACGGTCGACGACATAGTATACACTACCATAGTTAAAAAAAACACAAAAAAAACACAATCGAGAATCGAACCACAGACCGATCCGACAACAACCTTTCAGCCACAGAGCCATAAGGGAAAACAATATTTTATTATATTTCGATCAGTCATTACTAAAGCTATATCATCATCCTCTAAGCGTTATCCCAGTTTCAATCTGGGGTCCGCTTACTAGTCTAACCGGATTTGGCTGAATATTAGCTTTTCCACGGAGCGACTGCCTGTCTGACCTCCGCAACCCGAAGGGATAGCGATATTCCATGGTTTAGACTAGTGACAGTTTATTTTAGAAGGTACTGACGCCCTGTAACGATTGTCAAAGATCTTCATGACAACCGGGACCGACGGCTTAACGTGCTCTCCGAGGCACGGGACAAGCGATCATTAACAATTCAGTACGCACATAACTCCGAAAAGTCATTGGTGCGCGCCGTGGATTCGATCCCGATACCCTCTGCATGGCAGTCTGTTGGTATCTCCACTAGGCTATCGCTGCCTCATTACTAAAGCTATATATAACAAGATATTTGGGTACATGATTTAGCTGTAATCGGGAGTTAAAGATTTTATATTATTTGTAACAAAGTGTTAAGTTATTTTAGTGATTAGATCATTAGTGATGAGCATCAATCATTACATTCTTAAACCCTGCAGTGAGTCAATTCACGATCTTATATATGGAAATCACCAAGAGGTTTTTGTTTGGCAAACCAAAACTGATAGTTAGATATTTAGTTAGATTAATAACAAATTAGTGCAACAATATTACATACAATAAACTTCTGCGACAATTTATAAGTGAAATATTTATTCATTTTATGTTAGCATGTTTACATAAATCCTTAACACAACAATGCGTTATCTTGTGACTTGTGAGCTCCAACTCGAAAACAATAGCACTATTGTTGGCCTTCACAAACAATTATGTAGGTAATTATAACTTCGCATACATATGCGTCTTACATTGTTGTTAATGACACTGTACCCAGTCGTTTATAAACACATTTATGCTGTAATAGAATAAGATTTAATTATTTTATTCAGCTTTTAGGTTAAAATAAACGACGGAGAAACACGAAATGGTATTATCTTTAACTTGTAAATCAATTAATTTGCTTTAGTTATTTAAGTATATAAATTATTGATTTATGTAGAAATACCCACATTTGATATTTAAGTATTGAAATTATTTATTTAATTTGTGTGTAAACAATCACTTTAGTTATTTAATGAGGTATAAAAATTATTTATTTGATTTATATGTAAATAGCCACTTAGTTATTCAAGAATAGAAGTTATTGATTCAATTTATGTGCAAATACCCACGTTAGTTAAAGTTAGTTTACTTAGTTAAATTAAGTTTGATAAATTCGGTTTGATATAATAACATTTGCGTAAACACAAGAACACATTATAACCAGCACTATTTAAGATGGTTTCGTAAAATCAGATGCATAGCATTTTGCATAAAGGAAACAAGTTACATATTGATAATTAAGTATTTTTACGGCTGTCAGCGGTTTCATTTTATCATTTATTTATCATTATAAGTTTAATATATTTCAATAGAAACCAGACATTGAAAGAACAATCCTAGCGACACAAAACAGTACAAAAAAATATATAATTCAATAATTGCGACGCAGGAATTTTATGTTTGAGTTCACAATGAACAGTGAATGCATAAATAGATGCATTTGCAAATAACATACCGATAGCAGTAACAAGAAGATAAAATCGAAGACCAAAAACAACGATTGTAGCATAATAAACATTTGACAAAACGAACAACTAATAATTCTACGATGATATTCGTATTTATATACCAACTAGACAAAGATTAAACTTTTTCATTATTGTTAGTGAGCAACCTGCATGTGACACGTGTACATTTTATTAATAAATGAACGCGGAATTCTAGCTAAATACCTAGTATATAATACGCTAGCATCTTTAGGTACGTTCATTCTCAGCCAGTCCAATTATGTTAGGTACACGTGGTATAATAAAGATGCAACTTTCTTAGTAAGAAAGAAAAGAATAGTTAATTTTAAAAGATATTCGCCGTAGTAGGCGGTAAACGTATTTAATCATATCTACTATATAGAAATATATCGCCGTACAAAATCACTAGCAGAAGGTTATAGTAGAAAAATGAAAAGAAATGAAAAAGAGAAGGTTGTGAATTCGTTCCATAAGTCAGCCAAAGCAGATTATTAGCAATAATTACCAGTAGCACTTAATTACCGTAGTGGCATTTAAAAAGTTAATCGCGAAGCATACGATCAACGAAGGTGACCTTAGCACGTCGTTAGTGGACGTGAGGCCTTAAATCGCAATACAAAGATGCGAGCAATGAATGTGACCACAGCGCATCATTTAGTTGACACGTGGTCGCAAGCAAAACGATTATAACTTGTTACTTATGCGGTTGATACAAAATTAATTATCACACGCGGCAACAGAAACAGTTATAATATGAAAATGCTTACCATGCGTAGTAAGACAAAATTTGTCTGTTGTGACCGGCGCAACACAAAACCGACCTTCCGTGCACAACAGAATAAAAAGAGAAAATGTCTATTGTGATTGGCACAACACGACCGACTTCCCGAGCACAATAGAACAAGCAAAAAGAAACAATATATGCCACTTAAATAATCACACACTGCTTTGGAACGATTTCACACATACACAGTTAAAAAAAATAAAAAGAGGACTCACCGGGCAGCGGATTCTCAACAAAACCCTACCTACATATTCCCGTGGGCGCCACTGTAACATAGGAGACCTACCAGGTGTCCACTGTAACGTTGTCCCTACTTAGGGTGTGTTTAAAATGAAAAATGTGAGATGGATGTTACAATAAAAATTGATTTATTTCTCAAGTAAATCTAAACATCATTTAGCAAGCGTTTCACTAGCAAAAAAATTACTAAAAATATGTTATTTGAAAAGATATAAACAGGGTCGCGTGATTCGGCGATGGTAAGGGATTTGTTGAGGGTCCGCCTGCCGGTTCGTCCAGGAGAGGTGGTCACTTAGCTCGGTGCCGGTTCGCCAGAAGAAAGGGACGAGCGCAGCCAGCGCGTCAGCATTTATAGCAGCTTGAGGTGCTGTGGGGCATGCAGGCGGCCGGGAGGCGGTGTCATCACGACGTCACAGCGACGTCACACCACTAATTTAATTTTTAAAAATTGCTACTGTGTTAGATGAAGATAACTCGTGATCATGGGCTGTACACTAACATCTTTGTAAATGTTGTGTATTCATATACCTACCGTTACTTTCTGTAACATACATTTCCATCATAGTTCTGAACATGATCGCGAGTTGCCTACATTATAAGACGTCAGTGGATGCTGCTGTTACACAAGATTCACACTGGAAGGCTACTACAGCACTTAATATGGTAACTGCATTAATAATTTAAGTATTATATATGTTCCTAATTACTATTTACAAGTAATTAATTACAATGTGAAACAGTTGCAGCTCCTTACAAAAACAAAATGGTACATCCATAACACTGGGGATTAAAAGAGTGGCCACGAGTTTTATTGCCCGTTCTTTCTCGTGGACCTATTGCTTTGCGAACGAGACAGTAAATGTAAATGTAGAAGCATTAAGTAATTTACTTAAAAAATTGACGTTCATAAGCGTCACCTTGTGACCTAGATGAATAAATGATTTTGACTTTGACTTCGAATAGAATTGGAATTGGCGGACAAAGCGTGCAGGTATGGTAGCATGTCTGAAAACAAAAGAGGCCAACTGAGTTTCAAAAGACCACCTGATGTTACCCAAAAGAATCAGAGAGTTGGTGCTCAAATATTACCCGCTCAGGATTTACGCCAGGATCAGGGGCGTCGCCAGCTGATTGCCCAGCGGGGGGGCGCAAAGTCGCCAGCCCATGGTCTGGGAGGGCAAGTTGATATGGAAAATGAGAAAAGTACTGAGAAAAGTATGAATTGTAGGGTTTTCCCAGTCTCTAGGGTGGGGGAGGGGGAGGCAGCTGCCCCCTCTGCGTCCTCTTTACGACGCCTTTGGCCAGGATCATAGATTATACAGATATACTGGTATAGATGCGCAACTCCCTCTAAGGAAAAAGTTCAATTGGCATCCTCGACTCTAGATGGCGTACAAACAATTTTATTTTTATTCCGATCGTATAGATGGCGTTAGTAGTGGATTCATTTTTCAAAATAAAATAAATGTTTAATTTCGGTGTAAATAAATAAGTAAATGACAACTATTATGTAAAATATGCAATTTAAAAGTAAAAAAATATAAAAATCACAAAAAGTAATTCTAGATAAGCGTGGATTCGATCCACGGACATCTATTTTAGGAGCAGAGCACGCCTCAACTGCGCCACGCAGATCTTATCAAAGTTGGCGAAATGACCGTTCAGTTGTCGCTTTTTCTTTAGTTCTTGCCATCATCGGTAGATGGCGCTGATTATATAAAATTTATCCCTGTATGGAACTTTCACGGCCCTGGCCAGGATGGTGTTGGTCACAATAAAATGTACTACGAAAAAAGAAATCAGTGCTTATATACAACATGTAAAAATCTGACTTCAGTTATGTCTACAAAATGTAATATTTCTCTTTGCGACAGCGGAAAGTATAATTGTTTCCAACTTTTTCACTTGTAAAATCTATATGTGGAAAAGTTGAGAACTATTTCTATTCATTTTATTTAAATATTTACATAATAAATTAGTATTTCATCAAAATACATGTTTATCTGATTTCATAAAAAAATTCAGCCCCTAATGCATAGATTATCAAAACTGGTAATTAGGTTTTATAATGATACCTATAAATATCATAGGATTTTTTTTACATTTTTCCTTGATAAGTTAGCTTATTTTTTATCACATATATTTTTTATAATAATAATAGTATATCTTTATTTTGAACACACAATACTTACACATTAAAAGTTCATAATTTTCACAGTAAAGAAAAGTAAAAATAATATAAAATCCTAAGAACATAGTATTAAATCGAAAATAAAAATAAAAATCATACAAACCAAAGTCAAAACAAAATAAATAATTATAGGACTACATTTTAAAGCGATCGCGCGCGCACGCCACCCACTCAGAACGCAATATAGGTATGTATATACCGACCTACATAATATGTAAACAAGAGTACACACGCGACACCAGTATATCTGTATAATCTATGCACGCGACAGCGACATCCGGCATAGCGGCTTAAGCGCCGAGACAGTGCGCACGTCTCCTGTGCCCGACACTCATTGCCCATAGATCGCTGATCGGTAAACATAGTTACTCGCTTAACATGTCGCTTACAATAGAAGTAGTAAGTACCTACAGTGGGTGGCCAAATTATTATACTCACTTGGCATTTTTGTTCAAATTAATTTGTTGCAGTCTTTTTTTTGTAAATACCACTGTTTTTAGCATTATTTTTCATCTTATTACATAGCTAAGAACTTATTTAAGATTTAATAAGCTGGCAACAATTATTGTAATAAGGAATTTTTTTGTAAATGGCAATAGTGTCAAGACGCCCATTATGTACGCCATTTTTTCTATGTTTGACGTGTACTGCACAAAGTTGAAAAGTAATTCGTTAGTGATATTTTTGATCATAAACAGTGATATATTGCGGTAAGTGTTATTGTTTTGATATTTTGATTACGAATAAACGGCATTTAATGATGTTTACTATTATTTTTTGACCTTTTTCGATCTTTTGCCGTCCTAACCTCAAAAAATCTTTCTTTTTAGCCATGGGGAAGGCTACAGACATTTCCCCCAAGAAAAGGTCAGAAATAAATACACTTTTAAATCATACAAGTCATTCCCAACGGGAAATAGCGGAATTAGTGGGCGTTTCACAGTCTACGGTTCGTAATATAAAGAAACTCTGGGATGACTGCAAATCACTATCGCCAAGACGTGCCGGTAAATGTGGGAGAAAACGTATCACAGCTCCTCGGACTGAGAGAGAAATAAGACGTGTAACAATAGAAAATCGCAGAAAGCCACGAAATGTAATAAAGTCTTTGTTAGACGGCGCTGGCGTAACATTGTCCGATAGAACATTACGGCGAAGGCTGAAAGAACTGAATTTCACATGTTGCCGTCCCTTAAAAAAACCCAAGTTGACCCAGGCTATGCGTGCTAAACGTCTTGCATTTGCTAAAATGCATAAAAATTGGAGTGCAGAAGACTGGGAGATGGTAAACATATTATTATTAATTAATTTTTTACAGTTATGATTTTTGATTTGATTTATGAAATCATGTTGCTGATGTTCACATTTTCACTTTTGATGTTACAGGTTTGTTTTTCAGACGAGTCGTCGCTTCAAATCCTCCAAGACAATTCCCAGTTCGTTCGTCGAAGGCCGCATGAAAAATATGATGAAAGTTGTGTGGTGGAAAGAGTAAAACATCCTCTTTCTGTTATGATATGGGGCGTCATTAGCTCTAAGGGTAACTGTAGACTGCATTTGGTGGAAAGCACTATGCGCCAGGACCAGTATTTACGCGTCCTAGAAACCAAGCTGCTCCCACAAATGAGAGAATGGTTTCCAAATGGCAACTGTATATTTATGCAAGACTCGGCGCCATGCCATAAGGCAAAAAAAGTAATGAAATTTTTTAAAGATAACATTACTCTTCTGGATTGGCCTGGAAACTCGCCCGACCTCAACCCTATTGAAAATGTCTGGGCCGCATTAAAAAAAGAAATCTCACGGGAAAAAATTATAACGAATAAGACAGAGCTTATTGAAAATATAATTAAAGCATGGCACAGAACACCTGCTTTGCAAGAAATAGCTAAAAATTGCATTGCCAGCATGCCGCAACGCCTTTGTGACGTGATTGCACGAAAGGGAGGATTCACTAAATATTAATAAAACGTATATGTTTTTAATATAACACTATTTTAACACTGTATTATGTTTTATTTCTTATTACCTTTGCTACTAAACGGTAATAAATACAATATATATATATATATATTGTATTTATTTGTATATATGTATATGTTAGTGTTTATGTTTCATCTGTCACTACACCATCAAATCACGTTTTCTTCTTCTAAGGTTATGTCCATCATAGTCTGGTTGCCTGGAAGAAATTGCTGTTTGCGATAAGGCCGCCAATTGTGCATCTATTGTTAAAATTATTATTATTTTCTTTTTCTTGTATTTGCATTTTTGTGGTGTACAATAAAGAATTACTTACTTACTTACTTACTTACTTAAACTTATCAATAAAGAAGTTGATATGTTGTCTCTTGCAGAATAGTGAAATAAACGCATACGAATATGTGAAATCCATATTTTCGCAACTGAGTATAATAATTTGGCCACCTACTGTAAACATTCATGCAACCAAGTGGCTATTCACAGCGCGATGCTTAGGAATTTACATCGCAAATGAACCGGACAAATCAAGGTACTTAATGAATATAATAACATGTCACTAAAATTTTTTTTTTTTTAAAAGACAACTCCCGCACTAGGAAGAAATTCCTGTGTCGCGGGGGACTTTACAAAAATACAACCAACGGACACAATGAACACCCAGACTCGAAACAACAATTTGTAGATCACACAAAGTGTTGTCTCGTGTGGGAATCGAACCCACGACACGCGGCGCAGTACCAAGCGGCGAGGCGACCGCTTAAACCACTACGCCAACCGTGCAGTCAATATTTGTTACTATGTAGTAGGTACTTATTTAATATTAACTAGATCTCTGTGTGTGTTATTGTAGGTTTACAATAAAGGCAAATACAGTGCATCGGCGTGAGTACAAATGACGCGTGGGCATCGCTGAATGAGAACGCATTCTATTATTATTACATGATTATAAAATGGCACGAACCACTGGCCGCGTAGGCGCCCTGATGCTGCATTATCACAATTGAAACTGACTGGGTATGTATATACTAAGGTTTAGTTACATTTTAGCTAGCGAGACACTTATAGATAAACTAAATAAACAATATTTTCCAGACTTACTGTGGGACATTAAGCATCAAAGAAGACGACTACATGTAAGCAGCCAGCGGCCGGTCAAGAAACACATGAGATACAAAGATTGAAAAATATAACATATTTACGCAGGTAATGTACTGTGTGTCAAAAAAGGCAGCAGCTCAGCATATAGATTTTCAGCTGGCGCCTCTTTGTGGCTAGCGGGTCAAATAGTTTTAAATTTAATAGTCTTATGTGTTTAGAGCTAAAAGTCTGAGTCATATGATTGATCAATACAAAAAATGTGATATTGGCTAAATCTAAAATATGGATATACTTATGAAATAATAAAAAATAGGAATGTCAGTCGAGTGAATAAAATTAGGTAATAATATATAGATAGGTATGTCAATGAACGTAGATTAATAAGATTATAGGGCAGGTCAAGCAAGTGTCAAAAACAAAAATAAAAAATATGTCAAATAGATGTCAGTTAAGGGATAGATCAAGATTATATGTGATATTGGCTAAGAGCGGTTTCAGATTAGCGTTTTATACGCGCGTATAAGCTCGTTTTTAGAAGCGCATGTAGGCGCGTATAGGCGCGCCTTTTGGCACACGCGCAACTCGTACGAGCGTTGACGCGCTTCTAAGCTCGTATAACTACGAGCCGTCAGAATCCATGTAGACACTGACAAGACGTCACTACCGTCTCGAGCGAACACGCCCGTATACGTGAGTTGGGTTTTTAGAAGCGCGTAATATAGCGCGCGTGTAAGCGCGTATGCTGAAACGACCGTATACGCGCAGAAAAATACGCTAATCTGAAACCGCCCTTAATCTAAAATACAAGTAATACGGATATACGAAATAACAAAAATAGGAATGTCAGTTGAGGAAATATAATTAGGTAATAATATATATATGGGTATGTCTAAATATACGTAAGTTAATAGCGCTGGTCAAGTGTAAAAAAATAAAGATATGTCAAACAGATAGATCAAGATTAATCCAATAATATGATGTCAATAAATAAAAAAATAACATTTCAATTATAATATTATCATTTGAATTATAATATGTAAAATACCATGGTAAAAATAACCATATATTACGATTATAATGCAATAGGATACAACTTGCTTACTCATTTAAAATAAACTAAATTAAAAAACAATAAATAATAAATCACTAAGTGCCTGTCAATCTCGCAATAATTTATAAAACATCGATTTAAAATTCGATTATGAGCAAGTTTTCTGTATTTGCAATAACATATATTTGAGTTTTCTTTTAAAGCTGAGCGCACTGTTTAAAGAGCGAATCGGCGGCGGCAAATTATTCCAACACTTAGTTGCGTTGTACTTGAAACTACCGCGAAAGGCAGTTGTCTTATGAATTGGAACACGCAAGGGTACAGAGGTCGCTCTTTTTGGGTATTTACTGTTTTCACTCATCCAGTTTAACTTGTCAGATAGATATCGCGGCACTCCGGTATTAATCACACCAAATAACAGGGTTGCCAAGTGAAGTTCTCGTCTATATGAAATTTTAAGGATGTATGTGTATCTAAAAACGGAGTGACATGAGTTCTAGGCGGAATGACATAACAAAATCGAGCACATGCATTCTGCACTCTTTGAATAAGACTAGCAGTTTTAGCTAGCAATCTCGGTCCGTAAGCGGTATCCAGGTAATTAAACTTGGAAAGAATTAACGAGTCCATGGGCTGCTCACGGGACGTCCAAATGATTCCAAATTTTGTAAAGGACTTTTAGACGGTAAAAGCAGTTACTTACTATACTGGAGATATGGCTTTCGAAACGTAACTCATCATCCATTAACAGACCGAGATTACGAGCCTCATGAACTCGCTCAATAATTTATTTTCAACGCAAATTGTAGCGTTATAAATTTAGTTTTCCTAGCATTTATAATAAGAGAATTAGACTTGGCCCACGTAGAAATTCCTTCCAAATCCTCATTGACTTTCTCTATCGCTGCCTGTGTATCATTAGGATGGAATGAGTAATATACTTGTACGTCATCCGCGTAGATATGACATTTACAATATTTTATATGATAAGTAATATCAGCACTGTGTGCGTAAACCATGGAATATGGCTATCCCTTTGGGTTGCGGAGGTCAGACAGGCAGTCGCTCCGTGGAAAAGCTAATATTCAGCCAAATCCGGTTAGACTAGAAAGCGGACCCCAGATTGAAACTGGGATAACGCTAAGAGAAAGAAGAGAAAGAAGAAGTAATATCAGCACTGTACAAAATAAACAAAAGAGGACCAATAACCGAACCCTGCGGCACCCCTCTAGTGGCGTCAAAAGGTGTCGACCGCGCCAAGCTTTTGTCTGAATTGCTTACTTCTACATATTGAGAGCGATTACTTAAATATGAATTAAACCATTTCACTGCATTTGTATCAAAACCATAAAACGTCAATTTGGATAAAAGTAATGAAATATTTAAACTGTCAAAAGCCCTTGAAAAATCTAATAGAACAAGGGCTGTACCCTTTTCTTTGTCCTGGGCCTCTAATACATTATCAATTACATCAATAATAGCGGTTGCAGTACTACGGTGTTTCCTAAACCCTGATTGAACTTCTGGCAGTATATTGTTAACTTCGAGAAATTTACTCAACTGTGCCGCCACTACCTTTACCAGAATTTTTGAGAGGCGAGGTAAAATGCTTATTCGTACTATATATATATACTTCGGAATTCTTGGGTATAGGTCTAACCACTGCTGTTTTCCAGTCCGTTGGAAATTTACCGTCTCGGATAGATTTATTAATTATCGATGTTTGTTTATGATCCCATGTTCCAAGCACGGGAGGCCATGCTGGCGCTGCTGCTGCATCTGCGGAAACCCTCAAACGGCGCAAATACAGTAATCTAGTAGCTAATTATGTATTTGAGCCGTTTGGGGTGGAAACGCTAGGCTCATGGGGTCCGAGCGCTCGCTCTTTATTCCGAGATATATCTAAACGGTTAATCGACGTCTCACGTGACCAGAGGGCTGGTTTATTCTTTGCTCAAAGAATCAGCATTGCCATCCAGCGTGGCAATGCTGCCAGCCTTCTGGGCACTTTACCCGATGATATTGATGCGGAGGCATTCTACGACGCCTAAACACACCTGTACATACTTTCACTTTTTATTTTTATGTATATTTATATATATGTTTAGATATTATGATAATGTAAGATAGCAATGTATATAGTTAAAATTAATAACCTGGTATAATGTTACTGTGAAAATTATCGATGTCATAACATCTAATGTTTTTGGCGTCAACATCGTAAGCATGTCTAGAGTTATTCCATCAACACCTGCACCATTAGACTTAAGTCCATTAATAATCTTAGCAATTACTGAAGTTTCTACGGGCATCAAACTAAAAGTAGCAGACCCAAACCTATTAAATTCGTAATATGTAAGAGCAGATATGGAAATGTTAGAATCTCCAGGTACATTTAAAAAGTGATTGTTTATTACGACAGGGTCATTAAGATGCGATGGTACTTCTAATGTATGTTGTTCTATTACTTTTGATTTAAGGTTTTTCCAAAGAAGTTTAGGGTTTTTGATTTGTTGATTAATGTGTTCTGCAAAGTAACACTTCTTCTCATTAAAAATTGCGACCTCTACCTGGTGTTTTAGCAGTTTATAATATTCTTTATGTGTATCACATTTAGTGCGCCTGTACTTATTAAGAGCCGAATCTCGTAAGCGCATCATAAATTTAACATTGCTGGTGAGCCAAGGGGCTGGTGACAATTTTACTACTCTAGATTTAATTGGTGCATGAAGATCCAACAGCCAAGTTAACGCCTTAGTGTAGTCGCAAACAATGTCGTCAATGTTCTCATGCGCTTGCATACGGTCCCAATTAATAAGCTCGCTGTCTGCGTTAAATTGATCTAGATTTATGTCACTCAATGACCTGTAACTTATCAATTTAGGCTTTACTTTAGGTTTTTTCATCATCAACTCACACGTCACAAATGCGTGCCCGAGGGTTTGCCCAAAGCAATCCACATCGGTATTCCGTACTAGAGCATCAGTACAAATTATGTCAATGAGTGAGCAATGTGAGCATGAGCTATCCGTGAAATGTGCCGGACTAGAGACAACTTGCTTAAGTCCCGTGCACGAAAGAAAAGTATGTAGGTTCTTGTACTTAGCATCAGAAGGGTTAAGTATGTTAATGTTAAAATCACCCAAGAGTACAATACGATCGTATTTAGGAAAGGAGCCAATTGAGTCCATAATAATATTTAAAAATATTTGCGTGCCTAATGTCGGGGGACGATATGCGGTACTTATAATTACAGTATTATTGTTTTAATTCATTTTCAACCACATCTGCTCTATAGCTGGATTCTCAGGATGTGCACAGACCCGTACATTAAGGCCACGCCTAATGTAAAAACCCACACCTCCACCACGACCATTACGGATACACATAGGACGGGGCACATGTTTTAAACGATATTCGGGTACAATCGGCGCCCGATCTTCCTCACCAAGTTTTAACCAGGTTTCATTTACGGCCAAAATATCAACTTGATGACGCAATACTGTGGCTTTGAAATTGTCATTATTGGTGCCTAGTGAGCCAGCATTAAACAATCCAACTTTTATATACTTGACATTAGGCATTGCATATGTTAGAAAAATAAAAACCAATAAATAAATAAAATAGATTTAGCCTGGCATTACAATAACAACGAATACATAACAGCATGATAAATTGACCATAGCCACATACCTTCATAATCGCTGCACACCTGTACCAGTACCGAGCCTGCAGAACCATAATATCAAACATAGCCAACACAATATTGAATAATATAGCCGTACAGTTAACATGGTTTAGGTCACAAATCTCATAGTTTAAATTATTTGTTGGTGACAAAATTGCAGTATAGTTACCATATAAGGAATAGAAATATTGTAAATAAAAGTATTCTATGCAGTAAAAGCCTTTTAGATCAAACATAGCCATCATAATATTAAATAATATAGACATACAGTGAATAGCATGATTCATGTCATATATATCAAAGATTAAATTATTTCCCTGTAAGAAAATTTCAGTATAATTACTAAATAGGAAATAGAAACCGTTTATATCCCTGTATCCTATGCAATAAAAGCCTGTTGGATCAAACGGAAATACTACCAAAAACACGGGTTAGGTCGTCTAGGGTCCTAATAATAAATGACGGCTTTCCCTCTGATTGTTTGACATAAATCCTTCCGCGTTTGGTCCATACATACTTCCACTGATGATGCGCTCTAGCTTCCCTCGCTCTGTATAAAAGCATGCGGTTAAACTTAGTAAGTCTCTCGTTAATATAAAACGGTCGGGACTCAGTAGTTATGTCACAATCTGCGGTGTTTGCCGCCCTCCGTACACGCACACAGAGCGCCGCGCGAGTCGAACCACCAAGGGGCGTGGGCGCGCAGTAGATACACCCGACACGCCACCTCGCGGCTGTCGCGGACCAACCCGCTCAGCTGAGACCACCTCGCGCTCATCCATATCAACACCCAGGTTCACTGCAATCAGACTTACTATATGTCCAGGGCTTTTTCCGCTACTTTCGGGTATATTTGAAATTTCTAAATCATTGCCCAATAAGTCTTGATTCCTATCATTTAAATCCATTTTTAGTCCTTCAACAATCATTTCAAGATTACTATTATTAGCTGTGTTAGTTTTATTAGACAGTTCCCTCTCCAATGTCTCAACTTTTGCCTCTAGTATGTCAAGACGGGCAGAGTTACAAGCGAGTATAACGCGTACATCCTGGAAGTCCTGGCGTAGCATCATAATTTGTTCCTGCATACTGGACATTTGCTCGCGGAACAGGCGGATCTCAAGAGCCAAGTTAACATGCTCAGTTTCAGCTGAATTGGCCATTGTTGAGGTGTTTGGGGGTCCAGGAGTTACATGTGCCCCGATGTCGTCACCCGATTCATCAGTCTCCGGAACACCTTTTGCAGGGGTCTCTGAGCGATTATTTCGCGGTTTGTTTTTTGAACATTCAGGGCATAACCAGTTTGGCAATTTCGCGGCCGCCTTAGCCTTGCCTAAATACTGGTAGTGATAGTTAGTTGGACATTTTGAACACGTGGCGCCATCTGTCTTATTCATAAAGCGACCGCATGCGCCACAGTTATGCATGATGCCTCGCACTAGGTACGGATGATTTTAATCAATGAGCTTTCTTATTAGTTTTTTAACTGATTAGCTAGATGGCTCTGATCGAAGCTTAGATAGATGTCTCGTAGATTAATACCAACGCCACAATACAGGTGGCACTGTCCACGGTGAGCAAATCAGCTGTTCGTCAGCTGATTAACAGCTGTTGCAGGTAGACAATCAAAATGTAGTATACATACACCCAACCAAACAGTTAAACACTACTAGTTTAGTATAAAATTTTGTATTTTGTCGATATTTATGCTTAGATATGTCACTTATACACACCAAACACTGTATTGTCACTAATAATTCACTCCTGTTATTGATTTGTTTATATTATACTTTAATTTTTGTATCACTTGTTATTGTTCCACAACTTATAATTTTATAGTTTATATTGTTTCTTGATGTCACAACACTTTGCAAACACTCGTGACTCCGTATTATAGTTTTAGGTGTACATAGAATATTGGCTTTATGCGAATTAAATAGTTAATTAATTAAAACACTGTTTTATTTACTCAGAGCTCTGTAAGACGTCAACAATCGAGCGTGGCGCCCTCTAGCCAATTTCAATCCAAAATAAAAAATCATGCACCTAGGGGTTAAGAACAATATGGACAAGTCGGCTTCCTGCAACGTTGCAGCCCATCGTGGCGTCGCAGCCAACGCTGCCACTCGACGTGCTCGCCGAATTGGCCGACCGCGTGCATGATATCGCTGCGCCAGCGCAGCAAGTCGCATCGACCGCTACTACAGCATCGACGTCAGCTGTTCCTTTGCCTATTGATGAACTAACCCGTCAAGTGGCTAGGCTAACGCGACAGGTGAGCGTGTTGACTATGCAGTCACAATCACAACGTTACTCTAGTCCTACCGAGCGTCAAGGAGGTGGACAGCGCAACCGATCTTTATCGCGCCAATCGTTATCCAACTACCGCAATTACCAGATCTGCTGGTACCACTCCAGGCACGGCAACAAGGCACACAGGTGCATAAAACCTTGTAACTACGCGCCGGGAAGAGAAAAAGGCAGTAACGGCGACCAGCGACTACCAGAGCTCCAACACAGGTCACCTCTTCGTTCGAGACCGTGATACCAACGTTAAATGTTTAACCACCGGTTGGCGTAGCGGGAGTGTAAGCGACTGCTACGTCGAAGGTCGCGGGTTCGATTCCCGCACAAGTCAAACATTTGTGTGCATGAACATGGATGTTTGTCTTGGTCTGGGTGTTTCTATGTATAATATGTATGTATTTACAAAAAAAAGTATATATGTATGTTTATCCATTATCTAGTACCCATAGTACAAGCTCTGCTTAGTTTGGGACTAGATGGTGTTGTGTGAATGTGGTAGAATATTAGAATTAGAATAGACACTGGAAGTGACTTATGTGTATACCCAGTTTCCGCGATTAGTGAGCGCTGTATTAAACTAATTACCATCTCAGTTCCGTCAATGGTTCAGTGATTAATACCTTAGGCTATATTCGGCAAGAGTAGCCTCGTGAACAGCGGAAACAATGAAATCTTACGTAGTGATTATTGTGTCGTGTTCTGTGATTTAATTTAATTTTATGTTATAGTAAACGAAGCAACCATAACATAGCTAATACATATATGTGTGGACGGCAAGTAAGTACTTATATATCTATACTAGACGATGCCCGCGGTTACACCCGCGTCATTTAAGGCTGCTGCTTCGCTCCCGTAGCTCATAGCGCGATGTTATATAGCCTATAGCCTTCCTCGATAAATGGTCTATCTAACATTGAAAGAATTTTTCAAATCGCACCAGTAGTTCCTTTTTTTTTTTTGGTGTCGGGTTGGAAAATCCTCATGGAGTCCCTTCGCCCTGGGGGGGAAGGACGAAGGGGACTGTCAGACTCTTACTGACTAAAAACCAACCCGTGCTCCTCATGTACCCAAGTGTCGGAGGGTAGGGTTTCACCTAAGCATTCCTCGCTACCCCCCGACGGGTATTGGCCCGCCATATGGTCAGGCGGGCCCCGAACGAAACCCCCTTGGCGGCGGATGAAGGTGTTGGGCTCCGCCGCCAAAACACCCAGCGGCCGCAGAGGATAGGGAGGACGGCAACGCAACACCGCATCTCCTCTTCCTCTGCGGCCCCACCGCGACGCAACGGTGGTGCGCCCCCATTTAGTCGCGGGAGATAGGGCGCGCGGCAACGCAACACCGACACGCCTCTCCTCCCGCGACCGCACCCGACTGCGAGGGACAGAAGAACTGTCCCTCGCACCCGCACCTTTGGACGCATCCTGCGCAGGCCTCCGTCAAGCCCACGCGGAGCGCCCCTCCTGGATCCCTCTTAGCTTCACCGCGGGTGACCAATCCACGGTTACTGAGCCCCTCCACCACGACAAGGTGGAGATCCCACGGGGGGGGCACCAGTTGTTCCTGAGATTAGCGCGTTCAACCAAAAAAACAAACAAACAAACTCATCAGCTTTATGTATTAGAATAAGATAATAAATTATTTCAATTACCATTTTACTGCATTTTACCAATAAAATTTGTACCTACCTGCCGAAATGTATTTTTATAACTTTTAATGCATCTTCAGTAAGTTTTAGTTGCAATATCTCAATGTTTCTACAAGGCTGTGACATCCTAGTGGCGGGACTAACATACTGTAATCGGAAAGTCTCGGGTATGAATCCAGGCGCGCATCAATAACTTTTCGAAATTCATTTTAAATGTTATCAAAGTTATGTGCATAATTAAGAGATAATTATAGCTTGCTTCATGCCTCGGAGACCAGGTTAAGCTATCGTTCCCAGTTGAACATTTACGACTGTCATAACGGGAAGTTAGTACCTTCAAATATCCTGGCACCAGTCTAACTATACGAATATTTCTATTCCTTTGGCTTGCGGGGAACAGATAGTATTCGCCCCGTGCAAAAGTAGATGTTTGGCCGAAACTGGTGAGAAGCTGAGGATGCAACTGGGAATAAAGTTAGGATGATGAAATCAATCGTTTCATGCTTGTGATAAAATCGTTTACATTACAAATCTAGGCATTTCCAACTTGTAATTAATACTACTTTACATTACTTTGATTTCAGTTGAAGCAATGGACCTTAATATTACTCATCCAAAATTGAGCGAAACGAAATCTTCAATTTGGTATCATTTTCTGAAAGCCACAGACAACCAGAAGGCGAAATGTAAACACTGTTTCAAGATTTTAAAAACAACGGGCGGTACTACTACGGGACTCAATGCACATTTAAGAGCAGCACATACTATTAATTTGCCAGCAGCGGCAGAATCATCGCCATCACCGTCGACATCGTCAGCTTCAGCTTCCAGTACTTCAGACCATAACGAGGTTCTTGCTTCCGTTAAAAAACGCAAGTTAACAGATTATTTTTCTAGCTTTAACAGCTTAGAAGAGACCCTGTCCCGATTGACCTCTTTAGATGGAATGCCATTTCGCTTCTTTGAAAAATCTGCTGACCAAAGGCGAATCATGGCCTTATCTGGCTATAGGCTAACCAAATCATCGAATTCTATAAAAGATATCGTAATTACTCACAGTAAAATTATCAAAATGGCTTTACGTGATAAATTGAATAAGATGAAAGCTAAAGGTTTCAAAATGTCGTTAACTTTAGATGAGTGGACTAGTGCAGGTAACAGACGATTCCCCCCCGTGGGATCTCCACCTTGTCGTGGTGGGGGGCTCAGTAATTGTGGGTTTGAGGTACACCCACGGTGAAGCTAAGCGGGATCCCGGGAGGGGACGCTCCACGTGGGCTTGGGTGAGGCCTGCGTAGGATGCGTCCAAAGTGCGGGTGCGGGGAACAGTTCTGTCTGTCCCTCACAGTCAGGTGTGGTCGCGGGAGGAGAGGCGTGTCGGTGTTGCGTTGCCGCGCGCCCTATCTCCCGCGACCAAATGGGGGCACACCATTGTTGCGTCGCGGTGGGGCCGCAGAGGAAGAGGAGATGCGGTGTTGCGTTGCCGTCCTCCCTATCCTCTGCGGCCGCTTGGTGTTTTGGCGGCGGAGTTCAAAACCTTCATCCGCCGCCAAGGGGGTTTCGTTCGGGGCCCGCCTGACCATCTGGCGGGCCAATACCCGTCGGGGGGTAGCAAGGAATGCTTCGGTGAAACCCTACCCTTCGACACATGGGTACATGAGGAGCACGGGTTGGTTTTTAGTCAATAAGAGTCTGACAGTCCCCTTCGTCCTACTCCCCCAAGGGGGAGGGACTCCATGAGGATTTTCCAACCCGAAACCAAAAAAAAAAGAAAAAAGAAGGTAACAGACGCTTCCCCCGTGGAATCGCCACCTTGTCGTGGTGCGGGGGCTCAGTAACCGTGGCTTGGACACCCGCGGTGAAGCCAAGAGGGATCACGAGAGTTGACACTCCAAGTGGGCTTGGGTGAAGCCTGCGCAGGATGCGTCCATAGGTGCGGGAGCGGGGGACGGTTCTGTCTGTCCCTCGCAGTCGGGCGCGGTCGCGGGAGGAGAGGCGTGCCGGTGTTACGTTGCCGCGCGGCCAAATTGGGGCACACCATTTGATGCGTTGCGGTGGGGCCGCAGAGGAAGAGGAGATGCGGTGTTGTCAGGTTGCCGTCCTCCCTATCCTCTGCGACGGATTTAGTGCCTGCGGATGGCGAGCGCTGGGGCTGCTCCCCGTCCGCCAAAAGGCAAGGAGGTTGCGTAGTGTCTGCGCCGCCTCCCAAGGAGCATAACGCTTCTGCAGAAGTTCCGCAAGCTTTTTCACTTCTGTTTCCCTTTCTGGTTCCGCAACTTTATAACAGAACTTTAAACGGAGAATACAGCGAGGAGCACGGGGGTGGGGGCTCGTAAACGACTGGACAATGGACATGATGGTTGACGGGGGCGGTACACAAAGGTGTCGCAACGAGTTTTTTTATCATTCTATTTTCTGGTTCATTTTGCGCATCACCGCGCCTCGTGACGTTTAACGTAAGCTCGTAAATCTTCTGTTGATTTTTTTTAATATTTGTTTTGTTACTTAGGTACCTATTAGTTTTGTGTCTAGTGCAATTATGAAACCAAAAACCAGTCCCATTTGGAACTATTTTGTTGAGATTAATGACTCAAGTGCACGATGCAAACTCTGTGAAAAAGTGTATTCGCGAAAAGGTCGCACGACTACAGCTTTAAAGAGTCACCTAAAATCAATTCATGCTGAATGAACTATTAGCAGAGTATGAGAAGTTAGATGATGCTGTGAAACTTTCATAGGAAACGAAACAACAAAAGGTCAGTAAATGTTAATTTATTACTTCATAAAAGTTTCTTTATTGTGTTGTATTATACGTGGTTTATTTCGTGAACTTATCGTAATGTATGTTGTTGTAGGTTACTACAACAACAAGTCAGAAGTACCCTTAACAGAAGAGCATGCATGAGAAACATGATGGGAGTGAGTGAAGCAAGTGAGGTATGTCAGGATCGTTGCAAATGGCGTTCCGTAGTCTATGCCTACCCCTCCGGGAAACAGGCGTGAGTCTATGTATGTATGTATGTATGTAGGTTACTTTAACTCCGGCCGCAAATGCTAAGAGACGATTAACAATACAACACAGCCTACAAGTAAATGATTATTGGAAAAATAAAAATGGATCGTACCTACGACTGCTGAAATGATTGCCCTCCAAAACTTACCAATTGCTTGCAATTGTGCGCTATGGACGACGAATTAATCGATTTCCTTTTTATTATATTATTCTTATACAGTAGCTAAAGACGAGCTAATTGAATACGAAATAATATAATCCTATGTAAATAATTTATGGATATACTTGGATATCTACTTAATCTGAATCGGAAAATTCATCAAAAACATTGCGAATGTGTGAACTCTCCGAGAGTCAAGACAGAACTGATTCAAAATTGCGTCAGATCGCGGCAGACAGCGACAGACAGCGATAGACAAATGTGAACGGTAAGTAATTACGACAGAGAGCGTCACGTGAGATCACGTCAGACAAATGTGAACGCAGCTTTATTCTATGCCCGCGCTCGTTCGGGGACCGTTTCCTCGCGCGGCAAATGCCTCGCGAGGCTGCTCGCTCTGTGTGGACCCGCCTTATGAATGTTTTTAGGTCGATGAAATAATTTGACATAATGACAAATTGCATTTATTAAGTTCTGTATTTTAATATTATTATAAAAACACTTACTTCTTGTAATAAAATGGCAAGTTTAACGGTGCAATAAAGAGCTGAAATAATATTGCTTCATGAAGATGGCTTAAATATAAGTGCTATTTCACGGGAATTAAGCATATCTCGATGGACTGTGAGGTTTTAGATTCGGCGTCACGGCGAAGAAGGGCAAATTACAGATCACAGGAGCAATCAGGACGTCGGCTAATACTAACCGCCACGCAAATAAGGCAAATGGTCCAAAATTATGAAGAAAACGGCTTCTCACCAACTCGTCATTTTGCTGAGCTGTATAATGTGTGTTCTCGGACAATTTGACTTGCTTTGCACCACGCGGGGCTCCACTAAAGGCACCATGCCATTAAAGTCGAGCTAAAACTCAGCACAAGACTGCCCGCCTAAATTTTGCAAGGCATTATGATTGATTTTCTTTGGCCGAATGTAATATTTACCGACGAAAAATAGAATCAAAGAGAATAAAAGATCGTATAGTACCCCATAGTGAATCTGGTCGAATTTCGTTCAACTTATGGGGGTGGATGAGTTACGACGGCGTCGGAGAACTACGAGTAGCATTATTAGACAATAGGGCTATCGCAAACAATTATGTGTCTCTTCTGGAAGAGGTGATGCTGCCTACTGTGCGCGTAGTTTACCCTCCAGCAGACTTTCAACACGTATATTACGTGCAAGATAATGCACCAATTCACACGGCTCGTGTTACTACGGCGTGGTTAGAAATGCACCGTGACATTCGCCGCATTCAATGGCTTGCTCGGTCAGCAGATTTAAACCCCATCGAAAACCTGTGGGGCATAACGGTTCAACGTTGGGATTGCCAGTCAGAAAGAAGCCCTACATCTCTTAGAGCACATTGTGCATAGGTATGGGAAGGTATCAGAGGGACAGACTTGTGCGCGCGCCTTGTTGCATCTATGCGCGATAGATTACGTGCCGTTGTGGCTGCTGAGGGAGGCTTTATTCGTTATTAAAACTTTTATTAACAAAAAAAATATGTGTTGAATTTATTTTTGATTAATTCTGCCTATTTTTTAATGAAGCACGAATCGCCTGGTTAAGTGCGCACACTATTTAAACAAAAGCTCACTTATGTGATCAGCATGCGCTTTAACGTGACTAGCATACCATCCACTATCATTATATCTCACAGTCTGATCGCGCCCTGATTTTCGCTAGACGATATCATCATCATCACCCTAGCATTTTCTTAGTTGCATCTCAAGCTTGCGCTTCGGAGCCCAGGGCCTGCTATTACTGATCTACCGAGATTTGACTGAATCAGTTTTTAGACGGAGCGACTGCCATCTAACATCATTCTAAGGTTAGACCAGTAGTCAGTAGGTATGTTTGAGGGCACTGACTTCCCACTAATGACTGGCATAGATCATGACAGCCGGGACTGCTTAACGTGCTTGCTGATGGACGGGGGTAAAACACCGCCAAAAATTTCTTGACAGAAATTCCTAATAACTTGTCACTAAGAAATTCTTACCAGAAAACCTTAGCAACATTTTCCGTGCCCGACTCTCGTATCGAACCCGATACCTCATGATCAGCTGTCGTATGCACTACCGCTAGACCAACGTCTTACACTAGACGATATAAATATTGTATTTTTTCAAAAAGGTTTAATATTCAAGGTGTCGTATTTCCCTTTCCATCCCTTTCATTATAATTTGTCAATGTAAAAGTCATTTGATAAACTTATTAATTACAAATACCAAAATCGTAAATAGCAAGTTTAAAATTATATTATTTGAAGATTACAATTGTTTTAGTTTCAGTGTAAATATCACGCTTGTAATTAAATGAACGTATATTATAAATGTGGAATAATAAATCGTTATAGACACCAGTTGCTACGCAACGCATGTTATCATAGATTGGTTCCCTAATACAATATCGTCGTCCTTGTGTCATTGATGTGTTCATGCAATTATAAACCTTAAAGTGGTAAACACTTTCAGACCGCGACTGTACATATATACAAGACAATAAATATATATTTTTTTAATCTGGTCATACAAGGACTAAATACCTAAAGGTCGGTTTATTTAACGCAGGTTCACTGGGCACACGCCATGATGAGTTATTGTTGGCAATGGATGAACTTGCAGTGGACATAATGGCCATCAATGAGACTTGGTTGCGGGATAATGAGGATGGGCGTGCACCTTCCATTCCTAATTTGAGACTCAGGCATGTACCGAGGCCATCGAATGTGCGGGGTGGCAGGCGTGTCGGTTTCTATGTGTCGCGCCAGGTGTCGAAAAAATGTGGCTCAAACTGTCTGTGACTTGCCTATTCAAAATTAGTAAGGCTATCTCCCAGAGGATTTATTCATCATCATCATCAGCCTTTAACAGTCCACTGCTGGACTAGGCCTCTCCTTTGAAAGGAGGAATTGGCCTACTACACCACGCTGGCCAAACGGGTTGGTATAGGGTTTGTATCAAGTTTTCCTTCTCTTACAGTGCTGTTATCTGCATAATATGCTCCCTTTGTCGGCTTTTACGACACCCATGGGATGATATGGAGTGGTGAAAATCCGTATTCTTAATCCGTTGTCTTAATTCTTAATCGGTTGGTCTCACTACTAGTAAATCATTGCTGATTGCAGAGCTTAAGGTAAAAATGTTCCACAATAATCAAGGCGTAAATTTAACCAAGATTTGACAGCTGAACGGAACGGAATGTCGGAAAATATTTATTCAGTTAAAATTTAAATTGGAATTAATATATTTGTTTTAAATAGCTATAATTCACGCTAAATAAACAACGCAACACAGTGGATTCGAATTCCGGTTGCATAAATTAATATAAGGTAGTTTCACCCTCTGCAGATTTAGCTCGCTAAAGTGAGTAAAGCGAGCCTAACATCTACGTTGAAGACGTTCTATCCGAAATAAAAAATATCTTGCTGGCTGGTGCGAGCAGCGCCGTGGCAGCCTCTCCGAGGCGCTAGCGTACAGCGCTAGCCTCCATGCCGGCCTCCGCTAGCACACAGGCCGACGGTCCGCCGCCACGGACAATAAAAATAATTAATTATGTCAAACGTCAAAGTGCATATTTGGTGTAGTTTTGATATTTTTTTTTAAGTTGACAGTTATTTTATTATTCAACTGACTATTTCATAACCAAATATAGGTACATTATAATTGCATTAAAACTAACTATATATAAGTGGCTATTTACACATAAATTAAAACAATAATTTCTATACTTAAATAACTAACAAATAAAAGGAAATACATAAAAGAAGTAAAAGCAGAATTTAAAGGGCGTCATGGAAATCCTCCACATCGCCATCAATTGGAAGCGTGCCCAGAATGCTGGGCACGCTTCCAATTTATGGCGATGTTATTTATATAGATAAGTTTATTTTAGTGCATATTGTTAATTATTTGGTATATGTCGTGTAACGATACCAAAAGCGATGAAGAAATAGGTGCCAGTGAACGTTACACATCTTCTACCCTGGCGTGCTGCTCCATCTGTTCCCAGGCACGATTTTTCAAAGAGTGGGGCCTTAAAGTTCATTTTGGTAAAATCCACAAAAACCAAAATGTACTTACCGGCTCCAATACGTCCACACCATAATTCCACAGACGCCCCTAAAACTCATTGTTGGCAATATTTGAGTCAGTTAAAAAATTCCATTCCGGTTCTGAAGAGAATTACCCGTGGTGCGAGGCCTTCAGTGGCTTAAAACCTAGCACAATGCATAAGCCTTGTCATCCGGGAGAATTCTATTACGGCTTGGGAACAGCTACTCACCTTTTCTTATAGGATTCTACATGCTCAAGAAGACAGGCTTACAAAAAAAACTTTGACAACAAAAATTAAAGAAAATTGCAATATTTCGGCTTCAAAATTAAATTATCATCCTGCAAAATCACACCGCAATAGCACCATCTACGACCATGTAATAAACTAAACTAAGGGAGGGTGATATGAGGGGAGCGTTCAGGATTTTGTTCAGTAGCGATTTAGTGGCGCCTTGCTCTGCCAACACACTCGCGAGTCTACAGAGCAAGCATCCAGCGCCAGGGGATAACCTCTCCTTTCCTGATCCACCTAGCACTGACTCGGGTTTTCTCAGCATTACAGCCAAGGACGTGGTTGGTGCCGTTGGCTTCATCCAGAGCGGGTCTGCTGGTGGTCTCGACGGTTTGACACCACAACATTTGAAAGATCTTGTGTGTTCTAGCGCCGGGGCGGCCGGCGACTCTCTTTTGAGTGAGCTAACGGCATTAACTAATCTCATGCTCTCCGGCAATGTGAACGATGCCATCGTCGACGATTTATATGGCGCTAATCTGTGCGCCTTACGAAAGCGGGATGGTGGCATTCGTCCCATTGCCGTTGGGTGCACGTACAGGCGTATGGTAGCCAAAATATGCTGTCGCCGTTTTAATACCACCTTATCTTGTAAATTTCAGCCACAACAGCTGGGATTTGGTTCCAGAGGAGGCTGCGAGGCTGACTTACATGTCTTGTCAACGTACCTTGACTGTAATGGAGGTGAGGTTGTCTTGAAGGTTGACCTAAAGAATGCCTTTAACTCAGTCAATAGGGACACCTTGTTGACACAAGTTAAATTGGAAACACCCCAAATTAAAATGACACTTTGGCAATGTTACAGACACCCTTCTCAATTAATACTGGAAATGAATGGAACCCTGGGAGGTCACGTAGAGAGTGTGTATCAAGATCTGGCACTCCTGAAATCAAAATTTTTATCCATAGGCTTAGATCAAATGCGAAATCTACTGAATACAAGCAAATGCGAAATTTTTATTAATGACAATTTAGATAAATCCTCTATTCTTAAAAAAATTAATGTTTGGCTCCCAATATCACCTAAGCTGAAAAAAGTTCTCTTCGCCTCCTGGGGTCCCCAATTTTTGCCGTCGGTTTTGTTTCCTTTATACAGGAAAAAATTCAAAATTTTTGTGAAATTTCTGACAGGCTACTCAAAATTAATATTCATTCGGCTTTCACTATTATCCGATATTGTCTTTTTTTCCTAAATTTACGCACGCATTACGATGTTCACCTTTTTGGAAAAATCCGACTCCACTCATTCAAATTGACAAAATTATACAAAATACCCTGAGTAAAATTTTGTATGTGGCCCTGAACGATCGGGTCTGGCTACAGGCGTCCTTACCTGTGCGCTTGGGCGGCCTCGGCGTTCGCAAAATAGTATTAATTTTGTCTTTGTACCTTAATATTTTTTTTTTTTTTTTAATTTTTTTTTACCCAAAAGATACACAATAAAAATACACATAAATTATAAAAATCTTAAAATATAGGTACAATCATTTTGTTGACCACTGGTACCCAAAGTAAGATTTAACTTGTGGTATTGTAATTTTGGACCATACATTCAATTTAATAGTATAAGTTATATTTTATTTATTGTTATTTATATATTTTATTTGTAGTTTATGGATAATTTGTCTGATAACGATGCTTATCTATCTGCTTATGAATCTGCTTCCAATTCTGATAACGAGAGCTTTTGATGGCACATTGGGGGACTGCTTACGACACACTTTTGCGCAGAAATCGTGCTTAATGTTGAATGTTTGCCACATTAATGCGCAAAGCATACCTAGCCACCACAATGACTTGCTTGAAAGTTTTTCTGATGTAAATATTCACGCCGTCCTGATTTCAGAGAGTTGGCTTAAACCAGATCTTCCCTCTACATCTTATTCTCTCCCCGGCTACATCCTAATAAGGAATGATCGTGTCGGTAGGAGAGGGGGTGGTGTAGCAATATACCTCTGCAGTACTATACCCTATAAAATTCTTGCCTCTTCTTCACCTAATTCTTCACCTGCGGAGTACTTGTTCCTTGAGATTAATGTCAAAGGTGCCAAAGCTGTGCTTGGCGTCGTATATTGTCCACCAACCGTCGATTATTTCTCCAGTATCGAGCCGATACTGAAATCTTTAGGGTCAGAGTATGAACATCACCTCATCATGGGCGACCTTAATACCGATCTCCTTTCCAACCATTCCAGCCGTACCCGTAAACTCCTTAACATCATTGAGTCAACCAGCCTCCACATTTTGCCATTACAGTCCACTCACCACAATGCTAATGGGGAGGACACATGGCTTGACTTAATGCTCACATCCGCTCCTACTTTAGTTTCCTTTCATGGTCAACATTCTGCTCCTGGATTTTCCCGTCACGACCTTATTTTCCTTTCTTATCGCCTAAAACCTCCTAAATCCTCTCCCAAAGTTCTGCACAAGCGTTGTTTTAGTCGTATGGATGTAACCAAACTCCTTCAGGATGCAGCCGATCGTTATCAACCATAGAGGTGTTAGCGAGGGATTTAGATACGTTTTGTAAAAAAATACATATAAAAGAGTTGTTAATAATTAAAAATAAAAATGCATGCACTATTATAAAACATTTATTGAATGAAAGTAAAAAGTTACAATTCAATTTACCTCATTTTCTAGTAATTCAAGGAATAACTAGAATTAATAATGACGAAGAGAAAAAAGTTATACTCAACGATTTCCATTTATTACCCAGCATGTGGCCATGCTGGAGTGAATCGTATGACAAATAACATTAAAAATATGATTTTTGGCCCGGTATGTCAACAGATATAGCGGCATATGTAAAAAAAATTAAGAGTTGTCAAATACAGAAACATACTAATAAGAACTTTAAAGAACCAATGGTAATGGTTATAACGTCTACGCCTAACTCTGCTTTTGCTAGAATAAGTTTAGATTTAATGGGCCCCTTAGATGTAGATAACTATAATAATAAATATATTTTAACTGTACAATGTGAATTGTCAAAGTTTATTGAAGTGTACCCAATACAGCTAAAGGATACGATTACAGTTTCAAGGACTTTCGTAAACAATTTTATTTTACGTTATGGTATTCCGCGAGAGATTTTAACTGATAACGGAACTGAATTTATGTTAACAGTCTTAAAATAAACATGCGATTTATTAGGGATTAAAAAATTAAATTCTTCACCAATGGAACTTCACCATGAAACATTGGCCTCTATTGAAAATTCACACAAACATTTGGCAGCTTTTCTCAGAAGACAATGTAGTAATAATAGAGATAATTGGAGCGATTGGATTCCCTTTTGGTTTTTCCTATAACACAACAGTACATACCGAAACAAAATATACTCCACACGAATTAGTGTTTGGCAAACTATGTATACTTCCTAGTAATTTGTAAAGCCATATTGATCCATTGTATAATTTTGACAGTTATCCCTTAGAACTGAAATACCATCATGAAACATTGGCCTCTATTGAAAATTCACACAAACATTTGGCAGCTTTTCTCAGAAGACAATGTAGTAATAATAGAGATAATTGGAGCGATTGGATTCCCTTTTGGTTTTTCCTATAACACAACAGTACATACCGAAACAAAATATACTCCACACGAATTAGTGTTTGGCAAACTATGTATACTTCCTAGTAATTTGCAAAGCCATATTGATCCATTGTATAATTTTGACAGTTATCCCTTAGAACTGAAATACAGACTACAAAAGGCTCATGGTGATGCCAGGGAAAATTTGTTAAATAGCAAATATATAAGAAAAATTAGTAATGATCAAAATTTACATGTAGTGAAATACAAAGAAGGTGATTTAATAATAATAAAAAACTAAACTGGTAATAAATTTGATATTTATAATGGTCCTTACAAATTAATAATTGATATGTCACCCAATGTGAACATTTTGAAAAATGGAAAAGAATATATTATCCACAAAAATCTTACCAAATTATTTCATTGTTAATTAGATTCATTTCTCTTTTCTTTTAAGTTTCTTTATGTTGTAATTTTAAGTATCTAATATTAAGCTATTTTGGATTGTATAGCTTACGAGCGATACATTTATAAGTAGATAGTATTGTAAGATAGGTATGGTTTATGTACCGTATTTGAAAAACAAAAAGCAAGACTTTTTTTTCTTTTCCCTTACGGAGGGATATGAAGGTCAAACTTTTCAGGGGAGGTGTAAGGAGATGCCTTCCACAATTCCTGTAACTGATGTAATTAAGATAGAAAAAGTAAGCAAGATCTATCCGAAATCATCGTAAACACCGGTAAAGCCCTCAATATTCACGTTACTAAGTCTGATATCCGCGATGTCTATCGCACTTATACAAAATCTGAATCAAACAATCCTCTGGTGGTAGAATTCAGCTCTGTATTACTAAAGGACACGTTATTAAGGGCGGTAAAAAAGCATAACACGACAAACAAGGATAATAAATTCAACACACATAATATAAAAATGGAGGGCCCCAAACAACCAGTTTACTTCGCTGAAAACCTAACACTCAAAGCCAAGAAATTATTCCACGAGGCTCGTCATTTTGGTAAAATGAATAATTATATCTTCTGTTGGACATCTAACGGCAAAGTTTTCCTCCGTAAAGCAGAAGGACAACCGCACATACTCATCAAGTCTGAAGAAGATTTGACTAAGCTCAAAGCGCAACCATGACTAGATATTTTTCACACTTTTTACTTTCTTGCATGCTTAAAAATGTCAGTTATTCATCTTAAATGTTTTAGTAAGTGTATTTACAGTTTAGTTGTTATTATTATTAGCTTCAATTACAATTACTTTCATCACCATGCACACAGTACGAAACAAATCACTACTCACATATTTCATTACTCTTTTACAAAACACCACGCACACTACCTTATGTATAGGAGTCCACCGTATTATTTCAGTTTGGTAAATCACGCATTAATAAAAATGCTTTTATATTTGGTCATGGCGCATACCTATTTTAGTTATGTTAGGTCCATGGTCAAGCTAGGATCGCCTAAACTGTACCACTTCAATGCTATGATATGCAAATGGCCAATATAGCAGAGTTCGCGGATTCAGTAGAATCCTTAACCGTATCAACATCTTTTATATGTTCCCCAAGCCAATGCCTACAGCACCTAAGACACACAAAATCTACGTTAAATATTCTCCAAGTTAATATCAGGAGTATAAACTGTAATTTCGATGGCCTTACCGTTTTCCTTCACTCTTTAGATATACAATCTGATATAATTGTCCTCACTGAGTGCTGGTTAAGTAAAGTGAATAATATTCCTACCTTGAAAGGTTATGCTTCTACAAAGTCTGCCTTTGATAACCAAAATGATGGTGTTATTATTTACATACGATCCGATCTGAGCTTTACAATCACTCAGCCGGCAATCCTAGACGCTAATTGCGTAATTCTGAAATTACCCTCGGATATAGCCATTGTAGCAATATACAGATCCCCCTCTACCAGAAATGCACTAAGGTTCCTAAACTCTCTCAATGATACACTGACATCAATTGCATCTTTTTCAACTGTGGCTATCGTAGGAGATCTAAATATTAATATCATCCCGAATGGTTTCGACACAAACTGTGAGGAATACTTAAATGTTACCGCATATCATGGTTTCCTGCCGGCACATCTCTTTCCCACACGTCTAGATAGATGTCTGGATCATGTCCTACTACGATCAAACAAAAGATCCATAACCTTGGTATTTGACTCCTATGTGACGGATCACGCCCCGGTTATGTTGTGTGTTGAATCTACTCGTCCGTGTGATAAGCCTAGAGGTGTTATAAGGCATATAGACCTACCAGCTTTAGTTAACTCCCTTGAAAATAAAGATTTTTCAATTATTCTACAAAATAGCGACCCCAACAAATGTGCGGAACTTCTCGTCTCCACTCTATCTACCGCGGTAACTGAATTCACCACCGTAAAACAAATACCACACCGGAAAAGAATAATTAAACCATGGGTTACCCCGGGCCTTCTGAGATGCATACGTAACCGTGATAAACTGCACAAGAAATCTAAATTAGATCCCGAAAATATTACTGCAAAATTAATTTACACACGGTACCGTAACTTCTGCAACAACCTCCTAAAGGAAGTGAAACGTAAATTTGACCAACACGAGCTCCAGAGATCCAGGGGAAATTCAAAGGCCACTTGGAATATAGTGAAATCAATAAGTCACCTAAACAGAAAATCCGATAGCGTTACCTTCGATCTTGTTAACATGCGTGGTGATATACGGTCCTCTCTTGATTACATAAACAAATATTTTGCTAACGTTGGAGCCAGTCTGGCCCTGAATATACAACAAAATCAAAGCCAAACACGTCACAACTTCCAAGTAAACAGCATAACTAATCCACAGGGCAATTCCTTAGTTCTACTAGACACTGATTTTGCGGAAATTGACACAATTATTACGGGCCTAAAGAACAATTGTGCTGTCGGCTACGATGAAATCCCTGTGTCTGTTATCAAATCCGCTCGACATATCCTAATTCCTGCGATTACTCACATCTGCAACCTCTGCTTATCAAAAGGAGTTTTCCCTCAAGTTTTTAAAACGGCACTTGTACACCCTATTTTCAAAAGTGGTGCTAGAGACCGTATCGAAAACTATAGACCAATATCCGTGCTAAGTGTTCTATCAAAAATTCTAGAAAAAGTTCTAAATAAAAGATTACTGAACTACCTAGAACACAATAACGCTCTGGCCCCAAATCAGTTTGGCTTCCGGAAAAACAAATCTACTGAAGATGCACTATTGGATTTGTCGAACACTATTGTTGAAAATCTTGATACTGGGACTAAAACTATAGGCATATTTCTAGATCTGGCCAAGGCTTTTGATACGGTCTCTACACATATACTTTTGCAAAGGCTTGAGAGCATAGGAGTGAGAGATGTTGCCCTAAATATTTTCTGTGACTATCTTACTAACCGTAGCCAACGTATAAAGATTGGAAATAGCGTGAGCAACGACGAAATTCTCACTTTTGGTCTTCCACAGGGCAGCGTGTTAAGTCCGACTCTTTTCCTTATTTATGTAAATATACTGTGTATGCTATCTATCCCTAACTGCAAAATACTATCGTATGCTGACGATACTACTCTTATAGTAAGTGGCAACTCTTGGAGTAGTGCAATCCAATCTGCAGAAACCGCATTAAGACTCATAACAGATTGGCTAAATGAAAATTTACTCACATTAAATGTTGCAAAGACTCTGTTCATCGCATTTTCAGCTAACCTCGCCACCCAACCAAAGGACATTAACCTAAAAGTACACAGCTGCTCAAATACGTCACCAAGCACCTGTAAATGCCCATCAATACGAAGAGCTTCTGACGTCAGATATTTGGGTGTTCAGATAGACTGTACGCTTAGTTGGGACAAACATATAGAACTCACCTCTGCTCGCGTGCGCAAACTAATGTATCCTCTTAAAAAACTAAGGTGTGTGGCTGACCTTCCACTATTAAAAAACATTTACCTTGCGTTAGTGCAGTCTCTGATAACATACTGCATAGTGGTCTGGGGTGGCACTTACAAAACCTCTATGCTACGTCTCGAGAGAGCTCAACGTGCTGTCATAAAGGTTTTGTTACAGAAGCCTTTCCGCTATCCCACTACACAGCTCTACAAAGACTTCTCAGTGCTCACTGTCAGGCAACTTGCATTGCTCCAAATCGTCCTACGTAAACACTCATCAATAACCTATGTTTGCTTACGGGCTAACAAGCGTCGTAAATTCCATGTGTGTAGCGCATCCAGAATCCGGACTGCCGTGGCTGGACGACATTTTCAAAATCTTAGCTGCCGACTGTACAATAAAGTCAATAAGAGATTCGATATATTCTCTCTATCCAAACACGTATGCAAAAAAGTGCTAACAACAGGCCTTCAAACCCTAACATATGAAGAGACCGAAATACTATTTGAGATTGACCTCTGACCGGCTCCATGCACTGGTGTATCACGTGATGGTAAAAAAAAAAAAAAAAAAAAAAAAAACCTACATTACACTTTCTCATTTCAACATTTACGACACACGTTCTTGTACACATACATATACACTCCCAAACTCACAAACATATACACTCACAAACTCCCATACATATACACTCACAAACTCACATACATATACACTCACAAACTCACACACAATCACACAATCTAACACACATCCTCTCTGCGGCGCATGCTTTATATTAGTTATTTTTCAAAATTTAATTTTATCCTAATAAGTTCACAACTGTATATTTTTTATGTAAAACATCTTGTACTAAATTCAAACTAATTTTATATTCTTTGATACCACTAAGTATAATTCTGACCTGTATACCTATTTGTGGGGAATGGCGTCGGTGTCTGTAACACAGTTTTTACTAGCTCAGACACCGTCGTTAAACTCTTATCTTTCACGTGTACCTACTATTCTATAAATATATTGTCTTTACATGTTTAAATGAAGATAGAAAAAATGTACAAAATGTAATTGGATGAAATAAATTATTATTATTATTATTATTATTATTATTATTAATTCTGTCACGTTGTGCAAACTAAGCACTTTACCGTATTCTAAGTAAGTATATGTTGTAAGTACTCAAACTGTGAGAGTTTTATATTATTGAATAAACAATGAGACTTGGTACTTACAATACAGACGTTTGATTTATTACGCCAAAATTATGTGAAAACCTACTACTACTTCCACCGCCTACTACATGGCGACCCTGCTATTTAAGAACATCTGATGAAAGAAGACATTATTTGAAGAAAGAAGATGCATATTATTTGAATAAAGATACATATTATTTGAAGAAAGAAGATATATGAAGAAACAAGATTTGAAGATTCAAGGTCACTCGGAAGATGGGCAAAACATACTCAAAAGAAGAGATCGTGATAGCGCAGAACGCGAATGGTGCAGCCAATGCCTCAGCTAATCAATTAATTGGCAAGCCGATGAGTATTGTGGAAATACTTTTGATCACAATACTTATCATCATACTAGTTGGAGCACTTTACCTCATATTCAAAAGGTGCGAAAGAATGTAATTCTGTCACGTTGTGCAAACTAAGCACTTTACCGTATTCTAAGTAAGTATATGTTGTAAGTACTCAAACTGTGAGAGTTTTATATTATTGAATAAACGATGAGACCAGGCGGGGGACTCCACGTACATTTTGACATTAATAAAAAGAAAGAGTCGCCATCTAAAAGTTGTCCCCAAAGTTACTTACAGACTACCAGCTACTTTAAAGTGTCAACAGGTGGCGCTTTATTCGATCTTGAAGTAGAAATTATAAATACAAGAAATACTGCAATTTTAAATTAAAAAAATAGTATTAAAAATAAATTACATTTTTAACAAGTTTAGATTTTAACTTACGTAATACAGAAACTTAAATATATAATAAAAGGATCAAAATTTCAAAAGACCTAGTTTCAGATTCAGGTAAATGCCCAAAGTGACAGTTGCGATTTGCGAAATTAATAAACACAATATGGCCGATCGCTGCACCTTGCGTACGCGCACTTTGTAGCTTCCGTTCCATATTGTTTTATTTTCTGCAATTACCAAAACTAAGTGCGTTGAGTTGAGCCTTGTGTTCCTCCGCCTTGTTATTGGGACTTTACTTCGAAAATTTCTTCGTTGTTATCGTGCGATATAGACGCTGTGTTCTGTGCGCTAAAGACGCTGTGTTCTGTGCAATAAATAAAGGTGTTCAGTTTTCTGAAAACTGCTAGAATGCCTAGGCTTTGTGCATTTGGATGTCCTCCGAGTGGTTAGTAAATGTTGTACCTAGATTAAAATGCATCAAGGTCCTCTCAGGGCTATCACGTTATCAGGATATCAAACTGGGCAAATCAGTTAATTGAAATTGAGCCAAGCAGTATAATTTCACTGTATATTCAATGAGCATATTATGATAGCAAAGGTTTGCTCAGGGGCCTTTAAAGATACTATAATAATTATATATGTAGTAAACTTTTGCCTACCACTTACACTGCAGGACAACAAACTATGGGAAAAGAGTTATTACCAAACTTTAACCCATTAGTGACCAAATCAAAACTATAGACCAGATTTCCAAAATTCTTTTATTAATTGAAACTTAGTGCATACAGGAGAAAACAGAATCACAATAAAACACAAATAAAATGATTTCATGAATTTTCAGTGGTGTTCCCAAATTGGAACAACGGCGCCTTATGAGTGATTATTGGCGAAACACGATTTTTCAATACATAGGGTTTTCTTGCACTTCTTGCAACTCCATGGACTGCTGATATGGCACACGACACATCGCACTCGTTTTTGAAGCTTTTCAGGGACGTGATCAACCCATCCAACTGTAAACTTTCAATATTGGATGATGAAGGACGAGCAACACATCTTTGGGGTGACAGTTTGAGATAGTGTCTGGCGACACTTCGGCGGAATAGTAATTGGTCCATTGGCTCTTCTTTAGCGTTAGCGTGTAATGACGATGCATTTGACAAAATTTCATGCAAAACACCCCATTGAATGAATTTTTTCATCAATTTGTCACTGAGTTTCCTAAGTTTGAACATCTTGTCTAGTGTATTTGCCTTTTACTTCTCTGAATCTATTTCTGGACAAAGATTTTGACACCGCTGCAACACCAATATCCTCATCCAATGACCAGTACATATATTCACGAGGTAGTTTGTGATAGCCGCCAACAATATCAGTATTCCCAAAAAAGTTTTCAGCTCTGTAGCAGTAACAATGAAGTTGTGCCGATCATTTTGATTGGCATACAATATGCTAAACTCAACAATCATTGTAACGGGTGTCAAACCGATTTCGCGATTTTCGGGAGCTAATATATCGTCAGTTTTTTTCAAAGGTTGTCGAGTAGGTACTTAGGTGAACAATATCGCCAAAGCGGAAGACTGGATGACTGTCGGCGCGCATAGACACTGGGCTGCTTTCGTTGGGCGGATCTAAAGGAAGGTCGTGACCTTTTAGCAGCAAAAGGTTCATCATCACTGCTATCTTCGGATTCCAGAGTACCCACGTTGCGAACAAATACCTCAATATTACCTGGGACATCGTTTGGTAGGGTACTAGGTGCCACCTCATCATCGCCTCCTTCTTCGTCACAACGCTTGGTTCTAGAGGAATGATGGCTAAATCATACTCCAAGTCGCTGAAGTCATTACTACCACTAAAATATTGCTTGCAATTCATATTGATTCTGAAAAATAAAGTGGTTAGTTTTAGTACACTTGTAGCCGTTGTACCCAAATTGGCACACCAATATTTGTCACTTTGATTTTATATACATGTAAAATAACTGCAATAAAATAACTTTAGCGGTTAGATGAGGTATCTATTTTACGAAAATATCAACAATATTCACGCTATGCATCATCTGTAATAAAAAATAAGAAGAAAATTACACTTACCTGTAGTGTCCTCCGGATAACGAACTTGAATGTATCCAAAACCAAAGTGTTTTGAACAAATTATTATAATAAGATGTGTTTAACTAATGAACAGACCTTCGACTGCACAACAAAGCAACACAGTATTAACTACTGTCAAAACTTTTTTTATCTACCCACTTTTATTAAGTGTTCCCAAATTGGCACAGTGGTCAAGAATGGGTATGAATTGAAATGCCTGAAAACAGATGATATGTTTTCTATAAGCTGTAACTTTCTAGAATATAATGTTTATCGTAAACATAGAACTTATTACAATCTAATGTGATATTGTATGCTTGGTTGGAGTGTAGTTATACGTGTACAAGGGTATTGGTACTTATAAAATTTTCGACAAAACATTTCAAAATCATCATTTCTAGAGATTTTTTATTTTATTGCTTAGAATGGCTAAAAACAAAGGCTTTTTGCTCTTTTTTTTTCTCCGATCAAGGACAATTTCTGGCTGAACCCTTGGTCGGATGAAAAAACATCAAGACTAAAAAGCTTTTATTTTTAGTTATTCTATACTATCATCATCATCAGCCTTTTAGTGCG
This sequence comes from Euclidia mi, assembly GCA_944739405.2. NCBI lineage: Eukaryota > Metazoa > Arthropoda > Insecta > Lepidoptera > Erebidae > Euclidia > Euclidia mi. The sequence goes on from OX123184.2 coordinate 116,568,509, forward strand.
GGAGTCCTCTTAAAAGATAGTACATTGTGTCACTGGTGCGGCGCAGCAGCCTTAAATAGCATAGGTGTAGCTACGTTCTCATGTAGTTATCCATAAACCAATTTTTCTTCTCAACGTTATTTAGTTTCATATTTAATTCTTACCGCTTTTTGTCCCTGTGCTCGTGGATTGGAGATACAAAGTGTCACTACCCCATATCATTTTGTGGGTGTCTTAAGACGCGACTAAGGAAACACGAAGCATATATACTTTACGAAGATATGGTAAACTCTACATCAAACTTCATACGAACGCGTCTGGCCAGCGTGTTTATAGTACGCCAAATGTCCAGCAGTAGGCTGCGAAATGCTGTATGTGAATAAATGGTATACTTTTTTAGTTTTATGTAGGTAGGTAGGTACTTCAGTAATTAATTTCCAGGGCAATTGTCTACATTTTCATTTGAGACATTCGTCATATCTTTTGAATGGCATGTTCAATTTAAGGACGCGTTTACGCTTGTATCAAAAAACCACATATTTCCGGTACATTTTACGACAATTTTAGATAATAACTAATAAAACTAATGATAACGATAAATGGATTACTTTTTTATCTATAAATCAATTTGAAAATAAATAAAAAATATTTAATTATTATTAATGTAAAATCGATTCGAAACTGCCTCTTAAATCAAAAATAGGCATATACTGCTGTCTTTGGGTACAATTTTCTCTCTATTTTTACATTTATTTAGTTATTCAAAGTTAGAATAGGGTAGTAAATATAGTCAACTCAAAAACAATTTGATTATACTTTTCAAAATTTTGTAAATTGACTCAAAAAAAGCAAAAAATCATCTTAAATTTTTCTTCTATTTTGCTCGCATACGTGTGTCTTAATGTGTGGCAATAAGGTTCGTTTTATTTAGCCACTTTCTTGATTTATATATCCAAATTCTGCAATGAGATCTCAGTCTGCGCTTGAGCGCCGTCGGGAGTGGACTCTATGTCGCTTGTCGCTGCAGCCCGAAGACAAAAAAAGCAATATACGAATACAAAATATTCGCTAAAATCAATTTGATACTTCTCGTATTCTGTGCGAATTACGTACAAGTAAATTTCTTTTGTATAAATGGACATTATTACTTTATTTTCTCCGTTATGTTGAGTCAGGATATATTTCGGTATTTAGATATTATTTTGTTTCTTGCGTTGAAATCTGGTAAAATTATCTGGACTGATGGTATACCATCCCGTTCAAGTGTTGCGACTGGAACTCATAAAAGAGGAGACCTAGTTATGCCAGGTTGGGGCTCATTTTATTTGTTTTGGTGAGACCCTACCACTGGTACTAGTGAAGTAACCTTCCAAGGTTATTCGATGAGTCTTGCTGGTACTCATATGTGAGTAGAGCTAGGCATGCCGAGTTTGGGCTTATTTTGTTTGTACATAAGAGACCCTACCACTGGAACTTATGAAGTAACCTTCAGGGTTATTCAATGACTCTTGCTGGTATTCATGTGTGAGTAGAGCTAGGCATGCCGAGTTTGGGCTCATTTTGTTTGTACATAAGAGACCCTACCACTGCATTTTATGAAGTAACCTTCCAGGGTTATTCAATGACTCTTACTGGTACTCATAATTATGTCAGTACAGCTAGGCATGCCGAGTTTGGGTTCATTTTGTTTGTACATAAGTGACCCTACCACTGGAACTTATGAAGTAACCTTCCAGGGTTATTAGATGACTCTTGCTGGTACTCATATGTGAGTAGAGCTAGGCATGCCGAGTTTGGGCTCATTTTGTTTGAACATAAGATACCCTACCACTGGAACTTATGAAGTAACCTTCCAGGGTTATTCGATGACTATTGCTGGTTCTTATATGTGAGTAGAGCTAGGCATGCCGAGTTTGGGCTCATTTTATTTGTACATAAGAGACCCAACCACTGCAACTTATGAAGTAACCTTTCAGGGTTATTCAATGACTGTTGCTGGTACTCATATGTGAGTGGAGCTAGGCATGCCGAGTTTGGGCTCAGTTTGTTTGTACATAAGTGACCCTACCACTGGAGTTTATGAAGTAACCTTCCAGGGTTATTCGATGGCTCTTGCTGGTACTCATATGGAAGTAAAGCTAGGCATGCCGAGTTACTAGTAGACTAAGAGTCTTCGAATAAACCTGAAAAACCTGAAAGGTTACTTCATAAGTTCCAGTGGTATGGTCTCTTATGTACAAACAAAATGAGCCCAAACTTGGCATGCCTAGCTTTACTTCCATATGAGTACCACCAAGAGTCATCGAATAACCCTGGAAGGTTACTTCATAAGTTTCAGTGGTAGGGTCTCTCATGTACGAACAAAATGAGCCCAAACTCGGCATGCCTAGCTCTACTCACATATGAGTACCAGCAAGTGTCATCGAATAACCCTGGAAGTTTACTTCATAAGTTTCAGTGGTAGAGTCTCTTATGTATAAACAAAATGAGCCCAAACTCGGCATGCCTAGCTCTACTCACATATGAGTACCAGTAATAGTCATCGAATAACCCTGGAAGGTTACTTCGTAAGTTCCAGTGGTAGGGTCACTTATGTACAAACAAAATGAGCCCAAACTCGGCATGCCTAGCTCTACTCACATATGAGAACCAGCAAGAGTCATTGAATAACCCTGGAAGGTTACTTCATAAGTTGCAGTGGTTGGGTCTCTTATGCACAAACAAAATGAGCCCAAACTCGGCATGCCTAGCTCTACTCACATATAAGAACCAGCAATAGTCATCGAATAACCCTGGAAGGTTACTTCATAAGTTCCAGTGGTAGGGTCTATTATGTACAAACAAAATGAGCCCAAACTCGGCATGCCTAGCTCTACTCACATAAGAGTACCAGTAAGACTCACCGAATAACCTTGGAAGGTTACTTCACTAGTACCAGCGGTAGGGTCTCACTAAAACAAATAAAATGAGCCCCAACCTGGCATAACTAGGTCTACTCTTTTATGAGTTCCAGTCGCAACACTTGAATGGGATGGTATACCATCAGTCCACATAATCTTAACAGATTTCAACGCAAGAAACAAAATAATATATAAATACCGAAATATATCCTGAAATTCCTGAATCAACATAATGGAAAAAATAAAGTAATAATGTCCATTTAGGTATATAAAAATAAGAAACTTATTTGTACGTAATTCGCACAGCCAGGCCTATAACACATAAAGTCCGTGCCACGAGAACATAGACTTTTTGTAAACAAAGAATTTCTACTAAGTGACTTAGCGATAGTTCTGTCAAAAACAAATAATGTCAAATCCAATGAGCGCAACGGTACATAGATACGTGTCATTGGAAACAAATATATCAATGGATTGGGTTTTTATCGATATTATGCGCTGTCAACAGGATCATTTCATGTTTTGAGGTACTGGCGCCTAGAATGTCAACATTTGGAGTTAGTTCATTGAAATGTTACATTCTTGGGCTTAACATGCATTTATCAGAGGACAATTTTTTTTTTTTAATTGTCAAGAAGCGGTAAATTTAATGTTAAATACACGTTTATGGGATCACAACGCTCCTCCGCTGCCGGCATCTCGAAAAAGCGGGTGCAGGATAGCAGATGGCCAACTATTAGTCGCGCAGAAAATTATTTATACCTAAAAAAGAAATTGCGTTTTCAGACTACCGTAACTTTTAATGAATTTTGTTTAAGTTAATTCTGACGATTTCATTCACAGACAACGTAAAATCTCCATGGCCAGAATTTTTTATGCAATGTACTTACTAGCTAGTTATCTGTAATATTATTCATTGTTGGTCAATAATTTAATATTTTGGGATAGGTTAGGCTACTTTGAGCAAATGATTTATTGTCTATTATTTAAAAAAAATCATGTGAATAATAGAATAACATGTACCTATGTACTCAATCATTAACATACATGGTACTCAATTTTTTCTTATTTTACAGAATAAATTATGTGTAAAACGACAAAAACATCGGCAAATTTATGAACATTCGACCATTCAAACACAAAATCAAATTTTTTTTTTCAGTAAAATTTAACAATATAAACTTAAAAACATAAAGGCAAAATTAGGCATTGAAAAAACAGACTGTTCAAAAGTTATAAAATTAAAACACAACTATTTGAAAAAAGGTTGTGAAGCCCTGAATGTTTGTTTACAAAAAGTCTATCTTCTCGTGGCACCAACTATGGATACATAATCACAAAAAAATCTAAGTCTCAAAGTTATTTGGTTGAACTACATTTCCGCAAGTTACCGTACGTAGTACGTACTGTTGCCGCCGTGTCGCTGTAGTGACGCGATTTTGTACCTACTAATTTTGTAAACGCGTCCTTAAATAATACAAAATTTAATCCTAGAGGTTACAGTCTTCTTGAACATAAAATTATTTATTTCATTATTATAAATTTCATCTAATCGATTGCATCAAGCGAAACCCGCGGAATATCAGTGTGCGAGTGGGGAATTTATTTTCTCCCGCATTATTTTTTTTTATATATCTTCTAAAATATGCAATAGAATTATATACTGTAAACGACAATTTCTATCTACATTATATACACAACATACCCAGCTAATCAATTTGGATAAGAAATAATACTGTATTGCTTAACACTATAAAATAACCCATTATGTTTTTGCAATTTTTTTAATGATAAAAATGGTTACTGGGTATTTTCCTTAGGAGATAGACCTATATCATCGCGAACTTTTTTGTAGGTAATAATGAGTACTTTAGTTAAGTTGTACATTATTTTTATGTATCATTAATAGTTTTACCAGCGCACACGATGGAAATATTTTCTGGAAAATTTTGTTACATTAATGATGTTTTTGTAGGGATCCCTTATATTTTTCTAGAAATAAATATAGCCTATGTTACTCAGGGATAATGTCGCATTATAATGGTGCAAAAATTTTTTAAATTGGTCCAGTACTTTTTTTATTTATTCATAACAAACATACAAAAATACAAATCTTTCCTCTTTAATATATTATATTATATTAGTATATAGAAGTATAGATAGGATAGATTTACAATGTAATGTGGGATATCCTAAGAAAATAAAATGTAGCTCCTAAAAACTAAATGTTCCAGTGTAGTGAAGCGGGTTGCTATGACTGAAGCTTTAACCGCCAACAGTCACTAAATGTGAAATCTTGTCTAATTTATAAGATGTTTGTTCATCTTAAAGGGCTTCACACACAGCAGCTATAATGTAAAGATGTACATTATAGCACGATACATCTCATTACATCTTTCCATAGAAATCGTCAGGAGACCACACACGACAGCTATAATGTATATTTTTACATCTTCGAATCTTAAGATACAGAGCGATACGAAAATATACATTTATAGTGCGTCAATCGGGACGTAGGCCAATGAAATGAACGGAAAGAAACATTACATTACCTGTTGTGTGTGTGATACATAAGCTATACATCCCGGGATGTAATGTACATTAATATACATTATAGCTGCTGTGTGTGAAGTGCTTAATTATTTAAAAATCTGTTGCTGAATTCAATGTGAAATATTCACATAAACATAAGATAACATTATTTTGTAGATTGTACAAGTAAGCATTATTTTTAAAGTGTTAATTTTTTTATTAAAAAGGTTTTTTTTTACTAATTTCAGAGGTATCAATGCACAGATTTCCAAATCTCAAGAAGTTTCCTGAGCTGTTCAAGAGCTGGGTAATTCTTGTTGGTGGAAAATTAGAATCCCAATCTGATTACGAATATTATCAGAAGAAGAGGGTTTGTGATATACATTTCACTGATAAGGACAGAAATCGCAACAACCGGTTAAATGCAGCAGCTATTCCCACCCTTCATTTACCTGGTCAGTGATACATGTAATTATTTACTGTATTTTTTTTGTTTGTTTTAGTTGTTTAAGTATGATTTATGTTCTATAGCAATATATGCATAAACATACATATATAAATGAATCCACCATTACTCATTAGAGGCTCCTGACAATATGACTTTTCATAGAATGTTCTAAGAAATGTTGCATAATAATGGCATAGACTGCACGGTTGGCGTAGTGGTTTAAGTGGCCGCCTCGCCGCTTGACACTGCGCCGAGTGTTGTGGGTTCGATCCCCACACGAAGCAACACTTTGTGTAATTCACAAATTGTTGTTTCGAGTCTGGGTGTTCATTGTGTCCGTTAGTTGTATGTTTGTAAAGTCCCCCGCGACACAGGATTTAGTCCTAATGCGTTGTCTTCTAAAACACATAAATATATCTTTTTATTTATAGACTCACGCCTGTATCTCCGAAGGGGTAGGCAGAAGTGTAATATTACACCCACATTTCGCCATAAATTTTTAGGTCCCACGTAATAGGGGGCGAGCCTATTGCCGTACCGGGCACGTTACCAGACTCCATGCTGCTACTGAGAATTTCCTAACGGAAAAACCCAATAACACTTTGCCCGACCTGGGAATCGAACCCGAGACCTCGCAATCCCACTCACACATTTATAAATGAAAGTTTGCAAGGATGGATGTTTGCTCTTTCATACACTTAACTACTAAAAGATTTAAATGAAATATAACAGTAATATAGCTTACACATCAGAATATATTATATGATGATAAGATAACATAACCATACATGCATGTATGCTTATGTTATCTTTGAAATTTTCCTTCACTCTTGTCACTTATAAAGTATTGAATTGTATGTTTAATAATATATATGTATATCTGTGCAAGCTGAGTCAGCTTGAGAGCCCAGCTAGTGCAACTGTTCGAAGTGTTAGGGCATAGGTAAATTAGTACATAATTTACCCATGCTTAAAGTTTCGCTTTAGTAACAATGTGAAATTTGCCTTATCTACACTGTGGTGTTTCTTTAGTGAGAAACACACAGGATGCTTACCCTCCTCTTTCTTTCTCTTGCCCCTCCTAGATTACTCACAGAATGTGTGACGTGATAAGTTCTTGACATAATTGTAATGTATATTCAAATTTATAGGATCTTCGGCAACCCAAACGGTATCAGAGGAGCCATCTACACAACATTTCCATCAAGTTACTACATCACCAACAGAAGGTAATACAAAATAAATCAATCCTACTAATATTATAAATGTGTTTGTGAAGATGACTGTATGTATAGATGGATGGATGTTTGTTACTCTTTCACGCAAAAACTACTGAACGGATTTGGATGAAAGTTTACAGTAATATAGTTTATACATCATAATAACACATAGGTGACAATTTATAAAGATTTTGTATTATGTTGCCATAATATAACGAAAAGTATCAACCAAGTCGGCAAAAATCCTGTATTATCTTTATTTGTTTGCTTCGGTCAAATTTAGTAATTGGAATTTTACCCCCTTCCTGATCACAGACTGATCTGATATTTGGTACCTATACACTCTTATTGTCATCAAGATTAAAAGATAATATTTAAATGATTGTAAATTCAACCGCCGATACAAAATGGCGGATTACTTATTTTCCACAAATACCTCAATATGGGTATCAAATGAAAAGGCTTGATTGGTAGAATAGAGCTTATTATAAAAAATCCAAGATGACCGCAGCCACAAAATGGCAGATTACCTATTTTCCACAAATAAGTACCTCAATATGGGTATCGAATGACAGGGCTTGATTGGTAGAAAAGGGCTCACTACGAAAATAGAATGAGAAGTATCAACTAACAAAAAATAAACTAAAAACTTGAACATAAAATTACCTAAAAAAAATTGTTTTGGGCGTAGCGTATCCAGAGTAAACATTATGATAGAAATTTCACTTGCCCAACGATATTTTTGTCTGATCAATACCCCAGATTGGTGCGATCTCGTAGCTAGGACTTATAACCTAACGAGGTACATCATTTTTATTGTAATGTATTTTTTTTTATAGACACGCCTGTATCCCCGAAGGGGTAAGCAGAGGTGTAATACACCCAGATTTCGCCTTTCCATATTTTACAGTGCTCATTCTAGAGTAGTTATCAAATTGTTTTCAAAATTGATAGATTTATTGCTAGATCAGGACCTGGAAATCAACGATTATGAAACATACACTACCCTTTATTAAAATTTTATTCTGGCGAAGCCGCGGGCGAAAGCTAGTTCAAATATATGTTTAATATCATATATCCTCTGGGTTACACACAAAATTTTAGTAACAGTCGATTATGATGGTATTAATTGTTATTTTATTGCACCACTCTCGTGGGTACGAGACATAATTGTAATGTATATCAAAATTTATAGGAACTTTGGCAACCCAAACGGTTCCAGAGGAACCATCTACACAACATTTCCATCAAGTTACTTCATCACCAACGGAAGGTAAGGCCGCTTAAACCACTACGCCAATCGTGCAGTTTAATATCATATACCCTCTGGCTTACATACTTAATTTTAGTAAATTGGTATCTGCCTGATAAAACTAGAAGCCTGCATTTTCAGTTACCAAGCAGGTATTGTATAAACACGGTATATTTCAAATTTCATTTAATTTGAACCATTAGTTTAAGAATTATAACGAGTCAAAGTTTCTTAATTTTCTCACTCACTGACTGACCGGTCATCAAAAGTAGGCAGGCACTTCTAGCAGACAAAGAAGCTTCAAATTTAGAATGCAATAAGTGTTTGGTGTATGAATCAAGGAAGAACTTAAATATTTTTCAATTTTATTTCTGTCCAGTTTTCGAGGTACATAAACTGCATAAATTACTTTGTAATCCCATATAAATATAAAGAATTACAAAGTTTCATTTGCAGTTATGGATTTAAGAAAATTCAATAGGAATAGGTACAAGAAGTAGAAGGTACCGGAAAGGTAAAAAGTAGGACTATCTAGAAAAAGTAATGAGATCCCATAAAAAACAATACTTATCAAAAAACCAAGTCTCGATCGCGAGATTGACTCGGCAATCGCGCTAATTAATCTAATTTTTGTAATGTATTACTTGTGACATATATTGCGATGACCGAGTCAATTTATTTATTTAAAACGTTTAATTAATATCCGACTTGGTTTTATGTATCATCATCATATCTTGGTTACATGGATCTCACAACTTTTTACGGTAGAAGAACCGAGTTGCGAGACTTGGTTTTTAGACAAGTATTGTTTTTTATGGGATTTACAGCTATTGCACCACCCTCGTGGATACGATAATGGTATAACTATAAATTGAATACCATTAATGCGGTTGAAACCATCAGCAAAGTAAGGTTTCAAACACCACTTCAATAATATTTTATCTAATATTATTTCTCTGAAATTTCAGGTGCCATGCTAACAGACTCGGCTTTGAACCATGTATTGTTGGAACATAATTATGCAAAGGTTGAAAATAAACGAGTAATTACTAGAAAAGGTAATTACGATATTTATTACTTTGTGGAATAAGCTGATGGAGATGACAGTAGTCTGGCCATATGCAAAGGATTGACATTAGTTGAGGTCAACAAGTTTTGGAATGCAAATTTGCAAATGTAGGAGGCACACGTCCTGTTAACGAATAACCTAAATAAAATGCTTCATTTAAAAGCAGCCATAGTCTAGTGGAGAGACCGGCACACTGCTACGCAGAGGGTCCGGGTTCAAATCCACGGCGCGCACCGATGACTTTTCGGAGTCATGTGCTTATTAAATTGTTAATTAGCGTTTGCTAAACGGTAAAAGAAAACATGCATTGTGAGGAAACCTGCATGTCTGAGAGTTCTCCATAATGTTCACAAAAGACATGTGAAGTCTGCCAACCCGCACTAGGCTAGCGTAGTGGACTATGGCCTTACCCTTCTCATAATGGGAAGAGGCCCATGCCCAGTGGGACAGTATAAAGGGCTGATGATGATTATTTAAAATCTCACCGAAAATTTAGATTTTTCTATACCGTTTAAAGATGAGCCACTACTCAAATCTTTGATGATGATACTGAAATGATTTACAGATATTCGATTTGACTGTCCTTAAACATCTACAATCTTTTTTCAGGTGCATGCAAAAAGAAGCAAACAACTTATGTTCGACCACTGTGCACCAAGATTAAGCGTCTTCGGACAGAAATATCACGTTTGCGCAAGAAGGGGCAATCGTTTAAGGAACGATTAAGAAATGCTGAAATGATATCGAACAATTCGTCATTTCTACGCGTTGCTCAAATCATGACGAAACCGGCACAGCTATTCTTTCACATGCAGTTGCAAACCCCGAAGAAAGCCAAAGGACGCAAGTTTAGCCTAGAAGAAAAGGAATTGGCGTTATCCCTTTATAAAAAAAGTCCGAAATGTTATGGGCTTTTAAACTAATATTTTACTTTGCCTACTTCAAAAACAATGAAGCGACTACTCAGTAAAATAAAAATAACTGCGGGTATAAACAAAATAATTTTTGAAAAACTAAAGAAGACGATTTTGGAATTGCCTGTGGCTGATAGATTATGCAGCCTTATTTTTGATGAGATGTCCTTGACGCCGCAGATATTTTATGATACGCATAAGGACAAATTTGAAGGATTTGCCACTAACCAGGAAAACAAATTTGCAGATCATGTTCTTGTTTTTATGGTCAAGGGGATAAAACAAAACTTTAAACAACCCCTTGCGTATTATTTTACGACCGGTCTGAAGAAACTCGAGTAAAAGTGGTTAATTAGAACGATTGTAAAAGAGGCACAAGATTCGGGCCTCGTAATTATAAATATGGTTTGTGACCAAAGCACTGTTAATGTGGGTGCTGTAACTGATTTAGTAGATGAAACAAAAAAACTATATTTTCGACGCGGTCAAGAATGGCGTCATGACTTAATCAGAATTAATGGCCAGACAATTATCCCGATATATGATGTTCCCCATTTAATAAAGGGGATAAGAAATAACCTCTTGACCAAAGATATGGTTTATAAGGTAAATAATGAAGAAAAGGTAGTAAAATGGGCATATTTTCAAAAGTTATATGCAGCAGACCGATCGTATGGGGAATTAAGACTTTTATATAAACTCACGGAAGAGCATATAAATCCCGAAAAAAATTATGAAATGAGAGTGAAGTCTGCGACGCAAATCTTCAGCCACAGTGTTGCAGTTGCAACGGAACACTTGGCCGCGAGAGGTGATATTCCTCCCGAGTGCAGAAATTTAATTGATATAACATTACTGTTAGATAAACTATTTGATAGTTTAAATGTAAATTCTCTGCATATTCCCAATGGGAAAGAATTTAAAGGGCCTGTTAAACGGCAATCGCCCCATCATCAGCTTTGGTTAAATGCCAAAAAAATATTAAAATCTATAAAATTTCAATCTCTCAAAAATGTTGGTAACAAAATTAGATTGACGGAAACAGCTGTACCATCTGTGCAAAACCTAATTAAAACTATAGAGGGCATTGAAGCAATTTGGAAAATATTAAATATAAAATATGGTTTTGATATACTTTTGACAAGGCATTTAAATCAGGACCCAGTCGAAAATTTTTTTGGAAACATAAGAAGCTATGGGGCGAGGAATATTGCTCCTAATACCCTGGGCTTTGAAGGTGCATTCAAAGCCCTCCTTTTAAATAATTACAACTCGCCCCATTCAAACCGCGCAAATTGTGAAGAAGATTTGAATAAATGCCTGCAATCATTAGATTTTTTTAAAACAGAGCAACCAGAGGTAGATTTAAATACTTCTGATGTTTCCAAAACTATCGAAATTGACGAAGATATATTTATCGAAAGACATGAAACCGACGCTGGTCAGCGAAACTATGTATGCGGCTGGGTTTTAACAAAATGTCTTAAAAATGTTGTGAAGTCTTGTCAAAAATGTAGACAAAGCCTATTAGATAAGGAAAATATAAATTTAAATTCTTACACGAAGGCCAAGGAATATACAAACAAAAAATGTTTGTGCTATCCCACTAAACAATTGGAAAATGGTTTCAATGACCTGCAAAATATTACAATATCTTTTCTAAAAAAAGATAATATTCCAAAAAAAGATATTAAGAGAAATACAGTAACATTAGCAGATTTGTTAATAGATTTTCCATTTAATTGTAGCACGCATAAGGAAAAATTAAGACAATATTTTTGTAATACAACAATTAATTTATTAATATGTACATAGTTGGTGCAGGTCCGTCAATCGAATTTTGAGCGGAAAAATTGTTTATGATGGAGACGATGTTACTAAAACGAATGCACAAAGGAGAACGGCAGATTTGGTACCCATAGTGATATATGATGGATGATGTCGAGATTTGCACCATTTAATAAGTGAATCAACCTAACTATTTTCATGTTATTAGAATATTTTTAGAACTTTGCAAAAGTATGAAAATCTAGTTTGAATAATTGTTACAATTGCAGTAACTAAACGTGCAAATGTTAATAACAAAACGCAGTATTTGTAACAAAAACTTGCCATGTAATAAATCAGAAATTGTTAAAAAATCGATTTAGTTTAATCATTGTTATTCATTTGGGTCATTCTCGTATTCAAAAGCTAAGACCAAATATACTTAAATAAATAATAAGTATTACACCAATCGGGATTGAATTAATTAAACATTCTGACAAAATCGTATATATAAATCGATAGAAAAATTGATATGGCAACATTTTATTGACGGAACGAGAAAATCGTAAACAAACCGGCGATCATCAATGGCGTCTTTGCTATTGCTTTGGATTGTGGTGTATGCTACATCTAAGCGTTTCTGCTAACTTTTATCTATCCGTCGATACGTTGAGTTGAGCTCCGGTTCCTCCGATCACGGCATTGATAGTGTTAGTGTATTATTTCGCGAAAGGACGCTTGTAAGTTCATTTTGTGCTGCATTTTCTTGACACTGTGACAACATGTCTAGTCTGCAGTGCATAAATTGCAACGTACGCCTGTCTCGCCTCAGGCGGCACAACCTCGCAGACGAGGGTGAAGCCCTGGTCAACACGATTCGACTGTGGACATATCCTAGAGACTAGACTGCCAAAGTCGAACAAAAAAATGTACCTCGGAAAAAGCTCAAATCGCGAGCTATATCCAGAGGGCGCTGATCAAATAGCACGCGACGTTAATTACAGCCAGACAAGTCATAAAAATATCATTATTTTTTCATTAACGGCCATTGAAATTGTTTAAGTATTTTTTAGAATTGGTAATATTGCTCATAATAAGCTAATTTATCTATTTCATTTTACGTGCATATTTTATCACTTTTGAACGTGTACTAATAGATGGCGTAGTAAAAACACGAAAGGTAATGTACAACGGTTTACATTGAATTTTCACTAGATGACGCTTAAACCAAAATAAAATTACCTATTTAGATGGGATGGGTACGTTACGGGTTTTATAGGTAGATACACTTATTTAGTAACAATTCGTAAACAACCATCTACGAACTAGTTTTATGTATGCCTCAAGGACGCACGCACGAACTCATACCATGAGTGAGACCATATTATTTATTAACTAGGTACTTTGTATGAGAAAATGCAAAAAGCAACTATACCTAGAATCGAACCCGGTACCGCTATAGGTAGTATCGTAGTGTCATAATTATTATCACCTACGTGTAAAGTGTTCCTCAAGAAAATTCAATCGAGCCCAAACTATTATTATATAATATACTTACCTAATATTCTACCACATTCACACAACACCATCTAGTCCCAAATTAATTAATTTATTTATTAGCACAACCACATCATATATATTTATACAGTTAAGGTAAACACTTAAAAGGCATTGTATCTGATATAATATGACAATTACGGTATGCATAGCACTGACAATAATAATGTATGTAGTAAAACTATTTTAAATGTACCTAGTTATTTTACAGTTAACAAAATAGCAGAAAACAAAAAAATTAAACAATTCAATAAAAGTATGCTTAATAGTCTTTGAGTAACTAAGCAGAGCTTTGAGCTTGTAGGGTCATTTCGCCTGTTCGCGTCCATCGCCTAATTCGCGTCCATTTACGGACCTCCCTTTAAAAATGCTCGAAAATAAGTATACTAACACACTAATAAAATGAAAAGTCAGTACCGCCAATACCTCAACGTATAAGAGCATAGAGATATTAAGAATAGAGTGGCAGAGTGGGGCCTATTCGTGTCCGCCGGTGGGAGAGAGAACGCAACATTAAAGGCCACCTGCATCTCTCTCTAACAATACATGCACAACATCAACATTACGCAGTGGCGTGCTACCTGTAACTATTATTTAAATCAGTTTATTAGTAATCAATAGTTTAAAAGTTGTTTTTATTGATACACGAAGATAGTTTGAAGTGACAAAAATGTTAAATATATTTTTAAACTATTACAAAATTTAATCGTTTTACTTACTACTCTGGCTAACGAAAGTGTTAAAGAAAGTGAAACAACTTATTTAGATTGTCATTTTATAATATATCACATATTATTGTATCAAATTGTATGGTAACTGTGCTTACTAATGTAAGCACAGTTTATTTATTTATTTTATTTAATCATTTATGCACAAACATAGTGTACATCGGTGGACATACCTAATGCCATATGGCATTCTCTACCTGTCAACCTTAAGGTGGTGCAGAGATGAAAGTGGTAGGTGCATTTTACTATTTAGATGTAACTAATGTTAAATAATATACCTACATATATAATACAGTTACCATACAATTTGTTATAAACATAAAATCTTTATTTGGTTATAAGGGTACAGAGTGTCACAAGACCCATCACCAAGCCGAAGTCTACTCGTTGTGGACATCATACCAAGTGATACTAACCAAAAATAATAGCTGGGAAAAGATTTTTTTTGAGTTTTCACATTTTTTAACTGCAATTAAAAGCGCGCGCGTGCAATTATCGAAATACCTACATATTCATGGGGTTATAGGGCATCTAAAGAAAATATGAGGGGGTTATGCATCGATTTTGTACCTAATTAGAAAAATTCCATATTAACTTTGAGCCTCAATATCTCCTGAACCAGTAATTTCCCAGGTATAGTGCCCAAGCAAAAAATGTTCGTACTGATTGGTACAACATAGGATTTCAGTTTTCGTTAAGGGTCTTGTTACACCCTGTATATAACTAACATAATATCATCAATAAATAATAAGCTATTATAATGCATAATTAATTATTGTATGTAGATAAAGTTATGAAAGAACATCATGGTTTAAAAAAAGAATTAAGTATGATTTTAAGCCTTGTGTAGCCTAGTTCCTCTCATTCATCCTCTATAATCCCAGTTAATTCTGCTGCTGCTAATCGCAACTCTTCGGGTTGATTTCTTACCCAGCCATATAAGTATATAATATACCATACTACGCACATAATAATTATGTGCGCAGCATTTGACCGTGCGCCTATAACTCGGAATTATCTATGAATAATAAGTCCCAGATCTTACTTACGTATTAAATAGTTAATTATCGCTTGCCCCATGCCTCGGAGAGCAGAATATACCGTCGGTCTTGGCTTTAATGAAGATCTTTGAAAGTCAATACGGTTGCCTCAAATAAACTGATACTGGTCTAAGCTATGGAAATATCGCTATACCTTTGGGTTACGGAGGTCAGACGGCAGTGATCCTTCTGTGGAAAAGCCGATATTCTGTCATGTCTGTTTGGACTAGTAAGCGGACGTCGAGCTTCAAGGCGTAAGTCTCGGATGCAACCGGGATAACGCTAGGACGATGATAAATAAGTCCTAGGTCTTACGTGCCTTGACTGTATTCGAACGGGTAACAACCACACTTCTTTCTCTTCAATATATTCGCTAAGACGTCTTATTTGTTGCTCTCGGTATACTTCAATATTTTACACGCCCTGTACTAGGTGCTCAGCCTTATAACGCCGAGCTATCTTCACACGAAATATCACGTGCGATACTTTATTATATAATTAGGTATATTGATGATGTGTTACCGTGTCACAAAACTTTTATCTATACAATTAGGTTATATTGACATTCAAATATTTCTTTTCCTAAATGGAATACAGCGTAACGCCCATAGTAAAAGATGTTCCTAATTATTAATACTTTCATTTGATATTAAATTCATTGATGGCCGCCGACCGCCCAAAACCGCCCATTGTCCTTTGTCAACTGCACTAAATGGATGCGAACAGGCGAAATGACCCTACTATGGGTACTAGATAATTGATAAACATACATATCTATAGTTATACTTTTTTTTGTAAATACATACTTATATGTTATACATAGAAACACCCAGATCAAGACAAATATCCATATTCATGCACACAAATGTTTGACTTGAGCGGGAATCGAACCCGCGACCTTTGACGTAGCCGTGCGTCGCTTACACTCCCGCTACGCCAACCGGCCGTCTAGGGTAAACTCGGTAGGGTTAGGTACTTACATCGTTTTATTACAAAGATGCCGTAGCCACCTCCAGCTTCATCATCAGACCCCGAATATCATCTAGGTGTACCTAAAGAGCTCCCCAAGACAAATTAATCCACCCCAAACTTGGTGGGCTTAAGTATGTCGTTTTATAACAGAGATGCTGTGGCCACCTCCAGCTTCATCATCAGACCCTGGATATCATCTAGGTGTAAAGTGCTCCTCAAGACAAATCAATCAAGCCCAAACTCGGTCGGGTTTTGTCGTTTTATTACAGAGATGCCGTGGCCACCTCCCAGCTTCATCATCAGACCCTGGATATCATCTAGGTGTAAAGTGCTCCTCAAGACAAAGCAATCAAGCCCAAACTCGGTCGGGTTATGTCGTTTTATTACAGAGATGCTGTGGCCACCTCCCAGCTTCATCATCAGACCCTGGATATCATCTAGGTGTAAAGTGCTCTTCAAGACAAATCAATCAAGCCCAAACTCGGTCGGGTTATGTCGTTTTATTACAGAGATGCTGTGGCCACCTCCAGCTTCATCATCAGAACCTGGATATCATCTAGGTGTAAAGTGCTCCTCAAGACAAATCAATCAAGCCCAAACTCGGTCGGGTTATGTCGTTTTATTACAGAGATGCCGTGGCCACCTCCCAGCTTCATCATCAGACCTTGGATATCATCTAGGTGTAAAGTGCTCCTCAAGACAAATCAATCAAGCCCAAACTCGGTCGGGTTATGTCATTTTATTACAGAGATGCCGTGGCCACCTCCAAGCTTCATCATCAGACCCTGGATATCATCTAGGTGTAAAGTGCTCCTCAAGACAAATTAATCGAGGGCAAATTCGGTCGGTTTATGTCGTTTGATCACAGAGATACCGTGGCCACCTTCCAGCTTCATCATCAGACCCTGGATATCATCTAAGTGTGAAGTGCTCCTCAAAACAAATCAATCGACCCCAAGCTCGGTGGGCTTACGAGGCCTTCTGCCAGCTTTGTTATCAGACCAGCAAAATATAGTGCAACATTTCATTGCAAATTTAGACCTTAAAGTACTTAAACCACGCACATAATTCGAAAATTAAAATTGATTAAAGAGTTGAACGGTAGCATTATTGATAGTACCGTAGTAGGTAGGTTGAGCACCCTTGAGGGCCTCAACTCTCGAATGACCTTGCACATTGCACAAGGGCTACCTACGTTGTCGTTTTTCGTCCACGTTAATAAATTTAAGACAAGTAAATTGAATATAACGCCATCTAGTGATGTTATGTACCATTAAGCGGGGGTACAAGTGACGTCACGCGTCATCTGGCCCTAATAATTTTTCGATTCGATACGCGTAGCGACATCTTTCGTCATTTATGTTAACGAATTATCGAGTCACATTTTTTTGTTCGACTTTGTAAGTCTATATTCTTACTCGTCTCTGGTAGTACTAATTAGTTTATTATTTTGTAATCATCACATCTTCCCAGTTTTATACTTACCTGAATAGTTATCGACGTGTCCGTGTGGTGACGGATTAAGAATACGAATTGTCACCACCCCATATCATCCCATGGGTGTCGTAAGAGCCGACAGAGGGAGCATATTATGCAGAGAACTGCACTGTAAGAGAAGGAAAACTTGATACAAACCCTATACCAACCCGCTTGGCCAGCGTGGTATAGTAGGCCAATTCCTTCTTTCAAAGGAGAGGCCTAGTTCAGCAGTGGACTATTAAAGGCTGATGATGATGATGGATAGTTATCATGAATGTAAAATAATAGAATTCCTACAGTTGAAGTGATGCCACTGTTACAAGTACCTATTTGCTACAGAGTCTGTAGCGTATTGGCTTCCCTTGTAGCTTACAAAATAAGTGTTTGTTTTGTCCACACATCAGCATGTACAGCATCACCTAATTGTTTCCAGATAACACCTTCAGACTGCATTTGCCATGCCTGTTGGCAATTAGCTACTCACTCTGTGTCTGAAGCTAATCCAAGACGGCGAGTAGGACATCAATGTGTCTGTACAGTATGTGGGCGTTCCTTGTCCAGAATAAACAGACATAGGATTTCACCTGAAGAGGACCAAAGGCTGCTAAATGTTATTTCTGGTTGGATCCAGCCACGGCAGGTAATAATGTTATTTATGATTAACTGTTTTATTAGTTCCTACAACCAATTAAATCTCTTAGGTTACAGTATATTATGTTGTATCATTTTCTGTAATCATATATTATTTCTATAAATTGTGTAACATATTTTATTATCCTAAAGGTGTAAGTGATTAAATAAGTTCTAGTCTTTCATTATTATTTTGTAATTAAATAGTTATGTCATGCCACTCATGCATGAAGCAATTTTTGCACTGCCTTGTAGGTCATAATGCAATGTCCTTTAGCCTGTAAACTTCCACTAAAATTAACCTTTCTGATATAACAAGCTATTTTCAAATGCACTGTACATCCCAACATTAGTACATTCAAACAAACAATTCCTCAGTTTTATTTTAAGTATATATTTTCAAAGATTTACTTTTTTTAGCTGTCTTCAGAGGCTGACACATGTATACCATGTTGGCGCAGAGCTCAAAGGACTGCTTTAAGACATGTATCACCACCACCTGAGATCCAACCAGTACCGGAAGATGTCCAACCAACACCGGCAGATGATCAACCCCCACCGGCAGATGTCCAACCACTACCACCAGATTATGGTGATGACCTTCACATAATGTGTGGTGTTTGTGGACAGAATGTGACATCTACAGTTCCGTCTGGTGGAGAGAACAGTCCAGAACATATTGCTCGGTTACTGGAGCATCAGCAGGTACAATATTATAGCTTTTTATCCAAATAGATCCTTTTTGCAAGCTTTAATTTTTTATTATTGCCAAATCTCAATGAATAAATCTTTACAGCTGTCATCCATGAATCAAGTTTGTGGTGCATGCTGGCGAGAGGTGCAAGTGAGCTTCCAACAAGCCGACGAAAGATTTCAGAGGTCTCGATACATCTCTCTTCCAAATGTAAGAAGAGCAGCTGAGACAGCAAGAGACTGCATTTTTCAGGAGTGTATGGGCTCTGAACGTCACAGAGTACCTGAAGAAATGCGACGTCACACATTGGTGCAATTCCAATATTATATACCGAGAGGTGCACGCATTTGTGAACACCATTTGCGGGCGCCACAATTGATTGCAGATTTGTACTCTGCGGAGTATAGCCTGAATAATTTCAGTGCAACACAGATTGAAGAAATCATATTTATTTTAATGGAAGGCCTGAATAACATTAATTATGAAAATATAGAAAACTACCCAGACAACCAAGTGGAGTATTTCATTGGTATTACCAAACAACAGCATCAAGAAATACTGCAAGCAACACCTAGGCTCAGGGATATGCATCGGGGTAGTTTTGCTTTAACTGCACTACTGTGCAAATTAAGAACCGGTGATTCCGGTGATAGGTTATCTTGCCTATTTCAGGTTCCCAGAAGGACTCTGGAAACGTTAATGTCTATGGCCAGGGACATATTAATTAATGATTATGTACCTCAATTTTTAGGTTTTAATCATTTAAGAAGGGAGCTAGTGGTGGCGAGAAACTCATATATAGCTGATAATATATTTGGTGAGCCTGAATTTAACCCGTTGAACAAAAACCAGCAATTACCATAGCCGATGCAACATACATATTGTTACGCCATCTATCGGTGAATGGGGGTACTAGAAGAGATTGAATGTATCGGTGGTTTAAAGGTAATTCAGCTACTCTGTATTAGATGGCGATTGCTGTAACGAGCATCGGACTGTTCGCGATTATTCGACAGTTTTGTGGAAATATCTAGAATACGCTAGTGATGTTATCCGGCCAGTATAAATAGAGCGGGAGCGAACGGACCGGACACAGTTCAATTGAATACGGAAAGCGATCAACATCAAGCGAAGAAAGTAATTCGGAAGTGTTTAGTGTTGTACTAGTGGTGTGAATAGTGTGTTTTATTAGTGTTGGAAAATTAAGTGTGTGTATCTAGTGTATTGTGTTAGTGAATAAAGTTCAGTTTAAGTGGCATAGTGAGCTATAATTTATCGTCGAACCCCAGCTCGTAACAAATTGGTGTCAGAAGAAAGGGATAAATTATGCCGGTTATGCCGAAGGAAGAAACTGAAGGTGTGCGTACCAGGAACCAGCGCCAGCAAGACCTGGACCAGAGACGCTTCGGAGACGTTCCTTCTCCATCGTCTGGTGGATCAGGCGACTCCGCGGCTGCAGTGGAGCCTGCAAGCGCACACTCCATGGCGGTGCCCGACATCGCGGCTCTGATGACGTTCATGCAGGAGCAGGCCCGCCGTCAAGAGGAGCACGCGAGCCGCATGGAAGAACAGCGACAGCGCGACAAGGAGGAGCAGGCCCGCCGTCAAGAGGAGCAGGACCGCCGTCAACAGGAGCAGGCCCGCCGTCAAGAGGAGCAGGACCGCCGTCAACAGGAGCAGGCTCGCCGTCAAGAGGAGCACGCGCGCCGCCTAGAGGAACAGCTGCAGCGCGACAAGGAGGAGCAGGCCCGTCGTTTGGAGGAACAGCTGGTGGTGATGAAAGACCTCAGCGCCGCTGTAGGGAAGGACCTGAAGGTGGTAAAGGAGGAGCTCCAGCAGCACGAGGCTCGAATCAGCGACGTGGAGAAGCTCGTACACGACCAGCTTGAGACTCGCGTCGCCTCTATTGAGAAGCGTGTACATGATCAACTCGTGGCCCGTATTGCCGAATTGGAGAAGAAATTGTGTAGGCTCGGGTCCTACGACGTTACACCTGCAGCTTTGGCGCCCTCGCCTCGTTGGTTTAAGGTTCCACCATTTGATGGCTCATCATCGTGGTCTGCATACAAGGTCCAGTTTGAGGCCGTTATGCGAACGAATGGGTGGAACAAAGAACAGGCCTTCACCGCCCTAACCTTGGGCCTTCGTGATCAGGCCTTGACGGTGTTGGAGGTGCTCGGGCAAGACGTCACCTACGAGAAGCTTCTGGAGGCGTTGGAGGCGAGGTACGGAGACGCGCACCTCGAACATGTATATCGTGCTCAGCTGAAGGACAGGACACAACGCACCGGAGAAACTCTGCAGCAGTGGGCTCTGGAGGTGGAAAGGCTGGTCAGGAAGGCATACCAGTCGTTGCCGGCGCTGATAGATGAGAACCTCGTCCAGGTATTTACCGATGGAATCCGTGACCTGGAGGTTAGAGCAGCGGTAAGACTTAGGCACTTCAAGGCCGTCAAGGAAGCCTTAGCCTACGCTCTGGAGGTGGAAGCAGCACGTCACGAGGATCGAACTTACCGTATCAGAGAAGTTGTTTCTTCACCACGGTGCTACAACTGCGGGGAAAGAGGCCATATCCGCTTGAGCTGCCCAAAGCGTAAGCGGCACGTTGGTACCCTGTCTCCACCAAAGGGGTTACCTGACGTACCTGTCTGGCGGCAAGAGCAACGTAGCGCAGATGCTCTGACAGGTAGGGCTTACCCCGACCAACGCAAACACTGTGCAAGACAGGAAGCGAAGCCGGCAGCGCTAGTGAGATTAATGTTGAAGACGGATCTGAGCGACGGATGGCAAGAAGCTTTGCAGCGTGCTCAGCAAGAAGACAAGGACGTACAGCCGATTCTCAAATGGAAGAAATCAGGCGCTCCTAGGCCCAAATGGAGTGATATCGCAGCAATGAGCCCTGTCACCAAAGGTTATTGGGCACAGTGGGAAAGCTTGGTTGTCCAGGATGGAGTTCTGTGCCGCAAATGGGAAAACGCTCGAGGTAACCAATGCCATCTGCAAATGGTAGTGCCCAAGACTAAGGTGCCGGAAGTACTGCGGCTCTATCACAATGGTGCTTCGGGAGGTCACATGGGTGTTAAGAAAACGCTTACTAAGGTCCGAGAGCGGTTTTATTGGCTCCACTGTCGGAATGACGTCGAGGATTGGTGCCGCAAATGCACAAGTTGTGCGGCTGTGAAGGGGCCACATACTCGTAGCAGAGGTGCATTCAAGGTGTGCAATATAGGAGCTCCATGGGGGTCGGGACGGCGGATGTCTGAGAAGATGAAGACTCGCTACGACCGGAAGGCAAACAACAAAGGCTTCGATGAGGGATCATTGGTGTGGCTTCATAACCCAGTACGAAGCAAAGGCAAATCGCCTAAGTTACAAGCCAGATGGGACGGGCCATATCGCATAATTACCAGGATGAACGACGTCACCTATCGAATCCAGAAGGGGTCGCGAGGTTCACCGAAGATAGTTCATGTGGACCGGTTGGCTCGTTACCATGGGTCCAACGATGTTCGAGACGAACACGTTTAAGAGGGGGGCAGTGTTACGCCATCTATCGGTGAATGGGGGTACTAGAAGAGATTGAATGTATCGGTGGTTTAAAGGTAATTCAGCTACAATGTACTAGAGGGCGATTGCTGTATCGAGCATCGGACTGTTCGCGATTATTCGACAGTTTTGTGGAAATATCTAGAATACGCTAGTGATGTTATCCGGCCAGTATAAATAGAGCGGGAGCGAACGGACCGGACACAGTTCAATTGAATACGGAAAGCGATCAACATCAAGCGAAGAAAGTAATTCGGAAGTGTTTAGTGTTGTACTAGTGGTGTGAATAGTGTGTTTTATTAGTGTTGGAAAATTAAGTGTGTGTATCTAGTGTATTGTGTTAGTGAATAAAGTTCAGTTTAAGTGGCATAGTGAGCTATAATTTATCGTCGAACCCCAGCTCGTAACAATATATACACAAAAAAGTAGTAATTATTTATTTCAAAAAGATACATATTCCCTACACAAATATAGGAATTTGGTGAAGCCATTTATCATGTGTGCTTGTGATGGATATATTATAGATGTATGCGGACCATATAGTGCAACCACAAATGACGCTGCTATAATGCGAGATCTATTTAATAACCCAGAATTCAATAACTTTTACAAAGAAAATGATGTTTTCATTTTAGATCGTGGTTTTCGGGATTTCATGGATAGCCTACATGACAAGGGGTACTTAGGGCATATGCCGGAAACTAAAGAAGACGGTCAAGCACAGCTCACTACTCTCGATGCCAATAGATCACGTTGTGTTACAATTTGCAGATGGGTAGTAGAAGCTGTGAATGGCCGTTTTAAAAGGGATTTTAAAATATTCCGGCATGAATATTTTAACCGCGCCTGTCCTCATTTAATAAAGGACTTTAAAATAGCAGCTGCTCTGCTTAATGCATTTTCTCAGCCCTTTGCAGATAATGCTAATGCAGAGCAGTTTGTTGCAATTATCTTTGATCGGTTGTTTTTGAACAACAGTATTGCAGAAGTAGTTACCATCAACAATTTAAACAGGCGCGGTTCATTATTTGTACCTATTGATGGGGCAACTATGTCATTTCCACGGCTATCTATGGAAGACCTTACGCTTTTCGCATGTGGTATATACCAAATTCGACAGCACGTTCATATGTCGGTGAGCACTTCCGCTTCCATGGAATTTATACTCTCGAAGTTACACGAGACCATATAAATGGATAAGAGGGAATTAATCATATGTTGCTTCGAGCTAAAATAAAGTCCCGCCATTCATCAGGGAAAACATATTTTGTATACATTGTGACAGAAAGCAATATGAATGGCCGGGACGCAACACTAAGCTATTGCTGCAATTGCATTGTTGGTTTGAGAACAATAGGATGCTGCTCACATGTAATGAGTATCATTTGGTATTTAGGATATGCTCGCCATGAAGGTATGACGCGACCTGCTCCCTTCTTAGATGATGTCATCGTAAGAACCTAAAATCTAACCATGTATTTGACAAAATAAATACATAAATTAAATATATTTGTTTTATTTTCATAATATCCTAAACATATTTATTGGTGTAGGACTTAGGTTGGTCTGTGTGGTGACGGATTAAGAATAAGGAATGTCGCCACCCCATATCATCCCATGGGTGTAGTAAGAGCCGACAGAGGGAGCATATTATGCAGAGGACAGCACTCTTACAGAGAAGGAAAGCCTGATACAAACCCTACTTATACCAACCCGTTTGGCCAGAATGGTATATTAGGTCAATTCCTCCTTTCAAAGGAGAAGTCTAGTCCAGCAGTGGACTGTTAGGCTACGGTTCTACTGAGTGGAACCGCAGCCTTAAAGGCTGATGATGAATGATGTAGGGCTTAGGACATCACAGAGATACTTTGATTTTTGAGAAAACTGCCAAGAGTTCTGTCTGGAACAAACCTTTACGCATTCTCGAAGGAATAGCTATAAAACGTACATAAGAAAGATTTATTTAGATTGTCGAATTAGGATACTTTGTCTAATTACGATTGATTTATAATACCGCATTTACACATGCGCGCGAATAACGAGGCGAATAACGAACACGCATGTGTAAACACTACATTCGTTATTCGCCTCGTGATTCGCGTGTTCGCGTTGAGAGCGGTTTTTCGGACACGAATCAAAGGGCACGAATGGCGAACACGAACTTACTGTTTACACATTCGTCTGCATTCAGTTGACAGCTAGCGCCCGACCCAACCGGACGTGTTGTCAAAATGGAGTGGAGTGAAGCGCGAATTATAGAGTTCCTTGAACTATTTAAAAAAGAAGAGCTCATTTGGAACCCAAAACATCAGAAAGATAAACGGTGCTTGGAACCGTATATCTGCTAGTATGGGGTTGCCATTATGTTAGCACATTAAATATAAAAAAAATCATACTTTGGCTAAAACAAAATTGATTATCAACAAACATAGTAAAAGATATTACTGCCTTGTTGGTCTCGCGGCATAAATGTGCGCGTGGGATTGGGAGGTCTCGGGTTCGATTCCCGGGTCTGGCAAAGTGTTATTGAGTTTTTCCTTTGGGAAATTCTCAGTAGCAGCATGGAGTCTGGTAATGTGCCCGGTACGGCAATAGGCCCGCCCCCTATTACGTGGGACCTAAAAATTCATGGCGAAATGTGGGTGTAATATTTACACCTCTGCCTACCCCTTCTGGGATACAGGCGTGAGTCTATCAATAAAAATAAAAAAAATGAATTACTTATATGAGTAATTCTCAAAGTAATTTAATAATTTACATGCTCAAAAAAGAAATCGTCTGTGACGATAGCTTTTTTTTAACTTTTTTACGCAGGATACCTATCTAAATAATTATATAATTTCATTAAATGTAGCGCGCACGCTGCGATTATTTTCACGTCCTTCATGTTCGTGTGCTAATTTCAAATGATTCACTCCGCGAAGGTGTGAACAGTAGTTCGCGACAGCATTCGTATACGAATGTTTCGACGAATATTCGTGGAGTGTCGAGGCGAATGACGAACACGCATGTGTAAATGCGGTATAAGGGCCCACGGGGCACGTGCCTATAGACCATGACCAGATACCGTAAATAATTATCTTGCATAACGTAAATAAATAAACAAGAAAGACAAAAATCAACAAGTCATTTGTGACAGTCAGCTGTCATTAATGTCATAGGCACTCATAGGTAGTTAGTCACAGGATCTATCTACTTACAGCCTTTAGTAAAGTTCAAACTGAAATAACTTTTGAACACAAAGTTCTAAAAATCTCATAATTTAAACAGTAATTATATATGATATTACCTGTCAAATAAATACAAAAAGAATGCCTACCATGCAGTCTCAGATATACCCATAGCCGGTACCAAACGCCCATACATTCCTGCCATTGTCCTTTATTATAATAAACATAAACATTATAAAAATAAAAAGTAATCACAAATATTGTTGTTTTTCTTCATAACCTAACTAACTCTTTATGTGGATTATTTTGTTCCGTCCTATTTTTGTAACATTTCTTCCCCGAACATGTTACATAAAAATAGGACGGAACAAAATAATCCTAACTAAAATAAAAACAGCATTTAGAATCTATACATAGCTATATATGTATAGCTATCGGTACAATTAGTTCGGGGCCGATATGCAGATGGCGCACTATCTAATAGGTTTGCAATTTTAACCCGTAAGAGGGCTCTCTTTTCCCTCTATATTACTTTACTCTTTGGTCCAAAGAGTAAAGTAATATAAGTAAAGAATAAAATAAAAGTACCTAGTCTCATCCAAAGACTTTGGATGAGACTAGGTACAATACAGACGTTTGATTTATTACGCCAAAATTATGTGAAAACCTACTACTACTTTCACCGCCCACTAAAGCACAATATTATTGCCTAACATACGATATATGGACGAAGACGATGCAGAATAAGTCTTTTTTGTTGGGGTCACCATTCCCTTTTTAGAACTATCGAAACTTACAAGCGGCACTTTAGGAGTTTTCGAATTATTCGAAAGGCATACTGCAGAAAATGTAAAACAAAGGCTTACAGAGATCCTTACCGAATGGTGTGTTTCAATTGATAAAGTTACTGCCGTGGTAACTGATAACGATAGTACGGTTATGAAGGTAAATAGAGAAATGTTTGGTGAAAAAAAATAATTCCGTGCTTCGCTCATACTGTGAATTTAACCATAGATAGTCCGTTGCCGAGATCTGAAACCGCATCTCAGATTATAGGTAAAGTACGCGAAATAATAAAATTCATTAAACGCAGTTTCAATGCCAGCGATGAATTGCGTAAAAAACAAACATATGCCGGTTTAAAAGAAGGCCAAACAAAGAAGCTTATTCTAGATGTACGTACTCGGTGGAATTCCACCTATTATATGTTAGAATGCTTCTTGAAATTAGTTTCAACAATTGGTGCATTATTATTATGCCGTTTCGATGCTCCGCCAATGCTGACATCTAATGAAATAGGTTGTTTACGAGAAATCGTGCAACTCATACAACCCTTTGAAAGATTGACAAAGGAAATTTCTGGACAGCATTGAGTAAGGTCATTCCACTTGTTAGTTGTTTGCGAGATATCTTGGAAACCTTTTCTCCGACATTTGAAGCTGCTATTTCTTTAAAGACAGAAATTCAGAAAAAGGTAATGAAGCGATTTGATAAGCTAGAACACTGCTTGTCGTTAGCTTTAGAAACCGCTCAGAATCCGCGCTTTAAACTTGTCAACTTTAGGATTCAATAGCAAAAGCTAAAGTCTTGAATTATGTGAACAATTATGTAAAAATGTACGGATCGGATCTATAAAAGAAAAATCACGTTTGTTGTATGTATACTTAAATACTTTTTAAGCTTCTACCTGTTTATTAAGATCGAGTAACAAATTGCTTAAAAATTACGTTTGTTGTATGGAGCCTTTATTATTTACTTTTTTTTTAATTCAATTATTTATTTCGAAAGGTAATATACAACTACATATTCTGTGAAAATTTAAAGCGTCTACCTGTTACAGTTAGTAATATTGAACAAAAAATACGAAAAAAAAAACACGTTTTTTGTATGGTATAGTAATATTGTTCCGATTTTTACCATTTAGGGACGGAACCCTAAAAAATATGCAAACTATGATTGTACCAGCAGAGTCTTCCGGCGAATCAGAAAAAGAAGAGAAGACAGAACGTAATGTTGATATATGGAGTTACCACAAACAATTGACACACGATAGCATGAAAAACAAAACCACGGACGCAATAAAAGCGGAATCAGAATTTCATGTTTGTAACTTCGCCTGTAACCCCAATAAAAGGAGATCCTATAGAAATCTGGAACGATATGGAAACCGTATTTCCATATTTATATAAACTGGCTATGAAACATTTGCCAATAGTTGCAACTTCGGTCCCCAGTGAACGATTATTTTCGGAAGCAGGAGCTGTAATTACTCAAGAAAGAAACCGATTGCTTGGCAGTAGATTATCGAAATTATTATTTTTAAATTCTGTGATGTGAAATAAATAATATGTATTGTTCAATAACCTTCATAATAATTTGATTATATTTGTCTATCTGATATTTGTTTAATTTGTCGTTCTACCACTGTTCATATTATTATCCTAATTAGTAGTGGGCGTTTAAACAAAAAGCTGTAAACACAATCTACTTATCAACATAAGCATAAGCGTTCGTTTATAAGTACAGGCCGATTTCGTTTAAACGGAAAGCAACATCACAAACTGTAACGCTGCCGCTGGACGCTGCTGGCGGCTGGCGCGTTGAACGACAACGATTCGCGAACGTTAGGTTGGCCGCACTGGTCACTGCTTTTTAAAAGTAATATTGAAAATGAACTCAATGCATGTGAACATAGAGACTAATATACAAACAAACACGTCAACATTAGGATTAAGCTACTAAATTACGAGTTGTTTGTTTACGTAATAATATTTGAAGTAAAAAGTATTTTGTTTTGACGTGACAACGTCTTATAAATTGGTTTGCCGGGTGACACTTCAAGAAACTGCGTTACGCTCCGCTCACGTTATGCGCTCACAATGAGAGCGAGTGAGAGGCACGCGTCCCGCCTAAGAGCGAGAGAGACAGACATAAAAAGTGAAAGGCACGCGTCTTTCATTCTTCTTCCTACTATACGAATGAATATTCACATTAAAATTATTTTACCACTCAAAGTCGTTGTCACGTAAAACTTTCGCCCGTATACCGACTTTACAGGCAACCAATTTTTTTTTAGTTGCATAAACTTTCGTTTAAACGATTTGTTTTTTCTTCAATGTATTGTTAGTATGCTTTTCGCGGCCATTACGTAAGTGCATACGTACGTAAATAATATAAATTGGAACTTTTACGTGTGAAAATTAAACCTGTTACTGTCAATAGTTTAATTTTTTTATATATTATTTTATATATTAAATTAATTTAGTTCACAAGCGGAAAGCGGCAGCATGTCCGTTTCACAGCGCATTGCAAAAAGCGTTTTAAGTGAAAAGCTTTTTCAAAAGCGCGCTTTTCAATATAAGTACAACGTTGTAAGCGTTGTTGAAATTAAGCCGTTTATCACACTCCTAATCCTAATGCATGGCGCCTAACTGTATTATTTAAAGTTACAAACTGTTTGTCAGTAATAATTACTAAATTGAATGTAAGTATACTTTACTTTTTTTAGAAATCCCCTTTTCTCTATATTTTAAGTCTGCATTTGGCAACCCTGCAAGTATATAACAAAACATCGAAAAACCTTGATATATCGTTCGTAAAGACCGATAGTTATTTTAAAGATCGATGTTTGTTTCAATTTATAATTATGAAAGTTATGATGTTGATCATTGTACTGGTCTTAATTTGTTAGTTATAAATAAAACATAATTATTTTGATTCTTTCGTCATCATCAGCCTTTAACAGTCCACTGCTGGACTAGGCCTCTCCTTTGAAGGGAGGAATTGGCCTACTATATCACGCTAGCCAAACGGGTTGGTATTAGGGATTGCAATTGCTGAATCCAGCATACAGCAATCCAGCTGGATCCAGCGTCTTTTTGAATATTCTGAATCCAGCATACAGTACTGGATCCAGCAATGCGGATCCGCAAACGTATTAATTTGTAATGTTTAGTTTCGAATTGCCGCCATTTTCAAATGTGAAAGAAGATGAAGACATCATGGTGTTAGAAGAGTCATCGTCAGCGTCATTAATATCATCTAGACCATTATAGATGATATTGATGACGCAGAACCCGTGAAAATGACTTTAGAGCAAGAGCTTGAGATGGAACTTAAAAGAGAGAAGGAGAAGTTTAATAAAAGCCAACGCCAAGTGGTCAATTAGATTACGAAAAGGACCTGAAAAAAGAAATGAGTGTTTATGAGACCGAAGGAGTGTGAGGTGAACATTTATCTATGGTTTATGACTTTTTAATGATCCTAAAACCGACCCCTGTAGGCCGAAAGGGCATTCTCAGTAGCCGGCTACATATGCAGTTCTGCGCGAAGCAAGTTGGGAGATAAGACTATAGATAAAATTTGTTTTCTAAAGTTTATTCCAGAGAATTTAAAAAAAGAAATAGTCTCTTGTCGTTAAGAAATCATAGATTCATAAGTGCGGAGAAGATTATTTCGGATCCGGAAGTTTTTTGATATAAAAAATAGGTTGCAGATTCAAAATTAAAATAGTATTATTATTATTACGGTCCCGTTTGTAGTTAATTTTAAAGGAATGTGTAAGACTGATTGCTACTGATTAGATTATCATTAAGAGCGTTTATTCCGTCGGAGGCGATTTTGCGGGTTTTTATTGTTCTATTATGTTACGGATAAATAACAATTTATGTAAAAGATACAGAAAATATGAAAGTTCAGTTCTTTATCAAGAGAGTGCTGAAGAAAAATACATGGGTTACTATAGTAAATATTTTAAAACGGATGAATTTAAAAAACTCATTTTCGTCATTTCTGTACCTTAGGCCATCATTAATGGTCGCTAGTGCTATGAAAACTTATCGTCCTATAATTCTGTAAATGTTAACTGTACAAGCCAAACTTATACAAGCGAGTGCTTAAAAAAGAAATTGTACTTTCATTCACAATTTTCAAGAAAATCGGAGATCAAAACAGTTCATTTTGCTTAATTTTAGCCCGAAATTTTGCATTTATATCTAAAAAACTACTGTGATTATTAAAAAGATATATACATATTTAGAAACCTTAAGATTCATTTTAAGTCATATAAAAAAATTCGAATCTAAACTTTTCGTTTGTAATTAATATGATTTTTTTAAAAAGACCTATAGATCTCGAAGTACGATGCAATATCCGCCATTAAATCCCTTGGTCGCCGACGGTCAAGTACCTGGGCGTCACAATCGACCGGAACCTGACGATGTCACATCACGTCTGAACAATCGTCGCGAAGGCCCAGGTAGCCAGGGCGAAGCTTCGCCCGCTGCTGTCCTCGAGATTGCCGTTGAGAGCCAAGCTGGCCCTCTACAAAACTTACATCAGGTCGCGCCTCACCTATGCGGGGCCGGCCTGGTACAACATGACAGCGAGGACCACTCGGCAGCGACTGCAGCGGGTGGAGAACGTGTGCCTTCGCCTGGCGGTCGACGCGCCCAGGTACCTGAAAAACGCGACAATCCATCGGGACCTCAAATGGGAGCCGATCGAGGGATTCGTGAGCGGGCTGGCCCGGGGTATGTTCGAGCGAGCAGATCGCTCAGGGCATCCCCACCTAGTCAACATCACTCCACTCCCCCATCCAGAGGCAACAAACCTCATCCGGAGGAGACTGAAGCGCCCCGCTCGGGAACTGATCCCAGTTCCCTCGAGCGGGGCTTCTTCTTCACCACCACCATCACCACCATCATCACCACATCAGCAAGATGACCAGCCGCCGCCCTCTCGCAGGCGACTAACTGGGCCTCTCCCAACGGAGACTCACCCGGTTGGTCAGCCTCGAGGGCGGCCAACCCATTGACCGGCCCATAGTAATGGGCCGCGTAGACAACCTCCTTAAGGAGTAAACCTCCCAAAGGTACCCCCACTACCCCGAAAGGGGTTGTGAGAAGAAGACCTACGACGATATCCGCCATTCAGCGCTGAGCGCTCTCAGAGGACGGACCTGTCGCTCGCGTCCGCGTCCGCCATTTTACGTAAATATTGCATTCCAAAACGTTTATAGCGCGGCTAAAGCCTCTTGATCCGTATTTTTTTTTCTCAACGTATCCTACTAATATTATAAATGTGAAAGTTTGTGAAGATGTATGTATAGATGGATGGATGTTTGTTACTCTTTTACGCAAAAACTACTGAACGGATTTATAATACATCAGAATAACACATAGGCTACAATTTATAAAGATTTTGTATAATGTTGCCATAATATAAGGAAAAGTATCAACTAAGTCGGCAAAATCCCTCAGCTCTGAAAGCTATTGATTGGAATTCAAGAAAAATTCAAGATGGCTGCCGCCATAAAATGGCGGATTACATATTTTCCACAAATACCTCAATATGGGTATCAAATGAAAGGGCTTGATTGGTAGGAAAGAGGTCACTATGAAAAATTTAAGATGGCTGCCGCCACAAAATGGCCGATTACCTATTTTCCACAAATACCTCAATATGGGTATCAAATGAAAGAGCTTGATTGGTAGAATAGGGCTCACTATGAAAAATCCAAGATGGTTATCGCCGCAAAATGGCGGATTACATATTTTCCACAAATACTTCAATATGGGCATCGAATAAAAGGGCTTGATGGGTAGAATAGGGCTCACCATGAAAAATCCAAGACGGCTGCTGCCACAAAATGGCGGATTACAAATTTCCACAAATACCTCAATATGGGTATCAAATGAAAGGGCTTGATTGGTAGAATAGAGCTCACTTTGAAAAATCCAAGATGTCTGCCGCCACAAAATAGCGGATTACCTATTTTCCACAAATACTCAATATGGGTATCGAATGACAGGGCTTGGTAGAAAAGGGCTCACTATGAAAATAGCAGATATATAAGGCAAATGTTGAAGGGACAGGACGAAGGGGAAGACCTAGGCGGACGTTCTCTGACCAAATTGGAGACATCCTAAAAACAGGCCAGGTGAGAAGTACCCTGAACAGAAGAGCATGCATGAGGAATCTGATGGGAGTGAATGAAGCAAGAGAGATATGTCAGGATCGTTGCAAATGTTGTTCCGTAGTCTCTGCCTACCCCTCCGGGAAACAGGCGTGAGTCTATGTATGTATGTATGTATGAAAATAGAATGAGAAGTATAAACTAACAACAAAACTAAAAACTTGAAAATAAAATTCATCATCATCAGCCTTTAACAGTCCACTGCTGGACTAGGCCTCTCCTTTGAAAGGAGAAATTAGCCTACTATACCACGCTTGCCAAACGGATTGGTATAGGGTTTGTATCAAGTTTTCCTTCTCTTACAGTGCTGTTGTCTGCATAGAATGCTCCCTCTGCCGGTTCTTACGACACCCATGGGATGGTATGGGGTGGTGACATTCCGTATTCTTAACCCGTCACCACACGGAAGAAAATAAAATTACCTAAAAAAATAATTATGATAGAAATTTCACTTGCCCTACGATTTTATATTTGTCTGATCAATACTCAAGATTGATTAGTGCGATCTGGGAGCTACGAGTAGAACTTACCAAATTACTTTTTCTTTTTAGTACATAATCTAACTACATTATTTTTTATTGAAATAAAACAGTATCACATCAAAAAAAAATTTTTAAATGCTCATTCTAGAGTAGTTATCAAATTGTTTTCAAAATTGATAGATTTATTGCCTTAGGTATATAATGTAGACTAACACCAACTTTGTCTTTTACAGTAAGTAGTTTGGACGAATAGTTAATAGTTATCACGATATATCTGACCTAAGCGCAGCGTAAGCACAGCGAGGCGGAGGGACGGTCTGATTGTCTGATATGTACTTTGTGGTACCTAATGCTTTCTGATTTTATTTTTGCTGCTGTTATATTCAGTAGGTATATAAGCTCTTCATAACTTCAATAATATACTTACATACTAATCTTTACCTGAAGTTCAACGATTATGAAAACAAAAGTAATTTTTCAGTATTATCTGTTTATATGTATGCTACACGGCTAATCTACAGAACCGTTTGTGATGAAATTTGACATGGATAGTCTGAAACCCGGGGAAGTACATAGGCCACTCTTTATTAAAATATCATGCTGGCGAAGCCGCGGGCGAAAGCTATTTTTTTTTATAAATATGTAAAGTTGATGTAACTTTATTTATGTATTACGTATTAAACTAACGTGTTGGTCAATACATCTGGAATCTAGTGGTTACTGGTTAGTATAGTACCTATCGCGGTCAAACAGGGGCTGGGCGAGACTGACGGAAACGGACCGCTTCATAATTTACCTAATATGGCGCCTTGAAACATTTAATAAAACAGTAAAAAAAATATTTCGGTACATTGAATATATTTACAAAAAATTGGTTGCCTGTAAAGTCGGTATACGGGCGAAAGTTTTACGTGACAACGACTTTGAGTGGTAAAATAATTTTAATGTGAATATTCATTCGTATAGTAGGAAGAAGGATGAAAGACGCGTGCCTTTCACTTTTTATGTCTGTCTCTCTCGCTCTTAGGCGGGACGCGTGCCTCTCACTCGCTCTCATTGTGAGCGCATAACGTGAGCGGAGCGTAACGCAGTTTCTTGAAGTGTCACCCGGCAAACCAATTTATAAGACGTTGTCACGTCAAAAATAAATTCAGGGAGACTAAGAAACAGTTATGGAGCAAGAAAAAAAAACTGTCTTTATGTATATCTATATAGGTTATCTGTTTGTACACGCTAATCTCCGAAGTTACTGGACGTATTTAAAATAAACTTTTTTGTTATATTGCTATTAGGTCTAGGCAACATATAGGCTATAACCAGGCCTGTCTTACTTCCATAAAAAAGACGCTAAATCCCCGAGATATTTACCTACTATTATGGAAAAGGTTGTTTTCCAACCTTTTGCATTGCGTACACCGTTCATAGTACAAGAACTGTCTGCCGTCTCGCTTCAATCTGGTAGGGCTGTCGGCTAGCGGCGGGGGCTGGGCGGCGAGTTTATTGTTTACTTTTGTTTCGGGCATGCGTGCGCTGCGTGTGCGACAAGTCGAGCGAGTGCCAGCCTATTGAGACTAGTCCGGTGACCGGACGCTTGCGTTTATCATACCTAAACTTTGAAGTGAAATTTCTGTACCGTAGGTACTAATTACATAATTATTCTGTGCTATAACTATATCACATGTACAGACTTGACGTTTTAGCAAAAGTTGTTCAGTCTGATGAGCATTTTCTGTTGTCTTATAAAAATCGAAGATCTGAAACATCTGATGAGGAACTATAAGAGCCCATCTGCACTATACCATATACATCCTTGGTGGTTAAGCAGAAGTTGTCCAGTATGATGAGGTTTTCTGTTAGGAGATCAATTATTATAACAAATTCTTCGATCAATCAATGATCCGAGGAAAGACATAGAATAGTTTTTGTCGCGATAACCGACATCCACGCGGGCGGAGCCGCGGGCGACAGCTAGTATAAGCATAAAACACAACAAAGTCCTACATATTATATCTGTATATTGTCACGTTTTATTTTACTTTTAGAATAAATAAAACGAACAAAATCTCAAAGGCAAGGAACATATAATAATTATTTATAAAATTAAGTAGAGGGTACGTGGGTTAAGGCCGGTACAAAGGATAGTCACGTAGGTGGCTCCAGAATACCGCACTCTCCTGCTTGGTGATAGGCTCCGGCGAAGCTCGGCGGAACACGACGTAGCGCAGCGTAGCACAGCAAGGCGCGGTCGAGCAACCGAGAAGATTTGACGAAGCAATCACAAGGTGCAGATCTTCAGCCGCTTAGAACTTCCTGGAATCACCGTTCCGAGCGCATTAGCAACTAATACCAATAGCTACTGGCCAAGGAAAATCTATACCTAACAAAAAGAGGTTGGCATCTAGAATACTACATGGCTAGTCTAGGCTTAGTAGGTAGAAAGCAAGAAATTACTAGGTAGGTACTGTAGGAAGAGAATAATACAAGCAAGCTAACAACATTTTAAGTTACGCTAAAGAACGGTATTTGCAACAGTGGACAACACTATAACAGTTATTATATTACATCAGTGTGCATAGTAAGCAAGCGAACAGTAAACTAGAAATGAAAATGAAATACGAACACTAATTCTGCTCAATTACAGTTATAAAGTTAATATTGTACAACTTACCCAGTGTGGGAATGAACAAAACACTTAATTAGAAATTTTCTATAATGTTGTCCGTAAAATTTTGAAAGATTAACTTATTATCGAGGGTAACCTGACGTAATTCAGAGTAGTACGTGAGGTCTCGGATAGTGTTTGGGAGCGTCTACCACGACCGTGCTGCGACTGACTGTCCTCAGAAGGCGCCGACCAATAGGAAAAGTGAAAGGCAACAGTTAAAATGTTTATATAAAACAGCTCGCGGGTGCGCGGCCTGCGTGTCCGTTTGTTTGTTTAATAATATTTATTTTATGTTTAGTTTATTGTTATAAGTAAGTTTAAATATGTAGTTATAAAGTTTTAGGTATGTAATATATATGATTGTCTAGTTTTAAGTAATTAGTTTTTAGTAGGTATGTAAAAATGATCGTTACAATATATTTGATACAATCCAAGAGAAGTATTTAATTAAAAAGGCTATAACGTGAAGTTGGTTTTTAGAACAATAAATAAAACCACGTGCTCGCATTGCAGGTACCTAACACACACAAGCACACGTACCTACCATGCAGTCTTATTCTGCACCAGTTAAGTTTATTTTGAGACCTTACCTAGATTCTTCTAATTATATTTGTTCAAAATGCAGTTTCGATCTAATGACAGTGTCATACTCATGTCACAAATGGTATTCTCCTAAATAAACAGATATTGGAATGTTATCGTGACTAGATCTTTAATTGAACAATGTCATCATCATCATCATCATCGTTCTAGCATTTCGTGGATTCGAACCCGATTCCCCCTGCATAGCAGTCCGATGGTAGCTCCAGTAAGTTATCGCTTCAAATTAGATGATAATTACATTTAAATTAGAAGAATACCAATTCTGAGTCAATTTGAAAATTTAATCTCATTTCGTTCAAAATATTATAATTTCAATGTCATATAAAATACGAAGAATTGGTCTTCTTATTTACTATCTAAGTCACATTTAATAAAAAGAGGGATTTATATCATCGCACACAGAATATATATTGTATAATTAAAATATATTGCAAATGCAAATTAACATATTGTATATATTTTCATACTTTTAATTAATTATTTTATTTTAGCTAACTCTGTTGGTTTTGTATTTAGTGTTATTCGTGGGTTTTCATGCAACACTTATTTGGTTGGAGGTTTTCATACACACAATAACGCAATAGATGTATATTTGAAATGTGACAATTATGTAGATGACAATTATTAATTATTTCTCTCATATAATAAAACTGCGCCAAATTATTATAAAGAGTCGTTATTATCCTGAGAAACTTCATCCTACTAAACAAATAATATCTAGCTTTATTTGATACCTTTAAATTCATGTGCATTGAAAATAATTAATTTGAATACTATCATATCATAATCGACGTATTACATAGACGAATACTGTTCATGTATGGCAAGAAGGATCAAGATTATTTTTCCACGCGATACCGTCACAGTGCGCCGGGTCTCGCATGCGCGGTGCGCGGGCGACCGCGGTTCTACAAAAACCTAAACTCGAGCCGCCGCTCGAGGCGTATACGCTCTTAAACATAAACGTAATAAGATATTGCTTACTTAGAAACAATATCTCAAATGTTATATGAGGTTATATGTTATTTAATTTTAATTTATTTTACTATTAAATTGTCGATCCTTTTGATCTCAAATGGTTAAGAAACCAAAGAAAAATAGTAAAATATTTCATAGATTACCGTAAGAAGTTATTATACAAATAACTTAATAAAAAACGTCTTAAAAATGTCGTCTTTTGATTTTCGTTCCACATTTTGCTGGATCCGCGCTGGATCCAGCTGGATTCAGGTCAATCCAGCAAGAATCCGGCTGGATTGAAAACGCCGCTGGATTGCAATCCCTAGTTGGTATAGAGTTTGTATCAAGTTTTCCTTCTCTTACAGTGCTGTTCCCTGCATAATATGCTCCCTCTGTCGGCTCTTACGACACCCATGCGATGATATAGGGTGGTGACAATCCGTATTCTTAATCCGTCACCACACGGTTTGATTATTTCAGTATTTTGTATTTATTGTTTATCGTAAGTATTAAAAAATTGGGCAAGTGCGAGTTGGACTCGCGCACGAAGGGTTCCGTGCCATCATCTATAAAAGAAAATTACGTTCGTTGTATGTATACTTTACTTTTTAAGTTTCTACCTGTTTATTAAGATCGAGTAACAAATTGCTTACAAATTACGTTTGTTGTATGGGTGCCCCCCTTTATTATTTACTTTTTTTATTGAATTATTTATTTTAAAAGGTAATATACAACTACATAGTTTGTGAAAATTTATAGCGACTACCTGTTACAGTTAGTAATTTTGAGCAAAAATACGAAAAAAAACAGGTTTTTTTGTATGGGACCACCCGTAATATTTTCATTCTTTTTTATTTTTAGTATTTGTTACTACCTAAAATAAGATAGAATTTCCACAACACACATGAACATAATACATACATTTTTTATAACATAATACATACATATGGCACAGCTTACATATTGATTTGTAAACACATTGCAAAGTATGCATGTTGTGAAAACGAGGTCACCACTCAGGCTTATTGTTGATTTTTGGGGCTACACCTCAAATCAACCCTGATTTTATTTGGTGACCCCAAGTGACGATACAGATATCATCATTCATTAAGTATCTAATTAATAAAATACAGAAAAAATAACAAAAAGAAAACCTTATACTAACATGTTGGTGCCTGCCAAGATTTCATATACAAAACAGTTGTGTTTGAGGATTTATACTTTAGTGAACTTTTTTTACTTTTTGGAACAGTCGTTTTTTTCAATGCTCTATTATGCTACTATGTATTCGTATTTACATTTTTATTATTTATATATAATAATATATAAATATATAATTTATTTCAGCAGCACGCAGGGATTCTAATGTTTAACAGGTATACTATTTCTTTACATATAGAAGGTAGCAAAGCGGTATATTCTTGTGTAATACAGAATAAAGTATCTTATTCTGCAAAGTTAATACTTTGTTAGTGTAGAAAATTCTACCCTGAACCAATTATATCAGTTGATAACAACATTGCAAGGGTTGAGGTGTTTATCGAAGGTATTAATAGAATTAGGTCTGATCTATACATAGCTTGTGAAAGGTCAGACCCAGAACTAGTAGCACTTGTTAGTCAGTTATCACAGCATCATAATATACCCGTTGAGGTCAATCTGGTCGATCAACATATAATAAATAGAGTGAAGAAAGACCTAGGAAACAACCATTGCTTCAGATATGACAAACACAGAAATCATAACCAGGCTGAATCTTCCTCTGACGCAAGTGAGTGATGAGGAGTTTAATATTGCAGGTACTACACCAGCATGTATTACGAGTGCTGACATTAAGAAGGTTATTACTATATTTGGAGTAACTCAAGATAAATTTATTTAATCATATTTATCTGTTGAATTTGATTTCCAGCAGCTTACAGCAGCTTATCACAACATTTAGCAAGTATTGTAAAGATTACACAGATGAACTTCAGGCTGATAAGGCATCATATGCACTAGAGTTGTCAGCAAAATGATATTTGAACTAGGTACATTTAAACGAAATGAAAAAAATTGGGCAAGTGCGGGTCGGACTCGCGCACGAAGGGTTCCGTACCATCATCTATAAAAAGTTTGTACCTGTTTATTAAGATTGAGTAACAAATTGCTTACAAATTACGTTTGTTGTATGGGAGCCCCCCTTTATTATTTACTTTTTTTATTGAATTATTTATTTTAAAAGGTAATATACAACTACATAGTCTGTGAAAATTTATAGCGACTACCTGTTACAGTTAGTAATTTTGAGCAAAAATACGAAAAAAAACAGGTTTTTTTGTATGGGACCACCCGTAATATTTTCATTCTTTTTTATTTTTAGTATTTGTTACTACCTAAAATAAGATAGAATTTCCACAACACACATGAACATAATACATACATTTTTTATAACATAATACATACATATGGCACAGCTTACATATTGATTTGTAAACACATTGCAAAGTATGCATGTTGTGAAAACGAGGTCACCACTCAGGCTTATTGTTGATTTTTGGGGCTACACCTCAAATCAACCCTGATTTTATTTGGTGACCCCAAGTGACGATACAGATATCATCATTCATTAAGTATCTAATTAATAAAATACAGAAAAAATAACAAAAAGAAAACCTTATACTAACATGTTGGTGCCTGCCAAGATTTCATATACAAAACAGTTGTGTTTGAGGATTTATACTTTAGTGAACTTTTTTTACTTTTTGGAACAGTCGTTTTTTTCAATGCTCTATTATGCTACTATGTATTCGTATTTACATTTTTATTATTTATATATAATAATATATAAATATATAATTTATTTCAGCAGCACGCAGGGATTCTAATGTTTAACAGGTATACTATTTCTTTACATATAGAAGGTAGCAAAGCGGTATATTCTTGTGTAATACAGAATAAAGTATCTTATTCTGCAAAGTTAATACTTTGTTAGTGTAGAAAATTCTACCCTGAACCTATTATATCAGTTGATAACAACATTGCAAGGGTTGAGGTGTTTATCGAAGGTATTAATAGAATTAGGTCTGATCTATACATAGCTTGTGAAAGGTCAGACCCAGAACTAGTAGCACTTGTTAGTCAGTTATCACAGCATCATAATATACCCGTTGAGGTCAATCTGGTCAATCAACATATAATAAATAGAGTGAAGAAAGACCTAGGAAACAACCATTGCTTCAGATATGACAAACACAGAAATCATAACCAGGCTGAATCTTCCTCTGACGCAAGTGAGTGATGAGGAGTTTAATATTGCAGGTACTACACCAGCATGTATTACGAGTGCTGACATTAAGAAGGTTATTACTATATTTGGAGTAACTCAAGATAAATTTATTTAATCATATTCATCTGTTGAATTTGATTTCCAGCAGCTTATCACAACATTAAGCAAGTATTGTAAAGATTACACAGATGAACTTCAGGCTGATAAGGCATCATATGCACTAGAGTTGTCAGCAAAATGATATTTGAACTAGGTACATTTAAACGAAATGAAAAAAATTGGGCAAGTGCGGGTCGGACTCGCGCACGAAGGGTTCCGTACCATCATCTATAAAAAGTTTCTACCTGTTTATTAAGATTGAGTAACAAATTGCTTACAAATTACGTTTGTTGTATGGGAGCCCCCCTTTATTATTTACTTTTTTTATTGAATTATTTATTTTAAAAGGTAATATACAACTACATAGTTTGTGAAAATTTATAGCGACTACCTGTTACAGTTAGTAATTTTGAGCAAAAATACGAAAAAAAACAGGATTTTTTGTATGGGACCACCCGTAATATTTTCATTCTTTTTTATTTTTAGTATTTGTTACTACCTAAAATAAGATAGAATTTCCACAACACACATGAACATAATACATACATTTTTTATAACATAATACATACATATGGCACAGCTTACATATTGATTTGTAAACACATTGCAAAGTATGCATGTTGTGAAAACGAGGTCACCACTCAGGCTTATTGTTGATTTTTGGGGCTACACCTCAAATCAACCCTGATTTTATTTGGTGACCCCAAGTGACGATACAGATATCATCATTCATTAAGTATCTAATTAATAAAATACAGAAAAAATAACAAAAAGAAAACCTTATACTAACATGTTGGTGCCTGCCAAGATTTCATATACAAAACAGTTGTGTTTGAGGATTTATACTTTAGTGAACTTTTTTTACTTTTTGGAACAGTCGTTTTTTTCAATGCTCTATTATGCTACTATGTATTCGTATTTACATTTTTATTATTTATATATAATAATATATAAATATATAATTTATTTCAGCAGCACGCAGGGATTCTAATGTTTAACAGGTATACTATTTCTTTACATATAGAAGGTAGCAAAGCGGTATATTCTTGTGTAATACAGAATAAAGTATCTTATTCTGCAAAGTTAATACTTTGTTAGTGTAGAAAATTCTACCCTGAACCAATTATATCAGTTGATAACAACATTGCAAGGGTTGAGGTGTTTATCGAAGGTATTAATAGAATTAGGTCTGATCTATACATAGCTTGTGAAAGGTCAGACCCAGAACTAGTAGCACTTGTTAGTCAGTTATCACAGCATCATAATATACCCGTTGAGGTCAATCTGGTCGATCAACATATAATAAATAGAGTGAAGAAAGACCTAGGAAACAACCATTGCTTCAGATATGACAAACACAGAAATCATAACCAGGCTGAATCTTCCTCTGACGCAAGTGAGTGATGAGGAGTTTAATATTGCAGGTACTACACCAGCATGTATTACGAGTGCTGACATTAAGAAGGTTATTACTATATTTGGAGTAACTCAAGATAAATTTATTTAATCATATTTATCTGTTGAATTTGATTTCCAGCAGCTTACAGCAGCTTATCACAACATTTAGCAAGTATTGTAAAGATTACACAGATGAACTTCAGGCTGATAAGGCATCATATGCACTAGAGTTGTCAGCAAAATGATATTTGAACTAGGTACATTTAAACGAAATGAAAAAAATTGGGCAAGTGCGGGTCGGACTCGCGCACGAAGGGTTCCGTACCATCATCTATAAAAAGTTTGTACCTGTTTATTAAGATTGAGTAACAAATTGCTTACAAATTACGTTTGTTGTATGGGAGCCCCCCTTTATTATTTACTTTTTTTATTGAATTATTTATTTTAAAAGGTAATATACAACTACATAGTCTGTGAAAATTTATAGCGACTACCTGTTACAGTTAGTAATTTTGAGCAAAAATACGAAAAAAAACAGGTTTTTTTGTATGGGACCACCCGTAATATTTTCATTCTTTTTTATTTTTAGTATTTGTTACTACCTAAAATAAGATAGAATTTCCACAACACACATGAACATAATACATACATTTTTTATAACATAATACATACATATGGCACAGCTTACATATTGATTTGTAAACACATTGCAAAGTATGCATGTTGTGAAAACGAGGTCACCACTCAGGCTTATTGTTGATTTTTGGGGCTACACCTCAAATCAACCCTGATTTTATTTGGTGACCCCAAGTGACGATACAGATATCATCATTCATTAAGTATCTAATTAATAAAATACAGAAAAAATAACAAAAAGAAAACCTTATACTAACATGTTGGTGCCTGCCAAGATTTCATATACAAAACAGTTGTGTTTGAGGATTTATACTTTAGTGAACTTTTTTTACTTTTTGGAACAGTCGTTTTTTTCAATGCTCTATTATGCTACTATGTATTCGTATTTACATTTTTATTATTTATATATAATAATATATAAATATATAATTTATTTCAGCAGCACGCAGGGATTCTAATGTTTAACAGGTATACTATTTCTTTACATATAGAAGGTAGCAAAGCGGTATATTCTTGTGTAATACAGAATAAAGTATCTTATTCTGCAAAGTTAATACTTTGTTAGTGTAGAAAATTCTACCCTGAACCTATTATATCAGTTGATAACAACATTGCAAGGGTTGAGGTGTTTATCGAAGGTATTAATAGAATTAGGTCTGATCTATACATAGCTTGTGAAAGGTCAGACCCAGAACTAGTAGCACTTGTTAGTCAGTTATCACAGCATCATAATATACCCGTTGAGGTCAATCTGGTCAATCAACATATAATAAATAGAGTGAAGAAAGACCTAGGAAACAACCATTGCTTCAGATATGACAAACACAGAAATCATAACCAGGCTGAATCTTCCTCTGACGCAAGTGAGTGATGAGGAGTTTAATATTGCAGGTACTACACCAGCATGTATTACGAGTGCTGACATTAAGAAGGTTATTACTATATTTGGAGTAACTCAAGATAAATTTATTTAATCATATTCATCTGTTGAATTTGATTTCCAGCAGCTTATCACAACATTAAGCAAGTATTGTAAAGATTACACAGATGAACTTCAGGCTGATAAGGCATCATATGCACTAGAGTTGTCAGCAAAATGATATTTGAACTAGGTACATTTAAACGAAATGAAAAAAATTGGGCAAGTGCGGGTCGGACTCGCGCACGAAGGGTTCCGTACCATCATCTATAAAAAGTTTCTACCTGTTTATTAAGATTGAGTAACAAATTGCTTACAAATTACGTTTGTTGTATGGGAGCCCCCCTTTATTATTTACTTTTTTTAAATTTAATTATTTATTTTGAAAGGTAATATAAAACTACATATTCTGTAAAAATTTAAAGCGTCTACCTGTTACAGTTAGTAATTTTGAGCAAAAAATACGAAAAATAACACGTTTTTTGTATGGGACCCCCCCTTAATATTTTCATTTTTTCATTTTTAGTATTTGATGTTATAGCGGCAACCAAAATACATAATTTGTAAAAATTTCAGCTTTCTAGCTATCACGGTTTATGAGATACAGCCTGGTGACAGACAGACGAACAGACGGACAGACAGACAGCGGAGGCTTAGTAATAGGGTTCCGTTTTTTACCTTTTAGGTACGGAACCCTAAAAAGAGAAAAGGAGATAAGGCTATTAGATTTAGATTCCCATACA
Organism: Euclidia mi; assembly: GCA_944739405.2. Lineage (NCBI taxonomy): Eukaryota > Metazoa > Arthropoda > Insecta > Lepidoptera > Erebidae > Euclidia > Euclidia mi. The sequence continues at coordinate 116,613,155 of OX123184.2, forward strand.
ACAAAAATAATAAAGTGGCAATCAAAGTAGTGATGGTAACAACATTTAGAGACATGGTATATAAGAAAATGGAAGAAAGAGACAAAATGATAATGACATTTATTATTACTAGCCACGACTTCCAGACGAGTCCAAAATTTTTCTTTTTTTACGAAAATAAACATTTGATTTTATGTTTGAGTTGTCAAATGTTGCAGGAGAATTTTCATGTTTTATACACGTAAGTAATTCTGAAATGCAAGTGGTTAATAAGGCCCGGCGCCCATTATCGGCATCGGTACGACTGAGGATTTTAGGTGGCAAATAGCAATATACTATAACATAATGGCAATAAAGTAGAAATTTCTGTGATATGTGGTCGTAATAACAAAAATACCGCTTCGGTATGCTTGAGGCTGGTGTTCGGTATGCAGCCTTGAGAATGCTTCGGCATCCTTCGGCAACCTTCGGTACGCCGCCGGCGCCGAGGCAACACTCGGGGGATAGTTTGCCCTGCGGGGCGAGGGGAGGCATCCGCCATTTGCATCATTTGACTCGCACAACACAATCGAGGTAATCGCTGTGTGTACCGGTTGTTTGCTGTCACATCGAATGTCATGGCGGAAGAAAAGCTTATTAATTTAGTTCGTCTACATGAGTGTTTATACAATATAAAATCGCGTCACTACAGTGACCAACACATGAAACATAATGCGTGGGAGCAAATCGCCAAAGAACTCAATAAAACACGTAAGTAAGCATCTTAAACATGTTATTTTTATTGAGTTATAATAAGTACCATCAATATGATAATGATTAATTACATTGACTTATAGATCGTTAGTATTTTATGATCTATTGACAATATTATTCTGCCAACTAACTGACCCATGTTCAGAGTTAAAATATTGTTTGAATTGATCTCTAACGACCATACCCTCGCACATGATAATATCGTTATCGCCTACTACATTGTTATCCACGGAACCTTCTAAAATATCGCTTTCCTGTAGTGGGTTTGGAAGTTCCGTCGTTGCATTGTTAATGATATAATTATGTAAAGAACAGCAGGCTAAAATGATGTTATCTATATATTTTGCTTGTACTTGCATTCTCCTCTGAAATATTTCAAACCTTGATTGAAGAATGCCAAAAGCACTCTCCACGATACGCCTTGCTCGACTTAGTCTGTAATTAAAAACTCTTTTCTCTATATTTGCCAATTGATTCGCAGGGTACGGTCTCATTATATTTTTCGTTAGTGGAAATGCTTCATCAGCAACAAAAACATAGGGTAATTCTTCAGTTATTCCTCGTAAGCTCACATTTTGAGGAATATTTAATGTGTCGTTTTGCAAAAATTGCAAAAAACTCAATTTTGAATGATCTAATATACCACCGTCGCTATTTCTACCATAAGCACCTACATCGACATTGACAAATCTGTATTTAGCATCTGCTACAGCCAGCAGAACGATACTAAACATTTTTTTATAATTAAAATACATACTTCCACTATTATTTGGAGCTCGTATCTTGAAGTGCTTGCCATCCATGGCACCAATACAATTACAAATCTGTATTTAGCATCTGCTACAGCCAGCAGAACGATACTAAACATTTTTTTATAATTAAAATACATACTTCCACTATTATTTGGAGCTCGTATCTTGAAGTGCTTGCCATCCATGGCACCAATACAATTTGGAAAATTCCATATTTCATCAAAGTCTTTAGCAATTATCTTCCATTGTGCTGTTGTTGGTTTTGGCAGAACGACACGGCCAAGAATATTCCAGATTACACGGCAGGTTTCATGGACTATACAACGAACTGTACTAAATCTCATTCGGTAATTATTCAATTACCGAAAGCTAAAGTTTTGAAACTGACTCCTGTTATTAAACACCTGAAAAGAAACATTATATTTCTAAATATAGCTTAGGTGCCTATTAATATTATTAAAAATATTTAAATAATACCAATTTAAAAAAAATATTATAATTTCGAAAATTTAGAACAAATATACCTAGGCACTTTTGATAATCATAATTTTAATCATACAATACGGATTACGAAACATTATACATAATATCACCTGTGTTGCGGGTGCCGGACACATACGTTTAACTAACAAACCATTCATTTATATGTTTATTATATTATTTTCAGCTCAAGAATGTCTCAAGATGTGGACGAATATCAGAAACAACTATCGAAAAGCGATGAAAAATAGAATAAGCAAAAGTGGTGATTCTGCAAAGCCACAAAGGCCTATAAAACACGAAAGAGAACTCCAATTCTTGAATACATTTTTACAAAATAGAGCGCAGGTATCTAATTTAGATTCTTCTTCCGAGGAGACACAAGATTATTTCTTGGATTCTCCTCAATCACGGCCACAATCACAAATGTCACATTCAGATTTTCAAAAGTCGCGTCCTCGATCACAAAACATAACCACAGCTGAGATATTAAAAGAATATATAGATTCTAAAAATAACGAAGATGAACATCCTATAGATATATTTTTAAATCAATGTCTGCTACGGTAAAATCTTTACCGAAAAATTGCAACTTCAAGTAAAAAGAGATGTATTGCTTCTTGTTAATAAGGCAGAAATCGAATATTCAGAACTATCAGAAGCACCACAGAATATTGAAACTACAAGATCATTTATGAACCATCCACATCGAAACAAAAACCTCCTGTGAATCAATCAAACTACACCATGGACGATTTTTCTTATTACACACCCCAAGCAACATCCGTAAATAACGAGGACAACATACAATCAACATTGACATATACTCCGTCACCCATACTTAGATGCCAAGACGAAAACATTGAAACCAGTGATTACCAGAATATTGAAACCAATGATTACCAGAATTTGTAATTTTTTTTTAACATTTTATTTTTTACCTGCAGCAAAGCTAATGTGATTAAAAATAAAGATATGATTCGAATGTCAACAACAATCGCTCCACGATGACAGTCCTATGACCGGCGCAGCAAGAAATATAGATTCAGACGAAATAGTAATGCAGTCTGCGATCTGAAGTCACCATTCGAATCATACCTGTACGAGTAGGTATATGTGAATTAAAAAATAATAAATATGATTAAACTTAATAAAGTATTTTTTATTACTCACCTCAAGCACACAGACAATCTTTCTTCAACAGGTATAGGTGAGCGAAATCTTGATTGTTTTTCTCCATGTAAGGTCGAAACAAATGAACCAGATTTTCAAAACTTTCATAACTCATTCTATAATAATCATAAAATGTTCGAACGTCATAACGCAATTCATTGAATAAATTGTTGAATTCACCGGACATATATCGTTGCTTCCAAAGGTTGTTCACCCAAAATCTTCTTGATTGATTAGATTTCTCTTCTTCTTCAGCAAGAGTTGCTATGAACACTAGATCCCAGTCCACCATATTAAATACAATTCAGACAACTAGCTTGTAACAACTCTGAGACTGTTATGATGAGAAATACGATATTGAGACGCTTCGGCTAGCTACAGGACGGTGCGGCATCCTTAAGGACGCCTCGTCATCCCTAAGAACGTTGCAGCATGCCAAAGCATAATTGCCGATAGTGTGCGCTTGCATGTAGGATGCCGAAGGATCCTTTTCCTTGCTGATGCCGATAATGGGCGCCGGGCCTAAGAGTACCATGTATGTTAATTACAAAGTACAAATATGCTACTAATATAATATTATTGAATTGTTTTGTTAGTCAGAGGCAATAAATAATTTACTAAAAATAGCACAGCTATCCTAAAATATAAAAAATTGTCCACATATAAATAATATTACAGACATCGCTTTAAAATTTCTAGGCATGGGGACTTTACATTATGTATGAATGAAAACGTCAGAATGAACTTAAACTAAATCCATTAAATAGTTACGCTAAACTCACATTTGGACACCTTCCTTAGAAGACGCCATTTATTTTTATTAGGTGTAGGTAAAAAATATTCTGTGTGACAAATTGTTTGCCATCTGCAATTCTGCACCCGCTTTTCCGAGATGCCGGCCGTAAGATGAGCGTTGCAATTGCAACCTCATAAACTTGCATTTAACTTTAAAAAAACCTCTTTTTACATCTAAATAATATTTTTTATCCTCTGATAAGTGCCCGCTCAGCCCAAGAACATAAGATATCAATGGACTAATGCAAAAGGTTGTTATTCCAGGCATCTGACATGTTCCAGTACCACAGAACACTGTTAACAGTGCATAACATAGATGAAAACTCGATCAATTGACATATTAGTTTCCAATTCAAAAAATTGAAACAATGGTTGTTAGAAAATAATTTTTATTCTGTCACTGATTTCTTAAATCGCAATTCTTAAAACAAAATAATGTACCTATGACATCTTTGTAATTAAATTCCTATTGAAACTATATGTAGACTATTGAATATTGTTAATAATGTATGTGTGTTTTCATGATTGATTGTATTGACTTCTATTTATATTTGACATTGGCTATAATTTTTTGTTTAATTGATTTAATTTTAAAGCTATAAAATGTATGATGTTTTTGCATGTCACTAAGCGACAAAATGTACTGGCTCTATGTACCATTTTGCTCAATCTCCTTTGTACCTACATTTTATGCAAATAAAGAATATTATTATTATTTTTATTATTATCAATGACACATATCTATGGACCCTTGCGCTTATTGGATTTGAAAATATTTTTTTTTGACATGTTCTCATGGCACGGACTATAGTACATTCCTCATCTACTTTCTTTGCCTATTATGTCAAATTAGTACTCTGCTTGTCAGGGGAATACAGGCCGGCAGACAGGATTGAACAAGAGACTACAGAAATATAGAACAAAACGACATCAACAGCTACCAAACAGTAAGTATATTGCAACTACAAACACCACAATAGCAACTGAGCTCACTTTATTCAAGAAGTTATTTTGCCACAGTACAGTACAGTTACATTTGCCACAGTAGAGTACAGTACAGTTTTTATTACAGTAAGTAAGTTACAGTAAGTACTTATGGCTCACACAAGTAGACCAGAAATAATATGTTGGACAGATGGGAAATGATAGTTGAATAGTATGAAACATAGACATGTATCAAGTGAAGTATAACAACCGTCTATAATGATATATTATTGAGAGCACTAGCTCGAAAGCATCACTACAATCGACATCTGCTAATGCGACAGACTTAGATGGCCCACAATCACACATCACAGAAAACAAAGCTACTTCATTGCTTCACAATCACAACGTTGGACCTAAAAGATACAAGTACTAGTCACGGAAGTTCTCATCAAAGCCAGAAACTTGTTTATACCTCTGATGGATCATGCGCCAAAAGCATATTGGTCAGCCATACTAAGTTCGATACATCAAACACCTAATTTTATAAGTAGCCAAAATAGCACTCTTCAACAAATAGTTTTGTCGTTGCTTTCCCGCTTTTAAGTGTCCTCGTCTTTGTATACTACAGTTTCCACCTGTCGATCGACAACAAAATACAAATTACAAAATAATAAAATAATAAAGGACTAAATTGTCTAAATGTCATAGTTCATAGAATTCATAAATTGTGGTCATAATCATAAACAGAATAGCAGTCAGCACATAGACTAGTAGTAGAGAAGGGAAAGGGATACTCGATCCTTTCGATTCCATATTATGATAAACCAACTTGATATTATTATATCCGGTATCAGATCAAGTGCTAGTAAAAAATCCTTTTTACCTTCAAATTTAATAAACGAAATTTTAATTATAATACCAAACGATCAGTATCGGGTTCGATTCCTTGGCACCCAACCGGGCACACACCTCTGACTTTTCAAAGTTATGTGTGTATTAAAAAAGTTAATTATCGCTCGCTTAATAATGTGCCCGGTAGATGGCAATAGGATCGCCCCTATTACATTGTGACCTAAACCTAACTGGCGAAATGTGGGTGTGTAATTCACCTCTACCTACCCCTTCGGGTTAGAGTTATGTTATGTTAATACTAAACGATCATTATCCATTGCGATCCAAAATATCGATACATAGCAGCTGGATCGAGCATCCCTAGAAGATAATATCTATGTTTAATTGTTGATGTTCAATCGCGCGTTCCAGCTTTCAAAGGGGTGCAAAACTAAACACTCGTGGCAGATGGCGCTCTAGTTGATCATTCTTTGTTTACGTATTGTGCCAAATGTATAGTTGCAATTTGCCGAGAATATTTTGCAATGAACGTTGTAAATTAATGTACTATTAATTGTCTTTACATGAACTTCGAACTGAGCTTCGAAGGAGAAAAGCATCGACCGCTGGAAAAAGGCTGCTTTGGTCAAAAGGAATAAAAAGAATAAGCATATTAGAGGTTATCTTTCGTATTTCTCTCGTATATTTTAAAAATGTATTAACATTAAAGTTGGAAGCGTATGACCAATATCAAGATTTCGGTGACCACTTAGATGTTCAAGAAGACTTTATATGTACGTTCCACCTTCTGATATATTAAAAGATATGAATGCGAATCTATTCCAAACATAAGCAAACATGAAATTCAATAATATTTTCAAATGTATTTTTGTAGCTGTGGCTTACCGTACACATTGGGAACAAAATTGCTAGGATAATGATGACTATAGAAAATGACCAGCAGTGGCTTTGTAATTTAATAAATGATAACATTATATGTGATACTTTGAAATATAAGTACAATAAAATCTTCCTGATCCCTTTTTAATATTGCCATAGCCAGAGGGTTTCTATATTCTTCTGAATTTATCAATATATTCTGTACCTACATTTTATGGAGTCTGATAAAGAACCAATTAGACGCATTTTTAAAACGCAATTCTCAAGAATGCGTCACGCACTATAGTGCGTTGAAGTACTACGGTGATGCATTCTTGAGAATACATACATACATATACTAACGCCTTTTTCCCGTCGGGGTAGGCAGAGACAAAAGAACGCCACTTGCTTCTATCCTTACAAACCTCAAGCGCTTCCTCTACACTTATTACTCTTTTCATACATGCTCGCCAGTTTCGGGTACTTCGGACCGTGCCGTTTTTTAGGACTCCCCACACACATTTGCCTTATAAATCTGATTTGTCATTCTTTCTTCACTCATTCGCTCCACGTGTCCAAACCACTTCAGCATTCCTTTCTCAATCCTAGTCATGACATCTTCTTTCAGACCACTGTTCTCTCGTGTAGTTACATTCGGAATTCTATCGATCAGTCTCACCCTACACATACTACGCAGTGTTCGTATCTCAACTGCGTTAATTCTACTTTCATGCCTTTTCTGTCATACTCAACTCTCACTTCCATACATCAACGTGGGGAAAAGCACTCCATTATGAACCGCCTATCGCGCCACTTTTGGCACAGTCTGGCCGTTCATAAAGGCATACAGTGCTCCATTTACACGATTGCCCGCAGGCACTCTCCTTTCAATATCTTCTTCACATCTTCCGTCTCTTGTAAACACGCTATCTAAATGTGCAAATTATTTTTTCTTGTTCTACTTTTTCATCTTCAATCGCAATATTACACTCAGTCAAACTTTCATCTTTCTTGAGATATAAGGGAAATTGGACTTTTTTTACAAAACAGGCAAAAATTTTGACAGTCTCTGCGTCAAAACATGGTACAGTCACTTATGCGCCACTTAGCGGGATAAAAAGGCAGTTTTTCTCCCCATTGATACCTAATAAATGCTTGTTTCGGGTAATGTGTATGTTCAGCATTCATTATTACAGGGTCCATATTGGCTCACCTAAAGCTCTTTACCCGAAATTGTTCTTCCTAATGATTTGTAATCCGAATGATCACTCTTCCTAAAATGTTTCATCCTAAAGTTTTCATTCATACTATTTGTAGCGCAACCAGCGATGTTCATAACACTCATGTTTCCGAAAATTGTAATTAATAATATCATTAATGTTAATATATTTATATATATCCTACTGTTTTTTATCATAACGCTTTTATCCCTAAACATAATTAACATAATATTTTCACTCATATTCAGAATGACACTTTTACCAAGACACTTTTAGCCTTATATATAGATGTTTTATACAATAGAATCGAGAAAATAAACAATTTGCAAAAGTAACACTTTTTGGCTAATTTTTTTTAAGTCCTCGCACCGTAGCGCCCCCTAGGCTACACTCCAACCGAAATTCATAAAACACGACTCATTTACGGTTATATTTATGGCCTGGGAGTTTATACCGCAGTTTTAACCGTTCCTAAACCAAAAACCATAGGACCATTTCATGCCACAGTTCTAACCCAACCTAAACCAATAATTATTAATACGACAGATTCGTTTCTGGAACTTGACCATTGTACTATTGTGTATTTGTACCATGGTACTATTATTCTTATATGTTATACATGTTATGTGAATATAAAGTTACGCAAAATTAATGTATGTAATACTGATTATTATGAATAAAAAGAAACCTAAACAAAAAAGATATGACTTTAAATAATAGTGTAAAAGATGATTATGGTGAGAAAACAAATAAAATTATAATAGATGTTTATTGCTACTGACATTATGAAGTTGAATGCTTCGGAGTTATGAACATAAGAGACAGAGAAGTTAGGAATTGTGATTGTTAGGATACAAAATGTTAGGAAGAACATTTTCGGATTTCCAATTATCGGAGTTGAAAATTTAGGTGAACTTTGGCGCACCGATTATTACATTACCATGGTAAACTGGAACGCGATTTGACCATAGACATATATTACCTTTTTTAATTTGTGACGTGTGATGGTGACAATGTCAACGTGACGTTTAATAAACGTCAGTCGTTTAATTTCAGACAGATGTTCTCACACTCGTCACTCATTTTCATCCTGTTTTGTAATTTGTTGTTGACTTTGTTGATTAGAATTAGAATTTAGAATGAGAGCTCAGTAGAACATTAGACAAATGAAAGTATTTGTTAAAAATATGTTCTCCTGGCGCCTTCAATTCAAACATCCGTTCGTGCTGGTCGCATGAGTGCCTTCAGTGAGCGACGAGCGTCATGTCTCGGCGCGTGCTGTCGCGCTAGATAACAAAAAAAACGTGTGACAGAAACATATTCTTACGTCGAGTATGGCACACAGAGGGTCAGTGTGTAGCCTCAGGGGCGCTGTGGGATAAACACGTTACTGATTTTGATGATAACTTTGGTCACTTGTATCCTTCAAGTCCAGCGTCGACATTGTGAAGCAATGGAAGAAGACTTACTTAGATTTTTTGTGTCATTGTGTGCCATCTAAGTCTTTGACATGACCAGATGTTGGTTGTAGTGATGCTCTTAAGCTAGTGCTTTCTATAATAAGGGTTTTATTCTTCACTTGATACATGTCTGTAATTCATACTACTCAAAACAATAATTTTCCATGTGTCCAACATATTGTTTCTATGGTCTGCTTCTGTGAACAATAAGTACTTACTGTAATACACTTTTGTGTGTGGCAAAATAACTTCTTAAATGAAGAGAGCTCAGTTGCTAGTGTTTGTGTTTGTAGTTGCAGTATACTTACTGTTAGGTAGCTGTTGATTTTGTTTTGTTCTATAAGTATTTCTTTAGTCTCTTGTTCAATCCTGTATGCCCGCCTGTATTCCCCTGACAGGCAGAGTATTATTTTGACATAATAGGCAAAATAAGTAGACGAAGAATGTACTAGTTCTATGTTAGTATTTCTTTTAAGCTGAATCAAATAATTAATTATTAGAGTAGTTCTACTAATCCAACACTTTTGAAAACTAGTGGATGCTGAAATGTTGGCATGTTAGGATTAATGGTATCTTTGAAGAAAAATAATGTAAGATTAATGGAACCTTATGACGGCATCTGCACATAGATATGATTGACACCACATGTTATAATACTCTTGGTGTCAAAGTATTTTATTACTTTAAATTATTGTTTCAGTAGAATTTTGCTTAAGTTCTATATGTGGTAATGTTGGTTTTAACTGCACATCTCGGTTTCTGTCTGGTTGAGTCACCTGATGATACATTGATGTCGTCAAACAGCTCATCAAAAACTGTGTCCATCTAGTTGTTGTTGTAGTTAGCCTTGTTGGCAAGAGATTGTGCAGCTAATCTGGAAAAAAATATTCATCTGAAACAATTTATAAGTACTGTGAACTGTCTGAACATTTACCTTACACATTGTTTTACATTTAAATTGCAGTTATTAACGCTAGTAAACTATTAAGCAAAAAATGTGAGTTGTTTATTTTGCTTTATAGTTTACTAGACTTGACATTAGTCTCTGATACTAATCATACAGACTGATGTTGTTGTAGTATTCATGTGTTTTTTGTTTCATATATTTAAAATATCAATTTCAAGTGATGCAGAGTGTGGTGTGTTTGGCTGTGTCAGCAATCATCGTTTACCACAAATGGTTTATAATTTAAGATTCTGATTTAAAAGAGTAGCATAAGTTTCTTCCAGGTGCTTCTCATAGCCCTACCATTGCGAAACCAGGTTGTAAATATGTTCATAAGTGTTGCTTTGTAACCTGAATTTCAATTTGATGATGTCGGTCAGCTGCCTCTCTAAGGACACATTTTGTTTTTGACATCAGACAATCATCTCTGAGCAATGCATACAATATTCCTCCATTGCATTACATCACATATCTATGTCTAAAAGGCGTTCCTCCTTGGTTACCAGATCTATGTCCAATTCTTCAAGGTCAGCATGAACATCATCGGATAGTTGGAATGGTTCTTCATTTATATTTAGTTTCTCTTAGTAAGTGTGCTGAGTAATCTGGATTTAAAGGGCCAGGAAATATCTCTGTGTTTGTTTCATCACAAAAGAAACATACTTTGTCTAAACAATCACAACACTTTTTTAAATTAATTGATTGTGTCACATTCTTATTGTATTTTTCTTATTGGTGTATGAACACTATGCAGGAATTAATATAAAAACTGTATGGTCTGCGTACATCTATGATATAGCCATCAGATGCACAAAGGATAAATGGCTTTAATAATTTCCTATATTTATGTATGGAATATGTACCTTTCTGGAACAAGTAAAGGCTTTAATAATTTCCTATATTTATGTAGGTATGGAATATGTATCTTTCTGGAACAAGTAAAGGCTTTAATAATTTCCTATATTTATGTAGTTATGGAATATGTATCTTTCTGGAACAAGTAAAGGCTTTAATAATTTCCTATATTTATGTAGGTATGGAATATGTATCTTTCTGGAACAAGTAAAGGCTTTAATAATTTCCTATATGTATGGAATATATATCTTTCTGGAACAAGTAAAGGCTTTAATAATTTCCTATATTTATGTAGGTATGGAATATGTATCTTTCTGGAACAAGTAAAGGCTTTAATAATTTCCTATATTTATGTAGGTATGGAATATGTATCTTTCTGGAACAAGTAAAGGCTTTAATAATTTCCTATATTTATGTAGGTATGGAATATGTATCTTTCTGGAACAAGTAAAGGCTTTAATAATTTCCTATATGTATGGAATATGGATCTTTCTGGAACAAGTAAATGCTTTAATAATTTCCTATATTTATGTAGGTATGGAATATGTATCTTACTGGAACAAGTAAAGGCTTTAATAATTTCCTATATTTATGTAGGTATGGAATATGTATCTTTCTGGAACAAGTAAAGGCTTTAATAATTTCCTATATGTATGGAATATGTATCTTTCTGGAACAAGTAATTAATTACTGCTTTTATGTGTGTATGTATAATATGTTGCATCAGCTATTGTAATTGCTGGTCTTTGTTCGGCTTCAGGTTCAACAAAAATGTGATCTGCAATGTACGAATTCTTTGCTGCAACTTGCTCCCTTCTTAAATGTGAAAAGCCAAGAAATTGTGGGACATAGTCTGTAGCAAGATATTTCTTGCTACAGAAATTAATGTTTCAAGGGTCCTTCTTGGTACTTGAAATAAGCACGGCAATCTGTCCCCCGAATCACTAGTCCTTAAGTTGCATAATAAGGCTGTTAATGCAAAACTACCGATGCATATTCCTAAGCCTGGGTGTAGCATCTAATATTTGTTGATGTTGTTGTTTACTGATGCCTATAAAATACTGCACTTGGTTATCGGGGTAGTTCTGAATATTCTCATGTTTTGAAGTCCTTCCATTAATATAAAAATAATTTCTTCTATGTGAATAGCAGTAAAGTTATTGAAGCTATACTCAGCAGTATACAGATTTGCATAGTTTGAATCCTGTCTGTGCAGAGAACAAATACGAGCACCTCCTGGTATAAAATATTGATATTTAATCAGCACTTTTCTTCACCTTGATTCTTCAGGCTTAACATTTCTTTCTGGTTCAATGCATTCTTGGAAAACTGCAATGACCAGACCCTGTTTCAACTGCTTTTCTTATATTGAGCAACATAATATGCATCGGCCTTTCTCGTAGTTCTTTTGGAATGTGATAGATTTGGTTCCAGATGGCGAGCTTGGTCCCAAACTCCACAAACTTCGTTCATAGATCATAGAATAGCTGTAAATAATTAATTTCATGAGATGGCTATAGATAAATATAATGAGGCCGATATTACACTATAATATAAAATAATATGACCATGGATATAGGTCTCATATGTATAGAAAATATACGATGAGTAATTTTGGCTATTTTTTGAGATATGTGTGTCTTATGTCTTTTAACCCTTAAATTGGCAAATAAATTGATTTCTAAAATTTAATGATTTTTTGTTATTTTCTGGTTTATTATGATGCCAGATCATTGAAAAAAAAGGTAAACAAAAATCTACCTATTACAGTTTTCGCGAAAATCTATTTACTTCGGGGAGTAAATTGCCAACTGTAGTGTAAAGTACGTCTTCTTCTGTTTGTACTACGTGGAGCACGTTGCCAAAATATGAATGAAACACATCTTAGTTCAATCTTCACTTTATTTATCATAATTCTTATCAAAGTATAGATAGGGTCAGGTGGGGTAAATGCGAGTACCATAACTAGATTGACACATTCCGCTATATGTCATTTTGTGGTCTTTTACAATTTACAAATAATTTTTACTGTGAATATTAATCATGTTTTAGGCTTTTGTTTGAAGTAATTACTAATATTAAATTATTGATGACTACAGATTAATAATTAAATTTATTTACTCTGGCTCGACTATCGCATTTGCCCGGTGTAAAGGGGTAAATGTATAAATGACATTTAAAATCCTAATAGTGTAGATAGTTACTAATCTGGGGTAATAGCAATAAAGTACGCAAATTGAAATATACTTTGGTTTTTATTTTAACGAAATCAGTGAACATCTTACAGAGCTATGAACTTTTCTTACATACTTATTTATAATTCGGAGATCAATCAATATCAATACTATCAAATTTTATTTATTTATTTATTTATTTATTAGATGCACAAGACAAGTAACAATCAAAGTAAAAATTAAATATACAATATACAATGTTCTGATTCTGGATTGCAACTCAAAAATATGTGCATACAGTAAAAACAGTACTTATTATCTAAATTACATTAGGTGACTAAATACGTACGTATTGAGTATTAATACTTACATTTTCAGTGCCAAAAATCAAGAATAAATCTGAAATGAGATATGATACGACATCGTAAATTGATGAGTTTTAATTAGATTAAATTAATAGGTAAGTTCCTATGCCTTGACTGTCACTGTTTAGGATAGAGGATATCTTTTACAGTATTTGTGTATGAATTGAATCTTGGATTGAAAATATCTAAGTGCAAGTTATTTGTAACCAATTCATTGTATTGTCGCACCATCCTTGCCAGCGGGTTGTAGTAAGATGTATTGTTTTTATAAGTTTGTAATGCAAAGAGATTAACGCGTTGTGCTCTACGTTTACTGTATTTAATATTTATGGAAATGTTTGCTAACAACACCGTTGAGTCTATAACAGAATGAATTATTTTGTATAAATAAACGAAATCGAAGTACCTACGTCGTATCTCCAATGATTGAACTCTAAATTTTAACAGTCTTTGTTCGTAGCTATGGTATGTTCGACCAAATTGTTGACGGTAACATAACATTCTCAGGCACCTTTTTTGAACCCGTTCTATATTGTCAATGTGGACTTTATAATAAGGGGACCAGACTGGAGAACCGTATTCCAAAATGCTTCGAACTAGAGCAAAATAAAGATAACATACACTACGAGATTGTTTAAAGCCTTTGGTTATTCGCAAAACAAATCCGAGTAGCTGGTTTGCCTTAGAAATAACATGTTCGTAATGAGGCCTGAAGGAGAGCCTGTCATCGAACAAAATGCCCAAGTCTTTAGCGAGGGTGGATCGATTAAGTACCTGTCCGTTAATAGTATAATTATTAATTATTTTATCCCTTTTATTAGAGAACGATATTATAAAACATTTGCTAATGTTTAAGGACATTTTATTTGTGTCACACCAATTAGTGAGGACATTAAGGTCCTGTTGCAAATTTTGACAGTCTTTTATGGAGATAATATTGGTGAATATTTTTAAATCGTCGGCATATAAAAGACACTGACATGACAGGCGCTCTATCAAATAATTTATAAATAATACAAAAAACAAGGGCCCCAAATGTGAGCCCTGAGTGACCTCAGAGGATACTAAAATAGGAGAGGAAAGATATCCTTTCAAGGCTACCAACTGACTTCGGTTGTTGAGATACGAAGATATCCAACGAAGCAAGTTACCTCGAATACCGTAGGATGCCAGTTTATTACAGAGCAGCAAATGGTCGACTTTATCAAAAGCCTTCGAAAAATCCCTGTAGACAGTGTCTATTTGACCACCTGCTGCAAAGCCTATACAAAGATAGTTTTTATATTCTAAAAGATTGGTAACTGTAGATCGGTTTTTAATGAATCCGTGCTGTTTATCCGAAAGAATTGGCTTGACTTGATTATATAAATATTTATAAACTAGTAATTCGAATATTTTGGCAAAACAAGAGAGAATGCTAATAGGTCTATAGTTTTCACATCGTGACCTGTCTCCACCTTTGTAGATGGGAGTGATGTGCGCTATTTTCCAGCGTTGAGGGAAAACGCCACTGCTCAATGATCTATTATATGATAGAAAGGGGACTTGATAGCTGTTTTGCACATGATTTAATAAAAGAAGGTGGAAGCAAGTCAGGTCCTGCACCCTTGCTTGCATCCAAGTGCTTCAACTTAAGTAACACGTCCTCATCTGTAAGACAGCACGCTTGCGCCGCAAAAGTCTACACCGGCAGCGTTCAAATAATTATCGCACGATTGAGGTGCATCCGTACTATTTTCCGACTCAAAAACTGACCCAAAATAAACAGAAAAGAGTTCATAATTAGATAGGATATAATCATATTTCTAAATTTATCATCAAAATATATTATGCCGCGCTTGGTTATTTTAGGATAAGTTAATTATTTGCAATAACCTCATCAGTATCTTCTATTATAGGCCATGCAAAGATTGCGCCCTTGCGTTGTACAAATTTTACCTCCCAACGACTGCCTACTTTTTTTTGCACAACACCCACATAATACTTCTTAAGGCATATTTTACAGGTAGGTTTTTAGGTACCCATTTGTTGATATTAGTGCTTTGTGATTTTGCTTCTTGCACCTCATTTTCTTTATCTTCTTCCCCAGTTGGGCTATTAATTTCAGAGATACTTTTTCGTTAGGTATTAATTTCCTTATTAGACTCGTTTTCTTCTTCCATCCACATGTTTAGTTTTTCGTTGGTATATTTGGGTCCTGTATCCTTCTTTTTAACATAATTTCGCACCATCTGGATCAAAAAATCATTACACGGGGTAAATGACATGTAATAAAACATTACATTTCCGCCGAGGTATGTTTATACATTTGCCCCAAGATCGTAATTTTACGGGGCAAATGTAATAGTGGCAATATCAGCATGAATTGCTTCAAATATGCTCAAATACTTATTGTCTAGAGTTACCGTAGCCAGGTAGGGATTTTCAGAAGTGCGCAGTGGAAGGTGTAATACATCTATCTGACCACGGTAGACAATATACATATCTAAACACTTCTACTGTGGTAGCACAGCGATGAATTATAATCCTAACTACACCTAATATTAATAAAATGTCTTACCAACTCTTACTGATGCCAGGAGTGGAACTAAGTTAGGGAAAAACAAACAAAACTAAGGTGGCCACGATAGATTGAATGAATTATCCACTTAGCTGTTCCTTCCAACTTGATGTCCTCTCCGTCCTAGAGCACGATGCACGTTCACAGGATTCACAATTACAGTTTTACAAAAGTTCAATATTTCACAAATTTATTCTTTATCACAATTTACCGTTGCCAGCACTAGATCAGGCGGCATTCAAGACGGTTTACAGCACGAATTCACTTCGACACCACTATGACTCGCGGAGCACCCATGTGCTTTCAAGGGGCGATAATTCAAGATACGGCTTGGTCAACTTTTTATACCGGGTTTTTTCACTGACCGCGGGAACCCAACGTTCGCGAAGCTACCAGGATGTGCTTTTCAAAAGGCGATCAATTTATTTCAATTAGGTATAAGGCACGCGAGAGAGCAAACGGCGTCTAAATTTTTCAAGGCGGGAACGGAAGTGACAGTTCAGTGTGACCATTGTCAGAAATTTTCAATAGACTAAACAAAATGTTACTCAATCGATCTAATCGATTTGACTTATAATAAAAACTAATTCTATTTCAAACACTTATTCAAAGAATTTATTTGCACGAAATATTCTCATTTTAATACAAAAAATAATAAAGAACTTACGTTTTGTCCTAAGATGACTCTGGATTAAAATTTAGGATAGCAATTTGTAAAACACGCGGCACGCACGTCACTTGAAAAATGAAATGTCATTCGTACATCTGTCAATCCAACAGATTCAAAAAGTTGTAAGAGTGTGGTGCAAGAAGTACTTTACGCATGTAAGAGATGCCAGCACTAGTTTCTTTTGTGTGTAAACAGTTAAAGTTATGGTATTACATTTGCCCCGTACATGCATTTACCCCACCTGACCCTATGTATTTATTGGGTGTGAAATTGGCGGAAGCAATTTCTTTTGTTACTTTCTCCTACCACAAAACACAGATGCATATTGCATTTCACGCAAAAAACTTTGGTTCTTCCCTCTTTGCAAAACCTACAGCGTGATTGCTTATTTGCTGATTCTGGAAAATGTCCGACAGCATCGTACCTGACACTGTCCACCGGCCGTTCAGCTGTGGTTTCAGAATTATTTTCTCCTTCACCTTCTCGATACTTCCACTTGACCTGGCAATTTTTCCAGCCCGACAAAGTCCTTCAAATAAATCAAGCCTAAACTCTTTTAGAGACTTTTTAATTCTCCCATCTCGCCTGTAAAGAAGCCAAGCGTTATTTATGCATATATCTAGCAATTGCGAAAATATACCCAAATACCACCGTCGGCTCTTGAAAGGGGTCCTGTACAAAGATATGAGCATATCTGTTAAATCTACGCCCCCCATATGCTTGTTGTACTGCTTCACAAGTTGAGGGCAGTCAACATCGACTTTGCGTTTGTATTCCTTCGAGTATCTCCTTATCTTTTCTATAGGATGAGAATCCACGTAGGAACTAATAAGCGTAACCACCTTGTTATCGTTCCACTTTACGATAGCTAACTTATTGTTATTGCACACAACTTGGGCACTGTATCCTCTCCTTCTCTTTTTTATTTATTTTTCAGAGGGTAACAGATCTTGACAACCCCTGAGCCGGTTTGTTCGTATTGTTCCCAGGCTAAATATACCATATTCTTCTAGCAATAAATAAATAAGCTCTGGAGAAGCAAAGAAGTTGTCCGCGTATATGATAGATGGCTTCTTTTTTATTGTTTTGCATAATGCTATTACCACCATGCCACCAACCCAAGTGAAGGTTCTTTGGCTATGAAAGTGTTTTCACGAAACGTGTCATCTCCACCGTACATGATAAAATCATATATTATGCCTGAAACCCCGGCGCGTACAAAATTTTTGAAGCCCCATTTTTTCGGCTTGTTCTTTATATACTGCCTCCTTTTCCCAGCTTTCGTGCCTTTGTATGGCATCATCATTTCATCTATTGAGTACTGCCCTTCTTCCTCTATCTTCAAACAATTTTGTCTGATCTTCTCCATAACAGGGCGTATTTTGTAATAGCGATCTGAATTCTCCATGCTATTATCCACAAAGTGAATGTTGCGGCGTATTTGTTGATAACGCTTTAGGGGCATTTCATCAGCTATTAGAGGATATCGGGTTTTTCTTGCCCAATAATCAGTGTATGCTGGCATGTGAACTACACCCATTTCAATAGAAGAAAACGTTCTAACTCTTCATTTGTCAACTGTATAGACTTGCCATGTTGTTGCACCGAATATAAGTTTGTATTGTGAACGATATCTGAAATGATGTCTGGTGAAAAGAAACAGCGGAAGTATTCCAATACCGTTAATATTTTTTTTTCCAGCTGTAAATCAGTGAAAATTTAGTTTTCTTAACCTTTTTGACTACCTTTGAAGGCTTTTAACGTTAGATCTGCTGTGCGATTCCGAAAATGACAACAGTCACATCGTAATACGCTTCGTACATCACCTCCACTTCACTGCTTACGTTGTGAAAAGTTCTCACCGTATTCCGAAACTACGCATTGTCACTATCAAGGCCAAGTGATGCAAATTTATAAACAAAAAATCTGGTGAAAACTTTAGAGGTGCGCCTTGGCTGTAAAAAGTTTAGTAACTACACAGTTTATAAAATCAAAGAATAAATTTAGCTAATCAAAGATTATTTTGTTACAAAAGGTATATAAAATATGTCCATAAAGCTGGATAAGCAATATTTCATTGGTAAAATATTTTTTAAAGCAACTGGAGAATTATTTTATAACATAATAGAATTCTATAAGCTGCATGTCGTGTTATCTTTGCTTCCTTATTTAAACGTCAAAATTGAAGTTTGCTTTGGTTTGTTATTGTTTTTGTTGTGTAAACAGAACGGCGTTTCATAAAAAATCATTTTGCGGTGATATTTTAAGTACCTAGATGTGGATTTCAAGTGGTTCCCAGCGAACTATGAGTTATCCAAAGGCCCTTTTAAAACAGTATCGTTATATTTGTTTTAAAGTTTCATAAGTTCGGTTTCTCTTGTTGAGGGTGACGTGTGTAACGTGTTAAGTTTTGAGATCTTTCGTCCTATTCTACAACGGCAAGGTAAGTTATTAATAGTATTTCATCTAATGTTTTTAAATATAGCTACATTTCATTAACTTGCCGTGTGGTTGACGGCATAGAATATAAGTGTCACCACCCCCTATCTTCCCGTAGGTGTCGTAAGAGGCGACTAAGGGATAACACGATGCAAATACCATCTTTGCGTAGAGACGGAAAACTCGACATCAAACCCTATACGACTGCCTCATTGGTCGCGGCATAAATGTGCGCGTGGGATCGGGAGGTCCCGGGTTCGATTCCTGGGTCGGGCAGTGTTATTGGGTTTTTCTGTCACGAAATTCTCAGTAGCAGCACGGAGTCTAAAAATGTGCCCAGTACGGCAATAGGCTCGCCCCTTATTACGTGGGACTAAAGTATATCTGGCGAAAAGTGGGTGTAGAAATACACCTCTGCCTACCCCTTCGGGCATAAAAGGCATTACGTTATGTATGTTATGTTCATTAACTTCCTATTTGATTGAATATTTTTAGGGTTTCACATCCATCATCTGCTCAAGTAGAGGCTCTACTAGCTTTACTTGAGAGTAGGCCAAATTTAGCTAAGGGCTTCTTAAAAACGAAAGCAGCCAAAGAGAAAGCTCATAGAGAATGGGCACAAGTTGCCTTGCAGCTTAACAGCATGGGTGGTGGAGCAGTCAAAACAACACAAAAATGGATAAAGGTATTACCTACATTTCGTCAATTTTATTGTGTTTCATTACGCATTGTGATATTGATGATCATTGGTATACTATGTTTTACTATTATTATCTTTCCAGTATTGCAATGACAAAAAAAATGCAGTCAAGAAGAAGGCTGCTGCAAGAGCTGCCAGTAGAACTCGAACTGGTGGTGGTGCCATTCAATGTGATGAAATTGTAGAGCTTTCCCACATTGAAGAAAGGATATTGACGCTAATGGGTGGTCAAAGTTTTGCCACAGGTGACAGTCACTTGAGAATTAACCCATTTGTAAGTATGATATACCATTATGATATTTGTAACAATGTTAAGTTAATTGGAATTCATTTATTGTTTAATAGACCTTTTGTATTAATGTCTTTCTATTCCTGCAGGTGGATGTCAGTGAAACTGTGGAGCAGGATAGCCCTTCAATTATTAATGTTTTACAAACAACACATGAGCAGATATCCACCGTAAGTGATTTGAAATGTATTGGTAAAATATAAATTTGAGATATATGGTGATGTACCTATTTAAAGAAATTGATAATTTTTGTTTCAGATTCATACAAGTGATGACATAGCCACCTATTGTCCATCTGAGTACCAAATATCGCCAGTTATTGTAAGTACTTTATGAAGAACTTAGTTATTTATTAGGTACCTACATAATTTGTATTGTTTTATAGGTTTAATTTTTTAATCCTTGTTTTAGATTGATGAGGCTCAAGAGCAACAAGCAACACAGGGCTTAACAGAAAGAAATGAATTTTCAATTGTAAGTTAATGACTTACCTAATATTCACCGATGCATAAATATACCTTTGCATTATAGGTATATTTATGTTATTATCTTATAGAATCACTGATGAAATGAATTACTCATAAATATTTTTTTTGCTTTAGGGGTCTCCATATGCTAACCCTGTAGCAGGCCCATCAAGAGAACATCCCAACCCACCTCTGAGGGTAAGCTAGCTTACTAACCCTAGCATCACTAACACAAAAGTAGATACTATGACCCATTTATGTACCTTGGTAAAATGATTTGAAATTGTGAAGAATGTAAAAATATTTTTTTATTATCATTCATTAAAGTTGAAGTTAAGTTTAAATTAAAATAATATTAAAATTCAGTTTTAACCACTATAAATGGGAATACCAGATAATCAAAAATGGAATGTGACTCGCGCTAATCATAACTTCGCCAAACAATGGTTAATTATACTATGTCTAAATTTCAGGATAACGTGCCGCCTGTTTCTGTCCCCTTGCCACATTCGCCACCCAGACATTCGCCCTTAGAGGTGGAACAACCGCAGCACTCTACAGTCTCAAGTGAGTTACAAATATATTTTAATTCATAAATCTACCTAAAACAAATTAATTTATAAACAAAATACTAATATCTCCGGTAATTATTTACAGCTCCAAGACGTCGTTGGCGACGACTTTTTCAAAGAAATGGACGACCATCACCTCCGTCCCAAAGGCGTTCCATTTTTCTTACCATGGTGGAGAAATTTATTGAATACGCTCGTCGGCGAGATGAACGAATCGCTGAGAGAGACCGTCAGATTGTAGCAAGCATGCAATCAATAGAAAATATTTTAAAAGAACATTTTCGTAGTAATTAATAATGTAATTGAATTATTTACATTTACGTAGGTATGTACTTCACTAAAAGGCAAAGCTCTTAAATTTAACTCGAAGTTAGGCTGTATTAATTATAGGGTTTTAGGTAGGTACATAAGACATAGATAAATAATAAAGTAAGTCATTTATTCACTAAGATAGCAATGTAACGCTTATGAACGTATAATTTACAAATGCGTCACTTAATGATTCTAGATTCACATACTATTTCTTACTATTATATATTACTTATATAGTGCCAGATTTGTAATGTAACACACAACTATGAGTAAGATTGGAATATAAAACTCATTGACACTCAAGTCTTAAATGACCTTTGTATAATGTACAAAGATTTTAAATAAATATATTTACAACTGTTTCACACTGCAAATAAATTTATTTATTTAGTTCAAAAAGCGGCGATAGCTCAGTAGTGTGTAATTGACTGCCAAGACGATGGTCTCGGGTTCGATCCCTAATTACCCCGGTCACACATCTATGACTTTTCGAAGTTATGTGTGCATCCACGCACGGCGAAATATTCAAAATGACCCATCGGTGGGTCATACACAGTGAACGTGTTAACATGATAACTTTCAAACTACAACCACCCCTGTGACCATTAACTTATCGGACTTAATAATAATAAAACAATTAATAAAAATATAAATAGATAAAGTACCTAAATATAGATAACGTGTGATGACAAGGGTGAGGAGTGTCCCCCCGTGGGAGCTCTATGCCCCCGTGGGATCTCCACCTTGTCGTGGTGGGGGGGGCTTTGTAACCGTGGATTGGTCACCCGCGGTGAAGCTAAGAGGGATCCAGGAGGGGACGCTCCGCGTGGGCTTGACGGAGGCCTGCGCAGGATGCGTCCAAAGGGGCGGGTGCGAGGGACAGTTCTTCTGTCCCTCGCAGTTGGATGCGGTCGCGGGAGGAGAGGCGTGTCGGTTGCGTTGCCGCGCGCCCTATCTCCCGCGACCAAATGGGGGCGCACCATCGTTGCGTCGCGGTGGAGCCGCAGAGGAAGAGGAGATGCGGTGTTGCGTTGCCGTCCTCCCTATCCTCTGCGGCCACTGAGTGTTTTGACGGCGGAGCCCAACACCTTCATCCGCCGTCAAGAGGGTTTTATTCGGGGCCCGCCTGACCATCTGGCGGGCCAGTACCCGTCGGGGGGTAGCGAGGAATGCTTCAGCGATACCCGACCCGCCGACATACGGGTACGTGAGGAATACGGGGTGGATTTTAGTCAGAAAAAAAAGGGTGATGAGTATAAAAGCTACCATTTACATAATTACATACATATAGACACCATTATGTAAGTATTCGAATATATTATTTCATTTACATTATTCAAAACTTTAGGACTGCACTTAACTACAGTTTTTTCTTCCCACAAGCTTTGCAGTCCGACCCGAGCGGCGACAAAAAATACTTAGAGGGTAATTTATAGCTGCCTTATGAGAAAAATGTCGCGGGCGCTTGAGTGGCTTACGTTTTTTTTGAACCTCTTGTTTGTTTCTCGTACTTATCAGAAACCAAATTTTAGCCCTAACAACTATTCATTTAGTTTACAAAAATCGAACAACTAACTTTAGAGCACAGAAAAAAGTTTGGTAAACTTATATTACATATAGGTACAAACGAGTATAATAATAATATACTTTTTTGCCAAAAAGCATGGTGTAGGTACAATGATGTCATAAAAGTTCAATAAAGCACATGTTTCGCTAAAGTTGCATATCATGCAAATATAAGGTAATTATACTATTTATACTGTATCAACTGCACTGTTGGCGTAGTGGTTTAAATGGTCCCCACCCCGCTTGACACTGCGTCGAGTGTTGTGGGTTCGATACCTAAATAACAAGTAAATTAACGCAACACAAAGGATGTTTTTGTCTCAGACGTGCGACTGAGACACAAACATCCTTTACCACAATAATAAAAATCAACCTTAACACACCACCCATATCTATCTATTAAATAAAGCATCTTCTCTTCCTTTTATATTACACCTATAAAATTATGTACACTAAAACAAACCCTCTCTATATCTATCTCTATACATAATTTTCATTTAACATACACTTCTAAGTCTCTAATACAGCATAAATAAACCAACATACAAACAATTTTAAATCAACCCACACTACATTGCCATCAACTATGCTAAGATTACAATAATAGATTATCGCAATCTTGAAGACCAAAATGCATTCACTAAAGAGCTTCTAGCTGCACGACCTAATTCTAGTTCAGTATTGATGGTACTAGTGTTGTAAGCAACTGCCAGATTTCGCTCACTTGAAATGTCTTCCGGTGACAAGGCTGGTGCTGGCAGACCAGCGCGGTTACAAATATTGTGGAGCACACAACATGCTATCACAATTTTGGCAACCATATCAGGGTGGTAATGTAGCATCCTGTGCACCAAAAGACACCTAAAGCGGCCTTTAAGTATGCCTATTGTCCTTTCAACACTATTGCGGGCGGTGGCATGGAGCTTATTGTAGTGTGCTTCAGAGGTGTTCTCCACAGCATTTAATATAGGCGTCATAAGATATGGCCTCTGTGCATATCCAGAATCACCTGAAAATAAGTAATTTAATGTTTATTTTAAATATATATGATTTTACTATTTATATTGCTACAAAATATTACTTACCCAACAAATACACTGTTTCTCCAGCATTATACAATTCTTGCAAATGAGTTCGTATAATAGACTGATTAAATATAAAACTATCATGCGATGCACCACCATATGAAATATCTACATGTAGAATATTTAGATCAGCATCAGTTATCTGAAAAAAATAAGAACTTATGTAACACATTGAACTAATCAAAATTTGATTCTGGTGCTATTTTATGCTTACCAATTGAACATTTCTAGCATGATATCCCTTTCTGCAAAAGTACCGTTCCTCATTATCTTTGGGTCTCACCATAGCTACTAATGTGCCATCTATGCAACCAATCACTCCGGGTATGCCAAATTTTTCATAGAATCTGAAATTAATAATATATAAACAGACAGTTAATTAATAGGTAGGTTCCTAAGTAAGATCATTTGAGAAGCACCAAAGTTTTCACAAGAAATTATGTACTTACATTTCTTTAAGTTTTTGTCGTTCAGATGCATTTTGAGGAAATCATATAAATTTCTTCACTACATCTTGATGACATTGTGCATTAATTATTTGGTGGAGAGACCGAGATATAGAAGGTTGTGAAACAAAGTTCCTTATATTCATACCAACTATTTTCTGATAACTTCCAGATGCCAGAAATGATAGTGAAGATAGGATCTGAAACAAATTGGTAGCAAAATACAATACATTATTATTTGTGTCCATTGGTATTGGTACCCTTGCCAGAAAGTAAACCAGTAAATAATTACCTACATAGGTATTTTTGCTAAAATATTGTACATGTAGAGCTTTACAGTAAAAAAAGGATTTGCAGAACTAAACTCTAATAGAATCCAATAAGTTAGTTTGTTTGGAAAATATGCATTCCAAATCATTATATTATGACCACTTTAAAAAGGAGGTACATGCAATATTACAAACTTACCTTGGTTCTTAGCTTTAAGCCTCTTCGGTTCTTTTGCACCGGAATAAAACTTTTTATATCGTCCTCTAAAGCTCTAATTAGTTCTTCAGATAGGCGATACAAACGTATATAGTCATCGTCTCGAAAACTCATATTTATGTTCCGTAAAAGATTTACTGTGTTGTTGTCTTTTTAAAAGGTCTAAGCTGTAAGCTTCCTTTAAAAATGCTTACATAATTAGAGTGTGAGCCATCTAAAACACGAAGTAAATGTTTAATATTATTTACACTTGAAACTAGCATTGTAGAGTTTTAATTTTATCACAATATGATTTTAAAACGTTTTTAATTCATATAAACACCACAAAATAACTTTTTACCTTTACTACGGAAGAAATTTATAATTTTTAGAGCTACTTGTGTTGTTTTCACTAAGTTTTCACCGAATAAGAAGTAACTTTTGATTTGACAGATAAAATTGGCTGTGAAAACTGTGACGTGAGCCAAAACATGGCTTCGGAATATCAATAGACCCTTCCAAATGTCAATTTTTCGTTATTTTATGTCAGTTGAGTGAACTTTTCACTAAAGTTAGTTCTATCCGCCGACACGCTTACATGGGGGGCGCCACTATAGTTTTCACTGTTTTTCGGAATACCATTTAGAGTTTTCACCGCCAAAGTCGCTGTGACTTTGCTAAATACATTTTCGGAATCGCTCTGCTGGTGATCGGCACAGGCGAAGCTTTTGACGTGCTAGGAACTGGTGACTGCAGAAGTTCTACAGATGGAGTGAGTAATGATTGAATTGAATTCAATGTTGGGATGGCAGCGTAATTATTAGTTGACGGAGACGGAAAAACCTCTTGAAATGTTGGTGTTAGTGGTACATCATCAATGTTACAGTCAAAGACGTTATCGGAGTCGTTGTGGTCGTCTTCTAGAATGTTCAGTCTTTCAAATGAGGAGTTTGATGGAGGTGGGTCAGAGCTGAGCTTAGGTGAAGATGATGGAAGGATGTGTGATTCGTCATCAGAACTAGAACTGTCATCGGAACATGCATTTTCTTTCGGGATCAAAGCTAAAATCGTATGCGATCGTATCAGGTTCAAGCACCGCAGAAAAAGAAAAAGAACATGCTGTATGACATACAATCGACACCGCAACCGAAGATTTTTTTTATAAAAAACCAAACAAAAAAAAGCTAGTTTACATTTCTAAGTCATAGGCAATGTACTTCGTGTATACCAAAGTTTATTTTGTGTTCTTTACAATGTACTTGGCAACGGTATTCAGGGAGTACATACAAAGTTATGATCTTATAAAATTGCGATTACATTATTTACACATAAAATTCCGAACGATTGATATTATTTATAATATTCCCATGCAATTTAAAGCCTAATAACCGCAAGTCCCATCCAAAAAAGTGTAAAAAAACTGAAAAATCTTACCCATGACACAGATACACCAGACCGCTTCGAAGACATTTTGAATTTGACAGATATTATTCGATGTTACCACAAGATATGTTCGTGGCGAACCGAGGGAGCTTTTAAAAAAGACACGATGTTGTCTCCTTGAGTCTTTAATCTCAACTGGTTTAATTCAATACAAATTTCTTACAGCTAACTTATGGTACTACGGTTCTTATCTCTAAAGGGGAGTATATGGTTACAGTTTATTGCTTAATACTATGAATTTACTGTACGTAACTCCTCCCTTCCCAAAGGGCTGCGTACGGAGGAGGGTTGCACGCAGAGCCGACTATGCAAGGGCGAAGCGCTGTGCTGAGGCTCTGCTGCTGACTCCGACGGACGCGGCGCGTAGTCCATCTCCATGGTGACGCACGGCGGCGGTTGAAGTCCCGGGCGTCTGCATAGGCTTGACCTGAGTCGTTTGTAGGCGCAGTATAGTATGAGGGCTAGTACTGCGGCTAATGCGGCGATTGAAGTCCAGCTGGGTTGACTGGCGATACCGGGGGTGATCGGCGTGATGTTCATCTCGCGGGCTAGAGTAGCAAGCGAGTGTAGTTTATCCAACTGTATGTTTTGCAACTCTATGTTGTGCACAGTGACGTTTTCTTGGGCTATTTCATTTCTAGGCAACGGAATGGTCTCTGGAATAGTGATAGTACTATGGTGGGTTTGTAGTACTATACTATTTATAGTTATGGTACATCTTTCAGTAGTGGTGAGTAGATAGACTCCTTTTATCCGTTGATAACTGTTCTCGTCGTTGCAGGACGTTTTTATGATGTCTTCCTTCGGGATGACTGCTAGCCAGGTGTTTTCATGAAGTTGTTCTATCTTGTTATTGCTAGTGACGACATGGGCGAACTTGCAATTGGTTGCGGGCGTATGTCGAATGGTTTGCACGATGCAATCGGCTCTCTTGTCGACGTCTTCTAATTTCAGATGATCGCAGATTTGGAGGTCATCGGTGAGGCGGCGACAGGGCTCGTGAAGGTAAGTAAACTTCTTATTACTCAGTATAAGGTAAGGTGCTTCGGGTATACGGGTAAGGTTGTTATGATTAGGAATGGAATATACGTGTAAAAGGTCAAAGGTAATAGGGCTTAAAATAGGTATGTATAATATAAATGTAAGTGACGTTAAGGTACAGTATGCCTTGACCGTAATACTATTTTCTAACAAGTGTATATTTTCTCTTCTAGGTTCAAAAGGTAAGTTAAAGTTTTTACTTATTTTAATTAATTCTGCTAATAGATGTAAAGGGTCTATGATACTAGGATGTAATATACCTAAAGAAGCAAAAGAGATTGCTGTCTCTAATGTGTTTACTCTATCGTAAATTTGTTGAAAACTATTTTCAATTTGAAAGTGGATATGAAGTAGGTATATCTATTCGCGAGTTAAGCGAAGTTAAGTTACTGTTAATAGTATTTAAGTTAATTGCTAATAAATCTAAG
Source organism: Euclidia mi (assembly GCA_944739405.2). Classification (NCBI taxonomy): domain Eukaryota; kingdom Metazoa; phylum Arthropoda; class Insecta; order Lepidoptera; family Erebidae; genus Euclidia; species Euclidia mi. The sequence goes on from OX123184.2 coordinate 116,641,227, forward strand.
TTATTCTGAACTTTATGTAAGCTTTCGGTATATTCATCTATATACTGTTTCATAAGACTAATAGTATTCTTCTGATTACTTGCTAACGTGAATGTATTTTTCCTTAAACTGTCTATTTCTAACACTAGATCTGGGTAAAATGTAAAAGAACTTTTTTTCTATTAAACTTATCATATACTTAATCTGTTCACGATTAACGTATCGTTCTAAATACGTGGGTCTCGAGTTTTCGACTAACACTAACTTATAATACATACTAGTAGTAAATCTAAATAATTCATATATGTAACTAACATTATAAGTGCATATAAGGTTATATGTATCTTTCTTATGTAAAACTTTAGGTTCTTTTAAAACTAATAAACCATCTTCGCTAGCTATCGGCTGTACTATGACGTCTGATGCTGCGTGGGTGGTGCTGACGGCGGCGAGCCACCAGAAGACTCTGTAATGGAAGAGGGACGTCTGAGCATCCTACTATGGACTCTAATCGATTTGGAGTTTATATGCTTGCCTATGATTTCTACAATATTATTTGGGTGTAAACGTATAACTGTATAGGGACCTAAATTAGCTAGCTGTTTATATACTATATCGCCTATCTTAAACGATGGAATTTCATTTTCTAACGGTTGTTCCGAAGACCGTGGGAATTCTGAGCCAACCGTGGGAATATTACTGGGTGAAGGTTGCAATGGGTCACTTTCGCTAATTGAATCTATTTGGGGATCAGCAGAGGTGCTTGGTTTTGTTAAATCTATCGAGTTTATTTTTATACGGGATAATGCGTCAGCGTTTGTGTTGTATTTACCTTTTTTATATACGATTTGATAGTCATACTCTTCTAAACGTAAGCCCCAGCGTGTGAGCTTTGAATTCGGGTCCTTAAGGGACATTAACCAGGTAAGCGGTTTGTGATCGGTGTATATGATAAACTTTCGGCCGTATAAATAGGGACGAAAATATTTAGTTGCCCAAATAATTGCTAATAGCTCTCTTTCTATCGTTGAGTAGCGGGACTCTGTATCTGAAAGTGTACGCGATGCGTATGCGATGGGCTTATCAGAACCTACGGTTCCTTGTGATAACACGGCGCCAATTGATACCGAGGACGCATCGGACTACCGATGCGTCCTCGGTATCAAACCGAATCGGTATCAATCGAAAAACCATTCATACTAACTATAGTATGAATGGTTTTTCGAAATCCGGATACTGTAAAATGGGGGCATTACATAATATAAGTTTCGCTTTATTGAACGCGTCTATAAACTCGGGAGAATGCGTGACTTTAACATTTTTCTTTAAGCATCTTGTAAGTGGTTTTGTAAGCTTCGCGAAGTCAGGAATAAACTTGCGGTAATAGCCTAATAATCCTAAGAAAGATTTGATTTCCTTTTGAGTACATGGTATGGGAAATTTCTTAATTGCTTTTATCTTTCCCTCGTTAGGTTTTACACCGTTTGGGGTAAGTAAATGGCCTAAATATCCGACTTCTTTCTTTAAGAATTCTGACTTGTCTAATTGTACTTTAAAGTTATGTTCTCTAAGTCGTTCAAAAACACGTTTTAGCTTGTTTATATGGTCGGTTAAACTGACTGAAAAAATCAAAATATCATCTAAATAAACTACACATGTATCTACTCGTAAATCTCTCAAAATATTGTTCATTAATCGTTGAAAAGTGCTCGGGGCATTCTTTAAACCAAAGGGCATTCGTAGGAACTCATAATGACAGTCTATGCTGAACGCTGTCTTCTCTATGTCAACGGGATCCATCTCCAGTTGATGGTAACCAGATGCTAAATCGATTGTGCTGAAATACTGGGCTCTACCTAACTTATCTAGGATGTCATTAATGTTTGGAATAGGGTATTTATCGTCAATTGTTCTTTCGTTCAATTTACGATAGTCTACGACCAATCGCCACTTGGTTTTGCCGGACGCATCGGTCTTCTTTGGCACTAAATGGACGGGGCTGGACCACGGTGAAATGCTTTCTCTAACGATGCCTTTCTCTACTAAACTATCTACTTGTTTCTGGATTTCCTGTTGCCGACAAGGAGGTCGTCTATAATTCTTAACGAATATGGGCGTATTGTCTGTTAAACGAAGTGAATGTTTGACTGAATTAGTAAAAGTTAAAGGTAAGTTTTCCGAATAAAATATATCTCTAAACTGATAACATAGCTTCTGAATTTCTCTCTTTTCCTCAATGTTCAAATGGTCTAAGCGCAAACGCTCTAAGTTTTGTTTTAGTTCTGAATCTATATCTTCGCTACTTAAATGGTGAAATGCCGGCTCGGTACAAATCTTCCGTTTAATCAAAACGTTGTGAAAGTTAAAATCTACTGAAGTTGTTTTAGTATAAAGTTTTTTCTCACTGTAATCTATTCTACAACCTAAACTGTCTAAAATATCACTTCCTATAAGACCGTGAAACTGTTCGCTGAAATCTACAATCAAAAACTTATGAACGCTACTTGATCCGAATATCTCTGGTAACGGGATGTACGCGACGTTCTCATGATATGATTCTCCGTGCGGTGTCGAGATAGTATAAGGTTCCGACTTAACGCAGGCCTTATCAAGATTCTTTATTACTGCGGTACTAATTAATGAGTGAGTGGCTCCGGTGTCGATGAGAAACGGACCACCAAATTCGCGTATGTAAATATGTGGTAATTTATCTACTACGTAATCTATGTTTTCTCCTGAATTATCCAATCCTGGGGAAAATCCTGTAAATAATCGTTATCTGGGGAATAGTCTACGTCTTGTTCCTGTTCTGCGGCATAGGTGTCGTAGCTGACTGCCTCGCTACGGTCCTCGCTATTTACTAAATTATGATTTAATCTATTTACGGGAACTAACGCCTTTTCTTCCTGTTTTGTAGCAGGTTTTGGGGTATTAAATTGAGTATTTCTGGGGTAATTACTATACTGGTTATAAGGGTAATTATTGTATTGATTACTAGAGCTTGGTAAAGTTGGACGTGAGGTACGTTGAGGACGTTTGGTAACAGAGGACTGTTAAATGACTGCTGTGGACGCACTGGAAAAGTACTGTTTGGCTTTAAGCTAGGTTTTGGAGTGGGTTGCGTAATGCTTTTCCTATCTGAACGTTTGATTCGAGCTTCTTCCTGTCTGGCTAACGCTATAGCTTTGACAAGGGTTGTCGGCTGGTTAATACGTACGCCTAAGCCTACGTTGTAATCTAGGTTATCTATAAATGTGCTGATTGCTAGGGTTTGATAGTAACCACTGTCCTTGTTGGTGGACAGGCCTACTCCGCAAAGTGAGTCTAAAAGATCTCCTATTCGTTTACCAAATTGTTCGCACGTCTCGTTTTGGTATTTCGTGCAACGTAATAACTCTTGAAGTAACTGAACTTCGGTTCGGTGTTCGCCGAATCGATTAATTAGAGCGGCTTTAATAGATGTCCAATCTTCGATATCAACTTCCAATGAAATAGCTTCTTGAGCTTTGTTAGTTAACTTATTTCTTATGAGACAGATCGCTATAGAATCGTCTGTTGTTATACCATACGCGGTTAATATACTTTCTACACTTCTTATATAAAAGTTCAACGATTTGTTACTGCCATCGTATGACGGAATAAGTTTATTTAATAGTTCGTAATTCGGTTTTGAACTATTTACTACTGAGGCTGCTGCGGCTAGGTCAGCGAGCGCGTTGGCGTTCTGAGCCATTGTATAAATTTATAATAAATGTATATAACTAAAACAAAGGTAAGTATGTGTAAGTATCTGGTGTCGATTTTAGATCACACAGATATACACTATATACTTATTTGTATTACCGGTAAAGGCAATTATACACGCACACACAATATAAAATACACAAAGTAATTATAGTGGTGGGAAATGGCAAAAGATGGGATACTGAGTAGTATGAGAGTTTGATCTTACCTCCAGTAGAGCTCCATCTGCCTGGTGAGTTGAGCGGTGACTGGTGACTGTGCTTCTTGCTGCCCAGGGTTCGCGACGGGTTCTTGTTGGGATAGCGGCGCGGACGCAAAGAGTTTGATTCGCGCCGTGTCTTCGCAAAGAGTTTGATTCGCTAGGACGACGACTGCCACTATCCTACCGACTGCGCCAGATATGTTCGTGGCGAACCGAGGGAGCTTTTAAAAAAGACACGATGTTGTCTCCTTGAGTCTTTAATCTCAACTGGTTTAATTCAATACAAATTTCTTACAGCTAACTTATGGTACTACGGTTCTTATCTCTAAAGGGGAGTATATGGTTACAGTTTATTGCTTAATACTATGAATTTACTGTACGTAACTCACATCCAAATATTTTTCTAACAAAATATACAATTATTGCAAGCTAAAAATAATAACAAATGGTACTTTTTCTTTGATTAGTACTACAATCGATTTTAAAAAAGTCTATGTCTTTGGTGGAGTACACTGCCAATTTAAGGGTTAAGAAAATTCCGAACAAAATTTGGGCCAGGCAAATTATTTTTGAACTTTAAGACAGTCCTACCTACTTTATCAAGATGGTAATTAACTAGGAATCGCAAATCTAGAGTCCAATGGGTAACCCCAGTCAGCACATACATATGTATACCAACGACAACCCAACCTACTAGACACCTAATGTTTTCATTTATACCATAGATTATACAGATATACTGGTATAGATGCGCAACTCCCTCTAAAGAAAAAGTTCAATAGGCATCCTCGACTCTAGATGGCGTACAAATATTTTTTTTTTATTCCGATCGTATAGATGGCGTTAGTAGTGGATTCCTTTAAAAAAAAAGTTTAATTTCGGTGTTAATAAATAAGTAAATGACAACTATTATGTAAAATATGTAATTTAAAAGTAAAAAAATATAAAAATCACAAAAAGTAGTTCTAGATAATTGTCCGATTCGATCCACGGACTTTTACGTTATGAGCCTAGCACTCTTCCACTTTTTTTTTTTTTTTTTGTTTTACGAGGTGGAAAATCCCCTCGGATCTCCGACTCTTGGGGGAAATAAGAGCCGGAGTATGTGGTGTTTCCACTAAAAACCACCTCGACTTCCGCCATGTACCCGTGTGTCGGAGGGTGGGGCATCACCAAAGCACTCGTCGCCACCCTCCGACGGGTATTGGCCCGCCAGATGGTCAGGCGGGCCCCGAACAAAACCCCCTTGGCGACGGATTAAGGTGTTGGACTCCGCCGCCAAAACGCCCAGCGGCCGCAGAGGATAGGGAGGACGGCAACGCAACACCGCATCTCCTCTTCCTCTGCGGCCCCACCGCGACGCATCGAATGCTGCGCCCCCATTTGGTCGCGGGAGATAGGGCGCGCGGCAACGCAACACCGACACGCCTCTCCTCCCGCGACCGCGCCCGACTGCGAGGGACAGACAGAACTGCCCCCCGCACCCGCACCGTTGGACGCATCCTGCGCAGGCCCCTCCAAGCCCACGCGGAGCGTTTCCTCCTGGATCCCTCTTAGCTTCACCGCGGGTGACCAATCCACGGTTACTGAGCCCCCCCACCACGACAAGGTGGAGATCCCACGGGGGGGAGCACTCTTCCACTGCGCCACGTAGATCTTAACGATGATGGCGAAATTATCGTTCAGTTATCGCTACAGATATTTCTAGGTATATATGTAATTTTTTTCTTGCAGTCTTCGATAGATGGCGCTGATTTATATGAAATTTACCCATGTATGGAGCTTTCACGGCCCTGATTTATACAAACAAACGATTCTGTCACAGCGGTGAGGTATGCGGGGCGAAGGGGACTACAAAAATGCATTCTAATTGGCCGGTTCAAATTTTCGGTACGTCATAATTCATAACTAGTGTTGGGAGTGGTCTTATGTAAGACGTATTAGGGTCGTAGCACATGTATCATCTCGGAAAGGGATCAGCACTGTATCAACTGGATCCGTTCAGTATTGTTACGAGCTCGGGTTCGTTGATAAATTAAATGCACTATGCCACTAAAACTGCACTTTGTTTACTAACACAAACACTATAATTACACACTTAATTTTAAACACAATTAAAAACACTATTTCACACTACTAAACACACTGAAAACACACTTCGTCTTCAGATCCTTCGCTCTATGTTTATCGCTGTTTATTCAACTATGTGTGAACTCGCTCATCCGCGCGGTATTTATACCGGCTGGATAACAAACTAGTTCATTCTAGACATTTCTGAAATATTCCCGTAATAGTCGGGAACAGTCGATACAGCAAAGCTATCTAGTAGATAGTAGATGAAATGCCTTTAAACCACCGATACATCCAATCTCTTCTTGTTCTCTCATTCACCAATAGATGGCGTTATTTTCAATTATCGCCATTAGTAACAGTATTATTTGTATGAAACTCCCTACTGCAACGCACACTAATCGGAATCGGAACGTAATCCCCTCGACTCGGAACAACCTCACGAACGAGGTGCGGTGCGTGGTCGACTTGCAGTTCCCGCGCTTACGGTTCTCCGTACCCTAGCTTACGGCTTTCCGTAGCCTAGCTTACGGCTCTCCGTAGCCTAGCTTACGTCACTTCGGCCACGCACCTCTCGCGGTCTGCGTTCGGATTTAAAATTAGTGAAGTAGTGCTGCCTAGCCGTCAACCAGCGGTCGGCGAGCCGTAAGCACGGCGTCACCTAGCTGTAGCCGAGTCGACGTGCCGGAGCTTCTGTTTATTTCTAACTAAAATTATTATTATTATTGTTTTTTAATTAGCCTGTATTGTCCCACTGCTGAGCAAAGGTCTCTCCCTTGGATTTCCAAAAATCTCTGTGCTTTGCAATCTCTGGCCAGTCGCCCTCAAAAGCGTCTAGGTCATCCCGCCATCTCCGTTTAGGACGTCCTCGTCGCCGCCGACCACCTGGAACCCAATTGGTAGCTACATGGGCCCACCTTTCTGTGTGCATGCGGCAGACGTGTCCGGCCCAGTCCCACTTTAGTCGGGCTGATTAAGCTGATTTTGCTCCTACGTCCATTAAGCCCGTTTTTGAGCGCAGCATAGAGTTACGGACGTGATCGGTCCTCTTCACCCCCAGAATGCTACGCTCCATGGCTCTTTGGCAAATCTTCAACTTGGACTTCTGAATCTCGGTCAGGGACCATGTTTAAAATAAAATATAAAAAATAAAATTAAATATAAAAAAATAAATATATTTCAAATTATACGGTAATGACATTAGGTTATCAGAATACCGCTTCAAGACCTGGCCGTCCACGTAGTGTTCGTACGAAAAAGGTGGTCAAATAATTCGAAGAAATCCTGTCCGAAAGCAAAAGATTTTATCTCGGGAGATGAAGATAGCACCTAGAACATCGCGCTACATATTCTCCCCCATGTACCATTTTAAGCGCGGGTGAGTCCTACATGTTCGGCAATGACGTTTTAATTCCAACCATTGATGTTCTATTGTATTGGTATGAACTTTAACTTGAGTATTATTTGAACCTGGTACGGGCGTTCCTAGACTGGTATCTACTGGGATGCTAACTGAACCTGCTACAAATTGTCTACTATGGTTAACGGCAGAATGCCCTTGCATACCTAGCCTTAAGTGTACGCCTGTATATGCCCGGTGCTGATCTGACAACGTATGAATTGGGTGAAATGTTTCTTTGCATAATCGGATCTAAAGTTGTCCTAACCTTACTAGCTATAAGTTCTACGTGATTTATTTTCGAAAGACGGCTTACGCAACCAGAACTCCACGTTTGCCATTGAAGTAGCCTACCCCGGTGGTTTTTGTTCGTACATAAATGTGTTTCATCTACTTCTACGATATCTTTGTCCCCGCCAATCAATTCGCGATCGTGAGCCTTAGCAACCTCGCAGACCTCGCGTAAGTAATGATACACCTGTATTGCCTCTGTATTGCCGGAATCTCAAAAAAATCAAGTGTTATCTATGTGTATGTTCATACTCTTTATCTTTGAAACTACTGATCCGATTTGAAAAAATCTTTTTGTGTGTGATAGCCACATTAATGAGAAAGGTTATAGGCTACTTTTTATCCCGATATTCTCGTGAGATCACTGAATGAAGCCGACGAAGTCGCGGGCGTCCGCAAATTATGATATAGGTAAGAAAAATAAAATGCTAATTCATTAAAATATTTTTTATTCAATTTGATCCAAAGCAATCATAAGATCATTTAAAAAGGCAGCGGGTGCGTCTGTTGCTTCCCTGATGTATGGCCCAAGACATATAATAAACAATGCTAGCGATATGGGCGCAGCTATTTAATGTGCGAAATAAAACCTGTTCAATGTGCGAAAGAGACAGCGTATAATATATATCTAAACATTAGCTCATTTGGATATTATTTTGATGAAATAAAAACCTTTGAAGGATTCTGTACATTTTTCTCCGATGAACTTTAATCAAACAATTATATGCAATGAAAGATCATATTATTCCCCTTCGTTTAAAACTATTTTGGTTAATGTCCGCCACTGTTCGCAAAGCGGGTCAGATATGCACAATTACCTTTATCAAGGGCTCACTGAACAGTGCCGGGCAAATCAGAAGTGGCAGTTTTACAAGGTTTTACAAAATTTACATGTGGTTTTTCACAGCAAGTTCCAACTCAGCAAATGTGTGTATTTTTCAAAAAAAGAAGTGACTTGGCAGTTCTACCAATGTCACCAGAGTTAAAAATTAATTACCATGGGTAACAAATGTTACTAAATTGATTTACTCGACTAATTATTAAAGGCAATATATCTATTTCAAACAAATACCTATTTGTTTCCGTGGTTTCGCTCGTCTTGCACAGTGCGTGGTCGCGGAGAGTCTCTGCGACTATTTTGTATGATTCATATTAATTTCCTTTCTTACTCCTCAGTAGGTATAACTAAATGTATGGGTATAAGATAATGTATAGCTATAAGATAAAAAAATAAGTTTTACTTTGATTTTATCATTTCTTTAATTTCCCTTATTTCGTCTATAAACCCCTCGAACAAATTTAATTTTGTTTCCTGATTTTGGTCTGTTTTTGGGATTCTGATATAAGAGCACGTCTGGCTTTTTCCATTTAACTGGGCGGCTTGCATCTTAATCGTCGCCGGCGCTCTATAGGTGGCGGCTGAGATTTTGGGGATGGGGGTGGCAGTAGCCGACGTCGTGGTAAGCGACGCGGAGTTATTGCTGGTGTCCTACCAGGGAGTATTACAGATGGTAGAGTTCTCTGTTTATTTGGGCGGCGTGATGAACGAAAAGGGGAAGGTTGAGGATTTTGACAAGCAACAGGGGTTGATTGGGGTCTTGTGGGTAATACACTACTCCATGATGGCGCTTCCTGTACATCATAATAACCAGGTGCTACTGCGGTCAGTATGCTCTCAGAGCAACCTGAATTTATAGGGGCGCTTTGACTTTGGATCTCAGGTGGTGTAGTATTGTTTATCTCAATCTGCATGAAAATTTTAAAACACATGAAATCCTAAGTTTAACATAATACATACATACATAGTCTCACGCCTATAACCCCGAAGAGGTAGGCAGAGGTGTATTTTTACACCCACTTTTCGCCAGATTTACTTTAGTCCCACGTAATAAGGGGCGAGCCTAACATACTAACTGAAATACTAAATGAATGCATGCCCCTGAAAAAAATTAAACTTAAATCAAATTTCAAAAAATATTGGCTGACAAAAGGGATTAGATTATCATGTAGAAATAAAAGGTTACTAAAAATACTTACAATAAAATCAAACAACCCAATACTGGTAAATTACTATAAAAAATATGAAAAAGTATTAAAAAAGACAGTTACTACATCAAAAAAACTACATTACAAAAACAAAATCATGAAATCAAACAACAAAATAAAAACTATGTGGAGTGTTATAAACGAACGGACGAACAAAAAACAAAAAAAAGAGAAAAATAATATAAAACTAGAAATCAACAGTAGCGTCGTAACCAATCCCACACAAATTGCCAACTACTTCAATAATTTCTTTGCTTCAATTGGTGAAAGCTCGACTATCACATCAAACAAAGAACCAAAAAGCGCTCCCCTAAGCCAATTTATAGAAAATACTATGTTTCTCACTCCAATTGAAGGGTACGAAGTCCTTGAAATATTAAAAAACCTAAAAAACAAGCGCAGTTATGGCATAGATGAACTACCACCTGCCTTATTCAAATTTTGTGCTGACGAGCTTACTTTACCCCTTTATCTTCTAATCAATCAATCTTTTGAAGAAGGAACCTTCCCCAACAAATTAAAACAGGCAATCATTAAACCAATACACAAAAAGAACACAAAAACAGACCCAAACAATTATCGTCCAATAGCACTCTTACCTACCGCATCAAAGATCTTTGAAAAAGCTATGAGCAACAAAATCTACTCGTTTTGTGAAAAATATAATATATTTAATGCATCTCAAAACGGTTTTCGCAGAAACAAATCCACAACACTCGCTATTTACAAATTCATACAAGAAGCCCTTAACATTCTCAATAATAAACAGTATGCAGTTGGTATATTACTTGATATGACCAAAGCGTATGACAAAGTGCAATTTAAAATATTATTAAATAAACTATATAAAATAGGGATACGCGGGAACGCTCATAAATGGCTCACTTCATATTTAACTGACAGGCAACAATTAGTCGAAATAGAGTATTTTAATGAAATATCAAACGAAATAGAAACAATTCACTCCTTCAACAGAGAAATTCATGCA